>CM065590.1:304070783-305270783 GCA_033119425.1 Bufotes viridis
ATAAATACCATCAAAAAGAAGTAAAGGTACTTCTATGGGGGTTACACAGCAGCAGCATAAAAAGTAATGAAGCTGGAGGAGCAGTGTAAGAACTGGAACAAGAAGTTGCTGGACATCCAGAAAGAACTCCACACTTTGTCTTAGAGGCCTTTTATTAATTTGCACTACTTTGTTAATAAATATTTTGTTACGTTTAAATTCTTGTTTTCGTATGTTTGATATTGTTATTTTTTACATCAATTTTAAGTTATCAGGTTGCAGGAAGGCCCCTTGAGACCTAAGACAAAGTCATCCGGATCAGGACCGACGACAGCTGCAGCAGCAGGTCAAGGTAACAGTGGAGTAAACGGCCCACACAAAACTCAATAGGATCAGGACAGACAGAAATTATGCAAACAATATGAAAGAATGCAGTCAGACATTAGAATAGAACCTGAAAATAATTTATTAACAAACATGCCTCTATGGCAACTTTTTTAGTTGGTTATAAATTCTAAACGCGTCCCTCATCTGTTTTAGGTGCTGTGCCTTCATCTTGGCCATCAGCCATTTCTTGCATGCTGGCATCATGCTCCCGCTGAATCATTCGCAATTTGTTTATAAAAAGACATCAGTACTATTAGGATTAAAAAATATATGAAACTTACTTGCAATTCAGATTAAGTGGCATAGATACAGAAATATATTGCTATGTGGACATATTTACCATCTTGGCGGGTGGGGGGGTGTTAACTGCAACCTCCTCCTCCTCTTCATCGTCATCATCATGAGCGGTGGGGGCTTCTTGTGGTGGCAGGGAGGGTCCAGCTTCTTTCACCTCCACCTCTTCGCCCACATCAGGTATGTATGTCGCCTGAGGCTGCAGCTCCTGGGATGGTCCAGCCTGCTCTCCCTCCTCCTCTTTGGAAGACATCTCAACCACCTGCTGACGTTTGAGGGAAGCCCTGCTGCATATTGATGGAACGGGAACCCTTGTAATCACACAATATTAAGAATTTAGACTAATGACTGACTACTTTACTCAAACAAATGCCAATTAAGTGTGGGATGTATGTAATGTAATGATCAACGGGTCCTTTTACTGGAATACAGAATGATGGTTGCAGTTTATGTATATACACATCTCTATGCATCACACACCCAACTATACACTTCATCCCCTGACATCACTCGTGCTTACTCAAAAACACCAGCAATTGTCTGGCAGCAGGCTGTATCATCATGCCCTCTCTGTATCTAAATCTGAACTTGTTGTCTTTCCCCCATCTCCTAACCCATCTAAACTTGATATTTAAATTTGGGTATGCAGCACTATCAGAACTGTGAAGCAACATGCCGGCTGACTTTGTGACCCATTTCACTGTGACATTAACCTTCTTTCACATATTCAATCAATTACACAATCTGGTTGTCTGCACCTTAAATATTTTGTCAGAATAAACCCTTTTCTTACAGTGGAAACCACAAAAACTGTGGTATCTGACTTAATTCATTCTCGTCTGGAAAACTTAAACACATTACAAATCAGTCTCTTTCTTTCTAAACTTTCCACCCTTCAGTTTGTCCTAAATGCTGCAGCCAGGCTCATCTATAAATCCAACCGCTACACTGATGCTACTAGACTGTGCCAGTCACATCATTAGGTGCCCATCTGTCAGAGAATATAGTTCAAACTTGTCACCCTCACCCACAAAGTTCTCCACAGTGCTGCACCTCCAAATATCTCCTCCCCCATGTCCATCTACCACCCCTATTGTGCTCTCCGTTCTGTTAGCGACCGAAGATTCATAACCTCCTTAAGTTATATCTCTCTCTCCCATCTTAAAGACTTTTCTAGAGCTGCACCTACTCTATGGAATACTCTGCCCCAGAATATCAGGTCAATACACCTTCAAACATTAATTAAAACACATATTTTCAGGCTGGCATAACAAGCTACTTAAAATGACTTTTCCCCAAATAAACCTGTCTGCCTTAAGTCAATCCTCTAGCAGTCCCAAACCCTAAGCAGATCGGCTGCACCACTCCTGTCAGTTCAATAATGGAACTAAGGCCACAAAAGTAATGTAAGCATTGTACCTGGGCATGTGCGGTCAGGGATCTCTTGGATTAACTTTGGGTTCCTCCACTTCAGATCAAACCATTTTTTGACAACAGAATGATTTTGGTGCATGACACCAAACTTCCTTTTGAGGTTGGAACGGATCTCCAACACAATACGTTGCTTATCAGCATGTTTATGGGTGCGCTCGTAGCCACACTCCAACATACACTGCAGGATAAAGATGCAAGCATATAATCACAAATTTTTTACATACAAGTATGGAACATAATGTCCTTCACAAAACATCAAAAAGTATTTAAGTCTTTGAAGGGGAAATATAACATTAAATGTTCCCGTTATAAGATCTGATTCTATTACAATTGTATGTGTGTGGGGTCAGAGCAATCGGATATTGTCCAGCAGAGCAGAAATATACCGGTCTAGTGAAGTGACGGTACGGTATGGGGTGTAAAACTGGTTCACTTCCCCGTGGTGCACCCTGGGTAACTCTAAATGAACCAGCAAATAACGACGGTCAGACAATGAAAGATTCTCCAGAGTCCTGATAGTGAGTGACTAATAGAGATATCCCGAACTATTCGCCAGTGAACAGTTCACGGCGAACATCGTATGTTCGCGTTCGCCGTGGCGGGCGAACATATGCGATGTTCAGTTCGCTCCCTATACGTCATCTTTGATTAAACTTTGACCCTGTACCTCACAGTCAGCAGACACATTCCAGCCAATCAGCATACGCTCCCTCCCAGACCCTCCCACCTCCTATCAAAAAGCAAGGACAGCATCCATCTTAGATTCATTCTGAAGCTGCAGTGTTAGTTAGAGCAGGAAGAGTTCTGCTGCTGCTGCTGAATTAATAGGGAAAGTGTTTTTTTTCGGTCGTTTATATACTAGGACAGTGTTCTGTGTCCACTCCAGTCCTCAAAGACTCATCGGCCACTTTCACACGAGCGTGTCCGGATTAGGCCCCATTCACACGTCCGTAGTGTGTTGCGGATCCGCAAATTGAGGATCCGCAACACACCATGCCGGGCCCTCCCCATAGAGAGGCCTATTCTTGTCCGCAGGCTGCGGACAAGAATAGGACATGCTCTATCTTTTGAGGCCGAAACCCTGAAGTTTGGGGCCGCGGCTCCGCAAGTATAGGCAAATAGAATGCCGGGTTTGTGTGAGGGGAGGCTCCCTAACACACTATTTAAACTCACCCTCGGCAGCCTGATGCGTACGGCTCCGCAAGTTTCCGGCCTGCGTCACTTCCGGTTTCGGCTGGCTCAGGGCTCGGGCAGACGCTACCTCGGCCACTTGTCGCGTTACTTCCTCGGTTGCTCGGTGAGACACGTAAAAGGGTAGGTGAAGGGGGTGTGTAGGGTCTCCTGCAGCATGTACACCGCATCGGTATTGACATACTCGGCTCCCGCGTGTATGGGGCTCAGCTTTAGATCGTACTGGTCAGCGGCGGCATAAGCACGGGCTACGCCAGGCTTACCGCCGCTCACCTTCTCATATGGAGGGTTTGCTTGATCGTCTAACGGTTTCGGCTCCTGTCGTGTTTCCGGCGGCAGATCGGAGCATATGTTATATGACATCTTTTTCATGTACTTTAGGGGGAAATCGTGCAGGGCATGGCAGATGTGTATTTGTACAGTTCATATATATTCTGGTGACTGGTCTCAATGGATATGCCATAGGACGGTCCAATCTGTAATCTGGAAGGAGTCACTAGGTGGTAGGAATCAGTGTGTTGCCCCAGGCGACCAGTCACGGAGTGGCTCTCATTGTTCAAAAACAGGGCATGGGCAGGCTGCGCCATGATTGGTTGCTATGAGCAACATTTGTAGAAACGGACATACTTGACATGAATATTGAGTAAAATGACAGTAGGGCTCCTAACTAAATAATGTACTACTTATTGGTACAGGAGTTTTATTTCTTATTGCCGACTGCCCATACATGGCTCGTTTCATGTGTCAGAGACGCTCGTATGATAGACTACGTTGGGGGTCGTTGAGCACCCCTCATGATCAATAATTCATTTTTATTCATTTATTTAGTTTTCCCCCTCTCCCCATGCGTTAGAGATATTCATTTCACATTGCAAAGAATTTTTTTTTTTCTTTTCTCCCCTTTCCTCTCCCCCAGCAATGTTTGCAGGTGGTTAATCACAGTTTCTTATTTTAGTCTAGGTACGTTTCTCGTCCCAGAGCAATCAATTGCTGTACAGTATCTCTATTCGCTAGAATTCACGAGGTATTCTTAGTTCATACATGTTCAGTACAATTCTCAGCATCGTGTCACGCTAAGATATCAATTTCATGTTTGTTATTTAATTTACAGTACATAGGCCAGCGCTATACATTCATAGGTAGGTCACACTTATAGTGTTCATGTTAGTGGTGTGTACAGACACAAAGGTGAGGCACTGTGTTGCTCCAGGGTATTGTACTCTTAAACAAAAAAAAAAAAAAAAAAAAAATTTTTTGTAGAGAATTTTTTTTTTTTTATTATTATTATTTATTCCTATATGCAAGCTGCTCACGGGTACCCTTACACATGCATTATCATGTTGCTCATGGTTAGGTTACTCCAATTTAGGATGACAGGCTAATCTGTCATCTTTTCATACCAGAGTGGCCGGGTACGATTACAGGCTTACGCAAACAACGACTAGATTACAGTAACGGTAAGTCCTGTCACAAATACAGGCACTGTCTTCAAATCTGTCACGTCCACAGACACGATGTGAAGTCCTGTCACGACCACAGGCGTCATTTGCAGCCTGCTACGTGGCGGAAATACGAAGTCTGTCTCGTCTACAGACGCGTCATAAATCCTGTCACGTCTACAGGTTGTAATACTTATGTAAGTACCGTTCAGGAGTACAATTCCCGTGCACTGGGTTGTACATAGTCAGCAGCGCATTCGTGTTCGCACTGATCCGGTGATGGTTGGTGTTGGTAGCACAATAGGAATTAAGCTTATTATGACCATGTGCTTCCTTTTAGTAAGATGTCTCAGCAGTCTAATAGTGAAGAAAGTCTGGCTCCTCACAGTATTGGTGACTCTCAGTCTGAACGAGATGCGGCCCCTTCTATGCGGTCATGGACGGTGCCAAGACTCACAGCAGAATTGTCTAGGAGAGGAATTTCGCATCCAGCATCTGCTAGGAAAGCCGAATTGTATAGACTGTTGTTTGCTGAACCCGCCGCTTCTAGCGTTGACGCGGTGTCCATGAATACGATTCAAACTTCACTGACACAACTCCACGCAGTCATCAACACCATGACGTCTTCCTTGTCACAGTTCCAGGCCAGGTTAGAGGCAGTGGAGAATATGGCCTCGACTTCCATTTCCGTCAGTCAGAGTGCTGAGGTTCAGTCAGGCACTCAATCCTCCAGCGCCGGGTCTCAAGTCAGTTTCCCCAATATAGCGCCATCATATTTTATACCGGCGAACGTACGTCAAGACATCTTAGATGGTAAGGATGTCAATTTAGCTTCTTTACTAATAGCCACACACGAAGTACCAGATAACAAAACGATAGCTTGCGGGGAGGTGTCAGTGATTTTGAGATCCAGAGATGTAAGGCTGAACAGGAAACTCACTGTGTCAGAATTTGTTTTGGCATTTAGCCTCTTTAGAGATGTTGTCTGTTCGGTTAGTCCTAATAGGAGAGAAGAGCTGGACCTTTATTTGTTTAAAGTGATAGATTTTGCCAACAAATATGGCCGCACAGCTTTTTATGAATATCATAGATTGTTCTCAGCCAAAGCAGCGGCCGCGTTGAAGCAATTACAACATACAGTAGATTGGTCGGTAATAGACACTGAATTGTTTTGTCGACATTTTGCGGGTCTTAAAGCCCCGGCGTGTAATAATTGTGGGTCTTATTCACACACATCGGAATGGTGTGCCAGCGCTAGTGTCAAGACAGAACGGCCACCAAATAGCTATACCCAACAACCGCCACTTGTCAGGTCTACCTTAGGCGCCCCATAAAATATTTGGGAAAATCCCAAATATGCAATAATTTCAACAACGCAGGCTGTCATTATAACCAATGCAGATTGTTGCATTTATGCACCCAGTGCTTTTGGGCTCATGCCGTTACAGCATGTCCACAAAAAGGGCAAACCCCGGCATGACTAAGTGTGGTAGATGCAGATTTATTGTCGTCATTCTTAGAGGCGCATCCTGACCAAAGATGGGTACATTTCGTTATTGATGGTCTCCGTCACGGTTTCCATACAGGTTTGGTAGCGTTGCCACAATCTTCGTATGACTGCAAAAATCTGTTATCAGCCGTTAGGGATCCTGATTCAGTGTCACGTCTGCTACAGGCTGAATTAGAGAAAGGCTATTTGATAGGGCCTATGCTGGTACCACCATTCGACTGCTGGAGGATCAATCCCATAGGGGTTGTCACAGGAAAATTCTCTAATAAAAGAAGGATAATCTATGACTTGTCAGCTCCTCATTCACTCTCCATTCCCAGCTTGAATTCATTGATACCTTCTGAAGAGGTTTCTATGAAGTATTCATCCATCGACGAAGCCATACAGGTCATCCTTTCGTTAGGGCAGGGGAGTTGGTTGTCCAAAGCAGATATCACGGATGCGTTCAAACTGTTACCCTTAAAACCCCAGTTGTGGCAGTGGCATGGCATTAGTTGGCAGGGGCTGTATTATTTTGCGAGTAAGCTCACCTTTGGCGCAAAATCGAGTCCTTGGTTGTTTGACCAGTTCGCTCAAAGCCTACATTGGGTGCTATCCAACGTTTTCCAGGCTCATCATGTGATACACTACCTTGACGACTTCCTGTTAATCGAGCCACCCACACAGGTCCCTCGAGATCTGATGGTTTTGAGAGAAGTCTTTGACAGCCTTAACGTCCAGGTAGGACCCAACAAGGTGGAGGGTCCCAGCAAGCTCATCACCTTTTTGGGCATTCGTCTGGATACGGTTAACATGCAAGCAAGCTTACCTCAGGACAAGTTAGCCAGGATCAGAGAGGTTCTACATAAATTGGCACGGGTCAGAATCATTACAAAAGCAGATCTCCAGAGTCTTCTTGGTATGTTAAACTTCGCCATGAGAATCATACCACAAGGCAGATCCTTTATTTCTAGATTACTGAAATTACTACCCACGGCCGCAGGGCAAGACAGCATGGTTAAATTAGATCAGGATGCTCTAGCAGACCTAATGATGTGGGATAGCTTCCTTACAGCATGGAATGGCGTCTCATTCCTTATTCCTCCCGTCTCCAGCCAATCTCCAGTGGTTCACACGGATGCTGCTGCGTCTACTGGCTTTGCAGCTATACATCGTAATCACTGGATAGCCGGCCCTTGGCCTCTCGAGGTACTGGCTATCCCAGGGTTTTTGCAATCATCTTCACTGTTCGAGATATATCCAGTAGTAGCAGCAGCTCAGGTATGGGGCAGCTCGTGGGAAAATCAGACGGTCCTGTTCGTGACAGATAATGCAGCTCTAGTTGATATTCTTACCAAGGGTAGGTCTGGGTCAACAGAAGTCATGGCTTTCCTTAGAAGACTGGTATGGCTGTCTTTAGAACATAAGTTTAATTTTGCTTCTGCACATATTCAGGGTCAAGACAATGTTGCTGCAGATGCCCTGTCCAGACTTAATTTTCAATTCTTCTTTCAGGTCTCTCCGGGGGCAGATCTGTTACCCGCAACAATCCCGCATCACAGCCTACTAGTAATGCATTAGAACCATTATTGGACACAGTCAGGGGTTTGATAGAACAGTCCTTATCTAAAAGTACTTTGAGAACATACAACACATGGTCATTATTTAACAAATTCAGGGTAACATATCCACCGGTCAACACAGGACACATTAATTACCTAATGGCATTCATCGGGTTTTGCCACTCAAACCTCAGATTAGCTCACAGTACCATAAAAATATACTTAGCCGGGATTCAGTATCACTGGTATCTTGTTCACCCAGAGCAGCCTTCTCTGTTTACTGCCCATCCAATCAAATCCTTACTACGGGGTATTCAGAAAACCACCTTTCGTTACATTCCAGCTCGTCAGCCCTTTACAGGTCATATGTTTAGGGCGATATCAGACATGTTGCAGGGTTGGCCATTCGGCCAGGAAATTAGCAGGGTAATTAAGACAGCTTTGTATCTGTGTTATTACGGTTTCATGAGACTGGGAGAATTTACTTGCTCTGCCACCTCCATGTGTTTCCTTCGCAAGGAAGATTTAGTTTCAAACGCATCCGGATATTCACTTAGGTTACAACAGTCAAAAACCGCACGACCAGGGGAAGTGGTTCAGGTAACATATTTCCCCACCAATACTAAATGGTGCCCGGTTGCAGTATTTGAGGAATGGATGTCACATATTATTTTGCTACCACCACATGCACCATTACTACTGTTAAATAAGTCACCACTCAGTTTGCAAGCATTTCTCAAATACATCAGGACCCTCTTAGTCAATATAGGGGTCAACCCTGCCACCATTACCGGACACTCTTTTCGAATCGGAGCTGCGTCAGCTGCTTCTAAGAATAATGTCCCCGTCCACATCATCAAAAAATTAGGCAGGTGGAAGTCTTCTTGCTATGTCACTTACATTCCAGATCCACGTTTAGAAATGTCTGTTGCTTTTCACAAATTACTGTCATAATGTCATTTAATAGTAATAAACAAAAATACTGATCCTATGTTTGACTCTTTTTGGCCACTTTAGGCTACCTTTACGACGGCAGTGTTGGCACAATTATACTGCCTAGTGTATAGGGGTCTTCTGTACGATCGACACACGCTCTGATAGTCGACCCGAACACAAATGCACATAGTGTGCTCTCCGCATCACGTCCGGCCCCATTCACAATGAGTGGGTCCGCATCCATTCCTCAGAATTGCGGAATGGATGCGTACAAAAATTGCGGATGTGTGAATGGGGCCTTAGGTCCGTATGCGTTGCGGATGCGTTCAGTGAAAACTGTGCGATTTCACAGGCAAAGCCATTCAGTTTTGCCTGCGATTGCGTTCAGTTGTTCAGTTTTTTCCACGCGGGTGCAATGCGTTTTGATGCATTTTTCACACGTATGATAAAAAACGGAAGGTTTACAAACAACATCTCCTAGCAACCATCAATGAAAAACGCAACGCACCCGCACTTGCTTGCGAATATATAGCACTATATTCAAAATATTCGCAAATTCTCCAAGTTGTGATATTTGCTATTAAAATTCGCTTTACGAATATTCACGCTCAACACTACTCATTAGGGATAACTACTGAATGAATTATGTCATCACCCTGATATTTATCTTAAAGGAGACATTCATGCTGATGCAACAAAGGATGACGGTAGAAGAACAGTTAACACATTTTGATGGCCACCTGTAACTGTTGGCGACACACATGTAAAAAGTTCCATGAAGGAGGATGATGAGGAACTACCACTAGTGGAGTTGGAGGAAGAGGATTTGGTGGTGCAGGAAGATGAAGATCATAACGATGACACAATGACCAATCATTTCAGTGGAAAGCAGAGCCAGAAAGAACTGGGTCAATACTGGTATGCTGGCCAGTATGGCAAACTGCATACTTGCTTACATAATGACAGGCATACTGTATCATTCAAATGAAGCATTCTGATGATTACTGGATAAACATGCTTTTCGACCTTCACTATAAAAACAAACGGGGGAGTGTTTTCCTGTTGCTGAAAAAGAGGCCAAATTACTTTGTTACAAGAAAACACTATGTAATCAGCTTGCATCAACTTTCGACGACCAAGTGACTGCTGCCTGCATGTCTGAGGTCCCTCTCCACACCCCGTGGAGTCATTCACCTCTTGCCGTCATCGGTACCACAAGATTCAGAAGCAACAGCAGAAGTATCAACAGTCAGTTCTGTATCATCATTAGAGATTAGCAAAACGAAGCAGACAAAGTGGAATTCGATCCGAATTTCAGGAAAGATTTCACTCGCACCAAATCCGAATTTCCTCACGCTTCTTGGTAACGAATCATATTTTTTCCTAAAATGGCTGCTGCATCGCCTATAATGCCATGCATGCAGCCAATCAGAAGCCAGCCAGACCTGTGATGTCACAGTCCTATAAATAGCCTCAGCCATCTTGGATTCTGCCATTTACCAGTGTACTTAGTGCAGGGAGAAACGTCAGCAGGCGCTAGGGACAGTGTTAGAAAAAACGTAATTGTGCTAATAAAACTATTTACAAGTGCAGGGAAAGATTATTCAAGGTGTAGAGAAAGAATAAGGAGGAATCATTCCACAGCATTTACCGTATTTTTCGCCCTATAAGACGCACCGGCCCATTAGACGCACCTAGGTTTTTGGGTAGGAAAATAAGAAAAAAAATATTTTGAACCAAAAGGTGTGCTTTTGGTGGTTTTAGAACTAATGGTGGTCTGTGGATGGCACTATTACTGGGGATCTGTGGATGGCACTATTACTGGGGATCTGTGGATGTCACTGTTATAGGGGGGATCTGTGAAGGACACTGTTATGGGGGGGATCTGTGAAGGACACTGTTATGTGGGATCTGTGGATGACACACTGTTATGGGGGATCTGGGGATTACGCACTGTTATGGGGGATCTGGGGATGACACACTGTTATGGGGGGATCTGGGGATGACGCACTGTTATGGGGGGATCTGGGGATGACGCACTGTTATGGGGGGATCTGTGGATGACGCACTGTTATGGGGGGATCTATGACTGACACTGTTATGGGTGGGATCTGTGAAGGATACTGTTATGGGGGGATCTGTGGATGGCACTGTTATGGAGGATCTGTGGATGGCACTGTATGGGGGCATCTGTGGATGGCACTGTATGGGGGCATCTGTGGATGGCACTGTGTGGGGGCATCTGTGGATGGCACTGTATGGGGGCATCTGTGGATGGCATTGTTATGGGGATCTGTGGATGGCACTGTTATATATGTGTGTCATCCACAGACCCTCCCCATCCCATAACAGTGCCATCCACAGATCCCCTATCCCATAACAGTGCCATCCACAGACCCCCTCCTCCCATAAAACTGAGCGAGCTGGGAGGGACTGGGAGGAGTTGCTGGGGGCCGGCAATTGCGGAGGGGCTGCTGCACTATAGAAATAGAAAATATTTAATTCAATTAAAAGTTCCTGTCCGTGCCCCCCAACCCTAATATTACCGACACACGGCAGCTTGTTGAAAGCAGCCAGTCCAGGCGGCCGGCGCGTCACTCACTGACGTCACTTGCCTGTGCCGCCTACTTTATGAATAAAGCAGGCGGCGCAGGCACGTGACGTCAGTGAGTGACGCGCCGGCTGCCCGGACTGCCTGCTTTCAACAAGCTGCCGTGTGTCGGTAATATTAGTGGTGGGGGGCATAGACAGGAACTTTTAATTGAATTACATATTTCAATAGTGCAGCACTGGAGCGGGGGGGGGGCGGAGTACAGTCACTGCACCGGCCCCTTTGCAATTGCCGGCCCCCAGCTCCTCCTCCCAGTCCCTCCCCACTCGCGCGTACATCGCAGATGGCGATGTAAAAATTTCAGCATTCGCCCCATAAGACGCAGGGGCAGTGCGTCTTAAGGGGCGAAAAATACAGTATGTTGAACAGGGTTCAGTAGGGGAGGTTACAGCCTGGGTAATAGGAACAATCCTATTACACCTTGCTGCACTGACTGGGAACCCAAATTGCCATTATAAAGCTCTGTAATTCCAGCAAACTGTTCTTGATATTGGGCAGCAAGTGCTGTTTGATACAGCCATTAGCAGGGTTTATTACAAGGAAATATTTCTATGTCTTATTTGTCCTTGTGTGTTGCAGTTATATGTTCTAAAGCATTTTTTGGCTTGTATTAGTGGGAGAAAGAGGGCTTACTAGCCGTGGTGTGTGAAGTGCTAAAATGACAGCCCTTTTTGTTGTGCATTAGTGGCAAAAGAAAAATATATTTGCCGTTCAGCGGTGCAGTTATATGTTCTAAAGCCCTTTTTGTCATATATTAATACCAAAAGAAAAATATATTTGCCATTCAACGGTGCAGTTATATGTTCTAAAGCCGTCTGTGTCATGTATTAGTGGCAAAAGTAAAATATATTTGCTGTTCAGCGGTGCAGTTATATGTGCAAAAGCCTTTTGTGGCTTATATAGGTGGCAAAAGAAAAATTTATTTGCCGTTCGGTGCCTTTATATGTTCTAAAGCCTTTTGTGGCGTGTATTGGTGGCAAAAGAAAAATATATTTGCGTTCAGCAGTGCAATTATATGTTCTAAAGCCTTTTGTGGAATGTATAAGTGGCAAAATAAAAATATATTTGCTGTTCAGAAGGTGCACTTATATGTTATAAAGGCCTTTTTATCATGTAATAGTGTCAAAATAAATATATATTTGCCATTCAGTGGTGAAGTTATATGTTCTAAAGACCTTTGTAGCGTGTATTAGTGGCAAAAATAATATATATTTGCTGTTCAGTGGTGAAGTAATATGTTCTAAAGCCTTTTGTGGCATGTATTAGTGGCAAAAAAAATATATATTTGCCGTTCAGCATTGCAGTTATATGTTCTAAAGCCTTTTATGGTGTGTACTAGTGGCAAAAGAAAAATATATTTTCCATTCAGCGGTGTGGTGCCTGAGCTCCCAGTGTCAGCTACCAGTCATGTCTTGACCAGCAACCCAGCAGTTCTTGAATCATTGACTCGATCTTCGACTTTGTCGCAAGTGACATCAGACACGCCCAGCCAAGAGTCGGTGGGTTCATTAGACACAACCCTTAGTTGGCATGGCCCGGGAGCAGGCCCTGTACCCTCACCTGTCCTTAACCTGCCTCTGTCCTCTTTTGTTCCCTCAGCCAGAGAAGGACGAGCTACTAGAAGACAGTCAGCAGCTACTGGCAAGCCAAAATCTGGAGGAGACATCCGCCGCTTACTCCAGTAGGCGGGCAAGTCATGATGAGGAGAGTGGCTTGGGAGCTGGTGTTGCAAGCGGTCAGGCTCCTGACCAAGTGATGGTTGAGGAGGACATCAGCGATGTGCAGACAGTACTCGATGAAGATGATGTAGCTGATCTCATTTGGGAGATTCATCATCATCGGGAGAAGAGTGTGGCAGCTTGCCCGTGAGGTAGCGGAGGAGCCAGCAAGTTGCTAGCATTGCCGGGAGTCAGCATGGTGGCAGCAGTAGGAGGTCGGAACTCGGAAGCCAAACATGCCCTGGGAAGACCACCTGCTTTGCAGCAGTCTACCTGCCTGGGAAGAAGCGGTGCACGGGTTCATGGAGGCAGCAGCGGTAGCAGTCAGTCAGTGCTTAGAGTTGGGGGTAAAATCACCAAATCGGCGGTGTGGCAGTTTGTTAAGCTGCCAGAGTAGGCGAACAAGGCCATATGTAGAATCTTTGGGCAGAAGGTGAAGTGTGGCCAGGATGCCAATGTTGGCACCATGGCCCTGCGTCAACATATTCAGTGTCACCATAAAGTGGTCGTCCAGCATGCCGCAACAACCGTGCCATGCAGCCGATTTCAGGCAGCCAAGGCACCACCACCTCAGCCAAAGAGAACTGTCTGCTAGTCCTGAAGGTCCTGCTCCTTGTCCTCTACCCTTCGTCAGTCATTCCGTCAGCAATCGTTCAACGTAGTGATTGCCAAGAGACAACAGTATGGGTGCACTCATCCAACGGCGCAGAGGCTGAACGTGCTCCTGTCGAAAGTTAATGGTGTTGCAGTCCCTCCCTTTTCAAGTGGTGAACTCTGCACCTTTCAGAGAACTGATGGCTTGTGCCGAGCCGAGGTGGAGAGTCCCAACCCGTCATTTCTTTGCCAAAAAGGCAGTACCAGCCCTGCACACACATGTAGAACAGAAGGTGGGCCAGTCCTTGAGCCTGTCGGTGTCTGCCAAAGTGCATGGCAGCGCCGAAGAGTGGAGCTGTAGCTATGATCAGGGACAATAAATGTCTTTTACGGCCCACTGGGTGAATGTGGTTCCTACACAGCCACACCAGCCACTTGTCCAGGTGACACCACTTCCGTCTCCACGTCCTCATGCCGTTGGTCCTATGACAATGCCCGTTTTTCCTTCTCATCCTCCACCGTGTCATCAGCCCCCACTGCAGAGACAATTCACAGTGCCCCTCCAGCATACCACATGTGCAGAGCACGGCGGTGTCACACTGTTCTGCTCCTCGTTTGCCTGGGCGAACGGAGTTACACAGGGGAGGAACTGCTCCTTGTCGTTCATCAAGAAATCGAATCCTGGCTTTCTCCACAACAACTTAAAAAATGGAACCATGGAGACTGATAACGGGAAGAACATGGTGTCGGCACTGAGTCAAGGAGGGCTGAGCCATGCAGCCTGCATAGCACAAGCACATGTGTTCAATCTGGTTGTCGAGACGTACCTGAAGTCTTCCACCCATCTGCAAGACAACATAAAAATGGCCAGGAAACTTTGCATGCACTTCAGCCACTCATGCACCGCAAAGCACACCCTCCTTGAGCTGCAGCAGCAGAATGGCATCCCCCAACATAGGCTGATATGCGACGTTTCCACCCATTGGAATTCCACCCTCCATATGTTGGACTGACTATACGAACAGAGAAAGGCCATAAACGATTTATTGTTGATCCAAGCGGACAGGAGTGCTCCCCTGTGTAATTTTGACATCATCATTTACTTGACCCTTCTTCTGATCTGTCAGAAGGAAGGAAAAATGAGACTCACAACGGATCTTGTCTGTGTAGCAGCTGTAAGGCCTGTATGCTCGTATGCTCCCATCAGAATTGGCTTGTGATTTGATAGACAAAAGCAGGAGTGGGTACAAAATACAGAAGACATGCAACTATTCAATTCATTTGTCATCTCTGTTTTGGATCCACTCCTGTTTTTTTGGCATTAGCAATACTGATGGATTACTGACCAAATGCTGACCAGGTGATGGTGGATGCTCAACAGACAGGATCCGTTTTTTGTGGGTTATTGTTCTGACGGATCAGAGGAAAGACAAAATAATCAGTGACGTCAACACAAACTTACTACTGCTACTACTGTTTAACACTGGGTTCAGACCTGAGCGTTTAGAAGCCTAGCGTTTTATGCGTGTTCAAGATGGGCGTTTACGGGCGTTTTTTTCAAGCGTTTTGGTAAATAGTGTAGGCGCGTTTGACGCGCGTTTATGTGATTGACTGCATAGTTGGCCAATGACCAAACAGCCCTCCCTATATAGTTTGGCCAATCTGAGTGCTTTAGAGGTGTGAATTTCCATGGTGGCTGATCCAGCATGTTGCAAACTTTGAAAAACGCGCGTCCATAGGCGCGTTTTACGCTGCACAAATGCCCGAACAACACGCGTATCGCGTTTCCCATTGAAGTATATTGGCACCAAACGCTCGAAAAACGCCCGAATTAACGCGAACATACTTGCTTATGCGTCGGACGTTTTTAGGCGCCTTCGAACGCGCATAAAAACGCGCAAGTGTGAACCACCCCCATTGGAATGCATGGTTCCTGTACTGTTGTGCGTTTTTTTGCGCGTTCGAAAGCGGCGTTTTACGCGAAAGTGTGAACTGAGTGTAAGCGTTTAATAGAACAGGTTTTGTAGACATCTATGTGGAATCAGCTGACAACAGTGTGAAAGGAGTGAGCTTCTTCTTGGCTTAGTTCATACTTGAGTTATTTGGTCAGTTTTGACCCCGTGACTGCCCAAATAAGTGAAGTGTGCAGTGATTCTAAGAGTGAAGCCTGTCATCTGCATGTCATACTGACTCACAGTATTATTTCACTACCACAGCAGACTGCCTATGTGTTTTACGGCAAGGCAAACTGTTCCACACGACTATAAAGGCTGTAGACAGGAAATAGCGTGGCAGGTGGCATTGTGACACTAAAACTTACCAGTTGTCCTCCGCCAGTGTACAAAACGTCACGTTTGTCAAAGTGAGCGAGGCATGTATCTTTGAGGATTTGTATACTGCTCCAGCTTAAGCCAATTATTAGATCTGCCCTAGCTGATTATTTTCTATCTCTGCCACTGTCTGCCTAACTACCCTCATGTTCTGTACCATATGGCTGCTGCTTCCACCATCATACCATTGCTGCTGTCTGCCTGCCTAGAATCATATTCCATACCATATGGCTGCTGCTAACAATGCCACCACTACTGCAGCTACTGCTCCCCACTCGAAGAAAGAGTGGCTTGTTCTCATCAGCGTCAAAGGATGACTGTCCGTATTTATACATGCACAAGTGCTAACTGTAAGAAGAAAGAGTGGCTTTACGAGCCTGAATAAAATCAATTTTAATTGGGAGCAGCAGTACAGCGTGGATGTGAAAAGGGGAGGGTAATAATGGCATGTGGTCACAATAGTAGTAACAGCAGTAGCAGCACAGCATGGAACAGACAAGGCTGTATATGTGTGTATGGCTGTTTAGGGATCGTAATAGTAGTAGTGGTGGCTGTTTAGTGGTAATGGAAGTGGTGGTCGGGGGATTAGCAGCAAGGAGTAGCTCCCATAGCAGTGGTGGAGAAGCTGTACGGTATGGAACATGATGGTTGAAGGGCAGACAGTGGCATAATGGCAGCAGCAGCTGCCATACGGTTTATGGAACATGATTGTAGGCAGGCAGACAGTGAAAATCACATAATGGCAGCAGCAGCCATATGGTATGGAACATGATGGTAGGCAGACAGCAGCAGTGGTACCGTCAACAAGGACAGATCAATTCATTGGGCTCAGGTGGAGTTATGTGAAAATCCTCATGGATCAGAGCCTCATGCTCGCTAAAAGCTGCCAAAAGCTGCGTATAGAGTATCGCTGGTTATAAAGTCAATTGGTCTCCCTGTCTTCAGGAGGAAACCATTCCCCTAGTTTACTTTGATAGCGATGGTTTAAAGGCATGGTCATCCAGTAATCATCAGAATGCTTGATGGTAATGATTTGGCTAAGCAAGCAAGCATACAGTTATTTCTGGCACTGTCCACCACTGAGATAAATGGTCATCATGACCTCCTGCTCTTCCTCCTCCTCCAGTGGTAACTGCTTATGCACATCCTCTTCTTTCATGGGACTTTCTCCATGTGGTGCCCAACATCTTCCAGGCTGCCAGCAAAATGCATAAGCTGATATCCCTTGTTATATCAGTGCGGATGTCATAATTGATGTCGCAGTTGTCTTTACTGACAAACCTGGTGACCTCCTTGAAGGGCATGAGTATGTAACAGGTGTCTCTGATGAGCTGCCACTGTCTGACCTCAAAACAACACATGCTCCCTGCTGAGGTGTTCTGGGGAATAAAAATATAATTCATGGCTTTATGCTGCTGGTATAGATGCTCTGGCACCTGCAAGGTGAAATTTCAGCGGGTTGGTATGTTGCAGATCAAGCGGTGTAACAGCAGACCTTTCTGTTACTGCAGGTCCAGGAGGGAGTTCCTAGCAACATAAGAATGGATAAAATACAAGGTCAATCTCCTGGACATGGCTAGCACCCTCAAAAGCCAGTTAGTAAGGTATTCGCTTTTTCAGGCTGTTAAAAACTTTATTACTGTGAGAGGAACATTGCTAATATATACCTTGACATGGTTCTGGATAGCGGTATCTTAATTCTGTACCACTCAGCTGGAAATTACAGACGTTTGCAAGAACCTTATTGCCAGCCTTATTTTCTGTAAAGAGAGACTTCAGAGTGATAGAGGAAAGGAGTACTACAATCCCCATTCTGCCCATTCTCCAATTCTATGCAAAGAAAGACCTATGTTTCTAGTTTCTGCAACTGGCCTATTTACTGACTCCAGTACTATTCACTGGCCATAGCACCTACATACAACACTCTTAACACCAAGGGCACCCCAACTACAATCAGGCAGGATACCCAATATCGGGGTGTGCACTGAAGGAATAAACGGTATGCCATCACTGCCCGGTTCTAGGAAGCATTAGGATTGCCAGTGTGAATAACTGTTGCAGCCAGAGTCACTACCATTCCCATACTCTACTCTGCTTCTCCAGGGCTGTAGTAATGGATCTGCTAACATGGATATCAGAGTGCAGTGTTTGCAGAGAAAAGTCTTTGAACTATGCATTTAGTATCACTGGTCCAACAGTGATGTTTTTATAGTAAAATTTAATTGAAACACACGGTCTAATGGCGTAATGCCTTCACTAACACAAATATAACAATGAAGTGTTTGCAGTAAAATGTCTTTTAGCTATGCATTAAATAACACAGGCATGAAAATGGAGTTATTGCCTTAAAATGCTTTTATTAAAATGCAAACCATTTAATAATGCAGATGTAACACACTGAAAAAAAAAAAAAATCCGCAATTGCTCTACATTTGAAGTAGTATGCTACTGGGGTGCTGTGCTGGCAATATGTACAAACTAGAGATGTATTAAGCACATTATGACCAGCCCCTCTGAAATATTTCCCTGATCAAATTCCCTAAAATCTACAGAATTTCATATATCTCTCTATCTCTCTCACGCCCTCTCGTCTCTCTCTCGCTCTCATCAAACTAGATGGCCTGTGTTTCTAATTGATGTTGTTTTTTGGTCAGACACTGCCTGATACATTCCTTCCAGGTCAGAAACTGAACATAATATGGCGCTTCTTCTAGGTCATTATAGGGACCTCCCTGCCTACTGCCTCCATGATTTGCGGATAAGGCTGTCTTCAGCTTCTCAGCCAATCATGACAAGTCCTCCCCCCTTCTTCCCCCAGTGTCATGTAATCCTCTGTCTTCTTCCTCCTTTGTGGGTTTTCCTGCCAATGTTAACAGTAAAATGATGCATCTGAAATGAATCGCATAAGGTTTAAGTTAGTTTGGCAGATGAATTTTTGTGAAATTCATAACGAATCTGATTTGTTTAGCACTGATTCACTCATGTCTCATAGGAGCCTTTTTGTAACAGTAACCTGTTTTTCTTATTTCGAGTCTAGTTGCTAAAAAGCTCTAGATAGTATTAAAAAAAAAAGTATAAACCCAGTTCTCTGCACATGGTTAATAGCTGTTTGCCCTGGAGCATACCTATATATTCTTGTATTGCATCAATATGAGTCTGCATTTAAATGGGAAGACTTGTTATTGTCCTGACATCTATTGATTCGGTGGACTGATAAGCAAGATCAGAGATAGGTCATATGGTGCAAACTAGGTTACTATGAATGAAGCACTATTTGCAATGAACAGCAATATGCAAATCCAAAGCCAAGAGTAATGGAGGTTTTGAAAAGCAGGTCTAGATTGTTTATGAATTTGTAATAACAAAAGATATCCAATATCCATTCATTACATGCTACTGAGAAAAATGTTGGAAATAGATACATACTTGTGCTTAACCTGATTAAAACACTGCTTTTCTTTTGCTGATCTAGGGCTCAATTCCCGAGTTATGATGCTTTTTCTTAAAAAGATATTCCGAGTACATTAAAATCTTGCTCACAGCAACTTTATTATATTCACACAATAGCCTTTCTATAAAGAAAAAAAAGGTATAGCCCATTTAGTCCTATAAAATGCATCTGGAGGAGATCTGAATAGGAGTAAAGATGGAGTCAGTCGTGTGACCCTCAAATCTGTCATGTGACCTCTGGCATTCAGTTAACTGTCCAGTTATCTAACAGGTTAATAGCAGTTTACTGAGATGCAGAACATATAGACACAATATTACTGCCCGCAGCAGCATTTCATGTCTGTCAGAGTAGGAGCACATCTGACATTGTTCTTCCCAGGGGCTTTGCTAGGGTCTAAAAAGATCCGGGACCCAAGCCCCGATGCGTAAGTGCCATATTCTCAAAGTATCTACGCTGCCCCCCTTCCCCCCACACACACATGTCTAGCACTAAACACATATCTTACTTGCTGGATGGACATTACATTCAGCGCTACCAAACATACAGGACTATCCAGCACTACAAACCTGTTTAAATCCATTGCCTTACAGGTGAACTCTCCTCAAATGTACTGTAGACATTTTATTTCCTCATCTTCTTTATTCGGCACGACTTTTTTCAGGCACGTCTCGTCTCTGCAGAGTTTGCCTAACAGACATCTTAGGTTCTTCCCTTTTCTATTATCATAATCCCTCCACCCTGCTACCCCAACATTATTAACCTGCTACTGCCTCAAATACTGTGCCCACTGTGCCCCCCAATGCCCCCAAATATTATACTGCAGACATTTTACTACCATACATATAGTTCCCTATAGTAATATAAAAGTCCTATCAATAGCAATAATTCTCTTCCAGAGTGCCCTCCTTCCCACCATTTAATGCCCTCCTGTGGTGCCCTCAGTAGGTACAATGCCCTCCTGTAGTGCCCCAGTAGTAATAAGGCCCTCCTGTGGTGCATCCAATAGGTATAATGCTCACTGTAGTTCCATCAGTACTTACAGTATATTACCTTCCTGTAGTGCCCACAGAACTTATAGTGCATATGTAGTTATAATGAACCCCAACATAGTGCCCCTAGTAGGTATAATGCCCACTTCATTGCTCTGAGTACTTGCAGAGTCTCCTTGTAGTTAAGGGTACTTTCACACTTGCACTGGTGCGGATCCGTCTGTTTATTTTAATGCAAACGTTTGTATCCATTCAGAACAGATCCGTTTGCATTAGGTTTAAAGAAAAATGACAAAGTCCAAAACTGATCCGTTTTGAATTACATTGAAAGTCAATGGGGAACGGATCCGTTTTCAAATGCACCATATTGTGTCATTGAAAACGGATCCGTCCCCATTGACTTACATTGTAAAAAAAACGATCCGTTAGGCTCCGCCTCTTCAGACGGACACCAAAATGCTGCATGCTGCGTTTTGGTGTCCGCCTCAAAAACGGAATAGAGGCGGAACGGAGCCGAACTGATGCATTCTGAACGGATCCTTATCCATTCAGAATGCATTGGGGCTTAACTGATCCGTTTTGGACCGTTTGTGAGAGCCCTGAAACGAATCTCACAAACGGAATTAAAAACGCTAGTGTGAAAGTACCCTAATCCTCCACATATTGCCTCCAACAGGTATAATGCCCGTTTAGTGTCCCCCTGTAGCTATAAAGTCCACCCTATATAGTGCCCCAGTAGGTGTAGCATTTTAGTGTCCCCAGCCCCCACTGTAGTTATACAGCAACCCCCTCACACACACACACACAATTTTCCCCTAAGGTCAGTAAAATAAAAATAAAACTGCAAAATACTCACCTGACTTCCCACTGCCTGAGAACCAAGTTGCCAGCATCCGGTAGCCACGTTGAAATCATCATGGGAGTGCACAATGACATACTCATGTCACCTGAGACAACCAACTTGGCAACTGCCTGTGTCATTCTACGAGTGAGTGGTGATAGTTAGAGATAAGCGAATCAAATCCCATGAAGTGGAATTCGATCAGAATTTCAGGATAAATTTGATTCACCTGGAAGCCGAATTTCCTCGTGTGTCGGGTCAGCAAATCGATTTAACCTGAAATAGTATTAAAAAAAATTCGGACTTACCTCCTCCATTTGCTCATGACGGGCCGACAGCCTCCATCTTGCTTGAAGATCTCGGTCGAAATCCCGTGCGGCGCAAGATTACATCATTACATCATAATCTCGCGCCACACAGGATTTCGTCCGAGATCTTCAAGCAAGATGGCAGCGGTCGGCCCGTCACGAGCAAATGGAGGCGGTAAGTTTTATTTAATTTTTTATTTTATTGTTATGCTGCGATCATGTATGAATTCGGCATCTGAGAGGTACATTAAGGGGGCGGCGCTATCGCAGCTCCCTGTCATTGCACGCGCTACTTACAAAAAAATGCACTACGTGACTAAGTAATTTGTCACATAAAAATACGATACTTAAGAAGCACTACAAGTCCCATCCTAAGGACAACACCATTACCACAGGTACCTATTCATGGTCCAGAACTGGTGCACGCAGATGGAGGTTCAGGCTTGGGTCTCCATATAGCATTAGATGAAGGAAATCCGCAGCACTCTTCAATTGATCAGAAAGATCCAATATGATTATTCAGGCAGCATACAGAAGCGACGTTTCGACTACAACAGTCTAAGTAATTTGTCACAAAGAAAATTTTTGGGGGAGAATCAGTCGATTTGAACTTTTAAGAAATTCGCTCATCTCTAGTGAAAGAAATTCAACTGTATCATTGTTCTAAGAACAGCTTTTCTCAACTTCTTGAGATTGTTTCCCACTGTGGCGGCCACGTGGTGTAGGTCTCCTTTTGTATTTAATGGGAAGCAGTGCTACAGTTTGCAAGCCAGCGGTTTATAGCTGCAATCGTGCCTAGAAGGGACATATCCCATCCTTGCACTGTGTTCAGATGGACGCTGCCACTAGTGTCTGCTTGTGGTTTAGCTCCATTTAATGTAGTTAAAGGGAACCTGTCACCAGGAAATTCACTCATATACCAGGCATGCTGCCTTGTAGGGCTCACTCTGATGAATATAATGATACCTTTCACTTAGTGATCTGTTGTTTTATTGTGGAGAAAAAGTATTTTTAATCCATATGCTAATGAGCGGATTTGAGTCCAGTGGCTAATTTGAGTCCAGCATTTTTTTCTATTCAGAGCTGTAGCCCCTCCCCTATTCACTTCTATAGATCAATAAGTAAATAAACCATGCTCCTTTTACAACTGAAGAAGTGAATAGGGGAGTGGCTACAGCTCTGAATAGAAAAAATGCTGGACTTATATCAGCTACTGGACTCAAATCAGCTCATTAGCATATGGATTAAAGTACCTTTTCTCCACAATAAAGCAACAGATCACCAAGTGAAAGGTATCATTATATTCAGCAGAGTGAGCCCAACAAGGCAATATGCCTGGTTTATCAGTGAATTTCATGGTGACAGGTTTCCTTCATTTTAGGGGTCCTAAAGCGTGAGAATCCAAATGCGTAAAAATGCCCTGTGAAATCCTAAAGGTACTCATGGGAATTAGGGCCCCTTTGCGCATCTTGGCTGCAAAAAAATGGCACACATGTGGTATCGACGTACTCAGGAGAAGTAGGGAAATGAGTTTTGGGGTGTATTTTTATATATACCCATACTTTGTGTGAGAAATATCGCTGTAAACGACAACTTTTTAAAAAGTTGTCAATTTACAGAGATATTTCTCTCACCCAACATGGGTATATGTAAAAATACACCCCAAAACACATTGCCCTACTTCTCCTTTATACTAGCGATACCACATGAGCAACACTTTTTGCAGCCTGAGTGCAAAGGGACCAAATTCCAACGAGTACATTTAGGTTTTACAGGAGCTGCTCACAATTTAGCCCCACCCAAAATGCCAGAACAGTAGAAACACCCCACAAATGACCCCATTTTGGAAAGAAGACACCCCAAGGTATTCGCTGAGGGGCATAGTGAGTCCATGAAAAATTTAACTTTTTGTAACAAGTTAGCGGAAAGGGAGACTTTGTGAGAAAAAAACAATAAAAAAATCAATTTCCGCTAATTTGTGCCAAAAAAAAAAAATCTTCTATGAACTCACCATGCCCCTCACGGAATACCTTGGGGTTTCTACTTTCCAAAATGGGGTCACATGTGGGGTATTTATACTGCCCTGGCATTTTAGGGGCCCTAAAGCGTGAGAAGAAAAATGCGTAAAAATGCCCTCCTAAAAGGTACTCATTGGAATTTGGGCCCCTTTGCGCATCTTGTCTGCAAAAAGTGTCACACATGTGGTATTGCCGTACTCAGGAGAAGTAGGTCAATGTGCTTTGTGGTGTATTTTTAGATATACCCATGCTGGGTGAGAGAAATATATCTGTAAATTGACAACTTTGTATACATTTTTTTTAAAAGTTGTCATTTACAGAGATATTTCTCTCACCCAGCATGGGTATATGTAAAAATACACCCCAAAACACATTGCCCTACTTCTCCTGAGTACGGTGATACCACATGTGTGACACTTTTATGCAGCCAAGATGCGCAAAGGGGCTCAAATTCCAATGAGTACCTTTAGGATTTCACAGGGCATTTTTACGCATTTGGATTCTCATGCTTTAGGGCCCCTAAAATGCCAGGGCAGTATAAATACCCCACTTTGGAAAGAAGACACCCCAAGGTTTTCCTTAAGGGGCATGTCGAGTTCACAGAAAAAAAAAAATTTGCAAAAGTTAGCAGAAATTGATATTTAATTTTTTTTATTTTTGTTTTTTACAAAGTCTCATATTCCACTAACTTGTGACAAAAAATTAAATTTTACATGAACTCACCATACCCCTCATGGAATACCTTGGGGTGTCTTCTTTCTAAAATGGGGTCATTTGTGGGGTATTTATAGTGCCCTGGCATTTTAGGGGTCTCTAAAGCATGAGAAGAAGTCTGTAATCTAAATGCGTAAAAATGCCCTGTGAAATCCTAAAGGTACTCATTGGAATTTGAGCCCCTTTGCGCACCCAGGCTGCAAAAAAGTGTCACACATGTGGTTTCGCCGTACTCAGGAGAAGTAGGTCAATGTGCTTTGGGGTGTATTTTTAGATATAACCATGCTGGGTGTGAGAAATATCTCTATAAATGACAACTTTTTAAATTTTTTTATACAAAGTTGTCAGTTTACAGAGATATTTCTCCCACCCAATATGGGTATATGTAAAAATACACCCCAAAAAACATTGCCCTACTTCTCCTGAGTACGGTGATACCACATGAGTGACACTTTTTGCAGCCTAGGTGCGCAAAGGGGCCCAAATTCCAATGAGTACCTTTAGGTTTTACAGGGATGCTCACAATTTAGCCCTGCCCAAAATGCCAGAACAGTAAACACACCCCACAAATGACCCCATTTCGGAAAGTAGACACCCCAAGGTATTCACTGAGGGGCATAGTGAGTCGGTGGGAGATTTTTTATTTTTTTTTGCCAGAAGTTAGCAGAAATGTAAACTTTATTATTTATGAAAAAAAATGAAATGATACATGATCTCACCATGCCCCTCCGCGAATACTTTGAGGTGTCTTCTTTCTAAAATTGTGTCATTTGGGGGATATTTATACTATCCTGGCATTCTAGTACCTGAAGAAACATGACAGGTGCTCAGAAAGTCAGAGCTGCTTCAAAATGCGGAAATTCACTTTTTTGCACCATAGTTTGTAAACGCTATAACTTTTACCCAAACCAATAAATATACACTTATTGAATTTTTTTTAATCAAAGACATGTAGAACAATAAATTTAGAGAAAAATTTATATAGAAATGTAGTTTAAAAAAAAAAAAATTACAACAGAAAGTGAAAAATGTCATTTTTTTGTAAAATGTTTGGTCATTTTTGATTAATAGCAAAAAAAGTTAAAATGTCAGCAGCAATGAAATACCACGAAATGAAAGCTCTATTAGTGAGAAGAAAAGGAGGTAAAATTCATTTGGGTGGTAAGTTGTATGACGGAGCAATAAACGGTGAAAGTAGCGTAGTGCAGAATTGTAAAAAGTGGCCTGGTCATTAAGGGTTTTTAAGCTAGGGGGGCTGAAGTGGTTAAGCCTTGAGCGGGTCCACTGCATTCAATGTGAACAACTGTAGCAGAAATGGAATTCAGTTCAGGTACAGTATCTATTCTGCTTTGGAATCCGTGAGGGCTGGATAGGATCCGGGTGAGTTGGCAGGAAATCGCGTAATTTTTCTGCGTGAGTGCAATGCGTTTTTATGCGTTTTGCACGCACGTGAGAAAAATCAGAATGTTTGGTAGCCAGAACCAAACCCGGACTTCTTCACAGAAGTTTTAGGGGTTAAAAAATAAAAAAAATTAACTCACCTCATCCACTTGATCGTGCAGCCGGGCACAATATAGAACATGCTGTGATCTTCAAGCAACGCACAAGTAATGCGTGAAAACCACCACTCATCTGCATAGCCCCTTGAAGTGAATGGGTCTGGATTCAGTGCGGATGCAATGCGTTCACTGTGTGAAAGGGGCCTTACCGTATAATGGTGTAAAGATTTCACACCGGAGCCGCAGTGAGCACACATCTCTGCTCTTGCCTGCCTGGTCCGCTTTCCTGAAGCTTGGTACAGGGTCTCATGTACTGATGTGCTATGCAGAGCTTTTAGCTGACCTGGGGCGGTGGGGTACAGACAGGGGTAGCGATGTATGCTCACTGTGGCCCCACAGTGGAATTCATACACCAGTAAATGTGAACGGATTCCAAAGCACAGTAGATACCTGAACTTTAGGGGTCTATTCTGAATGTTAATTGGTAAAAAAAAAAAAAAAAAAGTAGATTACAAAAATGTATCCTTATTTGTTAGTTGGTGTCCTGTTTTGCTGTCAGTTATGGTTTTAAATAGGGTGTTTCATCTGGGGTCTTTCAGGATCTTTATTTGGGGGGTGTACCCATAGATAAAGGGTTTCACAGGCAGTGTAATTTACTCCAAGCCCCCTATATAAGTTATTAAAGTGATTTTGGAATTATCTGGACCGCAAATCAGCTATACATTGATGTATATATTTATTGGACCGAATAGAAATATAATGTAAAGCTGCTTTTTGGCCCCAGAATTGTAATTACATTCTTCTATGGAGGGGGCCTGGAATGAATGACATTTGCCAGTAGGGATCACTCTCCCACCTAAAGAAAGTGTAGCCTGCATTGTGTCCACAACCCTTCCTCTGAAATGTGCAGTAGCTGTCTTGATGCCGGTTAAATCTTGGACGACCCATTTAATTTAAAGTGTGCTTGTCTGGTGCCCTTTTGTTATCACATGGTATGAAAGATGGAGAGAAGGTGAGCTCTGTGATATATTGATATGTATGATTTGGAGCAAGAATTTTGTAAATCCTGGAAGGACTCCTAGGAGAGACACTGACAGTCCTGATAAACTTGCCCACACCTGTGTCAGCGTGTGTACAGAGATGGCTCTCAATCACACTTGTATGGCCATAGTAACCAGTATGTTAGCCAGTGGGTATAGAACCAATGTGTCAACCAAACAGATTTGGTTTGGGGCCACTGCTAAGCGCTTTATCCTGGCAGGCTCCAGGTCTTTACCATTTAACCCCTATAAGGGGATCTGGACTCTGCTGCATGGGACCCACCAGGCTGCTACCTCCTAGTCTCTTTTTTTGTTGACAGTTGGTGCACAGGAGTCAAGGGATTGGTCAAAACTGTAGTCAGGAACAGGCTTAGGTCAGGGCCTGCAATGGACATGTAATCTAATAAACAATCCTAGATCAGGGCAGGCAGCTCAGAATCTGTATGCAGATCAGACAGAGGTCAATGCAGGCAGCAAAGTGACAACTCTGGGAAACTGGAAGAATTCAGTACATCTGCCTTGAAGCGTATAACAGGACACCTTAACAAATAAAACAAAAATAGTTTTAAAATAAGGTAGGTCTCTAGATTAAAAGCAGACTACAAGTTTCAGAGCCGTACTGGCTCTTTATTCAGGTCCAAATAACTCTATAGATCAACAGAGTTATATGGACCTGAGGAAGGAGCCAGTACAGCTTTGAAGTGAGTAGTCTGCCTTTAAGCTAGAGAGCTGTCTCATTTTAATAAAATTCTAGTTTTATTATGCTTATTTTATTATGTTTTAACTTCCAGTAAATTGGATTAAAACCATGCCATCGGATCCTCGTGACAGCACAGAGTAAAAGGGTTTTTTCTTCTTCTAATTTATTGCCATTTAGCACTTTAAGAGCCACACTTAATCCATTCAAACCTTTTTGACTTTTTGTGTCTCTAGCTGCTGTATCTGCTACTCATCTCGTTGCAGGAGACATCTTGCCCTTGCTTCTTGGTCATTTATGATTGGATTAAAAACCTCAAAGACTTGCATCTACTCCAATATGCTTCATTTTATAGAAGTGATGTGCAACTGTAGTCTCTCAGATTTTTTTCTTTTTTCTTTCACTTTACCTTCCATTGAATTTTTCTCCCACAGTTCATTCTACTGCAGCTTAATGCCAACAATTTTTTCACTTTAAAGGTTTTCATACTTGATTTTTGTTCTTTTAGTCTCTTTTTAACTGTGCTTAAAGTTTGGCCTATATATTTTCCCACAAGGTGTGGTTGTCACATTCATGACTATGATAAGCAGGGTCCCTGTGAGGAGATCACATACTCTAAGCATTTGCCATCTCCGTATATAGTAATGAGATAACATGGACATTTTATTAAGCAATACTACACTTAGGCTTTAAAATTATTCATTGATCAAACATAAACATTTTGGAAAAAATCTTGGAATAAACACAACTAGTACTTTAATCCCACTGGCACTGCATGACACACACAAACTATCCCGAACCCAAATGACACTACCATGTGAAACACCAGACTGCCGGACTATTTAGGTAAATCAACAAGCCTTCTTAGGTCCCATTAGCACAACCGCGTGATGGCCGTGGCCATTTCGTGGACCATAAACAGCAGATCCAGAAAACACGTTAAAAATGGTTTCTGGAGTACTTTGGAAAAATGGCTGTACAACTGGGTCCATAACTAAATCAATGTAACACTGAGCTGTTAGTGTAATTGAAATTAAGAATAGAGGGGTCCAGCTACTGTGCAGTATACCACCCCACACCATAATGCCAGGAATAGGACCAGTGTGACGTTTCCTTGTGAAGCCATTTTTATGGCATTGCCTATGTGGTCTCCAGACCAATCTCCCACTAATGTTGCATGAGAGACAAAAGCAGGATTGAGCATTAATGAAGAGGACAGATCTCCATTCCACTCTCCATTGCTGTGCTCCATGATAGCTTTTCAGACTGGTGGTGTGGAGGTCAATGGAACACCTTTTGCTGGATGACTGGTTCATAAGATAATGGTGTGCAACCACTTTTGCCACCTCAGTTTGCCACTCTAGGTTTATGATATAAGGTCCACTTTCACTTACAGTACAGAATGGATCACTATATGCCAATCTTGTAAGCAGATGACCCATCCATGCACCTCTTGCCGTCATTACAGTTCATTGTTGTTCTCTCAACCAACTGGAACATAGAATGTTGAACACTACTGAGATCTTGGCCTAGCAATCTGCCAGAGTGATAAACCAAGCTCTTTCAGTTCAAGTATTCTGTCCCTCTCAGTTTTCAACAATTGTTGAAACCAGGTATGTTGACAAACATCCCACATTACTTGATCAGATTTTTGAGGTTTCACGTGCTGCTAAAACTTGGCTTTTAATCCGGCTATTTTGCCCCTCCAGTATACCACAGATGCTTGAAAATTTGATAATTTGTAGATCTTTTTAAATTTCAGTTTTTATTATTCATTCCAAGATACATTCACATTTGTGACAACACATGTAAGTGGTTAATCAATGTTTGCATTTCAGGCAGGAATCCATCAATAAACAAGGTTTGTGGTGCATACCCAAAGTCTTGACAAAGACTCAACAGAAATCAAAACATTCTACCAGAGAAAGAAATACCAATCAAACAATAGAGGAAAATGTACATAGCTTTGTGTGATTTGCAGTAGTTTGAAGTAGTGGGCTGCTCGGCGGGGGGTTAGTATGGTACAGTTCGTAAAGTCATCTAGCCTGGTTTTGAAAAGTGAATCCATAATTTCCATTTAGACATTAACTCAGACCATTTATGTGTTTGGAGGATGTAACGCTTTTCCATCTCAAAATTTGCCTGCACAGAGGAGACCAATTTGCGAGTAGTCAGCGGGGAGCTAGATTTCCATGATTTGTTGATGTATAGAAGAGTAGGAAGAGGATGAGGAGATTGAGAGTCATCCTCCTGATGAGGACAGCGAAGTCTTGTCTGTTGGGACTCTGGCACACATGGCTGACTTTATGTTAAGCTGCCTTTACCGTGACCCTCATGTTGTACGCATTTTGGCCAACACTGATTACTGGTTGTTCACCCTTCTCGACCCCCGCTACAAAGAGAACTTCTCATCTCTCATTCCTGTGGTGGAGAGGACAAGCAAACTGGTGCAATACCAAAAGGTCCTTGTGAAAAAATTGCTCCAATGATTTCCAGCTGACAACGCTGGCTGCAGAGTACGTAGTTCATTGGCCAACCAAGGAGGGGAGATGAGGGGAACACAAAGCACTTCCAACAGAGGAAGGCAACACTCTACAAGGCCTGGGACAGTTTTAGGACACCCCGCCAGCACCCTCAACCTAGTGTCACAAGTAGCATAGTAACATAGTATATAAGACCGAAAAAAGACATTTGTCCATCCAGTTCGGCCTGTTTCCTACAAGTTGATCCAGAGGAAGGCAAAAAACCCCTGTGAGGCAGAGGCCAATTTTCCCCACTTAAGGGGAAAAAAATTCTTCCCGACTCCAATCAGGCAATCAGAATAACTCCCTGGATCAACGACCTCTCTCTAGTAGCTGTAGCCTGTAATATTATTACACTCCAGAAATACATCCAGTCCCCTCTTGAATTCCTTTATTGTATTAACCATCAACACCTCCTCAGGCAGAGAGTTCCATAGTCTCACTGCTCTTACAGTGAAGAATCCTTTTCTATGTTTGTGTACAAAACTTCTTTCCTCCAGACGCATAGGATGTCCCCTCGTCACAGTCACAGTCCTGGGGATAAATAGATGATGGGAGAGATCTCTGTACTGACCTCTGATATATTTATACATATATAACCCTAATTTTGATAACCTTTCAGGGTACTGTAGTTGCCCCATTCCAGTTATTACTTTACTTGCCCTACTCTAAACCCTCTCCAGCTCTGCTATGCCTGCCTTGTTCACAGGAGCCCAGAAATGTACACAGTACTCCATGTGTGGTCTGACTAGCGATTTGTAAAGTGGTAGGACTATGTTCTCATCACGGGCATCTATGCCCCTTTTGATGCAACCCATTATCTTATTGGCCTTGCCAGTAGCTGCCTGACACTGGTTTTTGCAGCTTAATTTGCTGTTTATTAAAATTCCTAGATACTTTTCCATGTCAGTGTTACCGAGTGTTTTTCCCTCCACAAGGAGGGAAACATTTTGGAAGATGGTGAAGGAGTACGTAGCAGACCATGTCAGTGTCCTCAGTGATCCCTCTGTGCCTTACAACTAGAGATGGCCTTGTGGTTCTCCTGGCAGTCGTTTGGGGCGAACTTTGCGCGTTTGAGATTCGCCAAACATGCGAACATATAGCGATAGTCACATGCACCATATTCTTCTGCATTGCGCCGAACTTTGACCCATGACACATCCATCAGGTGGGACAGGACAGCCAATTGAGACATTTCAGCACATGCATACACCCCTACCCTATAAGTGAACCAAATCTGGCAGCCATTTTACATTCTGTGTTTTGTCAGTGTAGGGAGTGGTTGCTTTGTTAGAGACACCTAACGCTAGCTAATAGGGCCACAAAAGTCCGAGCGTCCTCTGCTCACCGCGCCTGCGTCGAATACAGAGCGGCGGCGCAGGCGCGGGATTTCGCAAGGAGACAGTGCCGGAGGCAGCAGAGGATCGCTGCCCGGCACTGTCAATCAAGGAAAGAAGGGGCGTGGCAGCAGGTTGGCGCACGGAGCCTCTAGGAGCAGGGCAACACCCCCCTGCTCCTAGAAGCTAATTTACATATTATAAAAATATGTTTTTTTTAGCATAAATATAACTCGGATTTACATAAAAAACACATTATCAAGCTGCTCTGACATTAGCACATAGCTAATGTCAGACAGCTTATAATGTATGTGTAAACCTGATGACAGAAACCCTTTAAGGGGATTGATATACCTGCTTTCACCAAATATTGATTGAGGCCTGCAAGATACCTGCTTTCACAAAATACTGATTAAGGGGTTTGATATACCTGCTTCCACCAAATACTGATTGAGTCCTGTGATATGCCTGCTTCCACAAAATTCTGATTTGGGGGTTCGATTTACCTGCTTCCACCAAATACTGATTAAGGGGTTTGATATACCTGCTTCCACGAATATTGTTCTTCTCTAGGGACTTAGGCACAAGGGTAATTTTGAAAATGACAGGCAGAAGAAGAGGCAGGCCGTGGTGGTAGGGTTCGGGCAGGTGCGCCAGGCTGGAGCCTAAGTGGGAAGTTGGAGAAGGTGCGTGCAATTACTTCAAAGGACGCCCTAGATTTGGTTGAGTGGCTTACTCAGCCTTCTGCTTCTGCACCCTTCTCATTCTCTGTATCTTCTGCACCCTCCTCACTCTCTGCTGTGTGCACCCCCAAAGACACCACTACCAGCACCCCCATAGCCCCTCCATTCGAGTCAGAGAAATTATTTTCCCATCCATTCCCAGACCTTACCGATGCGCAGCCATTCTTGGCATCAGATGAGGAAGAGGAAGTAGCAACGGCTGCCACCCAGTGGTCTCACGACAGTACCCAGATCAGCCCAAGGAGGGAGGTCCCCGCTGTTGCTGCCTACTCCTAGATCTCAAATGTCAGTGGTGGTGAAAGTGACGATGATTACATGTCGATGGACGTCAAGTGAGTGCCCACAAGAGAGGAAGAGGAGGGGAGTTCAGAGGGAGAGACGGAGCAGCAGAAAAAGAGGAAAAGGAGGAGAAGCAGGCAGAGCTTGCAGGGCACAAGAGGCAAAAAGCAGACTGAAAATGACCATGCATGGTCAATTCTGGTGCTCCCAGGACGCCGGCACATAGCTCCGCAGTGTGGGCTATTTTTAACGTTTCAGCTATTGACAATAGTGTTGTGAATCTGCAGCCTGTGTTGTCAATGCAAGTCGTGGAAAGCTCAACACTCACCTAGGGACGACTGCCTCAAGAAGGCACCTGGCCTCCCATCACCAAGCCTAGTGGGAGCAACGCTGTCAAAACCCACAAAGCCACACTCCCAGCTCCATGTCCTGCCTCTTCTCCTTCTACTCTCTCCTCCCATTTGTCGTCCACTCCACCTTCCACCGTGCCATCGTCGCGTTCATATTGCAGAATGCAGGCTTTCGTGGCCCAAATGTTCTAGTGTAAAAAGTTGATGACGCCGGATAACCCTCTTGCCCAAAAGCTGACCGCTGGCTTGTCGGAACTGCTAGACTGCTAGCCTGCCAACTACTGCCATAGAAACTGGTGGACTCGGAGGCCTTTAGAAAATTTGTGGCCATTGGCACACTGCAATGGATCGTCCGCGGAATGAAATATTTCTCCCAGAAGGGCATCCCAGGGCTATATGGCCATGTTCAGCGGCAAGTGAATATACCTTTGGCACACAGTGTCGGTGCCAAGATACAGCTGACCACAGACATGTGGTCTAGCAAACACTGGCAGGGAAGGTACATCACTTTTACTGCCTACTGGGTGAACCTTCTGACGGCCATCAAGCATGTAACTCGTGGATTTGGTGTTACTGCCAAGGATTGCATGAAGGCCTGCCTCTTCTTCTTCTCCTCCTACTCCATCCTCCGTGGCTTACTCCTCCTGTTCCACTGCTACCGCCTCTTCCACTATACCCCCCAAGCTCCCCAGAACCTATTCAACGTAAAAGGTGAGACGTTGCCATGCTGTGCTGCGGCTGTTGTGCCTGGAAGCAAAGAGCTACACCGGTCCTGCACTGCTTTCAGGTCTGCGGTCACAGGCCGATCAGTGGCTAAACCAGCTTAATTTGACAGTTAGTAAAGTGGTGTGCGACAACGGTGCCAATTTGCTGAATGCTTAAAGAGGGCAAAATGACACACGTGCCATGAATGGCTGTCGTGCAGCGGTTCGTTGTCCGGGGTCCAGGACATCTTGCAGCAGGCCAGGAAAATCTCTGGCCATCTTACACAGTCATGGCTCGCCTTGCTGACGTTCAGCGGCGACACCACCTGCCCATCAGATGTCTGATTTGTGACAGGCCGACACACTGGAACTCCACCTCGTATATGCCTGATAGTCTGCTCCAGCAGCAACATGCCGTTAACGACTACCTGTACAAACTCTGCAGCAAGACAGTTTCTGGGGAGCTTGGTTTCTTTTCACCGCGCCAGTGGCTGCTCATGCGCGACGCATGCAGACTTCTGGTGCCATTTGATGAGATCACCAAACTGGTCAGTCACAGCCAGGGTGTCATAAATGACATCGTACCTTATGCCTTCTTTCTGGAGCGTGCATTGTGTCGTGTCATTGATCAAGCCGTCGAGGAGCAGGAGCCGGAAGATGAGGAAGTCGCAATGCTGAATGAATTCCCAGGGGGGCTACTCCATCTGAGACAAGTCAGCAGGAGTCTGAAGAGGAGTCCGAGGAGTATGGTCGCTGGGGGGAGGAGGAGGAGCAAGAAGAGCAGGCTTTGAGGGGGACTTTAAACTTTTCGGCGATCCCTGGTGTTGTCCATGGCTGGGGGGAGGAGACCAAGGATGACATTCTCCTGGGTGATGAGCAGGAGCCAGGGCGCTCCACCACTTCCAATTTAGTACAAATGGGGGCCTTCATGCTCCAGTGTTTAAAGAGGGACCCCAGTATAAAAAGCAAAGACCAGTACTGGGTGGCAACATACTTAGACCCCCAGTACAAACACAAAATGGTGGACATGTTACCAGCATCACAGAGGGCTGGCAGAATGCAGCATTTCCAGGCCTTGCTGCATTCTGCTGTTGCAGGCACTGGCAGAGGATTTTCCACCAACAGTGAAACAGGTGCAGGTAACAATCCTACCACGACTGCAAGAAGAGTGCGGTTTGAAGATTTGTTGGTCACTTTGGATATGAGATCATTCTTGCAGCCAACCCATCGACAGCCGCCCTCCGGATCCAGCCTGAGGGAACGCCTAGACTGACTGGTGTCTGACTACATCGGGTTAACGACCGATGTGAACGCTCTGAGAAGCGAGGAACCCCTGGACTACTGGGTGTGCAGGCTTGACCTGCGGCCCAAATTTGCCATGGAACTCTTAGCTTGCCCCTCATCGAGTGTCCTGTCCGAAAGTACGTTCAGCGCACCAGGGGGGATTGTGACAGATAAGCTCACTCGTCTAGCTCACGACAGTGTGGACTACCTCACATTTCTAAAAATGAAGGAGGCATGAATCTCTAAGGAATTCAACACCTGTAATGACCACATTTAACGGAATTTCCTCATGCCAGCCCACACATATCTGCCACCACCCAGAACAAAGAATTGTCCTTGTCTTTTGTATATACAGTGGCATAAAAGGCCTTTTCTGTCAGGTGAATGCCTAATGTTTGGGGTCTGAACTCCACTAGCCTACAGTAAAATTGTTATCCACTGACCGCCTAATATACCTCCAGCCACATAATCACTTGTTCTTTTCTGTCCGGTGAATGCCTAATGTTTGGGGCCTGTACTCCACTGGCCTACAGTAAAATTGTTATCCACTGACTTTAAGATGCCAAAAATGGCCTTTTGATTAAAATACATATTTTTTGTGGGAATTTTTGCCATTAATCCCTCTCTGGTATGTCACTGTCCATGTTGTGGGACTATTTGTGCACTTCTAGTAAGTATGTGGTGACTACAAATATGACCTGAAGGTTTTTCAGGTTCGCCTGCCATTAAAGTTAATGGGGCCCGCCGCGAACACACGGTTAGCGAAACGTCCCAGCCGATGTTCATCCATCACTACTTACAACTAATAGGTGTCCAAGCTGGACACGTGGCACGAACTGGCGCTCTACGCCTTAAAGGTGCTGGCCCTCCCGCCAGCGTTATGTCAGAGCGTATATTTAGTGCTGCTGGGGGCATAATAACTGATAAGCGCATCCGCCTGTCAACTGAAAATGCTTACCGGTTGTCTCTTATAAAAATTAACAAGGCCTGGTTTGCCCCTGACTTCTCTACTCCACCAGAGGAAAGCGGACAAACATAAAGGCACTCTAAATGTGGCTTTTATGCTGTATTGAATACACTGTATTCACATGCACCCCTTCCACCACTAAAAAGGGCATAAGGTTCAATCTCCCTTTTCTCATCCTCCTCCTCCATCATATCAACATGCTTATTAGGGCCCTCACCCATAATGTTTTAGAGGGTCACCAGCAGGCCCTCACCCATAATGTTTTTGAGGGTCACCAGCAGGCCCTCACCCATAATGTTTTTGAAGGTTACCAGCAGGCCCTCAACCATAATGTTTTTGAGGGTCACCATCAGGCCCTTGTTCATAATGTTTTAGATGGTCAGATCAGCAGCAGGCACTCGCCCCTAATGTTTTAGATAGTCAGCTAAGCAGCAGACCATCACCCCTAATTTTTTAAATGGTTAGCACTGCAGCCGGCCCTCACCCCTAATGTTTTAGGAGGTCAGCTCTGCAGCAGGCCCTCATCCCTAATGTTTTATATGGTCAGGTCAGCAGCAGGCACTCGCTTCTAATGTTTTAGAGGGTCAGCTCTGCAGCTGACCCTCACCCCTAATGTTTTAGAAGGTCAGCCTGACAACAGGCCCTCACCCCTAATGTTTTAGAGGGTCAGCTCAGCAGCAGACCCTCACCCTTAATGTTTTAGAGGGTCAGTTCAGCAACAGACCCTCACCCCTAATTTTTTAGATGGTCAGCTCTGCATCAGGCCCTCACCCATAATGTTTTAGATGGTCAGATCAGCAGCAGGCACTTGCCCATAATGTTTTAGAAGGTCAGCTTGACAACAGGCCCTCGCCCCTAAAGTTTTAGATGGTCAGATCAGCAGCTGACCCTCACCCCTAATGTTTTAGAAGATCAGCCTGACAACAGGCCCTCGCCCCTAATGTTTTAGAGGGTCAGCTCAGCAGCAGACCCTCACCCCTAATGTTTTAGAGGGTCAGTTCAGCAACAGACCCTCACCCCTAATTTTTTAGATGGTCAGCTCTGCATCAGGCCCTCACCCATAATGTTTTAGATGGTCAGATCAGCAGCAGGCACTTGCCCATAATGTTTTAGAGGGTCAGCTCAGCAGCAGACCCTCATCCCTAATTTTTTAGATGGTCAGCTCTGCTGCAGACCCCGCCCCTAATGTTTTAGACGGTCACCAGCAGGCCATCAATTATAATTTCAAGGGTGTATGATGCCCTCCTTTATGTGTAATGAAGGGTGTATTCTAGTGCCGGTTCCTTGTAATTTTTGGCAGACCTTTCACTTTCCAGCTGTTGCAAAACTACAATCCCAGTATGCCCAGTCTGCCTACAGTTATCAGCCTACAGCAGGGCATGGTGGGAGTTGTAGTTTTACAACAGCTAGAGAGTCGCAGGTTGGCCAGCCCTGACTTAGTGTATAGGCTTTATGAGTGTAGGAGTCCCATTACCTGAACAATTGTACCACAATGTGAATGAGGCCCTCCTTTATGTGAAATACAGGTTGTATCGGAGTGCCTCTTCCTTGTAATTTTTGGCAGCACTTGCACTTTATATACAAGTAAATATACAGAAAGAATGTTTCCTTGTCAGTCTGTAAAAGTGGCTTACTACTCGGACAACATCGTTCCCAGCAGCAACATGGGGGTCCATTATGGAATCCAGACATACTGCCCATGCGGTTCCTGAACCATTTCAGTGGTGTTTCCATGAATTTCTGACCTTTTTCCGTGAACCAGACACCCTCCCCTCTTCAGAGCAGGGGGTGCCTGGTTTAATGCTCGGGTTCTCCCATTAACCTCCATTGTGCTCGGGTACTCGGTAGAGCACCCGAGCATCCCGAGGTGTTATAGTTGAGCACCCGAGCACTTTGGTGCTCGAACCAACACTAGTTACTATGTGGGCCATGAGCATCTCCCTTAGAAACTGACTGTCTGCAGCAGCTTTGTTAAAAGCCTTCGTTAGGTTCGGTGCTATTATAAGGGAGATAGGCATTAGTAAACCCATCTGGGCCTGGTGCTTTATTTAACGGTAAGGATTTAATTGCCAATTGTATTTCTTCACTTGTAATCGGGAGTGACAGGGCCCCGACCTGTTCTGAAGATAAATGAGGTAACTGGACAGAGTCCAGAAAGGAGTTAATTGCTTCCCCGATGGGTTTGCGGGGTTTTGTTAATTTTTTTGTAAGTTATAAAGGGATTCATAAAATTGGTTAAATTGATCTGCTATTAGTCTAGGGTCTGTAATTTTGTTTCCCTAATTTATCCAGTAGCTAAACAATGCGATATCAACCTGTAGCTTGCCTAAGACGGCTCCTGCTTTATTGTTATGTACATAACATTGCATCTTGAATTTTTTAAGAAAGTATTCATGCTGATATGCAAGAATTACTTGTAGGTGCTTTCTAAGATCCCTCAAGGTTATGGAATGAGAGGCGTGTACTGATGCTTTATTTAGAGATTCAATTTATTGAATGCTGAAGAGAATATCATTAATCTCCTGATTACTAGTGATGAGTGGCATAGGCAATATTCAAATTCAGGATATTTGGAAAATTTTGGGCCGAATATTCGCCATAAATTAGCAAATTCGAGAATTCGTGATCCCCAGTGATCATTTACTTGATTGCGAAAATCGGCAATATAATATATTTGAGATAAAAATTCACGATTAGAATATTCACAATCAACACTAAGGCAGGGCTCGACAAATCCCAGGCACAAATTGTCAGCCTGTTTGCAAAGGTGGACGGGCGCAGGGTCGGCGCGTCCTAGGAGCGCCGGCCCCCTTCATGCTGCAGCCGCCCGAGCGCTCTTTATAGAGCCACAGGGGGCTGCAGCACTGCTCAGGCTGGCCCGTCCATGAAGAGAGGGACTGACAGGAGGGAAACGCTCAGTGCTCCCTCCTGTCAATCCCTCATTGTAGCGTGGCCAAGCCCTGTCTCCTGTACCCGGACGGACTGACAGGAAGTGCGCACACACCCGGGTAACATAGTAACATAGTAACATAGTATATAAGACCGAAAAAAGGCATTTGTCCATCCAGTTCGGCCTGTTTCCTACAAGTTGATCCAGAGGAAGGCAAAAAAACCCTGTGAGGCAGAAGAAAATTTTCCCCACGTAAGGGGAAAAAAATTCCTTCCCGACTCCAATAAGGCAATCAGAATAACTCCCTGGATCAATGACCCCTCTCTAGTAGCTGTAGCCTGTAATATTATTACACTCCAGAAATAAATCCATTCCCCTCTTGAATTCCTTTATTGTACTTACCATGACCACCTCCTCAGGCAGAGAGTTCCATAGTCTCACTGCTCTTACAGTGAAGAATCATTTTCTATGTTTGTGTACAAACCTTCTTTCCTCCAGACGCAGAGGATGTCCCCTTGTCACAGTCACAGTCCTGGGGATAAATAGATGATGGGACAGATCTCTGTACTGACCCCTGATATATTTATACATAGTTATTAGATCTCCCCTCAGTCGTCTTTTTTCTAAAGTGAATAACCCTAATTTTGATAACCTTTCAGGGTACTGTAGATTCCTCATTCCAGTTATTACTTTAGTTGCCCTCCTCTGAACCCTCTCCAGCTCTGCTATGTCTGTCTTGTTCTCAGGAGCCCAGAACTGTACACTGTACTCCATGTGTGGTCTGACTAGTGATTTGTAAAGTGGTAGGACTATGTTCTCATCACGGGCCTCTATGCCCCTTTTGATGCAACCCATTATCTTATTGGCCTTGGCAGTAGCTGCCTGACACTGGTTTTTGCAGCTTAATTTGCTGTTTATTAAAATTCCTAGATCCTTTTCCATGTCAGTGTTACCGAGTGTTTTACCATTTAATATGTATGGGTGACTTGCATTATTCCTTCCTATGTGCATAACTTTACATTTGTCAGTGTTAAACCTCATCTGCCATTTTTCTGCCCAAGCCTCCAATCTATCCAGATCCCTCTGTAGCAGAAAACTGTCCTCTTCAGTGTTAATTACTTTACAAAGTTTAGTGTCATCTGCAAAAATAGATATTTTACTGTGTAGGCCTTCTACAAGACCATTAATAAATATATTGAAGAGAATAGGGCCCAATACTGACCCCTGAGGTACCCCACTAGTTACAATGACCCAATCTGAGTATCTACCGTTAATAACCACCCTCTGTTTTCTGTCACTTAGCCAGTTACTTACCCACATACAGACATTTTCTCCCAGTCCGAGCATCCTCATTTTATATACTAACCTTTTATGAGGTACGGTGTCAAATGCTTTGGAGAAGTCCAGATACACGACATCCATTGATTCGCTGTACCCGTGGGACCATACAGAGCTCGGCCACTCTACACCAGAGGCGGGGGAGGGAGGGGGTAGAATGGCAAGAGGGGGAAATATAATGACAAGAAGGGGCAGGGGAGGAGAGAGAATGACAAGAGGGGAAAGATAATGACAGGGGGAGAAAGAGAATGACAAGAGGGGAAAGATAATGACAAGGGGGAGAAAGAGAATGACAAGAGGGGGAAAGATAATGACAAGGGGGAGAAAGAGAATGACAAGAGGGGGAAAGATAATGACATGGGGGGGGGAGAATGACAAGAGGGGGAAAGATAATGACAAGAGGAGGAAAGATAATGACAATAGGGGGAAAGGGAATGACAAGAGGGGGAAAGAGAATGACAAGAGGGTGAAAGAGAATGACAAGAGGGGGAAAGAGAATGACAAGAGGGGGAAAGAAAATGACAAGGGAGGTAAAGAGAATGACAAGGGGGGAAAGAGAATGACGGGGGGGGGAAGAAAGATAAGAGGGGGAAAGAGAGTGACAAGGGGGGGAAAGAGAATGACAAGAGGGGGAAAGAGCTGGGCGTTGTAGTGATGCGGGAACTGCAGAGGCTGAGCGCCAGCTGGGGGTTGTAGTGCTCAGTAAAATGTCATGGTGCCCCCTGTGTTTGTGCCCTCCGGACCCCTCTGCCCTCTCCTCCGGACCCCTCTGCCCTCCCCTCCGGACCCCTCTGCCCTCCCCTCCGGACCCTGTAATCCTTGTAAGGGTTTCCACATGTCATGGCAGCCGCAAGTGGCAATCACTTGGATGCTGGCAGCATTATGGAGGGCCCTATATACTTGCACATTATGGGGGGCACTATGGAGAAGAGGGGAAGGAGCACTATGGGGGCATCTACTCGGGGCCCTATGTACTGGCATGCATTATTGGGGGGCTCTATGGAGAAGTGGGGGGGGAGGAGCACTAGAGGGGCATCTATTGGGGGCTTGATGATGCGCCTCCGTCTGGCTCCTAACTTTTTTAGCTGGCTCCTAGATTCCAAGGAAATTTGTCAAGCCCTGCACTAAGGGGTAGGCAACTTTCCTATTGGATGCTAGGGATGTTGCTAAGTGCCGATATTCGCAATAATGTGTCGATAAATTCGTGATTAGAATATTTGCGATCAACACTGTTCGCGAACACGAATATGTAGCACTATATTCTAAATATTTGCGAATTCTCGAAGAGCCGATATTCGCGATTAAAATTCGCGTTTCGAATATTCACGCTCAACACTACTGATTACATTTCCTCTTCATCTGTGCACAGCACTGGATGAGACTACCTCTCATCACCGCCTTGTGTGCATTCCACAAAATCTGGGGATCCATTTTGAGAGTTGTATTAATTTCAAAGTGAAACAAGAGCTGACTTCAAACTATTTCTATAGTCTGGGTGATTAAATATTACGTCGTTCAGGCGCCATTGGGATGGAAGAGGGGACCAGAATTGTTCTGATAACTTGAGAGTAACTGGGGCATGATCAGACCATGTGATGGTCTTAATATTAGAGGAGACTACTTGAAGTAGGGATATCTTATTTACTAGAAGAAAGTCGATCCGGGAATATCAATGCCATACGTTATAATATCCCTCTTCTGTTATAGATGTTGCAAGTGTGGAGAGATGCCTCCCAGGGGCAAGAGTAGCCAGTTGTTTATCCAAAAATCCCCTCCCACCACCAAAATCCCTTTACTCACCAACTCTGTCTTGGACCGGAGAGACCCCCAGAACCTTGGTTGGTGTCTGTTGGAAAAATGCACATTAAAAAGGGTATATGTAATATTATTTATATCACAGATCACCCCTATGTAGTGACCATGTGGAGCCGCTATTGTATCATGTAGCGAGGGTACAGTGTTTTTAATGATTATGGCTACCCCTTTTGGCAAGGCAGGATGCCATATAGATATGAGGGAACCTCCTGTTCATGAATTTGGATGTCTTTCTTTTATGGAAATAAGTTTATTGTAGGAACAATATCTGACTTCGGAAATTTCTAGCTTCCTTCCAAACCATACTCCGTTTGAAGGGACTACTGAGTCCCTTCACATTCAGAGAGGCAATAGTTATTACCATATTAGAAGCATATAATATGCCGCCTCTGTGTCCCTCCCGCGAGCAGCCGCGCAGCCCACATCACTTCCAAAAAGAGAAATGCATAGCTAAATGTACGTGATAACGGAAAAAAAAAATTTGAAAAATAATAACTAGTGACATAAACTTTTACTAAGAACCATCTTGCATAGCTCGTCAGTCTCTGGATTAAGACAAAGAACAAATCTAAGCATCTAGGGGAGAGGATATCAGTCCCACAGAATACTTGGTGAAACAGTAACTAGAAACCTAAAGAGAAGAAAAAAAAGAACACAAATCTGTGTTGGTATCATCACAGGACCTTGGCTCCCCTCATATTCATTTTTCATCCCGGCTTTTGTCTGGCAGAAACTGTGGACCATTCAGCCTCGATTGTAGGTGCCGGATGATGATGGTAGTGTTGGGGTGACATTCTTCCATCATGCAGGTTCCACTTCTCCATAATTTTCATGCCCTCTGCCGCTGAAGAAATAATAATGGTAGTTCTGTTCCGCGAAGGTACTTGATGTGTTCCCTGAGAAACTTAGTAACTAGGAGGAATTCTCTGTGGGCTTGCAACATAGCCACTGATAAATCCGGAAACAAGGAAAGTGCATTGTAAGATGGTGGAAATGAACTGTATTTGGTGCCTCAAATAAAATAAGCTCTTTAACATGGTAAAAATGCAACCTCACCAATGTGTCTCACAGAGCTTTTTCTGGAGCCGCTTTACATTTGGGGATCCTATGCACTCTGTCCAGTGGGAGATCCATAGGGGTCAGATTGGGCACTAAGGTTTGGAAAGGACGTTTAAGATAGTCCATAAGTTCAAGAGTAGAGATTTCCTCTGGAATGGCCCTAATTTTAATGTTGTTACATCTCAACATATCTTCAGCATCTGTAGCTTTGGTCTTGAGCCATTTGACATCTTCTTCTAAGGCGTTGCGCGCATCCATCAACTCATTATGTGCGTTAGAAAATTCTGCCATTTTACGTTCCAAGTGATCAGTGCGTTCTCCTATGGCGGAGATGTTGGCTTGAAGTTTCCGAATGAGGGACGAAACTGATTTATTAATTCCATTTTGCAATAGAATGAGCATATCTTTTAAAGTGTCCTCTGTTACTGGAGCTAAGGATGCTGGAAATTGAGAGATATCATATTGAGGCAATACTGTAGATATTGTTTCTTCATCATATGGCACATAGCTCTTTTTATAGATTGGGCTTTTGCTGTTAGGAGACGAATATGGCGAAGTTGCGAATCTCCTTTTTCCTGTTTCTTCGCCCGTTCCCCGCTTGATGAGGAAATTTCCTGTATCAGAGAGGGGAAAGCGTCATCTCCTGGGGTGTCTGTGTGTAATAAAGTGGGGCTCATGGCGCGCGGGAAGGATGATGCATTTTGTTCTACCCAGGATGGGTCTGCAGAATCAAAGGAGTCTGTTAGCTTCCTTGGAGCAGAGGCTTTGGTCTTTTTTTTGGTTTATTTAGACCCTTAGACCCTTTATAAATTTTTACAGCCCCCTTGTTTGCGGGAAAGCCCTGAATATGGCAGAGGGGTTGAAATGCAGCTTTGCTGGCCTGATACTATAATCCTCAGATTTATCTGAGGTGCTGCACGTGGCCAAGATGGCCACTATAGCGGGGGGTATTACTCTTTGCTTGCCCGCAATACCACTGTGCTAAAGAACCTCTCCTACAGTCAATAGGGAGCAGGATTGACAGTGGCGGGTCCCGCTGCTTAATGCTGCGCTTTCCTCCTCACCTCGAAACACGCTGCTCCAAGTCTCCTCTGCATGTTGAGCCATCTGATTGTGCACGTTGATGTGGGAGGCAAGCGCTGCCTCCAGTGAACTGAGATACTGCACATGGCCAAGATGTCTGATATGGCAGGGGCTGATACTCCTGGCTTGCCCACGATAGTGCCATGCTGGAGGACCGCTCCTGCAGTTGTTAGAGAGCGAGAGAGTCAGTGACGGGTCATGCTGCTTAATGCTACGCTATTCTCCTCACCTCGAGCCGCGCAGCTCCGGATCTTCTTAGCGTGCATTGATGTGGACGCGCTGCCTCCAGAGTGCACTCATATGTTTCCAAACAAATATATTTGGCAATTTAGTGGAACCTTGCAAACAGCTTACAGCAACATTCATTTTGTGAAATGTATTGGCCAGGTCTGCCAATGGTAGTCTCTCTCTGTCTCTCTCCCTCTAGCTCTTTGGAAAGATTTTCCTGAATCAAATTATGTCAAATTTTGATTCTATAGAAAGAGAGCAATTAGCTCACTGTTGTTCAGATTTTAGGGTCACCACTTGCTCCTGTGGTCCTCTTCACTCCCTGGTAACACTAAGCATAACATCATGACGTTGGCTAGATATCATGCCTGTAGAAGAATTGGTTGGATTGAACATGATGGCAGCAATGGGAAGGTAGGGGGCGGGGTCTGGGTTTAAATATTTTTTAGAACTGGTATAAACTATCTCTGGGTTCATATATGCCAGTACAGCATATCTCTGGAGATACATATTCAGAACATTACATCACTCTGATAAAGTATTAGTGAAGGTATAACTCTTTGGGCTACAGTATATGTCTTGTAGGTATAGTACTTGTGGTTCTATACCTCCTTGGAGCATGGTATTGGTTGCAAAAACAGTTTTCAGAGTAACATCAGACTGAGGATCCCGAGAAATCTAGCCAGGAAAAATATGTCAAAAGAGAAGTGAATGAAAATGAATTGAATCAGTACTGTATAAATTTGCACAATTCGCAAGATGATGTGCGATAGCATTCACTTTATGAAACATCTACCAGTATACACTTGCTATCACTTACATTATTTGAAATAAGGGTTTAGGTATAGGACTGCATAAAGTACTATAGGCACCTGTTATTATGTCTTTTTTTAAATGCACATTACCGTAAATGCTCACAAAAAAAACAAAACAAAAAACAAATTAGAACCAAAACCAAAACTTGAATGTGTTTTCACATTCTATGATAGACTGCATTTGAAGAGGCCTATATTACCATTTTTATGCATATATTGGAGCTGTGAGGTTACTTTACATAAGGAAATGCATGAATATATAAATATAGATTTCATTTAGAACAACCAGGAGTCGGACCAGAACCTTTAGGGTTTTCAATGCTGAGCAACACAATTAAAGTAGAAAAACGAATGTAAAGGTTCTCTACCCTTTCCTCTTTTTCTTCAAATACGTTGAGTACAAAGCAAATAAAGTGCATGTATTGGAAGAATGTCAAGATCTAGGTGTCTGTGAATTCATGACAAAGTGGACTGTCACTTACAGTAGGTGAAAAGGTACAATGGCAAAGTTGTCATACAGAAAAGTGCACAGCATTTTACTTTGATCTATAAGGTGCAATAAAAGGTGAAATTAAGTTCTGTAGTACTGTAACAGTTTTGTAGAGCGATAATAGGCAGGTAAAAAGAAAATGTAATTACTGTCCTTAAAGAAGACATTGCAGCAAAAATAAAAAATAAAATATTGAATCAATAAACATCATTTGATATAAAGAAGCAATTAAATTGTATGTTTACCCAAAGTTTGTGTCCCTAGTCCATTTTTCTGTGAGCATAAACCCAAGACCTAAATTTATTTGTCATTCTAGTTAGAATTAGGCAAACCATGGCTGTTAACCAACAAAAATGATTAGCGTAACCTGGATACTGCCCATTCCAAGCTGCAAGATTTTAACCCCTTAGTGACCACCCATACGTGTTTTTACGGTGGTCACTAAGGGGCCTTAGGCTGGGCCGCTGTAAAAAGGTTTGTGCGGCGACCCAACCTAAGCGCTACATGGGTTTCCCGTGCAACGAGGAGCGCGGACCTGGCTCTCACATGAAAGCCGGGGCCCTTCTCTAACAGCCCGGACCGGCAGGAGTGCCGATCCGGGCTGTTTAATGCTTTACATACTGAGCACAATGGAGCCCGCTGCATGTAAAGCGGTGACAGAGGGAGCAGACTCCCTCTGTCACACATCCGCACCCTACAAATGCGATCACGGGGTGCTGATATGTTGTGAAGCCTTACCTGGCTTCCGATCCATAGGCCCCATCCTTCCTGTACTAGATCCAGCAGGCTGTGCCTTTCTGGCGCAGACTGCTGGTCAATTTTAGAATAGCATTGCTTTTAAAATACAGTGTATTAGAGAGATAATGCATTGTATTTTAAAAGCAATCTAAATACTGTTTGGTATAGTCCTCTTGTGGGACTATTAAGTGGTAAAAAAAAGAAATAAAAAGCACATATTTATTAAATAAAAAAATTCCATAAAATAAAAAATATGCCTTTTTACATTGAAAATAAGCTTTTCAATGAAAATAAATTGCCAAAAAAAGTCTCCCCCATATGTTTGGTATTGCCACATTCATAATGACCCGGCCTACATAAATATCACATAAATTATCCCCTACGGTAAACGCCTTAGATTTTTTATTTTTTTTTAAAAAGACAGAATTGCTCATTTATTCTTAGTTGCCACAAAAAAAGAAGCAAACAAGCAATCAAAAAGCGCCATTTACTCCAAAATGATACCAATGAAAAATGCAAGTTGTCCCGCAAAAATCAAGCCCTCACACAACTCCATAAAATAAAAAATAAAAAAGTTATGGGTCTTGGGAAGCGGCAATGCAAAATCATTTTTTTTAAAAAGGGGTTTTATTGCAAAAAAAGTAGTAAAACATAAAATAAAACTATATGTATTTGGTATCGCTGTAATAATACTGACCCAGAGAATAAAGATATTATGTTATTTATGCCGAAAAATAAACGCCGTAATATTTATAACGTAAAAACACAGTGGCAGTTTTGCTTTTATTACAATCTCCCTCCCAGAAAGAGTTAACAAAAGTTAATGAGAAAGTTCTGTGTGCCTCAAAATTGCGCCATTAAAAACTACAACTTGTTTTGCAAAAAATAAGCCCTCATAAAGCTATATAGATGGAAAAATAAAAAAGTTATTGCTCTTGGAACGCGATGATGAAAAAAGGAAGAAAAACGCTTGGTCATAAAGGCCCAAACAGGCTTGGTCACTAAGGGGTTAAAGAAATGCCAGGTAATATTGTTTATTGTTCATGTTCGTTTTTTGCAGACAGTGCTGTCATAATGCACATATAGCTAAAACCACCATAAAGTATAAATTCATTACACTGTAGTATTGTTACAAAATAGTGCCAACAGAATGCCATCCATAGAAAAGAGTGCCAGAAAAGTGCCACCTATAAACAGTGCCAGCTCAGTGCCCCTCCATGAACAACAATGGTTGCAGTGTTCCCTCTTTTAACAGGACCAGTAGTGTCTCACAGACACAAAAGTTCCCCTTACCCTCTATGCGCGGCCAGTAGGTAGTTAACCCTAAAATGTATGACATGATGATGACGCTGGCGGATGTGGCTGACACCATTCTACAATAGCCAACTCCAACCTTGGCCTGTTTAACCCCTTATTTGCCATGGTCAATAGTGATATCGCGAACATAAAATTTTCAGTTCGCGAACGGCGAACGCGAACTTCCGCAAATGTTCGTGAACAGGCGAACCGGGCGAACCGCCATAGACTTCAATAGGCAGGCGAATTTTAAAACCCACAGGGACTCTTTCTGGCCACAATAGTGATGGAAAAGTTGTTTCAAGGGGACTAACAACTGGACTGTGGCATGCCGGAGGGGAATCCAAAATTACATAGTTGACACAGAGTTGGGTTCTAATCCATAAAAGGCATAAATCACCTAACAATCCTAAATTTTTTTGAACAACGTGGTTTAAAACATCTAGTGTGAGTTACGCCCGCTTCACAGACATTGACAGACCAAACTCCCCTTTTAATGCACCACAAACAACCGCAAACAGTTCATTTGCACAACCGCAAACTCCCCATTTGCACAAGGTTGGATACCAAGCTAGCCACGTCCTGGTGATGTCATTGAAGGTTTCTTCCTCCACCCAGCCACGTACAACACCAAGGGTCCCTGGAAGGTGAATTGAATTGATTTTTCGAACGGTGAGATGGTTAAAAAAACGCTGGCTCCCTCCCCTTTGTTTTTATCCACGGTCACTGCGTCTGCGCCGTGCAATTTACTGTCACACCTGATATGAGTGGTATTTTCTGTAGCACTATTCTCATCAGTTTAATCCCTCTAACGTCCCCAATCTGGGGGCCATTTATTGAATTGATTTTTCGAACGGGGAGATGGTTAAAAAAACGCTGGCTCCCTCCCCTTTGTTTTTATCCACGGTCACTGCGTCTGCGCCGTGCAATTTACTGTCACACCCGATTTGAGTGGTATTTTCTGTAGTACTATTCTCATCAGTTTAATCCCTCTAACGTCCCCAATCTGGGGGTAATTTATTGAATTGATTTTTCGAACTCAGAGATGGTTAAAAAAACGCTGGCTCCCTCCACTCTGTTTTAATCCACGGTGACTGCGTCTGCGCCGTGCAATTTACTGTCACACCCGATATGAGTGGTATTTTCTGTAGTACTATTCTCATCAGTTTAATCCCTGTTACATCCCATATCAGGGATTGCCTTTGTTGAAAAAAAATGTCGTCCGGGTACCTTCCACTGTGGTGTCCCAATAGCTGTCAGTCGCCGGGCAAGATGATGACTATGTGACATTGGCTTCTTATGCTCAAACATGTCCTTGATAGACACCTGACTGTGGGCAGATGAGCAGGAACTGCTGAAGGTGAGAGGCGGAGTGGCGGTTGGTTGAGAGGGGGCAGGGAGGACAGCAGTGACTGGACCAGGAGGAGCATGGTGGCTTTGAGTTTGTGTGCTGCTTATACTCATGTGTTGATCCCATAGGCATTTGTGATGTGACATCATGTGCCTTCGCAAAGCAGTTGTACCGAGGTGGGTGTTGGACTTCCCACGACTCGGTTTCTTTTGGCACAGGTTGCAAATGGCATTGCTGTTATCAGAGGCAGACACACAAAAAAATGCCACACTGCTGAGCTTTGCAATGACGGCATTCTGGTGGTCGCAACAGCATGCATTGACTGGCGTGCTGTCTGGCTGACCCCGGGTGCCGATACATGCTGTCTGACTGTGCCACTAACTCCTTGCGACGACCTCCCCCTGCTTCCAACTCTTCTCCTCATTCTCTCTGTCTCCCCTTCTGAAATTTCCCCCTCTTCTTCTCTTCGAGCAGGCACCCACGTGGCATCCGTGGACACATCGTCATCATCAACCGCTTCACTTGTATCTGACACCGCAAAGGAAGCAGCAGCGGGTACAACATCATCATCATCATCATTACACTGTACGTCCATGTGTGTAATCCTGCCTGACTGAGACATATCCCTGTAATCTACATCATCTGTCAATAATGGTTGCTCATCACTAATTGCATCCAACTGATGTGTAAATAACTCCTCTGACGGATCAAGTGAAGCGGCTGTGGTGGCTGTGGTGGTAGTGGTGGAGGCGGGCGGGAGCGTGGTAACTTGAGAGCAGGTGACCGAAGCTGAGCTGGAGGAGGATGGTGCGTCAAGGTTCTTAGCGGAAGCTGTTGAAGATTGGGTGTCCTGTCTAAGCCAGTCAACTATGTCCTCAGAAGTTTTCAGGTTCAGGGTACGTGGCCTCTGAACACTAGGCATTATTCCAGGGACAGTGGAAATTAAAGCACCATGACCACGGCAGCCCCTGCGGCGTGGCCTGCCTCTGCCTGTCATTTTTTTTTAGATAAGTGGTACTACGTGTGCTAGGTACTGTGCCACCCGGTATGAGTAGTTGGCACTGGCAGTGGGCACACTACAATCACACTACAGTCTGTTGAAGTGGGCCTGACATAAGATATAAGATATGAGCGCTCCTATGAAAACTTTTTCCCAGTAATTGTCCCGAATATCATCCTTAAGCATGGCCCCTGAAACCGAAGAGTTATACGTACCTGCTCCCTGCCACTCTGGTCCTCTGCATTGCCCCCATCTTCTGATCCCTGCACTGTTTACACCTGTCAGTGCATGGCAATGGTCACATGCACCTCTCCAGCCAACAAAAAATATAACTGCATTGCACGTTTGCAGTCATTTCAGGTGAAAGAGTATAGGGTGGTATTTCAGTAATACACTAAACATTTAAACACACTGCACAGTTGCATTTATTTCTGGTGAAAGAGTATAAATATGGGCTTATTTGGTAAAAAAAAGAAAAATATATATACGCACTGCACGGTTGCAGTTATTTCTGGTGAAAGCATATAGGGTCGTATTTCAGTACTACAAGAAAAATACATACGCACTTCACTCTTTAATTGTTTTCTGGTTAAAGCGTATAGTGGCCTTTTTCCGTCCAACAAGAAATATATATAGGGGCGTATAGGGGCGTATTACAGTAAAAAAAGAAAAACATGTACGCACTGCACTGTTGCAGTGATTTCTGTTGAAAGCGTATAGGGGCATATTTCAGTCAAAAAATTAAAAATATACGCACTGCACTGTTGCAGTTATTTCTGGTAAAAGCATATATGGGCGTATTTCGGTAAAAAAAGAAAATTATTTATGCACTGCGCTGTTGCAGTTATTTCTGTTGAAAGCATATAGGGGCGTATTTCAGTACTTAAAAAAATATATATACGCACTTCACTCTTTAATTTTTTTCTGGTCAAAGCGTATAGTAATATATATTTGTGGGTCACTTCTGCAGTTATTTCTGATTAAAGGGTATAGGGGATTATTTCAGTACTTCAAGAAATATATATATATTTGTGGTCATGGCTACAGCCAAGAGATATCCAAAGAACCCTAGGGAGAGAAACAACGGGAACAACCTAACCCAGCTAGGCGTGTCTTAGCTAACCTGACTAAATGGCTTCTTGTGTGCCCTAAGCCATGATCGTGAGTAGGCCTATAAGTGGGCATATCCTGTGGAAATGAGAAGATAAGGGAGGGAGGGTGGGGAACCTGAGAACACACGCCTGTGAGTGAGGCTGTGGCTCGTATGAAGAGCCTCCGCGCCTCCCACAAATGCAGACTGACTAATCAGCCTTACCAACATATACGCAGTTCACTCTTTAATTTTTTTCTGGTCAAAGCTTATAGGGTCGTATTTTAGTACAACAAGAAAACTATATTCTCAGTGCATTTCCACAGTTAATTGTGGTGAAAGCGTTTAGTGGCCTATTTAAGTACGAAAAGAAAAATATATTTGTCGCTTCTAGGGGTGTTTTAATTTTTTAATTTCCGTTTAATTTGTTTAGTTCAGATACAAGAATGTCAGGCAGAGAAGTGCCAGGCCACACACAGAGGAGTAGCAGAGGCCTGAATGTTTCTGGTTCAAGCAGAGGTCGCAGCAGAATAAGAGGTCGTGGCAGCAGTAGTCGCAGCGAGAGGCCTGAGCTCCCGATGTCATCTACTGGTCGTGTCTTGATCAGCAACCCAGCTGTTCTTGATTGGTTAACTTGGTCATCCACGTCATTCCAAGTTACATCAGACACCCCCAGCCAACAGTCCATGGGTTCGTCAGACACAACTCTTAGTTGGCATGGCCCAGGAGCAGGCCCTGTGCCCTCATCTTTTCTCAACCTTCCTCTGGCCTTTTCTGTTCCCTCCCTGTGAGAAGTACTACATGCAGTGGGCTCAGTTTCACTTTTCAGTGAGGAAGAGCTACTAGAAGACAGTCAGCAGCTACTGCACAGCCAAGATGTGGAGGAGACATCCGCTGCTCCCTTCGCTAGGTGGGCAAGTAGTGATGAGGAGAGTGGCACGGGAGCTTGTGTTGTGAGTGGTCAGGCTCCTTACCCAGAGGCCATTGAGGAGGAAATCAGTGATGTGCAGACACTACTCGATGATGATGAAGCCGATCACACTTGGGAGCCAGATGAAGAAGGGGCTTCGTCATCATCAGGAAAAGAGGGTGGTAGCTTGCCCGTCAGGCAGCAGCTGAGCCAGCAAGTTGCTAGCATGGTCAGGGTTCAGCAGGGTGGCAGCAGTGGGAGGTCGGGAGCCAAACGGGCACAGGGTAGACCACCTGCTTTGCAGCAGCCTACCTGCCTGGAAAGGAATGGTGCACGAGTTCACGGAATCAGCGGCGTTAGCAGTCAGCCAGTGAGTAGTGTTGGGGGAAAATAAGGTACTTGGCTGTGTGGCAGTTTTTTGTGTAGCCGCCGTAGGAGGTCAACATGGCTATATGTAGAATATGTGGGCAGAAGGTGAAGCGTTACCAGGGTGCCAATGTTGGCACCAGGGCCCTGCGTCAACATATGCAGCGTCACCATCAAGTGGCCTGGGAGAACAGTCGCTCCGATGTGGTGGTCCACCCTACCACAGCTACCGCTACATCACCCAGTGGCACACACCCAGTTTTAGCCAGTCAAGGCTCCACCACCTCAGCCGAAGGAACCTGTCTGTCAATCACATCTTCTGCTGGTCCAGATGCTCCTGCTCCTACTCCTGATCAGTCATTCCGTCAGCGTTCGATCACCGAAGCGATTGCCAAGAAGCTGAATGTGCTCCTGTCTAAGTTCCTTTTGCTTCAGTCCCTCCCTTTCCAAGTGGTGGACTCTGCACCTTTCAGAGAACTGATGACTTGGAGAGTCCCAAGGTGTCATTTCTTTGTGAAAAAGGCAATACCAGCCCTGCACACACATGTTTCCTTGAACCTGTCGGTGTCTACCAAAGTGCACGGCAGCGCTGACATGGGGAACTGTAACTACGGTCAGGGACAATACATTTCCTTTATGACCCACTAGGTAAATGTTGTTCCTGCACAGTCACACTAGCAACTTGGACAGGTTACACCGCTTCCGCCTCCACGTTTTCACGCCGTTAGTCCTGCGACAATGTCCGGCTCTACCTCCTCATCCTCCACCATGTCCTCAGCCTCCACTGCAGGGACAAGCCACAGTGCCCCTCCAGCATACCACATGTGCAGGGCTCGGCGGTATCACGCTGTTCTGTACCTGGTTTGACTTGGCAAACGGAGTTACACAGGGATAGGAACTGCTCCATGTGATGCATCAAGAAATCGAATCCTGGCTTTCTCCGCGACAACTGAAAATCGGAACCATGCTGACCGACAACAGGAAGAACATGGTGTCGTCACTGCGTCAAGTAAGGCTGAGCCATGCGCCCTGCATGGCACACATGATCAATCTGGTTGTCAAGCGGTTCCTGAAGTCTTCCACCCATCTGCAAAACATCCTAAAAATGGCCAGGAAACTGTGCATGCACTTCAGCCACTCGTACACCGCAAAGCACACCCTCCTTGAGCTGCAGCGGCAGAATGGCATCCCCCAAAATAGGCTGATATACGACATTTCCACCTGTTGGAATTCCACCCTTCATACATTGTACCTACTATACGAACAGATAAGGGCCATAAATGATTTCTTGATGATGCAAGCGGATAGTAGTACTCCCCTGTGTAATTTCGATGTCAACCTAGAAAACGTCATAAAACGTTGCACCTATCAATGGTCAACACAAAGCATCACTAAACCAATCAAGACCACAGATATCTTATTAAGTAGAAAAATATCTTTATTAGAAAAATATTTAGCGAAAACACAATTTACTATGCAGGAATAAAGTGCAGGAGAGTAAGTAGATGTAGCAAGTGACACACCTGATACACAGAAAATATTGGCTGGGGACCAAGGCACTGCTAATCACATTAAATCGATTGTACTAAGTAACATACAATAGATGTATGTAGTCGTACAAAAATAAATCTATGGGTATATATATATAGTATCTATAAGGGTCTAGACTATCTCAAGTATCCAACAATAAGAATTAGTCATGGCAGCGGTCATATTATATACCTAATCCAACAATGTGGAATGATAAAACCTATCATGTAATGACCGCAGCCAGGCCCAAGCGATATTGTCCAACTAATAAAAAGTAATACAGAAAAAATCCTAAATAATTGAATCAAACAATAATGAACCTAAGGATTACCAGTTAAAGTCCGATCTTATACACAAATACACCGAAAATAACAAGGCATACCCATAGTAGCGCAGTGCAAACAGACCCCAGTCAAACAGCCACCTCGACACGTGTTTCACCACCAGGCTTCGTCAGGAGGTGCAGGTATGTATAATGAAGGGGTATATATATGATGGGAGGTGGGTGGGGCGTGCGAGTTGCAATAAAAATTATTATTATTGTCATAATGATCACCTGTTTGGGTGCACATGCTGCGCGACTCTGGTCGTGTTGGCACGGCGCCATTCTTCTGCGCGTCCACTCTCCACCACTGCGCATGTCTGCGCACATGATGATGAGCTCGGAGCGCGTCCGAATGACGTCGGCCAGCGCACGTACCAGGCCGCGTCCTACAGCCAAAACATGTGATCAGTCACATGACCGCAACGGATGCAAAACATAGGAAGTATCAATCAGATCCTATATTGCAGTGTCTATTCTAACACTACGGTGTTACAATAATATCCCAGCTCCTTCGTCATCCATATCACAACTAGCTAGTATAAGAAACATAGATCTACCGTAGAAGTATTGCCGCACGGTCATACCTAATCATGGACCTCAGGAGTTAAACCCCCCAATGTATACCTAATGGCTAAATAAATTAAATAATAAAAATACAAAACCCTATATTCTTCCCATGAAAGATAAAAACCGTGTGTTGTGACGATATAAAATAACAGACAATTGCCTTCTCAATATGACCTGTCTACCCAATTAGAAAACATGATTATATGTGTACAATACTGGAACATCCATCATTAACAGTTATTAACCCATACAGTAATAAGTGACAAGTGATATAAACTGTATGACATAAAAATTACATGATTAGAAATAATGTGAAATAAATATGTGAAAAGTGCAAAATCAAGTGATAAAGTTCAATCAATTCATATTAAAAAGTGAAAAAAGAAAAATGAAAAAATGACATTATGAAAAAAAAAAAAAAAAGGGGGGGGGGGGGTGTCGGGTTTAATGTGCCGATTTAATGTGATTAGCAGTGCCTTGGTCCCCAGCCAATATTTTCTGTGTATCAGGTGTGTCACTTGCTACATCTACTTACTCTCCTGCACTTTACTCCTGCATAGTAAATTGTGTTTTCGCTAAATATTTTTCTACTTAATAAGATATCTGTGGTCTTGATCGGTTTAGTAATTTCGATGTCAGCCAGTGGCAACTCATGGCCCTTTGAGGACGCCACGTTATTTGTCAGTCGCTAGGACTACGGTATGAGCGACATCATTCTACTACTTCATGTCCTGGAACAGATGGTGGTAACTAGAGATGATCGAATTTCTAAAAAAATTCGATTCGGCTGGTTCTCCGAATTCTCTGAAAAAATTTGCTTCAATCCGAATATATTTGCGGCGAATCGCGTAAAAAAAACGGCTATTTTCAGGCTACAGAGAGCTTTTATAGGAGTCTAAAACACTTTGCTTTGGAGTGTGCTTGGGTAGTGAGGATGACATGCAGATGACAGGCGTCACTATTAGAATCACTGCACACTTCACTTATTTGGGCAGTCAAGGAGCCAAAACTGGCCAAATAACTCAATTATTATCTTTGTCTCACAGGTCCATGTTAGCATCAAGAAGGCTACAGAGAGGCAAAATGACAGAGTCTGGAGGTGGCGGCAGCATTAGGAGGCCACAGAGTGGCACAATGACACAGTGTGGAGCTCGCAGCAGTATGAGAAGGCAACAGCAGCAGCATGATACCACAGATTGGCAAAATGACATAGTGTGTAGATGTCTGCAACAGCAGCAGCATGATAACACAGACTGATCTAGCCTTATTGCGGATGCAAGAAGGAAGACATGGGGTCATGAACCCCCCCCCCCTTCAATTGCATGGCAATACAGGCGGATATGGCATGTGCATATGTAAACTTACCTGATAACAGTGGCAGACGTTGCTGGCTGCAGGGTCCTTGTGATGGATCAGCTCTTCTGATTGGCTGGTGGGTACCTGGGCTTCTCGAGGTACCTGTGAAGAGAGAGTGACAGTTAGCGCTGACACATTCATGGATGGCACAGCGCTGAATCCCCCACCCCCCCATAAAAAAAAGTGTCACAGTGTAACCTTTGGGTAATAGTCGCTCTTTGAGTGGACTAAGTTTTAATATTCATTCAATGTTGGATTATCCAATAGTTGGCTTTCAGTGTTATACTTAATATTTACTTATATGCACTTAATTTACAGCACCGTGGCCAATGTTAATACCCAACAGTTAGTAAACGTTTAAAGTCTGATCAGTGGTTGTGATTAGAGTTGAGCAACTCTAATCACAAGTCAGGAAGAAGAGTAGGAGGAACGCTGGAGGATACAGAGGACACAGACGATACACCTCCCTCAAAGAGGATAGCTTGTCCTTGCCTCTGGGCAGCCTGGCAGACATGAGCGACTACATGCTGCAGTGCCTGCGCAACGACTGCACAGTTACTTCCACATTCTAACTTTTGCTGATTACTGGGTGGCCACCCTGCTGCATCCCCGTTACAAGGACAACATGCCGTCCTTAATTCCCTCACTGGAGTGTAATAGGAAGATGAGCCCGCTAGTTAGACACGCTGTTGATGGCATTCACACCTGACACCACTGATTTACGGTATTGCTATTTTGGCAATTGACTTTCACCCCATAAAATTATCTTTACTTTTCCGGACACTATTAAACTTGGCCAGCCACTGCTGGGACACCACATTTACGGTATTGCTATTTTGGCAATTGAATTTCACCCCAGAACAAAATATATCCTTTGCCAGACACTATTAAACTTGGCCAGCCACAGCTGAAACAACTGATTTATGGTATTGCTATTTGGCAATTGAATTTCACCCCAGAAAAAAATATATCCTTTGACGGACACTATTAAACTTGGCCAGCCACAGCTGAAACCACTTATTTACGGTATTGCTATTTTGGCAATTGAATTTCACCCCAGAACAAAATCTATCCTTTACCGGATACTATTAAACTTGGTCAGCCACTGCTGGGACACCAGATTTAGGGGATTGCTATTTTGGCCATTTTTTTATGTTTGTTTTCTATAGAAACATAGAACTGTTTGGCCCATCTAGTCTGCCCAATATACTGAATACTATGGCCCTATCTTATATGAAGGATGGCCTTATGCCTATCCCATGCATGCTTAAACTCCTTCACTGTATTTGCAGCTACCACTTCTGCAGGAAGGCTATTCCATTGCGTCCACTACTCTCTCAGTAAAGTAATACTTCCTGATATTATTTTAAACCTTTGCCCCTCGAATTTAAAACTATGTCCTCTTGTAGCAGTTTCTCTTCTTTTAAATATTCTCTCCTCTTTTACCGTGTTAATTCCCTTTATGTATTTAAAAGTTTCTATCATATCCCCTCTGTCTCTTCTTACTTCCAAGCTATACATGTTAAGGTCCTTTAACCTTTTACCTTTCCTGGTAAGTTTTGTCCTGCAATCCAAGTACTAGTTTAGTAGCTCTTCTCTGAACTCTCTCCAAAGTTTTAATATCCTTCTGCAGATATGGTCTCCAGTACTGCACACAATACTCCAAATGAGGTCTCACTAGTGCTCTGTAGAGCGGCACAAGCACCTCCCTCTTTCTACTGTTTATGCCTCTCCCTATACACCCAAGCATTCTGCTGGCAGTACCTGCTGCTCTATGACATTGTCTGCACACCTTTAGGTCGTCTGATATAATGACCCCTAAATCCCTTTCCTCAGATACTGAGGTTAGTAGTCCTGTATCACTGATTTGATATTCTGTTCTTGGGTTTTTACGCCCCAGGTGCATTATCTTGCACTTATCAACATTAAATTTTAGTTGCCAGATTTTTGACCATTCCTCTAGTTTTCCTAAATCCTTTTCCATTTGATGTATCCCTCCAGGTACATCAACCCTGTTACAAATCTTTGTGTCATCAGCAAAAAGACACACCTTACCATTGAGGCCTTCTGCAATTTCGCCGATAAAGTTATTAAACAATATGGGTCCCAGAACAGATCCCTGAGGTACCCCACTGGTAACAATACCATGGTCTGAATATACTCCATTGACTACAACCCTCTGTTTTCTGTCCTTCAGCCACTGCCTAATCCATTCAACAATATGTGAGTCCAAGCTCAAAGACTGCAGTTAATTGATAAGCCTTCTATGTGGGACAGTATCAAAAGCCTTACTAAAGTCCAGATAAGCGATGTCTTCTGCACCTCTGCCATCTATTATTTTAGTCACCCAATCAAAAAAGTCAATAAGATTAGTTTGACATTATCTCCCTGAAGTAAACCCATGCTGTTTTTTTATCAATCAACCCATGGGTTTTTAGATGTTCCACAATCCTCTCCTTGAGTATGGTTTCCATTAATTTCCCCACTATTGATGTCAGGCTTACTGGCCTATAGTTGCCCTATTCCTCTCTACTACCTTTCTTGTGAATTGGCACAATGTTTGCTAGTTTCCAATCTTCTGGGACGACACCTGTTACCAGTGATTGGTTAAATAAGTCTGTTAATGGTTTTGCTAGTACACTTCTAAGCTCTTTTAATAGCTTTGGGTGTATCCCATCAGGCTCCGGTGATTTATTTATTTTAAAAAGCTGACTTAGATCCTCTTCCTCTGTAAAGACACATGCATCAAAGTATTTATTAGTCTTCCTCCCTAACTGAAGTCCTTCTCCTTCATTTTCCTTTGTAAAAACTGAACAGAAGTATTCATTGAGACAGTCAGCTAGTTCTTTATCCTCTTCCATATACCTTCATTATTTTGTTTTTAATTTGGTAATTCCTTGTTTTAATTTCCTTTTTCCATTTATGTACCTGAAGAATGTCTTATCACCTTTTTTCAGTGACTTCTCTTCTGCCTGGGCTTTAGAAGCTCTTATAACTTGCTTGGCCTCTCTCTGCCTAATCTTATAGATTTCCCTGTCATCCTCGTTTTGGGTGTTTTTATACTTACTAAGTGCAATCTTTTTGTTTTTAATGATTTTGGCCACTTCTGCTGAGTACCACAGTGGTCTCTTCCGTTTTTTGCTTTTACTGACAAGCCTAATGCACTTTTCTGTTGCCTTCAATAGTGCCACTTTTAAGTAGTCCCATTTCTCTTGGACTCCATTGAACTTGTTCCAGTCTGATAGGGACTCATATAATACTGATCTCATTTTAGAAAAGTCTGTTTTTAGAAAATCTAAACTTTTGTTTTTGTGTGGAGTTACTCAGTCACTGTACTTATAGTAAACCACACTGACTGGTGATCACTAGATCCTAAGCTTTCCCCTACAGTAATATCAGATACCAAATTGCCATTTATGAATACCAAATCTAAAATGGCCTCCCTCCGGGTTGGCTCCTCAACTACTTGCTGTAGAGATAATCCCAGTAGGAAATTTAGAATGTCTGTACTCCTGGCAGAACTAGCTATTTTGGTTTTCCAGTTTATATCTGGAAGATTAAAGTCTCCCATAATGACAACTTCCCCTTTCAATGTTATTTTAGCCATTTCCTCAACTAGCAGATCATCTAATTCTTTGACTTGGCTAGGTGGTCTATATATGACACCTACACGAGTTACCTTATGATTACCAAGCTGCAACGTAACCCAAATTGACTCTTTCGTTGACTTGTATTAGATTAGATTTTATGCTATCACATATAGGGCCACTCCACCCCCTTTCTTGCCTTCTCTGTCTTTCCTATATAGAGAGAACCCAGGTATTGTTAAATCCCAGTCATTACTCTCATTTACCAAGAATTTTACCACAGAAAAAGATCTATCCTTTTCCAGACAGCAGACAGTATTACACTTGGCTAGCCACAGCTGGAACACCAGATTTAGGGGATTGCTATTTTGGCAATTGAATTTAACCCCTCAATAAAATATAGAAATCTCTTTCCTGAGTTTCTAGGGGTGACAATAAGCACAGCCAAGCCCCTGATGTAGGATATAGCAAAAAAAAAAAAAAAAACAGTATTGATGGATTGATGGACTTGGTGGCAGCTTGTGCTGGTGCACCACAAGACACAAAATGGCCGTCGATCACCCCAGAAAAAAGTGACAGAAAAACGATCTGTGCAGCCTAAAAACCAGTGAGCAATTAACTAGCAGAAGTTGAATGATTCACAGTTGTACATCGATCACTTCATTAGGTGTTTTTGCTGAGTTTTCCCTGCCTAATCTCGCTCTCACAGCAGCTGCGTTCTATCACTACACTAATCAGAGCAGAGTGACGAGCAGAGCTATGTGACTCCAGCTTAAATAGAGGCTGGGTCACATGCTGCACTTGGCCAATCACAGCCATGCCATTAGTAGGCATGGCTGTGATGGCTTCTTAGGGCAAGAAGTAAAACGCTAGCTGATTGGCTGCTGTGCAGCCCTTCAGAAAGCGGGAACAAATCGGCGAACAACAAACCCGAACATTTTTTAAAATCCACCCCAACACCCCAAAATTCGGTACGAACCAGAACTATACAGTTGTGATATGTGGTTTGTTAGATGGGTAATTATGACACCATGGCAAGGTGACAGTGTGGAGATGGCAGCAACAGCAGCAGCATGATAACACAGATTTTGCAAGGTGACATAATGTGGAGATGGCAGCAACAGCAGAAGCATGATAACACAGATTGGCCAGGTGACATAGTGTGAAGATGCCAGTATGAGTAGGCCACAAAGTGACAAGGTGACGTAGTGTGGAGATGGCAGAATGAGTAAGCCACAAAATGGCAAGGTGACATAGTGTGGATCAAAGACTGAGGGCACAGATTGTTGAGAAAGATGCGGATAGAAAGTTATCTGTAGAGCTGTACGATGGTAACCTGCAGATTAATGCAGCCCCCAAAAGCAAGTTAGGTTTGTCGTTTCCCAAACCTAAATTAGATTGTGGGGTGGGTGATCAGTCCAAGACCTTCAAGCAGCAGCAGCATGATACCACATATTGGCAAGGTGACAGTGTGTAGGTGTCTGCAACAGCAGCGACATAATTACACAGATTAGCAAGGTGACAAAGTGTGAAGATGGCAGCAGCAGCATGATAACACAGATTGGCAAGGTGATATAGTGTGGAGATGGCAGCATGAGTTGTCCACAAAATGGCAAGCTGACATAGTGTGGAAGTGGCAGCAACAGCAGCAGCATGATAACACAGATTGGCAAGGTGACATAGTGTGGAGATGGCGGCATGAATAGGCCACAAAGTGGCAAGGTGACATAGTATGGTGATGGCAGCAACAGCAGCAGCATGGTAACACAGATTGGCAAGCTGACATAGTGTGGAGATAGCAGCATGAGTAGGCCACAAAATGGCACAGTGACATAGTGTGGAGATGGCAGCAACAGCAGCAGCATGATAACACAGATTGGCAAGGTGACATAGTGTGGAGATGGCAGCATGAGTAGACCACAACGTGGCAAGGTGACATAGTGTGGAGATTGCTGCAACAGCAGCAGCATGATACCACAGATTGGCAAGGTGACATACTGTGGAGGTGGGTGGCAATACTAGTACTTGCTGAAGATGGTGGGTGAAAGAAGGAGCACTTGGCATCAGATCTTTGGCATCAGGTGGGTAACAGTATCAGAATAGTAGCTGAGGCAGGTAGCCAGAAGAAAACGGTCTCTTTTGTCAAAATGTTGGTCTGGCACCGAGAATGATCTAGTCTGATGCATCAGGCATTGGTGTGTGGAAATTCACGCCTGAATTATCTTGATGCAGTGTCCCAATATGTGCATTATGTGCCCACTTTAAACTCTTGCTAAATGTCAAATAAAATGTATTGTGGTATCATTCTGTAGTTCCCTTTAACAGGCTGGCAGTGTAATTTACCTTTATTCGCTCCTAGGTGGTGCTGGCACCACTTATATATATATAGCTGGGGGGTGTAAAATTTGTGTGTCCGATGTTAATAAGGAGATGAGGAAGTTAATGGAGTAGGTGGAAAAAAAATTCCCGCCAAAATATTTCAAAAGAGATTTACCACATATCAATGCAGCCCATAACGCAGAATAGAAGATTTTTACCGCCAAAATATTTAAATAGAGATTTTACCGCATATAAATGCAGCGCTTAACGTAGAATACAAGATTTTTAAAACCAAAATATTTTAATAGAGATTTTACCACCTATAAATGCAGCGCTTAACGCAGAATGCAAGATTTTTTGACGTTGTCATGTATGTGCAGAGTGTGTAAAACGTAAATACCATATTTCAACATTACACAACGTAATTCAGTCTATACCACAAAAAGTACTTTCCCACATATAACTGCAGCCCTCAGCGCTGAATATATCTTGATTTTTGTACAGAAATACAACACTAAAGGCTTTACCACATATATAACTGCAACAGCGAACATTGGATTTTTTTTTCATTTTTCTAATGCTATAAGTGAATAAAGTTTTCCAAGATACAAGTACAGCAACGAATGGCGAATGTGTATATATATATATATATATATATATATATTATTTTTTTCGAATGATATACGTCAATAAAGGGTTTTTCTACATATAAGTGCACCAGCAAAGGGCAAATGTATATTTCGTTAAATGTTGCAATACGCCAGTAAAGGCATTACCAGATAAAACTGAAACAGTGAACTGAGAAAATATTTTTCTAGTAATTCTGAAATAAGGCTAATATGTCCTTTCACCAGAAATCACTGCTACTGAGCAGTGGGTATATATTACACTTTTTTTACTGAAACACGCCCAATATGTGCTTTCACCAGAAATTACAGCAACAGAGCAGTGTGTACATATTACGCTTATTTTAAGTAAACCAGGCCGAAATGCACTTTCAACAGAAATTACTGCGACAGAGCAGTGGGTATATATTACGCTTATTTTAAATAAACCAGGCCACCATGTGCTTTCAACAGAAATGACTGCAACAGAGCAGTGTGTATATATTACGCTTTTTTTTAAATAAACCAGGCCAAAATCCGCTTTCAACAGAAATTTCTGCGACAGAGCAGTGGGTAAATATTACGCTTTTTTTTTATGAAACAAGGCCACTATGTGCTTTCAACAGAAATTACTGCAACAGAGCAGTGTGTATATATTATGCTTATTTTAAATAAACCAGGCCGAAATGTGCTTTCAACAGAAATTACTGCAGCAGAGCAGTGTGTATACTGTATATTAGGCTTATTTTAAATAAACCAGGCCAAAATGCACTTTCAACAGAATTTACTGTGACAGAGCAGTTGCCATGTATTACGCTTTTTTTTGTGAAACCAGGCCACTCTGCGCTTTCAACAGAACTTACTGCAACAGAGCAATGTGTATATATTACGCTTTTTTTAGTGAAACCAGGCCACTATGCACTTTCAACAGAAATTACTGCAAATGATTTTAGCATGAATAACAACCTTCATAAGCGAGGAACTGGTAATGCCACCCACTGCCCCAATCTGTTACCGGGTCACTTTGTGGTGTCCTGATGCAGCTGCTGTTGCCATCTCCAAACTATGTCACCTTGCCACTCTGTCGTATCCTTGTGATGCAGCTGCTGTTGCTACTGCCATCTTCCCATAATGTCCCCTTGCCACTCTGTGGTCTCCACATGCTTCTGCCATCTCCACACTATGTCCCTTGCCACTCTGTTGTATCCCGCTGCTGCTGCTGCTGCCATCTCCACACTATGTCACCTTAAAACTCTGTGGTATCCTCCTGATGCTGCTGCTACTGCCATCTCCACACTATGTCACCTTGCCAATCTGTGGTATCCTGCTACTGCTGACATCTCCACATTATGTCACCTTGCCACTCTGTGGTATCCTGCTGCTGCTGCCATCCCAACATTATTTCACCTTGCCACTCTGTGGTCTTCTCATGCTGCTGCCATATGCACACTATGTCACCTTGCCACTCTGTGGCCTCCTGATGCTGCTGCCATCTCCATACTATATAACAATGCCACTGTGTGCTTTCCCGCTACTGCTGCTGCCATCTCCACACTATGTCACCTTGCCACTCTGTGGTATACTCCTGATGCTGCTGCTACTGCCATCTCCACACTATGTCACCTTGCCAATCTGTGGTATCCTGCTACTGCTGACATATCCACACTATGTCACCTTAAAACTCTGTGGTATCCTCCTGATGCTGCCATCCCAACATTATTTCACCTTGCCACTCTGTGGTCTTCTCATGCTGCTGCCATATGCACACTATGTCACCTTGCCACTCTGTGGCCTCCTGATGCTGCTGCCATCTCCATACTATAACATTGCCACTGTCTGCTTTCCCGCTACTGCTGCTGCCATCTCCACACTATGTCACCTTGCCACTCTGTGGTATCCTCCGGATGCTGCTGCTACTACCATCTCCACACTATGTCACCTTGCCACTCTGTGGTATCCTACTGATGCTGTTGCTACTGCCATATCCACATTATGTCACCTTGCCACTCTGTGGTCTCCTCATGCTGCTGCCACCTTTAGACTCTGTCACTGTGCCACTCGGTGGTCTCATCATGCTGCTGCCACCTCCAGACTCTGTCATTGTGCCACTCCCTGGCCTATTCATGCTGCTGCCACCTCCAGACTCTGTCATTGTGCAACTCTGTGGCCTACTCATGCTGCCGCCACCTCCAGACTATGTCATTGTGCCACTCTGTGGTCTCTTCTTTCTGACGCCACCTTGAGACTATGTCATTGTGCCACTCTCTGGCTGCCTCCTCCATACTCTGTCATTATGCCACTCTGGGGTATCCTCATGCTGCTGCCACCTCTATACTCTGTCATTGTGCCACTCTGTGGCCTACTCATGCTGCTGCCATCTCCAGACTCGGTCATTGACCACTCTCTGGCCTACTCATGCTGCTGTCACCTCCAAACTCTGTCACTGTGCCGCTCGGTGGTCTCATCATGCTGCTGCCACCTCCAGACTTTGTCACTGAGCCATTCTCTGGCCAACTCATGCTGCTGTCACCTCCACACTCTGTCATTGTGCCGCTCTTTGGTCTCCTCATGCTGCTGCCACCTACATACTCTGTCATTGTGCAGCTCGGTGGTCTCATCATGCAGCTGCAACCTCCAAATCTGTCATTGTGCCACTCTGTGACCAACTCATGCTGCTGTCATCTCCACACTCTGTCATTGTGCCGCTCTGTGGTCTCCTCATGCTGCCACCACCTCCAGAGTATGTCATTGTGCCGCTCTGTGGTCTCCTCATGCTGCTGCTGCCTCCAGACTCTGTCATTGTGCTGATTTGTGGTCTCCTAATGCTGCCCCCACATCCAGTGCACCCCTTCTTTAGAGGGAAGAGTCCTGACCAAGTAGGTAGAAGAGGAGATAATCCCAACTGAGACTGGGCCCCCTCTTGCTCTGGGCCCCATAGCAGTCGCATGGTCTGCCGCTATGGTAGTTACGCCTCTGATGGGTAATAGCATAATAACGCAAAACAGGTCAAGTTCCATAGAAGAAATAAAAAAATTAAAAAGCTTAAAGCAACATTTAAATAATGTGTTTAATAAAATAGAAGAAAAACATCCTAAATTAAAGAACAACAAATGGAAAAATACAAAATAAAACTATGACTTTTGACACGCAGAGAAGAAAAAAAAATTGCTGCATCACAGAATCTCAAGATAACTTAGCCCTTAATGGGATTGTTTAAGATTGTATTTAACTTCCCCACCCCACCCAACAGTATTTGTGAAAAAATACTCACCTGCACCCTGAAGATCCATTCTGGCTCCATGGCTCCCATGATGAATGCCTTCACTGGACTGCCAGTTTCCTTGTTTGTCAACTTCCATGTTGATAGAATCACATGTACCACACCAGCTACTGACTGGCCTCAGTGGTTATTAGAGTTGAGCGAACACCTGGATGTTCGGGTTCGACGAGTTCGGCCGAACTTTCGAAAAATGTTCGGGTTCGGGATCCGAACTCGACCCGAACTTCATCCCGAACCCGAACCCCATAGAAGTCAATGGGGACCCGAACTTTTGGGCACTAAAAAGGCTGTAAAACACACCCGGAAAGGGCTAGAGGGCTGCAAAAGGCAGCAAAATGTAGTTAAATCCCCTGCAAACAAATGTAGATAGGGAAATGATGAGTTAACATAAAATAAATAAAAATTAAACAATATTAATTGGAGTGAGGTCCTATAGCACAGAATCAGGCTTCAAGTCACCCACCAATGGAGAAGGTCACTTACTATTATTTTGACCACAGCACCCAGACAAAGGAGAGAGGTCCCACAGCAGAGAACCAGGCATCATATCACCCACCACAGGAGTAGGCCACCATTTAGTTACTTTGACCCCTACACCCAGACGGAGGAGAGAGGTTACACAGCAGAGAATCAGGCATTTAGATCACCCACCACAGGAGTAGGCCCCCATTGAATCAGACCCTGGCAACCATGTCAGATGGCACAACCATCAGCTTTATATCAATCAGCACAGGAGAAGGCGACTTTGAAAGACTTTGACCCCTACACCCAGATGGAGGAGAGAGGTTTCACAGCAGAGAATCAGGCATCATATCAACCACCACAGGAGAAGCCACCATTTAGTTACTTTGACCCCTGCACCCAGGAAGAGGAGAGAGGCCCCACAGCACATATTCTGGCATCATATCAGCCACCACAGGAGAAGCCACCATTGAGTTACTTTGACCCCTGCACCCAGGAAGAGGAGAGAGGCCCCACAGCACATATTCTGGCATCATATCAGCCGCAGGAAACCAAAACCTTCTGGTAAATCTTCTTTATTAAAAGACACACAGGGTAGGTGCTGTAAGATAGCTCAACGCGTTTCGGGGGTATAGCTATCCCCCTTCCTCAGGAGCATACATATATGAACATACAGGCGTTTATAAAGGCTATAAAAGGCGCCGAAAATTAAACAAGTACATTACTTCCGTTTTATATCACATCCGGTTTGCGTTCCACCGTGGAACGCACCGGAAGTGTGGCTGGTTCACAACCATATAAAATCAGATAACCGCGTCCATATAAGGACACCAAATCTATATAGATGAGAAAGTTCCATACACATACTGCTGGCTTGTTGTCTGGGTAAATAAGTGTACGGAGCTATAATCGGCGGGACGTCACTTCCGGTCCCGCATCATATCCGGTCTATAATTTTGTACATAGTATCCCGTCAACTATTTTAAGGGAAAGTATTTCTTAGGACAATCGGACTATGGAAAAATGGTCATATAGTATGGTGGCAGACCGCCAAGCTAAATAAATTCATACTATTTGAATATTAATCCAAAATTTGAGAGACTTCCGGTTGCGTTCCAAGGTGGAAACTTGCGGATTCAGCAACCCCTCCTTTTGGACACATAAGTTATTTGCATCCCCCCCTCCTTCCGTTTTTACCCTTCTTGTTTCTACTTGAATACTTAATTAAGCATATTTAAGGGCCTTTCTTAACAACATTAACTCTACACTACTTTAATAACATTTTATAATATTTATATATCGGTTTCCTTTACATAATTAAGCATATGTATTAATTGAGTGGGAACTTAAGGGTCCCCGAGTCAATTGTTTAATACATTATTATTTTTTATCTTTAACTATTTATATTTACATTTATTATATTTACTGGCTCTTTCCCCCTTTTCCCAATACCACCACTGGATCCCACGATTAGAAGAATATACACTGAAATGGTGAAATAACGTGGTCCACAGAAAGGATCCATTTAACCTTTCAGTTGATTTTTTAGTCTGAACAGCTTGATAATACAGAGGATCCATTTGATTTTATTTTGGTAGTCTGAATCTCTATTTCATGTTTTAACTAATTTTATCAAGTGGCTGGTTATTTCATATTTTCTTTATATTCTTTTATATGTAGTACGAAAAAAAGTTTATATCGAAAGGCCGAACAATCATTTTCATAAAGATTTCGATAACATACGAGACGTCATTTCCGGTGCGTTCCACCTTGGAACGCAACCGGAAGTCTCTCAAATTTTGGATTAATATTCAAATAGTATGAATTTATTTAGCTTGGCGGTCTGCCACCATACTATATGACCATTTTTCCATAGTCCGATTGTCCTAAGAAATACTTTCCCTTAAAATAGTTGACGGGATACTATGTACAAAATTATAGACCGGATATGATGCGGGACCGGAAGTGATGTCCAGCCGATTATAGCTCCGTACACTTATTTACCCAGACAACAAGCCAGCAGTATGTGTATGGAACTTTCTCATCTATATAGATTTGGTGTCCTTATATGGACGCGGTTATCTGATTTTATATGGTTGTGAACCAGCCACACTTTCGCTGCGTTCCACGGTGGAACGCAAACCGGATGTGATATAAACCGGAAGTAATGTACTTGTTTAATTTTCGGCGCCTTTTATAGCCTTTATAAACGCCTGTATGTTCATATATGTATGCTCCTGAGGAAGGGGGATAGCTATACCCCCGAAACGCGTTGAGCTATCTTACAGCACCTACCCTGTGTGTCTTTTAATAAAGAAGATTTACCAGAAGGTTTTGGTTTCCTGCGGTTTTTCTCCAGTGACTCTTAAGGCGACCCAGGCGCAGGAGGTGATACGGTGGGTGTCTTGAGGTTATCCCAGCCGGCACCTCCTGGGTGAAGTAAGTTCTTTTCACTCCTTTTATGTTTGAAACATTTTAAATTATTACAATATTTTATCTTTCATCATCATTTATTGATAGTGCTTGTGACTGGCGCCTTGTGAGGGTCTTTTTTATCTTGCATTTTATTGATTTTGGATTTGATCCCTCGGCTGCCTCTCTTCTCTGCGACTATTATCCATGGGATTGGTTTAAACACAACTGTCATCCGTATTTTTTGAAAACCATAGATATTCTCTTTTTGACCAAAGGTCCACCTCTGGCGCACCATTAGTTATACTATAGCCCTTTCTAGGACCGTTGTGTAACCCTCTATATTTTTTCTTTTGACCTGCCTATCATATCAGCCACCACAGGAGAAGCCACCATTGAGTTACTCTGACCCCTGCACCCAGGAAGAGGAGAGAGGCCCCACAGCACATATTCTGGCATCATATCAGCCACCACAGGAGAAGCCACCATTGAGTTACTTTGACCCCCGCACCCAGGAAGAGGAGAGAGGCACCACAGCACATATTCAGGCATCATATCACACACCACAGGAGAAGGCCTCTTTCAGTGATTTAGGCCTTTGGACCCAGACAGAGGAGAGAGGCACCGCAGCACATATTCTGGCATCATATCAGCCACCACAGGAGAAGCCACCATTGAGTTACTTTGACCCCTGCACCCAGGAAGAGGAGAGAGGCCCCACAGCACATATTCTGGCATCATATCACCCACCACAGGAGTAGGCCACCATTTAGTTACTTTGACCCCTACACCCAGACGGAGGAGAGAGGTTACACAGCAGAGAATCAGACATTTAGATCACCCACCACAGGAGTAGGCCACCATTGAATCAGACCCCGGCAACCATGTCAGATGGCACAAGCATAAGCTTTATATCAATCAGCACAGGAGAAGGCGACTTTGACAGACTTTGACCCCTACACCCGGACGGAGGAGAGAGGTTTCAAAGCAGAGAATCAGGCATTTAGATCACCCACCACAGGAGTAGGCCCCAATTTAATGGGACCCCGGCAACCATGTCAGATGGCACAACCATCAGCTTCATATCAATCAGCACAGGAGAAGGCGACTTTGAAAGACTTTGACCCCTACACCCAGACGGAGGAGAGAGGTTTCACAGCAGAGAATCAGGCATTTAGATCACCCACCACAGGAGTAGGCCCCCATTGAATCAGACCCTGGCAACCATGTCAGATGGCACAACCATCAGCTTTATATCAATCAGCACAGGAGAAGGCGACTTTGAAAGACTTTGACCCCTACACCCAGATGGAGGAGAGAGGTTTCACAGCAGAGAATCAGGCATCATATCAACCACCACAGGAGAAGCCACCATTTAGTTACTTTGACCCCTGCACCCAGGAAGAGGAGAGAGGCCCCACAGCACATATTCTGGCATCATATCAGCCACCACAGGAGAAGCCACCATTGAGTTACTTTGACCCCTGCACCCAGGAAGAGGAGAGAGGCCCCACAGCACATATTCTGGCATCATATCAGCCACCACAGGAGAAGCCACCATTGAGTTACTTTGACCCCTGCACCCAGGAAGAGGAGAGAGGCCCCACAGCACATATTCTGGCATCATATCACCCACCACAGGAGTAGGCCACCATTTAGTTACTTTGACCCCTACACCCAAACGGAGGAGAGAGGTTACACAGCAGAGAATCAGGCATTTAGATCACCCACCACAGGAGTAGGCCACCATTGAATCAGACCCCGGCAACCATGTCAGATGGCACAAGCATAAGCTTTATATCAATAAGCACAGGAGAAGGCGACTTTGACAGACTTTGACCCCTACACCCGAACGGAGGAGAGAGGTTTCAAAGCAGAGAATCAGGCATTTAGATCACCCACCACAGGAGTAGGCCCCAATTTAATGGGACCCCGGCAACCATGTCAGATGGCACAACCATCAGCTTCATATCAATCAGCACAGGAGAAGGCGACTTTGAAAGACTTTGACCCCTACACCCAGACGGAGGAGAGAGGTTTCACAGCAGAGAATCAGGCATTTAGATCACCCACCACAGGAGTAGGCCCCCATTGAATCAGACCCTGGCAACCATGTCAGATGGCACAACCATCAGCTTTATATCAATCAGCACAGGAGAAGGCGACTTTGAAAGACTTTGACCCCTACACCCAGATGGAGGAGAGAGGTTTCACAGCAGAGAATCAGGCATCATATCAACCACCACAGGAGAAGCCACCATTTAGTTACTTTGACCCCTGCACCCAGGAAGAGGAGAGAGGCCCCACAGCACATATTCTGGCATCATATCAGCCACCACAGGAGAATCCACCATTGAGTTACTTTGACCCCTGCACCCAGGAAGAGGAGAGAGGCCCCACAGCACATATTCTGGCATCATATCAGCCACCACAGGAGAAGCCACCATTGAGTTACTTTGACCCCTGCACCCAGGAAGAGGAGAGAGGCCCCACAGCACATATTCTGGCATCATATCACCCACCACAGGAGTAGGCCACCATTTAGTTACTTTGACCCCTACACCCAGACGGAGGAGAGAGGTTACACAGCAGAGAATCAGGCATTTAGATCACCCACCACAGGAGTAGGCCACCATTGAATCAGACCCCGGCATCCATGTCAGATTGCACAAGCATAAGCTTTATATCAATCAGCACAGGAGAAGGCAACTTTGACAGACTTTGACCCCTACACCCGGACGGAGGAGAGAGGTTTCAAAGCAGAGAATCAGGCATTTAGATCACCCACCACAGGAGTAGGCCCCAATTTAATGGGACCCCGGCAACCATGTCAGATGGCACAACCATCAGCTTCATATCAATCAGCACAGGAGAAGGCGACTTTGAAAGACTTTGACCCTACACCCAGATGGAGGAGAGAGGTTTCACAGCAGAGAATCAGGCATCATATCAACCACCACAGGAGAAGCCACCATTTAGTTACTTTGACCCCTGCACCCAGGAAGAGGAGAGAGGCCCCACAGCACATATTCTGGCATCATATCAGCCACCACAGGAGAAGCCACCATTGAGTTACTTTTACCCCGCACCCAGGAAGAGGAGAGAGGCACCACAGCACATATTCAGGCATCATATCACACACCACAGGAGAAGGCCTCTTTCAGTGATTTAGGCCTTTGGACCCAGACAGAGGAGAGAGGCACCACAGCACATATTCTGGCATCATATCAGCCACCACAGGAGAAGCCACCATTGAGTTACTTTGACCCCTGCACCCAGGAAGAGGAGAGAGGCCCCACAGCACATATTCTGGCATCATATCAGCCACCACAGGAGAAGCCACCATTTAGTTACTTTGACCCCTTCACCCAAACAGAGGAGAGAGGTTCCACATCAGAGAATCAGGCATCATATCAACCACCACAGGAGTAGGCCACAATTTAGTTTATTTGACCCCTGCACCCAGGAAGAGGAGAGAGGCCCCACAGCACATATTCTGGCATCATATCAGCCACCACAGGAGAAGCCACCATTGAGTTACTTTGACCCCTGCACCCAGGAAGAGGAGAGAGGCCCCACAGCACATATTCTGGCATCATATCAGCCACCACAGGAGAAGCCACCATTGAGTTACTTTGACCCCTGCACCCAGGAAGAGGAGAGAGGCCCCACAGCACATATTCTGGCATCATATCACCCACCACAGGAGTAGGCCACCATTTAGTTACTTTGACCCCTACACCCAGACGGAGGAGAGAGGTTACACAGCAGAGAATCAGGCATTTAGATCACCCACCACAGGAGTAGGCCACCATTGAATCAGACCCCGGCAACCATGTCAGATGGCACAAGCATAAGCTTTATATCAATAAGCACAGGAGAAGGCGACTTTGACAGACTTTGACCCCTACACCCGAACGGAGGAGAGAGGTTTCAAAGCAGAGAATCAGGCATTTAGATCACCCACCACAGGAGTAGGCCCCAATTTAATGGGACCCCGGCAACCATGTCAGATGGCACAACCATCAGCTTCATATCAATCAGCACAGGAGAAGGCGACTTTGAAAGACTTTGACCCCTACACCCAGACGGAGGAGAGAGGTTTCACAGCAGAGAATCAGGCATTTAGATCACCCACCACAGGAGTAGGCCCCCATTGAATCAGACCCTGGCAACCATGTCAGATGGCACAACCATCAGCTTTATATCAATCAGCACAGGAGAAGGCGACTTTGAAAGACTTTGACCCCTACACCCAGATGGAGGAGAGAGGTTTCACAGCAGAGAATCAGGCATCATATCAACCACCACAGGAGAAGCCACCATTTAGTTACTTTGACCCCTGCACCCAGGAAGAGGAGAGAGGCCCCACAGCACATATTCTGGCATCATATCAGCCACCACAGGAGAATCCACCATTGAGTTACTTTGACCCCTGCACCCAGGAAGAGGAGAGAGGCCCCACAGCACATATTCTGGCATCATATCAGCCACCACAGGAGAAGGCCTCTTTCAGTGATTTAGGCCTTTGGACCCAGACAGAGGAGAGAGGCCCCACAGCACATATTCTGGCATCATATCAGCCACCACAGGAGAAGCCACCATTGAGTTACTTTGACCCCTGCACCCAGGAAGAGGAGAGAGGCCCCACAGCACATATTCTGGCATCATATCAGCCACCACAGGAGAAGCCACCATTTAGTTACTTTGACCCCTTCACCCAAACAGAGGAGAGAGGTTCCACATCAGAGAATCAGGCATCATATCAACCACCACAGGAGTAGGCCACAATTTAGTTTATTTGACCCCTGCACCCAGGAAGAGGAGAGAGGCCCCACAGCACATATTCTGGCATCATATCACACACCACAGGAGAAGGCCTCTTTCAGTGATTTAGGCCTTTGGACCCAGACAGAGGAGAGAGGTCAGAGATTAGCTTCATATCCCCCAGCACAGCAGAAGACCGCTTTATTTGACTTAGGCCTCAGCACCCAGACAGAAGACAGAGGTAGCATGGCAGAGGTTATGGCTTCATGTCACCCGTTAGTTTAACCGGCCACTTTCATCTGGTTAGCCCCGGCGCCCAGACAGAGAAGAGTTTCATTCAACTGTGGGTTTCATAAAATTTGTATCAAATAAAGAAGTGGCCCGTAGCACAACAAGACATGTTTTAGGCAGTTAATAAGGACTACTCTGCACAAGGGAGGGACAGGTCCTGTGGGATCCATGCCTGGTTCATCTTTATGAAGGTCAGCTTGTCCACGTTGGCTGTGGATAGGCGGCTGCGCTTGTCAGTACGACGCCCTGCCGTGCTGAATACGCTGCTCAGATAAAACGCTGGCCGCCGGGCAGGAAAGCACCTCCAAGGCATAACATGCTAACTCTGGCCACGTGGACAATTTCGAAACCCAGTAGTTGAATGGGGCCGAACCATCCGTCAGGATGTGGAGGGGTGTGCAGACATACTGTTCAACCATTTTAGTGAAATGCTGCCTCCTGCTAACACGTTCCGTATCAGGTGTCGGTGCAGATAGCTGTGGCGTGGAGACAAAACTTTTCCACATTTCTGCCATGCTAACCCTGCCCTCAGATGAGCTGGCCATGACACAGCTGCGCTGGCGACCTCTTGCCACTCCTCTGCCTTCACCTTCCACCTGTTCCCCTGTGACATGTGGAATGTCTCAAGAGCGCTCTATCAGCGCAGCGCTTGTACTCGCGCATCTTACGGTCGCGCTCCAGTTCAGGAATTAAAGTGGGCACATTGTCTTTATACCGGGATCCAGCAGGGTGGCCACCCAGTAGTCTGCACACGTTAAAACGTGGGCAACTCTGCTGTCGCTAGCAGGCATTGGAGCATATATTCGCTCATGTGGGCCAGGCTACCCATGGGTAAGGACAAGCTGTCCTCTGTGGGAGGCGATCGTCATCGCCCACCGTATCCCCCAGCCACGCACCAGTGATGGGCCTGGGCTGCCACCCCGCTGTGAACTTGCGCCATCCTCGTCCCCTCCACCTCCTCCTCCTCATCCTCCTCGTCCTCCAGTACAGTGCCTTGGCTGGCGACTTGTGAACCTGTCCTCTGCTGCTTAAACAAACCTCCCTCTGAGCCAATTCGAACAGACTGGCCCGAAAGTGTTAGAAACGAGCCTCATCCTCCTCCTCCTCCTCCACCTGGGCCACCTCCTCTAACATCATTGCCCTAAGTGTTTTCTCAAGGAGACATAGAAGTGGTATTGTAACGCTGATAACAGTGTCATCGCCACTGGCCATGTTGGTGGAGTACTCGAAACAGCGCAGCAGGGCACACAGGTCTCGCATGGAGGCCCAATCATTGGTGGTGAAGTGGTGCTGTTCGGCAGTACGACTGACGCGAAGCGTGCTGCAGCTGAAACTCCACTATGGCCTGCTGCTGCTCGCACAGTCTCTCCAGCATGTGCAAGGTGGAGTTCCACCGGGTGGGCACGCCGCATATGAGGCGGTGAGCGGGAAGGCCGAAGTTCCGCTGTAGCGCAGACAGGCGAGCAGCGGCAGGATGTGAACGGCGGAAGCGCGCACAGACGGCCCGCACTTTATGCAGCAGCTCTGACATGTTGGGGTAGTGGTGAATGAACCTCTGCACCACCAAGTTCAGCACATGCGCCAGGCAAGGGATGTGCGCCAAACCGGCTAGTCCCAGAGCTGCCACGAGATTTCGCCCATTATCGCATACCACCAGGCCTGGCTTGAGGCCCACCGGCAGAAACCACTCGCCGGTCTGTTGTTCAATACCCCGCCACAACTCCTTTGCGCTGTGGGGCCTGTCCCCAAACATATGAGTTTCAGAATGGCCTGCTGACGCTTACCCCGGGCTGTGCTGAAGTTGGTGGTGAAGGTGTGTGGCTGACCGGATGAGCTGGTGGAAGCAGTGGAGGAGGAAGCCGAGTAGGAGGAGGAGGCTACAGGAGGCAGAGAATGATGCCCTGCGATCCTAGGGGGCGGAAGGACGTGCGCCAAGGAACTGTCCGCCGGGGCCCAGCCGCCACTACATTCATCCAGTGTGCAGTTAGTGAGATATAGCGTCCCTGGCCGTGCTTACTGGTCCACGTATCTGTGGTTAGGTGGACCTTGCCACAAATGGCGCTGCGCAGTGCACACTTGATTTTATCGGACACTTGCATGTGCAGGGAAGGCACGGCTGTCTTGGAGAAGTAGTGGCGGCTGGGAACCACATACTGCGGGACAGCCATGGCCATCAGCTGTTTGAAGCTGTCTGTGTCCACCAGCCGGAATGACAGCATTTCAAAGGCCAGCAGTTTAGAAATGCTGGCGTTCAGGCCAAGGGCCTCGAGGGTGACTCGGGGGAATTTGCGCTTCCTCTCTAAGGTTTGAGATATTGAGAGCTGAACGCTGCTGTGTGATATAGTGGAGACGCTAGTTGACGGTGGCGGTGGTGGTGGTGTCGGTGGCACATCCTCTGTTTGCTGCCCGGCAGGTGGCAACATTCCTCTCGAGGCGGAAGCCGAGGCAGCAGCGGTAGAGGGAGCAGGGGAGCCTCAGCGAGTGCCTGGTTTTTAAGGTGTGTACCCCACTGCAGTTCATGCTTTGCATGTAGATGCCTGGTCATGCAGGTTGTGCTGAGGTTCAGAACGCTAATGCCTCGCCTCAGGCTCTGATGGCAGAGCGTGCAAGTCACTCGGGTCTTGTCGGTAGGACATTGTTTAAAGAAGTGCCATGCCAGGGAACTCTTTGAAGCTGCCTTTGTGGGGCTGGGTCCCTGTTGGCGATGTCCAGTAGCAGGCGAACTCTGGGGCGGCGGCTCTGCCTGCTTTGGCCCCCTGCTCCCTCTTTGGCTTCGCTGTTGTCTCGGTCTCACCACTACCTCTTCCTCTGAACTGTGAAAGTCATCGCCACGACCTTCAGTCCATGTGGGGTCTAAGACCTCATCGTCCTCTGCATCGTCTTCCACCCAGTCTCCCTCCCTGACCTCCTCCTGTTCAGTCTGCACACTGCAAAAGACGCGGCAGTGGGCACCTGTGTTTCGTCATCATCAGAGAGTCGGTGACTCTGCTGTGGTGGTATTCCCATGTCCTCTTCATCTGGAGACATAAGTGGTTGTGCGCCAGTGCATGGTATGTCTTCCTCCACTGGGGAAGGGCTAGGTGGACGCCCCTGGGAAACCCTGGAAGCAGAGTCTTCAAACAGAAGAAGAGACTGCTGCATAACTTGTGGCTCAGACCGCTTCCCTGATATGCTTGGGGGTGATGTGACAGACTGATGGGCTTGGTTTTCAGGTGCCACCTGTGCGCTTCCGCAGAAGACTGGGTGGAAGACCATGTGGTGAACGTGCTGGAAGCACTGTCGGCCACCCAATCGATTAATGCCTGTACCTGCTCAGGCCTTACCATCCTAAGAGCGGCATTGGGCCCCACGAGATATTGCGGTACATTCTGCCGGCTAGTTGAGGGAGTTCGCTCCCTACTGTGTGCGCCTAGCCGAACGGCCACGTCCTCTACCAGCAACAGAGGCTCCACGGACACCACCACGACCGCGCCCTCGTCCCTTAATAGTATTTTTTCTTCATTGTTGCGATTCAACTCGCACTCACAATGAAATATATTATTTTTTATAAGCAAAATCCCCTCACTGGAATACTTTCAGTCTTTTGACTGTATGGATTACAGATGGAATGACTGTTATATGTGAGTACCGCTTTCTTTGACAGATTCTAGTATGGGTACATATATGTTTTCCCAACCCCAGCACATTAGTTTGCTAATTCCAGATGTATGAAACGCAGGCCTAACTGTATCTAGTATATTGAACGCCAGATAAACTAACTTGGCCTTTTTTAAATAAAAAATTCCTCACTGGAATACTTTCAGTCTTTTGACTGTATGGATTACAGATGGAATGACTGTTATATGTGAGTACCGCTTTCTTTGACAGATTCTAGTATGGGTACATATATGTTTTCCCAACCCCAGCACATTAGTTTGCTAATTCCAGATGTATGAAACGCAGGCCTAACTGTATCTAGTATATTGAACGCCAGATAAACTAACTTGGCCTTTTTTAAATAAAAAAATTCCCTCACTGGAATACTTTCAGTCTTTTGACTGTATGGATTACAGATGGAATGACTGTTATATGTGAGTACCGCTTTCTTTGACAGATTCTAGTATGGGTACATATATGTTTTCCCAACCCCAGCACATTAGTTTGCTAATTCCAGATGTATGAAACGCAGGCCTAACTGTATCTAGTATATTGAACGCCAGATAAACTAACTTGGCCTTTTTTAAATAAAAAATTCCCTCACTGGAATACTTTCAGTCTTTTGACTGTATGGATTACAGATGGAATGACTGTTATATGTGAGTACCGCTTTCTTTGACAGATTCTAGTATGGGTACATATATGTTTTCCCAACCCCAGCACATTAGTTTGCTAATTCCAGATGTATGAAACGCAGGCCTAACTGTATCTAGTATATTGAACGCCAGATAAACTAACTTGGCCTTTTTAAATAAAAAATTCCCTCACTGGAATACTTTCAGTCTTTTGACTGTATGGATTACAGATGGAATGACTGTTATATGTGAGTACCGCTTTCTTTGACAGATTCTAGTATGGGTACATATATGTTTTCCCAACCCCAGCACATTAGTTTGCTAATTCCAGATGTATGAAACGCAGGCCTAACTGTATCTAGTATATTGAACGCCAGATAAACTAACTTGGCCTTTTTAAATAAAAAAATTCCTCACTGGAATACTTTCAGTCTTTTGACTGTATGGATTACAGATGGAATGACTGTTATATGTGAGTACCGCTTTCTTTGACAGATTCTAGTATGGGTACATATATGTTTTCCCAACCCCAGCACATTAGTTTGCTAATTCCAGATGTATGAAACGCAGGCCTAACTGTATCTAGTATATTGAACGCCAGATAAACTAACTTGGCCTTTTTAAATAAAAAATTCCTCACTGGAATACTTTCAGTCTTTTGACTGTATGGATTACAGATGGAATGACTGTTATATGTGAGTACCGCTTTCTTGACAGATTCTAGTATGGGTACATATATGTTTTCCCAACCCCAGCACATTAGTTTGCTAATTCCAGATGTATGAAACGCAGGCCTAACTGTATCTAGTATATTGAACGCCAGATAAACTAACTTGGCCTTTTTTAAATAAAAAAATTCCCTCACTGGAATACTTTCAGTCTTTTGACTGTATGGATTACAGATGGAATGACTGTTATATGTGAGTACCGCTTTCTTTGACAGATTCTAGTATGGGTACATATATGTTTTCCCAACCCCAGCACATTAGTTTGCTAATTCCAGATGTATGAAACGCAGGCCTAACTGTATCTAGTATATTGAACGCCAGATAAACTAACTTGGCCTTTTTTAAATAAAAAATTCCCTCACTGGAATACTTTCAGTCTTTTGACTGTATGGATTACAGATGGAATGACTGTTATATGTGAGTACCGCTTTCTTTGACAGATTCTAGTATGGGTACATATATGTTTTCCCAACCCCAGCACATTAGTTTGCTAATTCCAGATGTATGAAACGCAGGCCTAACTGTATCTAGTATATTGAACGCCAGATAAACTAATCTTGGCCTTTTTTAAATAAAAAATTCCTCACTGGAATACTTTCAGTCTTTTTGACTGTATGGATTACAGATGGAATGACTGTTATATGTGAGTACCGCTTTCTTTGACAGATTCTAGTATGGGTACATATATGTTTTCCCAACCCCAGCACATTAGTTTGCTAATTCCAGATGTATGAAACGCAGGCCTAACTGTATCTAGTATATTGAACGCCAGATAAACTAACTTGGCCTTTTTAAATAAAAAAATTCCTCACTGGAATACTTTCAGTCTTTTGACTGTATGGATTACAGATGGAATGACTGTTATATGTGAGTACCGCTTTCTTTGACAGATTCTAGTATGGGTACATATATGTTTTCCCAACCCCAGCACATTAGTTTGCTAATTCCAGATGTATGAAACGCAGGCCTAACTGTATCTAGTATATTGAACGCCAGATAAACTAACTTGGCCTTTTTAAATAAAAAAATTCCCTCACTGGAATACTTTCAGTCTTTTGACTGTATGGATTACAGATGGAATGACTGTTATATGTGAGTACCGCTTTCTTTGACAGATTCTAGTATGGGTACATATATGTTTTCCCAACCCCAGCACATTAGTTTGCTAATTCCAGATGTATGAAACGCAGGCCTAACTGTATCTAGTATATTGAACGCCAGATAAACTAACTTGGCCTTTTTTAAATAAAAAAATTCCTCACTGGAATACTTTCAGTCTTTTGACTGTATGGATTACAGATGGAATGACTGTTATATGTGAGTACCGCTTTCTTTGACAGATTCTAGTATGGGTACATATATGTTTTCCCAACCCCAGCACATTAGTTTGCTAATTCCAGATGTATGAAACGCAGGCCTAACTGTATCTAGTATATTGAACGCCAGATAAACTAACTTGGCCTTTTTTAAATAAAAAATTCCCTCACTGGAATACTTTCAGTCTTTTTGACTGTATGGATTACAGATGGAATGACTGTTATATGTGAGTACCGCTTTCTTGACAGATTCTAGTATGGGTACATATATGTTTTCCCAACCCCAGCACATTAGTTTGCTAATTCCAGATGTATGAAACGCAGGCCTAACTGTATCTAGTATATTGAACGCCAGATAAACTAACTTGGCCTTTTTTAAATAAAAAATTCCCTCACTGGAATACTTTCAGTCTTTTGACTGTATGGATTACAGATGGAATGACTGTTATATGTGAGTACCGCTTTCTTTGACAGATTCTAGTATGGGTACATATATGTTTTCCCAACCCCAGCACATTAGTTTGCTAATTCCAGATGTATGAAACGCAGGCCTAACTGTATCTAGTATATTGAACGCCAGATAAACTAACTTGGCCTTTTTAAATAAAAAATTCCCTCACTGGAATACTTTCAGTCTTTTGACTGTATGGATTACAGATGGAATGACTGTTATATGTGAGTACCGCTTTCTTTGACAGATTCTAGTATGGGTACATATATGTTTTCCCAACCCCAGCACATTAGTTTGCTAATTCCAGATGTATGAAACGCAGGCCTAACTGTATCTAGTATATTGAACGCCAGATAAACTAACTTGGCCTTTTTTAAATAAAAAATTCCCTCACTGGAATACTTTCAGTCTTTTGACTGTATGGATTACAGATGGAATGACTGTTATATGTGAGTACCGCTTTCTTTGACAGATTCTAGTATGGGTACATATATGTTTTCCCAACCCCAGCACATTAGTTTGCTAATTCCAGATGTATGAAACGCAGGCCTAACTGTATCTAGTATATTGAACGCCAGATAAACTAACTTGGCCTTTTTTAAATAAAAAAATTCCTCACTGGAATACTTTCAGTCTTTTGACTGTATGGATTACAGATGGAATGACTGTTATATGTGAGTACCGCTTTCTTTGACAGATTCTAGTATGGGTACATATATGTTTTCCCAACCCCAGCACATTAGTTTGCTAATTCCAGATGTATGAAACGCAGGCCTAACTGTATCTAGTATATTGAACGCCAGATAAACTAACTTGGCCTTTTTTAAATAAAAAATTCCCTCACTGGAATACTTTCAGTCTTTTGACTGTATGGATTACAGATGGAATGACTGTTATATGTGAGTACCGCTTTCTTTGACAGATTCTAGTATGGGTACATATATGTTTTCCCAACCCCAGCACATTAGTTTGCTAATTCCAGATGTATGAAACGCAGGCCTAACTGTATCTAGTATATTGAACGCCAGATAAACTAACTTGGCCTTTTTAAATAAAAAAATTCCTCACTGGAATACTTTCAGTCTTTTGACTGTATGGATTACAGATGGAATGACTGTTATATGTGAGTACCGCTTTCTTTGACAGATTCTAGTATGGGTACATATATGTTTTCCCAACCCCAGCACATTAGTTTGCTAATTCCAGATGTATGAAACGCAGGCCTAACTGTATCTAGTATATTGAACGCCAGATAAACTAACTTGGCCTTTTTTAAATAAAAAAATTCCCTCACTGGAATACTTTCAGTCTTTTGACTGTATGGATTACAGATGGAATGACTGTTATATGTGAGTACCGCTTTCTTTGACAGATTCTAGTATGGGTACATATATGTTTTCCCAACCCCAGCACATTAGTTTGCTAATTCCAGATGTATGAAACGCAGGCCTAACTGTATCTAGTATATTGAACGCCAGATAAACTAACTTGGCCTTTTTTAAATAAAAAAATTCCCTCACTGGAATACTTTCAGTCTTTTGACTGTATGGATTACAGATGGAATGACTGTTATATGTGAGTACCGCTTTCTTTGACAGATTCTAGTATGGGTACATATATGTTTTCCCAACCCCAGCACATTAGTTTGCTAATTCCAGATGTATGAAACGCAGGCCTAACTGTATCTAGTATATTGAACGCCAGATAAACTAACTTGGCCTTTTTAAATAAAAAAATTCCCTCACTGGAATACTTTCAGTCTTTTGACTGTATGGATTACAGATGGAATGACTGTTATATGTGAGTACCGCTTTCTTTGACAGATTCTAGTATGGGTACATATATGTTTTCCCAACCCCAGCACATTAGTTTGCTAATTCCAGATGTATGAAACGCAGGCCTAACTGTATCTAGTATATTGAACGCCAGATAAACTAACTTGGCCTTTTTAAATAAAAAAATTCCCTCACTGGAATACTTTCAGTCTTTTGACTGTATGGATTACAGATGGAATGACTGTTATATGTGAGTACCGCTTTCTTTGACAGATTCTAGTATGGGTACATATATGTTTTCCCAACCCCAGCACATTAGTTTGCTAATTCCAGATGTATGAAACGCAGGCCTAACTGTATCTAGTATATTGAACGCCAGATAAACTAACTTGGCCTTTTTAAATAAAAAAATTCCCTCACTGGAATACTTTCAGTCTTTTGACTGTATGGATTACAGATGGAATGACTGTTATATGTGAGTACCGCTTTCTTTGACAGATTCTAGTATGGGTACATATATGTTTTCCCAACCCCAGCACATTAGTTTGCTAATTCCAGATGTATGAAACGCAGGCCTAACTGTATCTAGTATATTGAACGCCAGATAAACTAACTTGGCCTTTTTAAATAAAAAAATTCCCTCACTGGAATACTTTCAGTCTTTTGACTGTATGGATTACAGATGGAATGACTGTTATATGTGAGTACCGCTTTCTTTGACAGATTCTAGTATGGGTACATATATGTTTTCCCAACCCCAGCACATTAGTTTGCTAATTCCAGATGTATGAAACACAGGCCTAACTGTATCTAGTATATTGAACGCCAGATAAACTAACTTGGCCTTTTTAAATAAAAAAATTCCCTCACTGGAATACTTTCAGTCTTTTGACTGTATGGATTACAGATGGAATGACTGTTATATGTGAGTACCGCTTTCTTTGACAGATTCTAGTATGGGTACATATATGTTTTCCCAACCCCAGCACATTAATTTGCTAATTCCAGATGTATGAAACGCAGGCCTAACTGTATCTAGTATATTGAACGCCAGATAAACTAACTTGGCCTTTTTAAATAAAAAAATTCCCTCACTGGAATACTTTCAGTCTTTTGACTGTATGGATTACAGATGGAATGACTGTTATATGTGAGTACCGCTTTCTTTGACAGATTCTAGTATGGGTACATATATGTTTTCCCAACCCCAGCACATTAATTTGCTAATTCCAGATGTATGAAACGCAGGCCTAACTGTATCTAGTATATTGAACGCCAGATAAACTAACTTGGCCTTTTTTAAATAAAAAAAAATTCCCTCACTGGAATACTTTCAGTCTTTTGACTGTATGGATTACAGATGGAATGACTGTTATATGTGAGTACCGCTTTCTTTGACAGATTCTAGTATGGGTACATATATGTTTTCCCAACCCCAGCACATTAATTTGCTAATTCCAGATGTATGAAACGCAGGCCTAACTGTATCTAGTATATTGAACGCCAGATAAACTAACTTGGCCTATTTTAAATAAAAAAAATTCCCTCACTGGAATACTTTATGGCTTTTCACTGTATGGATTACAGGTGGACTGGTATTAGTAGGGGTGACACAAGCACACCCAAGTCCCTGATGTAGGATTTCTATGGCACAGACCACTATTACAAGTGATTAATGGACGTTGGGAGAGATTGTGCTGCAGCACTAGTCCCAAGATGGCCGCCGCCTATCAGCCCAGTAACATGTGCCACAAAATGGTCTGCACAACCTTTAAAAAAATAGCCTTGGACTGTGCTGCTAAATCGCTATTGGTCTGAATCCCAGGTGTAGATGTCTGACTTGTTTGGAGCTTTGGAATGCACACTGTGGCAGCTTCTGCTGCAGCACTACAAGTCGCAAAATGGCGGCCGGCGGTCAGCCCAGGTACATGTGGATGGAAAAATCACTCTGGCCACTCTAAAAATAGCCAATCCCTATCAAAAAAGCAGCTCAGCTGCAGTTGTTCACATGAATCACAGGTGGAGGAGAGAAATTTGCTTCCAGTTATTCAATTATCCCTGCCTATTCTCGCCCTAGCATCAGCTGCGTCTATCCCTGTTCTATTCACATCGGGAGTGAGCACGTCCCGACGTGCGCACAAGCTTATAAAGAGGCTGAGTCACATGCTGCACTTGGCCAATCACAGCCTTGCCAATAGTAGGCATGGCTGCGATGGCATCTTAGGGCAAGTAGTATGATGCATGTTGATTGGCTGCTTTGCAGCCTTTCAAAATGCGCCAAAATACATGCCGAACGACGAACCCGAACCCGAACTTTTTTGAAAATGTCCGGGTTCGGGTCCGGGTCCCGGACACCCCAAAATTCGGTACGAACCCGAACGATGCTCGAACTGTTCGCTCAACACTAGTGGTGATGTATCCACAAACTGCCTGGTCATTTGCTTCTTATGGACACTGAGGCCAATCATTTGCTGCAGTGGTACACATGACCTCATCCTTGCAGACTTTAACAGACAGGGACCAGAAGAGGGTAAACAGCTCAGTAACCAGGGAGTCGGAACAGAACAGCTGAGAGCAAGTACTGTAAGTATAGATGTCTTCACAGGTACTACTGGGTGGAGGGGAAAGTAAAACTAGACAAACCCTTAATTTTTTATTTTTTTTTTAAATAGATTAAAAGATATCTCCTTCACGTAGCCCTGGTAAACCATGAAGGCTGCTTACATGTATATACGGATTTATAAAACTCCAATTTAAGTCAACACAGGACAGGTCTGGTCTAAACCCCTACCCTAGTGATGGTTACCTACAGACACACTCTATAGGAGAAAAACACAGATGAAGAAGGGCTATGTTTTGACCCTTGAGAGTCCATATACTGTACATACAATAAGAAATACCTAACCACAGTCTAACAAGTGGCAAGTAAGTTCAGAGGCAGTGAAAAGTATGTCATTGAAAAAAAACATGAATGTGAGCATCAAGATATCAGTCAAGAATCAAGCACCAAGAATCTCCCTAAAGTGTCAGCCTAGCTTGCTCTATTCGAGCCTGTAGGTCTTTTTTTTTAAAGGAATACAAAAAATAATTACAGCTTCAATTTCCATTTATAGCATGGCATGTACAATAGTGTCAGATTCCTCGACAGCTGAAATTGTTAGCCATCTAATGCTGTCAGTTCTTTCAAACCTAAGCTCCACTTTTAATGATGAATAGTTCACTATTTTAAGGCTTTCTTCTAAAAGTAAATGTAGCAGTGGATTTAATAAATTGTAAGCGAAGACAACTTGGCTAAAGCTGCATCTCATTCACCAACATGAATGATACCAAACTATACAGTCTTTGCGGTTTTCTACTGTAAAATATTAAAGTAGAAAGGCACATTTTTATAATTTAGAGGGGTAAAAAAATATCCCCAATCCACTGGTTAGGGAATAACTGCTGCATTGGTTATAGTCCATCTACTGGGACAAGAATGGGGATTCTATGTCTTCTAATGGAATGGAGTGGTGGTTGAGCATTCTCCATTCACTGTCTATCGGACTGATAGAGACATGTAGCTGAATACAGCACTTGACTCCCTCTTTTAGACCCAGTGAATATGGAGTAAGTTGAATGACCTCTTTTACTTTATTAATATATATGGGAATAAGAGCAGCTATAAATACATTAGCACCATATACAGATATAGCAAATGATAAAATAATTCCTGTCGCGTTAACACACAAGCCTATCATGCTGGCTTATTTTAACAATGTGCAAAACTTATTACACTGTTAGGTTAAGCAAAAAAATATGAAAATTGGAAGTGGTTTGGCGGCTCACTAGATATACCAAAATATGAACAAGGTGCTCACCCCTGGCAATACCCAAGCCCAATAACGAAAAAAGCAATATGAGAGAGTGGGGGGCACTCAAATTATATGGGACAACTGGATCTTATTGTCAATGTAGAAAATTTAATAAGCACAGATGTAAAAATCATGCAATACATACAAAACACTGATAAAATAATAGTAGTTTCTCATAGAGTATACAAAGAGCTGCTAAATTGTATCGCTGGTGTTTGGCTTGGTGGATGCTAGAGCAAAATCCACTCTATAATGGTTGTCCAAAGTGTTCCTTTGTGTCCCAGGACTTCCGCACTAATAAGTGATGGTAATATTGTGTCTTTATAGCTGGCAGTATAAATCGGCATTCAAATCGGCACTTAAATCATACTTTACTGCTCCTATGTTGCCGTCCTAAGTAGACCGGCGCGGCGTCCGTGCTGGAGTCGTGATGTAAGTCGGCGTGTCACGTGGTCAGCGGTATTCACGTGTGTATGGCGTATCTGGAGTGGGTGTGCCCAATGTCTTTGCTTCGCAGGTCCTGTAGCCGAAGGAGAAAATCACTCGACAGGACAGCCGATGCCTGGAAACAAGCTCTCAGGTCTCCTTTACTGCACTTAGAGCTGTATGTACAAGCCGCGGACTTGTGCTATTTCTTTATATCTTTATGGCTCCTCCAAAAATGCCAGTCACTCCATACGCGTTTGAGGTATCGCCCCTTCCTCAGTGGTAGTGACTGCAGATAGGATGTCCAATTTAAATAGCCCAGCTAATTACTGGATTGGTAGATGTCAGTCCAGGGGTTGGAGCCGAACAGGTGAAATATAATCATCTAATTACATAGAAAAAGTACTTTTCTTGCATTATACTTTCACTACAAACCTGTACAGGCATGAATACTTCAAACATATATTATAAGTCTAATAAAACAATAAATAAAACAATAAATAAAACAATAAAATCATTGACCATCAAAACGCTTTATAAAGGCATCAACGCATCCATTGTGAACATACTCATAATAGAGAAAAAGTAAAAATAAGGTAAAAATAAATAAAATAGTAATAGACATGAATGGTGACAATGAAATCACTTGTGTCTAATCATATGTATGTATTATATAACATAGGCTTCTCAGATACCTTGTCTGGGATGTTATAGAAATCACAGAATGGTCTTAAATATTTCGTTGAAGGCCATATAGATCGTTAACTTAGTGACAAGAATACCCAACGGTCATATTATAGTCTTGAATGTTCATTGGGGCTTCCTTAATCCAAAGTTGATAGTAGGAAAGAGAGCTCTCTTTCCTACTATCAACTTTGGATTAAGGAAGCCCCCAATGAAACATTCAAGACTATAATATGACCGTTGTGGTATTCTTGTCACTAAGTTAACGATCTATATGGCCTTCAACGAAATATTTAAGACCATTCTGTGATTTCTATAACATCCCCAGACAAGGTATCTGAGAAGCCTATGTTATATAATACATACATATGATTAGACACAAGTGATTTCATTGTCACCATTCATGTCTATTACTATTTTATTTATTTTTACCTTATTTTTACTTTTTCTCTATTATGAGTATGTTCACAATGGATGCGGCTTTGATGCGTCTTTATAAAGCGTTTTGATGGTCAATGATTTTATTGTTTTATTTATTGTTTTATTTATTGTTTTATTAGACTTATAATATATGTTTGAAGTATTCATGCCTGTACAGGTTTGTAGTGGAAGTATAATGCAAGAAAAGTACTTTTTTCTATGTAATTAGATGATTATATTTCACCTGTTCGGCTCCAACCCTGGACTGACATCTACCAATCCAGTAATTAGCTGGGCTATTTAAATTGGACATCCTATCTGCAGTCACTACCACTGAGGAAGGGCGTATACCCAAACGCGTATGGAGTGACTGGCATTTTTGGAGGAGCCATAAAGATATAAAGAAATAGCACAAGTCCGCGGCTTGTACATACAGCTCTAAGTGCAGTAAAGGAGACCTGAGAGCTTGTTTCCAGGCATCGGCTGTCCTGTCGAGTGATTTTCTCCTTCGGCTACAGGACCTGCGAAGCAAAGACATTGGGCACACCCACTCCAGATACGTCATACACACGTGAATACCGCTGACCACGTGACACGCCGACTTACATCACGACCCAGCACGGGACGCCGCGCTCGGTCTACTTAGGACGGCAACATAGGAGCGGTAAAGTATGATTTAAGTGCCGATTTGAATGCCGATTTATACTGCCAGCTATAAAGACACAATATTACCATCACTTATTAGTGCGGAAGTCCTGGGACACAAAGGAACACTTTGGACAACCATTATAGAGTGGATTTTGCTCTAGCATCCACCAAGCCAAACACCAGCGATACAATTTAGCAGCTCTTTGTATACTCTATGAGAAACTACTATTATTTTATCAGTGTTTTGTATGTATTGCATGATTTTTACATCTGTGCTTATTAAATTTTCTACATTGACAATAAGATCCAGTTGTCCCATATAATTTGAGTGCCCCCCACTCTCTCATACTGTTAGGTTAAGGTTACTTTCACATATACATTAAAACTAGCTGGCAGACTGTTCTGGCAGAGGAAAAGCCTGCTGGAGTTTATTGTATCTGGAGTAGCCGGATAGGACTGGAGCAATGGCAGACTCATTGACTATAATAGGACCCAGCAGGGATCCAGACAGTTCCCATTATGAGTGCTGGGATTCAGCCAGACAAAAAACAGTGCTTGCACTAGTTTTTGTTTGGCCGAATCTTGGCACTCATTCCAGAAACTGGCCATATCCCCTTTGCCTCCCATTATAGTTAAACTGCTCTGGCGATGAACAGCTTTAATGCATATGTAAAAGTAGCCTATCATGTTACACTGTCCACTTAATTCATTAACCCATTGATGTTGACGATTGCTTGATCTGTACTCTGAAGTGTTCATTAAATTTATTTAGCAATTTCAGCCTACTCATTATCACAGACATAGTAGTATCTATCTATAATGGTCCTAAAGAGTTAAATCAGTGTGTTGTACAGTCTTTTTCAATCAGGTCTTAGTGAAAATGATTGAAGGAGACATTCTGCCCATCAGCAGTTCTCCTCCTGCTGCAATACCCAGCCAAAATGTACTTCCAGTCATAAGTGAAAAATGATACAATGCATTATTATAAGCTTTAAAACAGATCTGTCATTGGAATATGCTACTTTCTGTAAGGTTAGCATATTGTGGCTACGGGTGAGGACTCCTAGTAGCCAAAACAGTGAGAAATATTATTGGCTAATAGGAGCAAGTATGCACAACAGAGGGGCAGGTATAGTATAGGCTAGATGAACGCTCTCCATCGATCTCTGGAGCAGCATAACAACACATTACAGGCTGTTGTTACAAGAAGTCCAGACCTTTTAGCTGTAATCTGCTGCCCTTTCATAAAGCAGCATTTTCAACTGACATATCTGCTTTATCTAGTAGTTATCTAGTAACATCCTTCTCCTTTCTGAGCTCTAGTAGAATAGACATCAATGCTACGCACTCCAACAACTCAATTCTTCTACCAAATCCCAGTGTGCACAGTTGTATTTCTATTGAAGTAATAAATGGGCTCTGTGTTATTACATTATGCAACTGTATATTGAGTTAAATTGCCTACCCTCCAGACTTCCAGGTCCCACTTAACACCCCAAAATTGTCACACCTGTCAGAACCTTTCCTAGGCCATGGACAGTCTTCCCAAGGTTTGACATGAGCCTCACAGTTATACTTTCCTGAGTGTCTTCAATGCTATCATATAGCCCCAGTCTAAATTAATGATTGCAAGATTAGCTCACATCTTATACTTTTATACCATAGTCTCCCTAAGCAAAACAGCATTACTGCTCCCTCTGTAAAAGTCTTTCCCAGTGCCCCAGGCAATCCCCGGGTTCCCTTGGTTTGACATGAGTCCCACAGTCATACCTTCCTGAGAGTCCCCAATTCTGTAATTACCCCACACCAAACTAACAATGCTCACAACCTACGCCACTTCAACAACAGTTTGTGGGCCAGCTAGCCCCAGTCTAAGTTAATGACTGCGAGATTAGCTCACCGACTTACACTGTTATGCCTCAAGCCTACCTAGTCAAATCAGCATTACTTCTTCCTCTGTAGAGGCCTGTGCCAGTGCACCAGGCAATCCCTCTGAACCTCCTTTCACTGACCACCGACACATCACTCTGTGCCCAGACCAAATCCTGCATGAAAGAGGTACTTCCAGGTTCCAAAAGGAAAATGTGGAATCCTCATCCAGCAACATCAGCCTCAATAGGTTCCACCAGATCCCTCTCATGGTCCCCCTATCGATGATCAACGTCCCCTTTCATAACTTCCCCATTGCTCATCCCAGCATAATATTGTAGTGCACCCCCTTGTACCACCTTCCTAATAGCTAGCAAGCGTTAAAAAGTTCTATTCCACATCCAGTTTCTCTTGACAGTGCCACAGGCCATCTCAACCCATGGTCTAGACAACCAGCAAGGCACAAAAACACATATACATATAAGTACAAGCATATACAAATATATACATTAAAATTGCAAAACAAATACTGAGGAGTCTCTCTGTTAACATATCAGTCCATTTAAAGCAAAAAGTCATAATTAAAGAATATAACGGTATTCCTTAAGGTTGAAAAATGCAAAGCGAATAGTTTACTCTCCGTACAGTCATAAACATGTCTAAAATACATGAAATAAATTACAAATGAATATATTTTTCCATCATACAATCATACATTAATGTTTCAGTGACTTGGTGAAAAATATAGAAAAGCATTAAGATTTAGCTTCCACATCATTATAAAGTTATCCATGTGTTTAGTTTTCCTTAGATGTCAGATAGAGAAGGGTAGAAACTGAGGTACATGTGTCTATTTTCAACTTACAGTATGTTACCATTTGTCGCGTGATGGTAGCTTAACAGGTGTTCTCCAGGGGATTAACCCTTTGCCCTCCAAGCTGATAACTATGCAGGTACTAAGGTGTTACCATGGCAAACAGAAAAACTGCATTTGCTAAAAGTTGACCAAATGACATTTTAACTAGCTTCCCAGTGGAAACAATTTTTTTTCAAGACACTGTAATAATTGAGAAACTGTGCTACATTGTAATGTAAACACTAATATGCCAGTCAAGCAAATACTGAATAGGATATCAGGCCCACCAATAAGCAAATTTGAAATTTTTTTGGGGCATTTAAATATGCTGAAAAACAATCAATCCCTTCTATTGTTTTACATTAATCAATACAGTAATACAGTATTTGTGTTACTACTAGAGTTGAGTGAATTTCTCAAAAATTCGATTTATCCGGTTCGCCACATTTTTCGAAACAATTTGTGGCAAATCTAGTTAAAAAACAGCTATTTCCTGGCTGCAGAGAGCCTTTACAGTGGTGTAGAACACTGTGCTATGAAGTAACATGCATATGGAGTCAGTATGACATGCAGACGACAGTCGTCGCTCTTAGAATCACTGCACACTTCCCTTATTTAGGCAGTTATGGGGCCAAAACTGACCAAATAACTCAAGTGTGAACTCAGACTTACAGGTCAATGTTAGCGTCAAGAAGAAGCACACTCCTTTTACACCGTTGGCAGCTGATTCCATATAGATGTCTACAGAACCTGTTCTATTAAACGCTAAAGCCCCAAAAAACAGGAGTGGATCCAAAAGAGTGATGACACGTGAATGGAATATTTGCATGTCTTCTGTGTTTTCTACCCACTCCAGCTTTTGGCTACCTAATCATAAGCCAATTCTGATGCAAAATAGGGACCATGTTATGCAGGCCTTACAGCTTTTACATAGACAGGATCCGTTATGCGTTATGCATCTAATTTTTCCTTCCTTCTCACAGATCAGAAGAAGGGTCAAATAAATAATGATGTCAGCCAGGCCAAAAGGCAAAATAGTGCCCAGTCATGAAGTGGGAAGGGTGGTAACAGCATGAGAAGTCCACAGAGTGGCCCTGTGACATAGTGGTGAGGTGGCAGCAGCATCAGGAGGAGGCCACAGAGTGGCACAATGAAAGTGGGGATATGGCAGCAGAAGCATCAGGATGCCACAAAGTGGCACAATGACAGTGTGGAGGAGCAGCAGCATCAAGAGAAGGCAACAGAGCGGCACAATGACCGAGGGAGGAGGTGTCAGCATCATCAGGAGGCCACAGAGTGACACAATTACAGAGTGTGGAGGTGGCAGCAGCAGTATCTGGAGGACACAGAGTGTCAAGGTGACATAGTGTTGGGGTGGCAGTAGCATTAGGAGACCACGGAGTGGAAAGGTGACATAGTGTGGAGGTGGCAGCAGCATCAGGAGACCACAGAGTGGCAAGGTGACATAGTGTGGAGGTGGCAGCAGCATTAGGAAACCACAGAGTGGACCAATGACAGAGTGTGGAGGAGCGGCAGCAGCAGCATTAGGAGGAGGCAACAGAGTGGAACAATGACAGCGTGGAGGTGACGGCAGCATCAGGAGGCCAAAGACTGGCACAATGAGAGAGGGTGGAGGTGTTGGCAGCAGCAGCATCAGGAGGAGGCCACAGGCTGTCACAATGACAGTGTGGAGATGGCGGAAGCATCAAGAAGCAACAAAGTGGCACAATGACTGAGGGTGGAGGTGTCAGCAGCAGCATCAGAAGGAGGCCACAGGGTGGCACAATTACAGTGTGGAGGTGGCAGAAGCAGCATTACGAGGCCACAGAGTGGCAAGGTGACATAGTGTGGAGGTGGAAGCAGCATCAGGAGACCACAGAGTGGCAAGGTGATATAGTGTGGAGGTGGCAGCAGCATCAGGAGACCACAGACTGACCCGGTGACAGAGTAGGGAAGTGGGTGGAGATACCAGTACCAGCTGAAGATGGTGGGTGAAAGAAAGAGCACTTGGCATCAGATGTGTGGCATCAGGTGGGTGGCAGCATCAGAATAATAGCTGAGTCAGGTAGCCAGAAGAAACCGTACTCTTTTGTCAAAGAGTTGGTGTGGCACCATGGATGATCTAGGCTGATGCGTCAGGCATTGGTGGGTGGAAATCCTGGCTGATCCACAGCTGATTCACCTTGACAAAGGTCAGTCTCTCCACATTTTGGGTGGACAGGCGAGTTCTTCTTGGGGTAACTATGGCCCCTTGACAAAGTGCCCCTTGACAAAGCTATGGGCGAAACGCGCGTTGGGGATTTGTGGACGAGTCACGTGCCAGTATTTAGTGCAGCTCATCGGTAACACTATGATTTTTTCATAATGTATTCTATGATTTGTTGGATCCATTAAGGATCATGTTGGGGGGTACAAAAGACTGGTTCCAGGCGATTACGCCTCCACTTTTGGAGATTATATTTATTTTCTCCTGGAGTCACTCGTTTACCCTCGCAAGATACACAGGATTATTTATATGGATGGTATATGTAACCATTGTGGGAGGTTAATAGTTTGTATAACAAGGCCATTGCTGCCATTTAGGTATATGCCCCTCTCTTTTTACCTCTATGTACCGATAATTTTGAATTGGGTGTTGTCCGTGACCGTTCATGACGTTATGTATACCTGATTTCTGCTGGTGGATTATTTATTATTGATATGTGTATTTTTATAATATGGATTTAATAAAGATTATATATATTTGGTACTTTTTGGCGTGTGCTTATTGGGGTTTCTAATTTGGCGCGGTCACGCTTTATACTGGCGCAGACTATGTTTTGGAGGTTAACTATGGCCCCCGTCACACCTGCTCTGATGCCACACTACTGGACGGGCAGGACAGCTTTTCCAGGGCAAACTTTGCCAGTTGCGGCCACAAATACACTTTGGCTGCCCAGTAGTCCAGTTGATCTTCAATGTGGGTTGGAAGGTGCTGTCCAAATATGCCACCACCTGCTGGTTCAGGTCCTGCTCCAGGTCTACCTGCTGCTGCTAGTGAGCAATTTCTTAACTAGGCGGGTGAAGAAAGCTGCTCATCAGTGACTCTAGACTCAAGTTGCTGCTGTGCTGATGGAGCTGGAACTGCTCCTACCCCCCCCCCACCATGCCACAGCAGCCATGGCAGAGGAACGTGAGTGCAGAGGGCCCCCCCCAGTCAGACCTGCGAGAGAATGGACGATCGCGCAGATAGGCAGTGGCCAGCCACTAGCGAGGGTCCAACAAGGTAGAGAGACAGAAGTCATCCCTCTACCGAATGGTGACAATTCGGCTGTCACTACGCAAACAAGTGTGAATGTATCGGCCATTTGTGTAAGTGACTCCGAGGGACTACCTGCCTCTATCTCCACTGCATACTGCCATGGTGTGTCTAGTTCCTCTGCCTCCTCTTCCTCATCGCCCTGTAGCTCCTCTGGCTGCTCCTGCTCCTCCTCTCCTGTCACCTGTGTAGAAAAACCATCCATTTTGCTACACATTGCTTGTGCTCCAATGTCCTCCTCCTCCTCCAGCTCAGCCTCAGGGTTTAGGGCTCACGTGGCCTTGAGGTCTAGGTGCCACGTCTCCAGTCCTCTGACCAGCCAGATTTACTAGCGCCTGTTCCAGGACATGAATCAATGGAATGACGTTTTTCATCCCAAAGTCCTGGCGACTGACAAATAACGTGGCCCCCTCAAAGGGCCTGAGAAAACGGCAGGTGTCACGCATGAGCTGCCACTGTCTGACATTAAAGTTACACAGGGGAGTACTCCTGTCTGCTTGGATCATCAAAAAAACTTTTATCGCTTTTCTCTGTTCGTATAGTCGGTCCAATATATGGAGGGTGGTATTCCAATGGATGGAAACGTTGCATATCAGCCTATGTTGGGGGATGCCTTTTTGCCGCTGCAGCTCCAGGAAGGTATGCTTTGCGATGTACGAGTAGCTGAAGTGCATGCAAAGTTTCCTAGCCATTTTTAGGATCTATGGCAGATGGGTGGAAGACTTCAGGAACCGCTTGACAACCAGATTGAACACGTGTGCCATGCTGGAGGGGCACTGTGAATTGTCCCTGCAGTGGAGGGTGAGGACACGGTGGAGAATAAGGGGTCAGAGGCGGACATTGTCGCAGGACCAAAGGCATGAGAACGTGGGGGCGTAAGCAGTGTCACCTGGACAAGTTGCTGGTGTAAGAGTGCAGGAACCACATTCACTCAGTGGGCCGTAAAGGACATGTATTGTCCCTGACCGTACTTACAGCTCCACATGCACTTTGGCAGACACCAACAGGCTCCAGGACTGGCCCGCCTTCTGTTCTACATGTGTGTGCAGGGCTTGTACTGCCTTTTTGGCAAAGAAATGACGGCTTGGAGTCCACCACTTTTAAAGGGAGGGACTGCAGCACTAGCAACTTGGCCAGGAGCACTTTCAGCTTCTGCGCTGATGGATGAGTGCATGCATACTGTTGTCTCTTGGCAATCGCTTCGGTAATCGATTGCTTACGGAATGACTGACGTGGAGTAGGAGGACAAGGAGCAGGAGCATCAGGACCAGCAGATGATGGGAAGGGCAGACAGCTCCCTTTGGCTGAGGTGGTGGAGCCTTGACTGCCTGAAATCGGCTGCATGCCACTGTGTGATGCAGCTGTTGCTGCGGCTTGCTGGACAACCATATCGGAGACACGGTTCTCCCGTGACGCTGCATATGTTGATGCAGCGCTGTGTTGCCAACATTGGTACCCTGACCACGCTTCACCTTCTGCCCACAGATTCTACATATGGCCATGTTCACCTCTTCTGGTGGCTTAATAAAAAACTGCTACACCGCCGAGTAGGTTATTTTACCCCCAACACTATGGACTACTGCCTCTGCCTCTGCCTCTGTGAACCCGTGCACCGCTACTTCCCGGGCAGGTAGGCTCCTGCAAAGTAGGTGGTCTACCCCAGGCACGTTTGGCTCCCGACCTCCCACTGCTGCCAGCCTACTAACTCCCGGCCACGCTAGTGACTTGCTGGCTCCACTGCTGGCTGACAGGCAAGCTGCCATCCTCTTCTCCCAATGATGATGAAGCCCCTTCGTTACCAGGCTCCCAAGTGCGATCAGCTACATCATCATCGAGTGCTGTCTGCACGTCACTGATGTCCTCCTCAACAGTCTCTGGGTCAGAACCGGACCGCTTGCAACACCGGCTCTCCACTCCACTCTCCTCATCACTACTTCCAGCCTACCGGAGGAAGCGGCGAATGTTTCCTCCATATCTTGTTTAAAATCACCCAAATACGTACATCGGTGTATCACCCCCCAGACAGACGGGTTGATCGAGAGATTCAACAAGACCCTGAAGTAGATGTTAAAAAAAGTGGTAGAAAAGGATGGTCGGGACTGGGACTGCCTTCAACCCTACCTTATGTTTTCTATCAGAGTGCCCCAGGTTTCTACAGGGTTTTCACCGTTCGAGTTAGTATATGGCTGTCACCCAAGCCGTTTACAAGATATGGCTAAAGAAACCTGGTAGACGGGGCTACTCCCTATAAAAGCATCATCGAACATGTGACTCAAATGCAAGACTGGATAGCGACCGTGATGCCCATAGTTACAAAACATTTGCAAAGAGCTCAAAAGACTCAAAGCAGAATCTATAACAGATCTGCCAGGGTAAGGGGCTTTAATCCGGGGGACAGAGTCCGGATTTTAATTCCCACTGTAGAGAGTAATTTTCTAGCAAAGTGGCAGGGTCCCTACGGGATTGTGGAAAAAGTGGGCAAGATGAACTATAAGGTGCACCAACCAGGAAGGAGAAAACTGTTCTAGATTTACCACGTAAATCTGATCAAGCTGTAGAAAGATCCGGAATCCTTTGTGGCCACACAGACCATGACTAAGGAGGTGTCACAACCAATTCCCCAGGTAAAAATTTGTGAGGCATTGTCAGTGCACAGGGAAACAAGAAGTAAAGGAGTTTCTGCAGAAAAATAGGAGGTTTTCGGACCTACCAGGCCCTACCCACCTGATAAAACATTACGTGAGAACTTAGCCCCACAGTAAAGGTCCATTCACATGTCCGTAGTGCATTGCGGATCTGTAATACATTGGGCCGGCACCCCTATAGTAATGCCTATTCTTGTCCGCTATTGCGGACCGGAAATGCGGACCAGAAATGCGGATGCGGACAGCACAATGTGTGCTGTCCGCATTCTTTCCATCCCTATTGAGAATAATTGGGTCCGCACCGTTCCACAGAATGGACGTGTGAATGGACGCTTAAGTGAATCTAAAGCCCTACAGGATACCAGAAGTACACAGAAAAGCAGTATCCTCGGAGGTCAGGTGCATGCCTGAATAAGGGGTCATTGAGGAATCTACCAGTGAGTGATCGAGCCCTATTGTATTAATCCCGAAGCCCAATTGGACTTGGAGGTTCTGTAATGATTTTAATAAGCTAAATGAGGGGTGAAAATTTGACGTGTACCCCATGCCCAGAGTAGATTAACTAATTGAGAGGCTTGGGAAAGCAAAGTACATCACGACCCTTGACCTTACAAAGGGTTATTGGCAGATACCATTGTCAGATGGTGCTAAAGAAAAGACGGCATTCTCCACTCCAGAGGGGCTGTTCCAGTAAACAGTGATGCTGTTCGGGTTACATGGAGCCCCTGCCACATTTCAGAGGTTGATGGACCTAATCGTGAGGCCACAACATGACTACGCTGCCGCTTACCTTAATAATGTGGTCATTTTTTCACCTGATTGGAAAAGTCTCCTCTTGAAAGTACAGGCCATTATAGAATCCATTAGTGATGCTGGCCTAACCATAAACCCTGAGAAGTGTGCAGTAGGTCTAGAGGAAGCAAAATACCTGGGCTAGATTATTGGTAAAGGGCTGGTTAAACCCCAGGTCAATAAAGTAGAGGCAATACAAAACTTGCCTAAGCCCTTAACGAAAAAACAAGTCAGGGCCTTCCTTGGTATAACTGGGTACTACCGCTGGTTCGTGACCAATTTTGACTCAATTGCAGCACCATTGACTGACTTAATGAAAGGCCCTAAGTCAGTAATGTTGAAGAGGACCCCAAAGGCAGAAAAGGCTTTTCAGAGCCTAAAGTCTGCCCTCTGTCAACAACCAGTGCTCATTTCCCCGGATTTCGGAAAAAAAATTCTGGTCCAGACTGATTCATCTGATACAGGCTTGGTAGTGGTCCCGTCACAAGTGATAAATGGGAGGAGCACCCAGTGATGTACCTAAGCCGGAAGTTGACCCTGGCAGAAAAAAATTATGCTATAGTGGAACAAGAATGTCTGGCCATTAAATGTGCTCTGGAGTCACTTAAATATTACCTGTTGGGTAGAAAATTTGTGTTGGTGAAAGATCATGCTACTTTAGCCTGGATGAAACAAAACAAGGAGAACAATGCAAGAGTTACCAGGTGGTTTCTCTCCCAGCAAAATTTTAATTTCAGGGTTAAGCATGGACCGGGGAAATTGCAGGGAAATGCAGATGCTTTGTCCAGGAAACACTGTATGATCGCTAAAAGTGCCCAGACCTCCGGTCTGGATAAGAGGGGGGGATATGTGGTAAAGTGTATGGAAAAGTCCTGAAAGGGGTGTGTATATCTCATCCAGGTTCCTCAACTGGGTGAGGTAAGTAAAATCCAGAAAAGCTAAAATGGTTTCAGCAAAGTGTACTGTAGGTTGCTGAGATAGTTTTGTTAAAAGTTCAAGGGCTGTATTTTATTTGGACTAGGAAGGTAGGTTTGGTAGTTGGACCTCCCCAGTCCACCCCCATTCCAGTGCATACTTTCCCCTAGCCTGAGGGATCCCCAGGCGTTGCCAGCTGGGATCGTTAGGGGGAAATAAAAGCATACCCCAGGCTGTCAGTCTGAGAGGGCAATGCCTGGAAAAATTATCGGAAGCTGGCTGTCTTGCTGGCTAGAGACTCTAGATTTTCTGTGTGTGACTTGCGTTTAATAGGTGAGCTAGAAACTAATTTGTATTAAATAGAGCCCAGACAGGCAGGAGTTTATTTAGTTTGATTTATGCTTTTGCGGTGCTGGTACTTCACCTTACCTAGTGAGTTATAATTGGGTCTCCCTGTAAACTGCTGGAGTGTCATAAAATAAAGTATCAATTTGGACTTTAATCCTGTTGTCTGCAAAGGAATCTGTCACTGCCGCCCTGCTTGAGAGAGCAATCCCTTAAAACGCCAAAAAGGGCTTAAGAACATATAACTGCACCGCTGAAGAGCAAATATATATCTTTTTGCCACTAATACACACCAAAAACGTCTGTAAAGTTCTCGTAGAACATATAACTACAGTGTACAAGGGCAAATAAGACATATAAATATTTCCTTGTAATAAATACTGTTAATGGCTGTATCAAACAGCAGTTGCACCCCAATAACAAGAACGGTTTGCTGGAATTACAGAACTCTCTGATGGCAATTTGGGTCCCCAGTCAGTGCAGCAAGGTGTAATAGGATTGTTCCTATTACCCAGGCTGTAACCTACCCTAATGGATCCTGTTCTGCTTCAATACTGTGGAATGATTCCTCCCCATCCTTTCCCTGAACTTATATACAGTAAAATAAAAGTTTTAAAGTCTTTTCTGCCACTGTCCCTAGCACCTGCTGACATCTCTCCCTGCACTAAGTACACTGGAAAATGGCCAATGCATGGCATTGTGGGTGATCCCTTATCCCCAGAGTTCATACCTCCATGTCCAAACATGTGCAGCAGCCATTTTAGGAAAAATGTGATTCGTTACCACAAAGCGTGAGGGAATTCGGTGCAAATCGAATTTTTCCTGAAATTCGGATTGAATTCCACTTCGTCAGCTTCTATCGGCTCATCTCTAGTTACTACAACTACATGCACAAGTGCATCTAAAATATGCAAAATATTGCTGTTATGAATACATTAACACTGGCTAGCTCTTTAGAAGCATCCCTTGTCCTTATAGCTTCTCCTCTAGTGCACTCCTTGTCAGTTTAGACGGGAAAAAAATGTATGGAAAACTAAATAATATACAATGTATTAATGGACTGTATACAAAAAGAACAAGAACAGAAGTTCAAGTTTCGTGACTCTTAAGACCTCTTTACATGGGTCAAGTTTGCAGGTAATTATTGAGTTCTTAACATTAATTTCCGGTAATTGCTTGTGTGTCATAGAAGATGAAAGCTACCTTTGCATGCAGCAATTTTCTCCTCTGTATGTGATTGCTTGTCGCCATATATCTCTCAGAAATGATAATTTTGTTGTCTACATCAACAATGCTTTTGCCCAGTGAATAATTATTTGGATGACTTTAAATGCCCAGCTGATCCACATGCAACATTTCTGAAAGTACTTGCAGATTTTGCACAGAGATTTTACAGCTGTGGGGCAGGAAGCTGGTTGTCAATGACAGCCAAGCTCCCTATAGTGAAGACAGGAACGGTTTGTTACTGTCCACGCTTTCCCCACCGCTGTATAGTATGAGCTTAATGAGCTGGGTGCTGGATAAATGCAGGAGTCTCAGCAGGCCCAGATCCACTCTGTGGTGACACTCTGGAGCCTGTATTCCCCTATAACTGGGGCTAAAATGTCCTAGGAACAGAGGAAGTCAGCAATATAAAGAAAAGTAATGAAAACACAGCCAGGATAACCAAGGAGTGGCTCAGTAAGAAGCATATCAAGGTTCTGGAGTGGCCTAGCCAGTCTCCAGACCTAAATCCAATAACCCATTTTTGGAGAGAGCTGAAACTCCATCTTGCCCAGCGACAGCCCCAGAGGAGATCTGTGTGGAGGAGTGAGCCAAAATCCCTGTTGCAGTGTGTGCAAACCTGGTCAAGAACTACGGTAAACGTTTTGACCTCTGTAATTGCAAACAAAGGCTTCTGTACTTAATATTACCACTGATTCTCTCAGGTGTTCAAATACTTATGTGCAGCAGTACAAGACAAATACATTCTTTAGAAATCATACAATGTGATTTTCAGATTTTTTTTTTAATCAGTTTTTTTTTTTAGAGTTGGAATGCACTTACAATGTGAATTTCAGACCCCTCCAGGATTTCTAAGTGGGTGTTCAAATACTTCTGTTCCTCACTGTATATTACAAAAATATAAAAACATATACATTTGGTACCTCCATAATTGTATTGACCCACAGAATAAAGCTAGGCCACTTTCTCACAATCAGTGTTTGGTCAATGGTTTCCAGCTGTGATTTTGATCCAAAACCAGGAGTGAAGGCTACACAGACATAAGGTATAATGGAAGCACATGTTCTGTGTTTTTGACCCACACCTGGTTTTGGCTGACAATTGCTGACAGAAATCACTGATCAAACGACCTTAATATGTCATTTTCACCATGCAGTAAATGCCATAAAAGCAAAATCCTGAATGCAGTAGCTGAAATAGCACGTTTTTTCACATTGTTGCCCCCAAAATGTTTTTAAATGTTATACAATACATTAGGTATATGTAAAAATGATGCCAATAAAGTACCAACATAGAGGGTGATATTAAGGGTTAAAATGCCTCTCCAGGGTCATGCATGACCTTATGGATACCACAATGTGTAAAATAAACTAAAAAAAATTAAGACACTAAATTTAAAAAAGGGCACTTGTACTAGCTCTAAAACTATAGGTCTGCTTAGGGCCCACCCCATTACTCATTCACTTTTCTAAAGGAGGCGGTCATTATGTACATTGACAAAAAGTAGCAAATTGTTTCCCAAATGTTACAGTAGTTTGAACCAAAATTTGTGACTTTTTATACAGTACCACTTCTAGACCTTAATAAATTCCTCCCCTTGTGTGATACTTCATGAAAACATAATATGCCAAAATCAATTGCGAACTCAAAACCAATTACTAGAAAAGATTTTGACACTTTTGACAAAATGTATTTTCTGTGTGTTTACCTTGATTTCTAAAATGTTTGAGAATTACATAAAACTAATGATATTATAAGAGACATCGCTGACAGGGTCAAACCTAAATTTTCAAATGTAGATATTTAACTCTATTACATTGTTTTAAGGAAAGAAAAATGACACATATGAGATAAATCAGTGGGGATTCGGTGTAATGTTAGCTATGTTTTATTATCATGCTCTATTGCCTTGTATGAATACATGATACATACAAATGAACATAGCTGCCAAAAATGAGATACCATTTATATACTTCCAGCTGGGAAAACTAATATTAATTCATTAAGCTGATCCTTCTAGCTGAAATAATGCATAAAGCACAGCACAGCAGATATTGAACAGCACAACATACTAACTCTTCTTTTCCAGAAACAAAAGACATGGGCAAAAAAAGAAATTGATATTTAATTCTGAATCTATGCATTTTGATAATCTATATGAACCATAAAATATTTATTAAAAATGTCACCAACAATGTACAGAGGATTAATGACTATGCAATACGTATATAAATATACCTTAACGGTTTGCGTTTTTCTTCCTGTTTTTATTGTCTCCTTCCAAGAGCTGTAACTTTTTTTATTTTTCTGTCTTTATAGCTTTATGAGGGCTTGTTTTTTGTGGGACAAATTGTAGTTTTAATGGTGCCATTTTGAGGTACACACAGTGTCAGACTGGGATACCTAGGGCCCACCAGTAAAATTGATTTTGGGGGCCCACCGTACAGATACATTCAAATATAACTGTGTAATTTTCATTAGCCGACATTAGCTATTTGCTAATGTCAGCTGAGTGCAATCATACTTGTCTTACCTTTGTCTGTGGCTTCTTTCTTGTAAAAATCATACTTTTATAATATGCAAATTTCTTCACTACCAGCAAGTTGGGCGCCACATCCTCTGCTTCTAGACACGCCCCATCTCCTCTTCATAGACAGGGCCAGCGAGCGCTCTCCTGCTCCCGCTAGCCCCATCTGCTTCTGTATTCCCGCTCCTGCGCCGTAACATTCCTCAATTGGCGCAGGGTTACTGAGTGTAGGACGCGCGCTTGCCAGCTCCTTCACTCAGTACGCCTGCGCCGATTGAGGAACGTTACGACGCAGGAGTGGGAATTCAGAAGTAGACGGGACCAGCGGGAGGAGGAGAGCACTAGCTGGCCCTGTTTATCAAGAGAAGATTGGGCGTGTGTAGAAGCAGAGGATGCGGCTGCTACCAGCAAGTACATGCCCAACTTGCTGGTAGTGAAGAAATTTGCATATTATAAAAGTATGATTTTTACAAGAAAGAAGCCACAGACAAAGGTAAGACAAGTATGATTGCACTCAGCTGACATTAGCAAATAGCTAATGTCGGCAAATGAAAATTGCACAGTTGGGGGTGACAGAAGCCCTTTCACTCTTTCTTGGTGGGAGATAGGAAAAACAGCAATACTGCCACTGAGTTTTTACATCATACATTTTCAGTTGTTCATTTTTCGGTATAAATAACATAATATCTTTATTCTCAGGGTCAGTACAATTATAACGATATGTATTTATTTATTTTTTTAAGTTTTACTACTTTTGTGCAATAAACCCCCTTTTTTAAAAGGAAGAAAATCTTTTTGCTTCGCCGCTTCCAAAGACCCATAACTTTTTGTAGTTTTCATTGGTATCATTTTGGAGTAAATTACGCTTTTTGATTACTTGTTAAGTTTTTTCGGTGGCAACTATGAATAAATTAGCAATTCTGGGTTTTTTGTTAGTTTTTTTTTACAGCGTTCACCGTAGGAGATAACTTACATGAGATGTATGCAGTGCAAGTTGTTACGGATGCAGCAGTACCAAACATATGAGGTAGATTTTCAATGGAAAAAAAAACACCTTTATTTTTTACTAGAGTATTTTTTTTTATTTAATAAATGTGTTTTGTCTTTTTTTTACCACTTAATAGCCAGAGAGGCACAGCCTGCTGGAAAATACTCAAGGCTGTCTTGGGGCTTATATCAGACCCCAGCCAGCCTTTACTCAGGGATCGCATTTGCGGGCTGCAGATGGGAGACAGAGGGAGCAGACTTCCTATATCACCGCTTTACATGTGATGGGCGCCATTACCCACAGCATGTAAAGCATTATACAGCCCAGATTGACACTCTCGTCGGTCCGGGCTGTTAGAACAGGAAAACAGCTCTCATGTGAGAGCCGAGCCTACGCTGCAGGGGGGACCCAGGCCTTAATGAGCCTGTATGGAGGCATGAGTCCCTGAACTCAGAATAAAGGGTTTATTTTCTAGGGCCTAAATATTGATGATAAATACTTATAACAACTCATTATTAGCATATCAGCAGGGATCCAATTTTCAGTTGCCTTAAAGGAGTTGTTCCACAAAAAATATTTTTCAAACCAGTACCTGGTTTTCAAACCAGTACCTGGATTTGAATTATTTGGTAATTTAATGCAATTCAAAATTTAGCATAGCCACTGAGTTATTCAATAAACTTTTTATCTGCTTTTTTCTTGTTTCCTTGTCCAGCTCACTGAGATGGCCGCACATGCTCAGATTTATCCTTCAACTGCCTCCAGAGTTGTGATAGGGATAACATGGACACTCACCTCTTGCTGCACCGGAAAAAAACACTCCCCTTGACCTGTCAGCTTGTTATAAATCTAGCAGAGCAATGAATGAGGAGTTTGGCAAGCACCTCTTTGTATACCAGGCATAGCTCTATACATTGTATAGTGGTTCTTTTGGTATTGCAGCTCAATATTATTCATTTGGAGAGGACTAAGCTGCCAGGCCAGGTGACTAGTAAATGTGACATATTAGGCCTGAAGAAGAGGACACTGGGTGTGTCCGAGAAAATGGTAACTTAATGCTTCTCTACTGAAAGTCCAGCTTCCACCAACATTACATCTTTTACCAGGTTTCCTGATGGGGCTAAGGATGGTGTGTCACATCTGCCGTAGACAGGGCTAGAACTAATCCACTCATTGGCACATGCCTAGATGAGGTGGATTCAGGAGTTGAAGCTCACACAGGGGAGACAATTCTGGCCCTATTCATGGTGGAGAGGATGTTCCATTCATAGCCCAGGCTGAAAACCTGATGAAGAAAATGACATTGCCAAAGCTGAATTTAAGAAGAGCCGCATCACATGACTGGGTCCTGGTAGGCAGAGTAACTTCGGAACAGTAAGAATATTACATACTTTCTCCTATAGGTAAGTTGTACAACTCTGAATAAAGAATGCTTAATTTTCGACTAGTTCCAGAGTGATGTGAGAAACAGCTCTCCTAAGATGTTGCTATCCCAGCCACACTACCGAAAAATTCCTTTTAATAATTTCATTGCCTACCTGGACTCATGGGTCAGGAATGAACGAAAAGTTACCTCACCACAAAGGCTCCACAGTCACAGACCACAATTTCAGAGACAAGTATTGTTAGATAAAATACTTTTGCGTTAAAATGCATTATAGCAGTAATACCTTTATTGGCTAACCAAAACAATTAAATTTGCAAGATTTCAGAATGCAGAGGCCTCTTCATCAGGCACTATACAAGTGAACGACTGTGTCAAAGACATTTGTACATGAGGTGATTGCCATCCAACCATCAAACTCACTCTCAGCTACTCAAAATCCCAGAAACACTTCCTGGATACAAAGACGGTAGTTAGATAGATAGATAGATAGATAGATAGATAGATAGATAGATAGATAGATATGACAGCACCATACCAGCATCAGTCTACCATAAACCTAAAAGTTGTCCACCATACTTAAGATGGGACAGCTTCCACTCAGGACACAAATAAGTACATCATTTACAGCCAAGCTCTGCAATATATCCAGATCTGCTCAGACATTGAAGACAGAAAACATCTTCTGACACTGAGGGATACATTTTTACAACAAGGATACCATAAATTGATTATAGATCAACAGATCCACAGAGCCACAATGAGACATGGTGTCAAAAAAAAAAAAAAAAAAATCCAGTAAAATCTGCCTTCCAAAAACCATATGAGTTTGTTTCCTTTTGCGCCCTGCCGTGTGGCCATACAGCCGTTTACGACCATATATGGGGTGTATCTGTAAACTACAGAATCAGGGCAATAAATATGGAGTTTTATTTGACTGTTAACACTTGCTTTGTTACTGGAAAAAATGGATAAAAATGGAAAACAATGCCAAAAAATAGCTGTTTTGGCACCGTTTTTATTTTTTGATATTTACAATGTTCATCTGACAGGTTAGATCATGTGCTATTTTTATAGAGCAGGTTGACAATACCAAATATGACTACTTGTTTTGCTTTTTTGTTTCAGTTTTACATAATAAAGCATTTAAAAAAAAAAAAAAAATGTGTGTCTCCACAAATGTAGAGGCTAATTTTTTGCGGGATGAGATGATGGTTTAATTGGCACTATTTTGGGGTGCATATAACTTTTTAATTGCTATTACTATTTTCTTGCTATTACGCTTTTTGTGATATAAGGTGACAAAAAATGGCTTTTTTGACACAGTTTTTATATATATATATATATATATATATATATATATTTTTTTTTTTTTTTTTACGGTGTTCACCTGAGGGGGTACGTCATATGGTATTTTTATAGAGCAGGTTCTTACTGACGCAGCGATACTTAATATGTATACTTTTTTAAATTCATTTAAGTTTTACACAATAATATCATTTTTGAAATAAAAAAAAAATCATTTTAGTGTCTCCATCGTCTGAGAGCCATAGTTTTTTTTATTTTTTGGGCGATTGTCTTAGGCAGGGGCTCATTTTTTTCTGGATGAGGTGACAGTTAGATTGGTACTATTTTGGGGGGCATACGCCTTTTTTATCGCTTGGTGTTAGGTGACAACAAAATATTTTTTAGAACAGTTTTTATTTGATTTTTTTCGACGTTGTTCATCTGAGGGGTTAGGTCATGTAATATTTTTATAGAGCCGGTCTTTATGGACGTAGTTATATCTAATATGTATACTTTCTTTTATTTATTTAAGTTTTACACAATAATATCATTTTTGAAACAAAAAAAAAATCATGTTTTAGTGTCTCCATAGTCTGAGTCATAGTTTTATTTATTTTGGGCAATTGTTTTAGGTAGGGTATCATTTTTTTGTGGGATGAGATCACGGTTTGATTGGCACTATTTTGGGGTGCATATGACTTGATCACTTGCTATTAAAAATCTTGTGATGTAAGGGGACAAAAATGACTTTTTTGACACCATTTTTATTTTATTTTTTCTACTGTATTTACCTGAGGGGTTAGGTCATCGAGCAGGCTCTTATGGATGCGGCAATACCTAATGTCTACTTTTTTTTTTTTTTTTTACATTTAACACAAAAAAGCATTTTTGAACCAAACAAAAACATCATGTTTTAGTCTGAGAGCCATTTTTCTTTTTTTTGGGCGATTGTCTTAGGTAGGAGCTCAATTTTTTGTGAGATGAGGTGTCGTTAGATTTCTACTATTTTGGGGGGCATACACCTTTTTGATAGCTTGGTGTTGCACTTTTAGTGATGTAAGGTAACCAAAAATGGTTAATTTTGCACAGTTTTTATTTTATTTTTTTGACTGTGTTCATCTGAGGGTTTAGCTTATGTGATATGTTTATAGAGCTGGTTGATATGGATGCGGCGATACCTAATATGTCTACTTTTTTCCCTATTTTTACTAAAACATTTTACTTTATTTGGGGAAAATTAAGTTATTTTTATTTTTTTACTTGAAAGATAGTGGGAATAACTGAGACATGGCTGGATGATAGCTATGACTAGGAAGTTAATATAAAAGGTTACAATCAGTTTAGAATTGTCAAAATACAGAATACATCTGTGAGGGACATGAACATTTGGAGTCACTGTGGATAGAAATACATAGAGCAAAAAACAATAATAAATTACTAATAGTAGTGTATTATAAACCACCTAATATACCAGAGTCCACAGAAAATCTATTACTAAACGAGATAGACGAGGCGGCAAATCATAATGAAGTCGTTATTATGGGGGACTTCAACTACCCAGATATAGACTGGGAAACTGAAAGCTGTACATCCCAAAAAGGAAACAGGTTCTTGGCAATAGACAAAGACAATTACCTTTCCCAACTGGTTCAGGACCCCACTAGAGGGACGGTCATACTGGACTTAGTATTAACCAATAGTGATGAGCGGCAGGTGCCATATTCGATTTCGACGAAATTCGCGAATATTCGAATGAATATTCGTTTCATATTCGTCGAAATCGAATATTCGTCATTTTTTCTAGTTATCGCGATTAACATGCGATTTAAATAATCGCATATTGCGATTTGTACTTAAGGCTACTTTCCTATTGGTTTCATATCTAGAATTAGCGAGGATGACGAATATGACGAATGTATTCGCTCATTCTTCAAAACGAAGATAACGAAGTATTCTACATCTTCGCTTAGCTACCTATTCAGTCAACCTCGCTAATTCTAGCAACAATAGAAGGTTGACTATAGAGACAGCTGTAGCTATTCGCTATGCGATTTTTTTTTTTAATAAATAGAATAATTATAATAATTATATCAAGTAATATAATTATTCTATTAAAAAAAAAAAAATCGCATAGCTAATTTAACACAGCTGTCTCTATAGTCAACCTTCCTATTTGATTGCTAGAATTAGCGAGGTTGACGAATCAGGTTGCTAAAACGAAGATGTAGAATACTGCTATCTTCGCTTTTGAGGAATATGACGAATACATTCGTCATATTCGCTATTCGCTAATTCTACCAAGCCAACCATAACTTCTGTGCTCATGGAGCGTCCCCATCACCATGGGAACGTCTCCATATACTAAAATGTACTGTCGGATTTGAGGAATTACGTTGAAATCGCAATGCGATTAATTCAAGTTATATTAATCGCATTGCGATTTCAACTTAGAGCTGGGTTTATAATGGGTCAGCTTGCTAGAATGAACGAAGTTAACGAATATGGAATATAGCAGCACTGCTAAGTTGAATTCGCAATGCGATTAATTTAACTTGAAGTAATCGCATTGCGATTTCAACTTAGCACTGCTTTCTTACATAGGCTAGAATTAACGAATATGGAATATAGCACTAGCAGTGCCAAGTTGAAATCGCAATGCGATTACTTCAAGTTAAATTAATCGCATTGCGAATTCAACTTAGCAGTGCTGCTATATTCCAAATTCGTTAACTTCGCTCATTCTAGCAAGCTGACCCATTATAAACTCAGCTCTAAGTTAAAATCGCAATGCGATTAATATAACTTGAATTAATCGCATTGCGATTTCAACGTAATTCCTCAAATCCGACAGTACATTTTAGTATATGTAGATTCTCCCATGGATGGGGACGCTCCATGAGCACGGAAGTCGGCAGAAGCGGCAATGGGCACTGACTAGAGCAGCCAGGAAGCCAGGAATCCTCAGGACAGGTAAGAACTACTGTTGGGAAGAGGGAAAGAAAAAAATATAACTAAAAAAAAAAAAAAAAAAAAAACGAATATTCGAAATAGCGAATTTATAGCGCTATATTCGAAATATTCGCGAATTAGCGAAGTGCCGATATTCGCTAAAAAAATTCGCTTTTCGAATATTCGCGCTCAACACTATTAACCAATAGACCTGATAGAACAACAGATGTGCAGGTTGGGGGACACCTAGGAAATAGTGACCATAAAGTAATAACCTTCCAATCATCCTTCAAACGAGAGTTTCTAAAGGGAGGAACAAAAAATACAAAGTGCTCCACTATATTCACTGAGGAATGCAGAATGTAAAAGTAAATTCCCCATTAAAAGTGCCCTGTCTGACCCAAGTACAAAAAAGATTAAAATAGACAAATCGCCAGGACCAGATGGCATACACCCCCGTATCCTAAGGGAATTAAGTGATGTCATAGCCAGACCTTTATTTCTGATATTTACGGACTCTATAATGACAGGGAATGTTCCACAGGATTGGCACATAGCAAATGTGGTGCCAATATTCAAAAAGGGTCCAAAAACAGAGCCTGGAAATTATAGGCGGGTAAGTTTAACATCAGCTGTTGGTAAACTGTTTGAAGGGTTTCTAAGAGATGCTATTTTGGAGTATCTCAATGAAAATAAGAAAATAACGCCATATCAGCAGGGCTTCATGAGGGATCGGTCATGCCAAACGAATTTAATCAGCTTCTATGAGGAGGTAAGTTATAGACTTGACAGCGGCGAATCAATGGATGTCGCATATCTGGACTTCTCCAAAGCATTTGACACTGTACCTCATAAAAGGTTAGTATATAAAATGAGGATGCTCGGACTGGGAGAAAATGCTGATAGAAACAATCTATTGAGATACAATAGTAATCATCCACGTCGTATGGTTCAGTTTCTCCCCTGGAGTCAAATGTTGAGGGTGAGACGGGTGGTATTGGATAATGATCAATTTGAGAGGAGAGTTGATGAGATGGGGAGGAAATTCTTAGATAGGGGTTATGCCCAGAAATTGGTGAGAAAAACAAAACAGAGTGGCGATGGTTGACCGCGAGTGCATGCTCCAAATTAAAAAGAGAGATAAGGAGAACAAACGGATCCCATTTATTTCTGCGTTTGCTCCTTGCAGTGGAGAGATGGCACGGATTATATGCAAAGAATGGCATATTTTACAAAAAGGCCTACCAACAATACAGGAATTTGAGGATTTTCCCATGATGGTGTATAAAAGAGGCGCCAACTTGCGGGACAAAATTGGTGAGAACAGATAGTATGGAATCCCGAGGTGATGGACAAAGGTATCTGGCACCAAGAAAGTTAGGATGTTAGCCTTGCCTTGGGTGCTGTAACTGTGGTAATATGGTTAAGGGGGATACCTTTACTCACCCTTATAGTGGCAAATCATACAAGATTAGAGAATTTCACTCATGTAGATCCCGAGATGTTATTTATATGATCATGTGCCCTTGTGGCCTCATCTATATAGGTGAGACCACAATGGAGGCACGAGAGCGCATCAGTTCCCACAAGAGTAATATCACAAAGGGTCTTTTTGATAAACCTGTAGCAAAGCATTTTGTGGAGCGTGCACCCTCTGTCAACCAGCTACGTTTCAGAATTATTGACTCAGTGGGTAAAATGAGACGGGGAGGCAACAAGGATCTCAAATGGATCTTTGAACTAAAAGCACTTCAACCCTACAGTATGGGATGAATATTGAGTTCAATGTAGGTAGTATTTGATGTGACCATGATAATTAGAGGTATTTTTACTCAATGTTGTGACTCTGAATATGTTCTTGTTTTTAACTTTCACTATTTTAGGGACACATATATTAATATGGTTATCTCTGGTGAACTCAGCCTTGCGATTCTTCCTCGGCGGATTTGGATTGATTGTGATCCTTGGATTTACTGATTGTGATAGCTAGTAAGCAAAGCGGGTAGCTGATCATGCGTCCCTAGCAACAGAGCCAGTATATATTGAGGAGGAGGAGATGTTTTAGCTTGTCACATGATCACACTGACGTGTGAGGCAGCGGTCAGGTGATGCGGGCCGGACACAGGATTGTATACTCCTCCTCCACGAACATGCGCTCTGAGTGCAGCGGAACACGCAATGAGGTGAGATCGCAAGGTTCTGAGCTCATCGGGATTGTATGGTGAGAATATCACTTATTAACACATGTTGATCGAGATCATATTGATCTGTATTGATTACATATTCACATTGAATCTATATTGTCATAATTGGATACATTGTTTGATTGGCCACCTTTACTGATTGGGGGTGTGTCCTGCACTATTTAAACTTGATCATATTGGGATCATACTATGCTTGAGAAAGGCTTGGTGATAGCCGAAACATAGCAATTTATATTCACGTTTGTACATTTAAGCAGTTCCCAATAAAGGGACATTCACTGGACATGCTGCCTACGCTATCATTTATTTAAATATATCAGGGGTCAGTACAGAGATCTCTCCCATCATCTATTTATCCCCAGGACTGTGACTGTGATGAGGGGACATCCTCTGTGTCTGGAGGAAAGAAGGTTTGTACACAAACATAGAAAAGGATTCTTCACGGTAAGAGCAGTGAGACTATGGAATTCTCTGCCTGAGGAGGTGGTGATGGTGAGTACAATAAAGGAATTCAAGATGGGACTGGATGTATTTCTGGAGTGTAATAATATTACAGGCTATAGCTACTAGACAGGGGTCGTTGATCCAGGGAGTTATTCTGATTGCCTGATTGGAGTCGGGAAGGAATTTTTTTCCCATTAAGTAGGGAAAATTGGCTTCTGCCTCACAGGGGTTTATTGCCTTCCTCTGGATCAACTTGTAGGGAACAGGACGAACTGGATGGACAAATGTATTTTTTCGGTCTTATATACTATGTTACTAAACTTTTCATTTTTTTGGAGGGGGGACTTTATTTTTTCATTTTTTTGCACTTTTTTCATCCCACTTTGGTACTTCAACTTTTGGGGGTCTGATCCCCTTTACAATGCATTCCAATAATTCTGTATTGGAATGCATTGTCTGTAAGTGTAATACAGTAGGTATTACACATACAACTTTCTGCCTGTGAGATCCAGGGGGCTGGATCTCACAGGCTCTCCCCCGGAAGGTAGCCATGATGCCTAAGGAAGGCATCGGGCTGCCTTCTCTGCTATCGGGTTGCCGTCACAGCAGCACGGGAACCAATGGCAGCTCGCTGACCACGGCCCATCAAGGGTCAATGCACCGGCATCAGTGATTTCACCGATGCGGGCGCATGCAGCAGGGGTCTGGCTATCAGTGACTGCTGGAGCCCTGCCGCTGATTAGGCGGGCCCAGCTCCTGCACCCGCCCGATCACCATGAAGTATATGTATGTCGCTAGGCTTTAAGTCACATCCAGTGATGACATACATGTACATCATGGGGCTTGAAGGGGTTAAACAACCACCAAACTTAAGAAATCTCCTGGTCAGAAGTGCACTGTCATCATCATTAGAGATGGGCATATTCTCCTGTAATAGTAAAAAATGCAAAACCTGTAGCCACAGCTTATTAAACGGATACCATTCACATACCCAGCACACAATGGGACTACAAAATCACTGGCCCTGGAGAAACCATTCAGAAAGTCCGTTCTAAGATGAATTTACATAGGCACACAATAAAAGAAAAATTGTACACACCTGTGGGGAAACTGGACCAGACCACAGTATCATGGACTTAAATGTCTTACTACTGAAAGGAAATCTTAAGACCATCAAAAAAAAAAAGATGTGGGGATTCAAACTGATAACAACTTTCCAATCATTGAAAAGAGGACTCAGTCTGACACTTGGATTTAGGACTCATTACATGGACACCTTTTCACCCCCTCAACATTAGACTGACTCCAAATCTCCTTAACTCCTAAAGCTGCATGTACACAGGCTGAGTGGCAGCCAATTGTTTGGAAAGAACTACTTATTCCTGACAGCCGGATGCTTGTTAAGTGAAGGTGAAAAGTTGCATTTACATGCAGCAATCACCTCCACAGTATGAGGACAAGCGATTGCTACCGCAATCGCTTGGGTCCATACTAAATTATTGCTACTGAGCAGCACAGTACTTTTTAGACAGTATGATCTACTACCTGGGATTGATGATTGAGGTGTCCACACCTCCAATCATTCCCCCAGATGAACGGGTATTTCCCAGTTTTATTGCTCTCTCATCTTGATAATGTATCACGTCATGTACAAATGTCTGTAACATCTTTTAAGAGTTGTGTCTTTCTCACAGTCCTTCATTTGAATACTGTCTGATGAAGGACCATTTGTGCTCTGAAAACTTACAAACAGAATTTTTTGGGGTTAGCTAATAAAGGTATCACTGCTAGAATTTTTCAGTTTTAACTCAAAAGTACCTAACATTACATAGATTTTTCGGGCTAACACGTTACCACACTATTTTGACTATACATCTCCTCAAATATGATCTAAGAAGCAGTATATGGTTCCCTTCATTGCATATTGAAATATTTTAAGTACTCTACACTAAATAATGAAGACTACTAATGTATGAAATATGGTATAATAGACACATATTTTGTCATTTAAATTTCAGATATTATTTAATGACCTAATTTTGGAATTTGGATTTCTGTTTTCCACCCATATATTATCTAAATCAATTTTCTTGTGAAGGTTTTTTATCTGACATATCTGTTGCATGTTGATATTTATGTTTGGCTGTGGTTGGCTATAAACCATGTCATCTGGCTCAGTTTTCTGCACAGCTGCCATGTTACTCGGCCAAAAACACACTTTTAAAAATGCAGGCCAATTAGCGTTATCCTCTCCTTAACATGATTTTGAGTAGGAAAAGAATACTGTATTAAACCAAAAAGATACATAGTTTTTACTGCATCATGAAACAATAACAGCCAAATGCTTCACTCGTACAGATCCAAAGAAAGTGAAGCAATTCAAATGTAAGCATGATTGTGAATATATGGTTTAAATCCTACTAATAGTCATTAAAATAAAGAAGCTTATGGAAATATCACAATATTTAAGCATATGTTCTTAAGTTATCCTTTCATCAAAAATCACCTTCACAAGTAAACAGGACCCTTATAAAACATAACTTTTACTTAATACATACGATAAAATACACCGCAAAGAATCGCCAGTGAGATACCAAATCACCAATAATAAGAACTTAGACATCAAAGTGTAATCAAGGGTAAGGGATGTTTGGAGCGACCAGGGTGGGAATTCTTTCCCTAATCCACCCTGACTATTCCTCAGCCCAGGGACAGACCCTGATGGTGGAAATGCCCTGTCCCCGTACCTGGCTTGTAGCACCCTACACTCACCCTATTTTTGTCACACACAGCTGCCTATGAAAAATGGGCATATAAGATATGGCCCAAAGGTCATAGGCAAGTACAGTAAAAATCCCCAGATTGTCCCCAAAGCAGAGTTTGGGGGGAAAAACTCTGAATATAACGATGCAGAAATATATGGAGAAAGATGACATTACTTGATCGCAGTCCTACAGCATAAATATTACGCAGGGATGGAGCTCAAATACCAAAGATATGTAGTATCCTGATAGTGTTATGCAAATATAAGCTCCATTCCGTGGCAGGACTGCCTTCTGCCAAGATAATGTTGTGACGGCTCCATAAATCCCTGAATGGCCTGCTGACGTTTACCCCGGGCTGTGCTGAAGTTGGTGGTGAAGGTGTGTGGCTGACTGGATGAGCTGGTGGAAGCAGAGGAGGAGGAAGCCGAGTAGGAGGAGGAGGCTACAGGAGGCAAAGAATGATGCACTGCGATCCTTGGCGGCGGAAGGACGTGCGCCAAGGAACTCTCCACCTGGGGCCCAGCCGCCACTACATTTACCCAGTGTGCAGTTAGGGAGATATAGCGTCCCTGGCCGTGCTTACTGGTCCACGTATCTTTGGTTAGGGCTTATTACTTATTACTGATGGGCTTGGTTTTCAGGCGCCACCTGTGCGCTTTCTGCAGAAGACTGGGAGATAATGTTGTGAACGTGCTGGATCCACTGTCAGCCACCCAATTGACTAGCGCCTGTAGCTGCTCAGGCCTTACCATCCTTAGAACAGCATTGGGCCCCACCAAATATCGCTGTAAATTCTGGCGGGTACTGGAACCTGAGTTACTTGGTTCACTAGGACGTGTGGCTGTGGCAGAATGGCCACGTCCTCTCCCAGCACAAGAGGGTACACTAACACCACCACGACCGCGTCCGAGTCCCTTACTAGATGTTTTCCTCAATGTTACCAAGCACCACAATAAGAAAAAAAATATTTGGCCCAATGTATTGATTTCAAATTCAGGCAATTAAATTTCACCCCACAACAAAATATATGTTTTTGCGGACACTATGAAACTATGCAAAAACCACTGATTTATGGTATTGCTATTTTGGCAATTAAATTTCACCGCAGAACAAAATATACCCTTTTACAGACAGATTAAGACTTGGCCTGCAACAGCTGGGACACCAGATTCAGGGTATTGCTATTTTGGCAATTGAATTTCTCCACAGAACAAAATATATGTTTTTGCGGACACTATGAAACTTGGCCAGCCACAGCTAAAACTACTGATTTATGGTATTGCTATTTTGGCAATTGAATTTCACCCCACAACAAAATATATGTTTTTGCGGACACTATGAAACTTGGCCAGCCACAGCTGAAACCACTGATTTATGTTATTGCTATTTTGGCAATTGAATTTCTCCGCAGAACAAAATATGCCCTTTTACGGACAGATTAACACTTGGCCTGCAACAGCTGGGACACCAGATTCAGGGTGTTGCTATTTTGGCAATTGAATTTCACCCCACAACAAAATAAATGTTTTTGCGGACACTATGAAACTTTGCCAGCCACAGCTGAAACCACAGATTTATGGTATTGCTATTTTGGCAATTAAATTTCACCGCAGAACAAAATATACCCTTTTACGGACAGATTAACACTTGGCCTGCAACAGCTGGGACACCAGATTCAGGTTATTGCTATTTTGGCAATTGAATTTCTCCGCAGAACAAAATATATGTTTTTGCGGACACTATGAAACTTGGCCAGCCACAGCTAAAACCACTGATTTATGGTATTGCTATTTTGGCAATTGAATTTCACCCCACAACAAAATATATGTTTTTGCGGACACTATGAAACTTGGCCAGCCACAGCTGAAACCACTGATTTATGTTATTGCTATTTTGGCAATTGAATTTCTCCGCAGAACAAAATATGCCCTTTTACGGACAGATTAACACTTGGCCTGCAACAGCTGGGACACCAGATTCAGGGTGTTGCGATTTTGGCAATTGAATTTCACCCCACAACAAAATAAATGTTTTTGCGGACACTATGAAACTTGGCCAGCCACAGCTGAAACCACTGATTTATGGTATTGCTATTTTGGCAATTGAATTTCTCCGCAGAACAAAATATATGTTTTTGCGGACACTATGAAACTTGGCCAGCCACAGCTGAAACCACTGATTTATGGTATTGCTATTTTGGCAATTGAATTTCACCCCAGAACAAAATATAACCTTTTACGGACAGATTAACACTTGGCCTGCAACAGCTGGGACACCAGATTCAGGGTATTGCGATTTTGGAAATTGAACTTCACCCCACAACAAAATATATGTTTTTGCAGACACTATGAAACTTGGCCAGCCACAGCTGAAACCACTGATTTATGGTATTGCTATTTTGGCAATTGAATTTTACCCCAGAACAAAATATACCCTATTACGGACAGATTAACACTTGGCCTGCAACAGCTGGGACACCACATTCAGGGTATTGCTATTTTGGCAATTGACTTTCTCCGCAGAACAAAATATATGTTTTTGCGGACACTATGAAACTTGGCCAGCCACAGCTGAAACCACTGATTTATGGTATTGCTATTTTGGCAATTGAATTTCACCGCAGAACAAAATATACCCTTTTACGGACAGATTAACACTTGGCCTGCAACAGCTGGGACACCAGATTCAGGGTATTGCGATTTTGGAAATTGAACTTCACCCCACAACAAAATATATGTTTTTGCGGACACTATGAAACTTGGCCAGCCACAGCTGAAACCACTGATTTATGGTATTGCTATTTTGGCAATTGAATTTTACCCCAGAACAAAATATACCCTATTACGGACAGATTAACACTTGGCCTGCAACAGCTGGGACACCACATTCAGGGTATTGCTATTTTGGCAATTGAATTTTACCCCACAACAAAATATATGTTTTTGCGGACACTATGAAACTTGGCCAGCCACAGCTGAAACCTCTGATTTATGGTATTGCTATTTTGGCAATTGAATTTCACCCCACAACAAAATATATGTTTTTGCGGACACTATGAAACTTGGCCAGCCACAGCTGAAACCACTGATTTATGTTATTGCTATTTTGGTAATTGAATTTCACCCCACAACAAAATATAACCTTTTACGGACAGATTAACACTTGGCCTGCAACAGCTGGGACACTAGATTCCGGGTATTGCTATTTTGGCAATTGAATTTTACCCCACAACAAAATATATGTTTTTGCGGACACTATGAAACTTGGCCAGCCGCAACTGAAACCTCTGATTTATGGTATTGCTATTTTGGCAATTGAATTTCACCCCAGAACAAAATATAACCTTTTACGGACAGATTAACACTCGGCCTGCAACAGCTGGGTTACCACATTCAGGTGGCCTGCAAAAAAATAAAACATGTCCTATTATTGTCCACATTACGGACAAGGGTAGGACTGTTCAATTATGGGCAAAATGCGGCACACAAGCGGGCAGTATCCATGTTTTGCTGATCCGCAATTTGCGTACCGCAAAACAACAAGATCGTGTGCATGAGCTCTTAGACTCTCCCATCCTACTATTTTATTACTTTATTTTTTTATATTTTTATTAACTGCAGTAACAAAGTCTCTACTAAGTGTGCTACTACTTGGCCAGGATTGCATTATTTTATTACTTTAAGTTTTACTTTATTTTGTTTACAGTTCCAATTATTCCTATATTTTAGTTATTTAGTATTTAATTACTCAATAATTTAAATAGACCAGCTCAAAAGTTGCGAGAAAAACACAATCAATTTTTTGTTTCTCAATTGATGATATAGAATGACCCGTCCACACATGTTAGGTCCAGGACTTGGGTAAGCTACCTGGCATCATAATTATAGATGAGCAAATTTCTCAAAAATTAGGGCAGTTCACTAAAATTTGGTTCAATCCGAATTAATTTGTGGTGAATCAAGTTAAATAATGAATAATTCCTGGCTGCAGAGAGCCTTTATAGTGGTATAGAACACTGTGCCTTTCAGTAACACACATAGGGAGTCTGCTGTGGTAGTGAAACAATACTGTGAGTCAGTATGATATGCAGATGACAGATGTCGCTCTTAGAATCACTGCACACTTCACTTATTTGGGCCGTTACAGGGCTAAAACTTACCAAATGACTCAAGTGTGAACTCAGACGTACAGATCAATGTTAGCGTCAAGAAGAAGCGCACTCTTTTTACACCATCGGCAGCTGATTCCACATATATACATTATACAAGAAGAGCCCCCCTGACAGAGGGGAGATGGTGTCAGCAGTAAGTTTGTGTTGACGTCACTGACGTCAACACAAACCATCAAAACAATAACCCCCAAAAAACGGAACCTGTCTGTGGAGCATCTGCCTTCACTCGTTCAGCATTAGGTCAGTAATCCATCAGTATTGCTAAAGCCAAATAAAACAGAAGTGGATCCAAAAAAAGAGATGACGGGAATGGAATATTTGCATGTCTTCTGTGTTTTGTACCCACTACTGCTTTTGGCTACCAAACTATAATCCTATTCTGATGCAAAATTGGAACCATGTAATGCAGGCCTTACAGCTGTTACATAGACAGGATCCATTGTGTGTCTCATTTTTCCTTCCTTCTGACAGATAAGAAGAAGGGTCAAATAAATGATGATGTCAGCCAGGCATAAAGGCAAAATTGTGGCACAGTCATGAAGTGGGGAGGGTGGAATCAACATGAGAAGGCCACAGAGTGACCCTATGACATAGTGGTGAGGTGGAAGCAGCATGAGGAGACCACAGAGTAGCCCAATGACAGAGTCTGAAGGTGGCAGCAGCATCAGGAGGACGGCACAGAGTAACACAATGAAAATGTGGAGGTGGCAGCAGCATCAGGAGGCCACAGAGTGGCACAATGACAAAGTGTGGAGGTGGAGGCCGCTGCAGCATCAGGAGGAGGCTACAGAGTGGCACAATGACAGGGTAGAGGTAGCAGCAGTATCAGAAGGCCACAGAGTGGCATCATGACAGTGTAGAGGTGGCAGAAGAATCAGGAGACCACAGAGTGGCAAGGTGGAATAGAGTGGAGGTGGCAGCAGCATCAGGAGACCACAGAGTGGCAAGGTGGAATAGTGTGGAGGTGACAGCAGCATCAGGAGACCACAGAGTTACCCGGTGACAGAGTGGGGAGGAGGGTGGCAATACCAGTACCAGCTGAAGATGAGTGCAGAGGTGGAAGCAGCATCAGGAGGAGGCCACAGGGTGGCACAATGACAGTGTAGAGGTGGCAGCAGAATCAGGAGACCACAGAGTGGCAAGGTGGAATAGTGTGGAGGTGGCAGCATCATTAGGAGACCACAGAGTGGCATAATGACAGAGTGTGGAGGTGGCAGCAGCAGCATCAGGAGGAGGCCACAGGGTGGCACAATTACAGTGTGGAGGTGGCAGCAGCAGCAACAGAAGGCCACAGAGTGACAAGGTGACAGCGTGGAGGTGGCAGCAGATGGTGGGTGAAAGAAGGAGCACTTGGCATCAGATGTGTGGTATCAGGCGGGTGGCATCATCCAGCTCCAGGTCTAGCTGCTGCTGGTGAGTAGTTTATTCACTAGGCGGGTGAAGAAAGGTGCTCATCAGCGAGTCTAGACTCAAATGACTGCTGATGGAGCTGGAATTGCTCCTACCCCCCCCCCCCCACCCCAGCAGTCATGGCAGAGGAACGTGAGCACAGAGGGTCCCCCGGTCAGACCTGCGAGAGGATGGAAGATGTCGCAGTTAGGCATCGGCCAACTGACTACATAGGATGTCTCTATAGTAGTTCAGTTTGTTCTTCCTCTCAGCGGTTGTTAAAAAAGGCCCCATTTTGGACCGGTAGCGAGGGTCCAACAATAAGGAGAGCCAGAAGTCATCCCTCTGCTGAATGGTGACAATTCGGCTGTCACTACGCAAGCAAGTGAGTATGCATCGGGCCATTTGTGCAAGTGACTCGGAGGGACTCCCTGCCACCATCTCGACTGTATACTGCCACAGTGTGTTTGGATCATCTGCTTCATCCTCCTCATCGCCCTGTAGCTCTTCTGGCTGCTCCTGCTCCTTCTCTCCTGGCACCTGTGTAAAAAAACCACCCATTATGCTACATATTGCTTGTGCTCTAATGTCCTCCTCCTCCAGGTCAGAACCCACAAGTCTCATGTGGCCATGAGATCTAGGCGCCATGTCTCCAGTCCCCTGACCAGCCAGATTTACCAGCATCTTTTCCAGGACATGAAGCAGTGGAATGACGTTGTTCATCCCGTAGTCCTGGTGACTGACAAATAACGTGGCCTCCTCAAAGGGCCTGAGCAAATGGCAGATGTCATGCTTGAGCTGCCACTGTCTGACATCGAAGTTACACAGGGGAGTACTCCTGTCTGCCTGGATCATCAAGAAATCGTTTATAGACTTTATCTGTTTGTACAGTCGTTCCAACATATCTAGGGTGGAATTCCACCGGGTGGAAGTGTCTCATATCAGCCATTATTTGGTGATGCCGTTCTGTCGCTGCAGCTGAAGGAGGGTGTGCTTTGCGGTGTACGAGTGGCTGAAGTGCATGCAAAGTTTCCTGGCCATTTTTTGGATGTCTTGTAGATGGGTGGAAGACTTCAGGAACCGCTTGACAACTAGATTGAACAAATGTGCCATGCAGGGTGCATGGCTCAGCCCTCCTTGATGCAGCACCAGCAACTTGGCCAGGAACACATTCAGCTTCTGCGCCTTTGGGTGAGTGCACGCATACTGTTGTCTCTTGGCAATCGTTTCAGGGATCCATTGCTGATGGAATGACTGACGAGGAGTAGGAAGGCGAGGATCAGGAAAATCTGGACTAGCAGATGATGGGAAGGACAGACAGCTCCCTTTTGCAGCCTTGACTGACTGAAATCGGGTGCGTGCCACTAGGTGATGCAACAGTTGCTGCAGCAGGCTGGACCACCATATCGGAAGCCACAGTTCTCCCAGGCCACTTTATGGTGACGCTGTATATGTTGATGCAGGGCCATAGTGCCAACTTTGGCACCCTGGCCACGCTTCACCTGCTGCCACCCTGCTGACTCCCGGCCATGCTAGTGACTTGCTGGCTCTGCCGCTGCCTCATGGGTAAACTGCCAACCTTTTCTCCCGATGGTGATGAAGCCTCTAATTCAACCGGCTCCCAAGTTCGATCAGTGACATCATCATCATCGAGTACTGTCTGCACATTACTGATGTCCTCCTCAACGGTCTCTGGCTTCAGAGCCTGACCGCTCGCAACACCAGCTCCCAAGCCACTCTCCTCATCACTATTTGCCCGCCTACGGGAGGAAATGGCGGATGTCTCCTCCACATTTTGGCTGGCCAGTAGCTGCTAAATATCCTCTAGTAGCTTGTCCTCACTGTATAATGGAGCTGAGCATATAATACCGTACTTCTCTGGCTGAGGGAACAGAAAAGGACAGAGGCAGGTTGAGGAAAGGTGAGGGCATAGGGCCTTCTCCCGGACCATGCCAACTAAGTTTTGTGTCTGACGAACCCACCGACTCTTGGCTGGGGGTGTCTGATGTCACTTGGGACGAAGTGGATGACCGAGTCAACCATTCAAGAACTGCTGGGTTGCTGGTCAAGAACAACCGCTAGATGACACTGGCCTCTTGCTGCGACTCCTGCTGCCACGTCCCCTTACTCTTCTGCGACCAGTGCCTGCGCCAGAAACATTTAGGCCTCTGCCAATCCCCTGTGTAGGGTCTGACATCTCTCTTTCTGACATACTGTTAGATAAAATAAATTAATAAAATGGAAATTGAAACGGCCCAAAAAGTCTGTAATTTTCTCACTTCACCACACAACGGCAATAAGCCCGTTTTTTCCCCACTAATACATGAAAAAAATGGCTTTAGAACATATAACTGCACCGCTGAACAGAAAATAATATATATTGTTTTTCCACTAATACACGCCAAAAAGTGCTTTATAACATATAACTGCACTGATGAATGTCAAATTGGCCCTTCATTTTTTTCCACTTCTACACGCCACAAAAGGCTTTAGAACATATAACTACTAGAGTTGAGCGAACACCTGGATGTTCAAATTCGACAAGTTCGGCCGAACTTTACGAAAATGGGATCCGAACTCGACCCGAACTTCACCCCGAACCCAAACCCCATTGAAGTCAATGGGGACACGAACTTTTGGGCACTAAAAAGGCTGTAAAATAGCCCTGGAAAGGGCTAGAGGGCTACAAAAGGCAGTAAAATGTAGGTAAATCCCCTGCAAACAAATGTGGATAGGGAAATGAATTAAAATAAAATTAAATAAAATAAATAAAAATTAGCCAATATCAATTGGCAACTTGGAGGAGGAAGAGTTGGAATAGGAGGTTGGGTTGGCGTCAGGTGGGAATGCTATGGGAGTTGAAGTTCTCATCACAGCCAAAAAGAATTCATGTCTGCCTGCAGTGCCACTGGCCTCATTCACAGACTCGGGACCATGGCACCCGCAAAGAGGAGAGCGGTCCCGTAACAGCAACACAGGCCTCAAGTCAACCTGCAATGGAACAGACCATTATGATTTATGTAGACCCCTGACACCCAGACAATGGGGCGGTCATTAAATAGCAAAATGGGTTAAAAGTCTGCCACCAAGACAGAAAGCAAGTACATAAGATTTAGGCCCCTGACACCCACACATTGGGGTGGTCATTAGACAGCAAAAAGAGTTAAATGTTTGCCACCAAGACAGCAAGCAATTAAACAAAATTTAGGCCCCTGACACCCAGACAATGGGGAGGTCATTAGACAGTAAAAAGAGTTAAATGTCTGCCACCAAGAGAGCAAGCAATTAAACAAAATTTTGGCCCCTGACACCCAGACAATGGACGAGGAGGCGTCAGATCTGGTTGATTCAACGCACGACAGCCCAAGGCGCACTCTGACACTCGTGAGATCCGTGTGGGTGGAATTAAGTTTTTTTTTATTGGTTGGATAGACAACGCGTTTCGGGGCGACCGCCCCTTTATCAAGTCTAAGAGAAAATGTGCATATATAGAAATACAATATAATACAATAAATAAATACCATAAACTGGAATAAAATATGTCATAAATTTCATAAAAATTGCATAAAATGATTAGATCTTCATTTATGTACTATTCTAGTGAAGAATCTGTTTGTGCTTAAAAGGTCTTTTCTTAAAAAATGTATCTATTTTTTGGCTGTAGAAAATGGTGCATAAAAAATGTATATGGACAGTATATATATAGAGAAAGAAAAAGGAAAAAAAAAAAAAAAAAAAAAAAAGATTATACATATATATATATAAAATACATAAAAAATATATATATATGTCAAAAAGCGGTAATGCTGACTCTGGCTGATCATGCATTAGAAGTTGATAGGTACCTGTTTCTTGTAGAAACGAAGGAGTCTTCAGGAGAGGGGGGTTCTTCAAAGGAGGCTAGAGGCTTGGGATTGAGCCTGATAGCCTAATAAGTTCTGTGAACTGGAGAGAGGGGAAGCACATTTATATATATGTAATGGGGCGGTCATTTGACAGTAAAAAGATTTAAATGTCTTCCACCAAGACAGCAAGCAAGAACGCGAAATTTAGGCCCCTGACACCCACACAATGGGGCGGTCATTAGACAGCAAAAAGAGCTAAATGTCTGCAACCAAGACAGCAAGCAATTAAACGAAATTTAGGCCCCTTACACCCACGCAATAGGGAGGTCATTTTGCAGTAAAAAGAGTTGAATGTCTGCCACCAAGACAGCAAGCATGTGAAAGTTAGGCCCCTGACACCCAGACAGAGGAGAAAGGTCCCATAGCGGAAAAAGAGGCATCATGTTACCCACCACTGGAACAGGCCACTTTCAGATATGTAGGCCCCGACACCAAGAGAGATGATAGAGGTCAAATAGTAGCAGAAGAGGCATCATGTCACCCATCAATGAAGAAGGCCACTTTTAGTTATTCAGGCCCCAGCACCCAGACAGAGGAGAGAGGTCCCATAGCAGAGAATCAGGCTTCATGTCACCCACCAACAGAGAAGGCCACTTTGAGTTATTTAGGCCCCGGCACCCAGGCAGAGGAGAGAGGTCCCATAGCAGCAAAAGAGGCATCATGTCACCCACCAATGGAGAAGGCGACTTTTAGTTATTTAAGCCCCAGCACCCAGAAAGAGGAGAGAGGTCCCATAGCAGAGAATCAGGCTTTATGTCACCCACCAATGGAGAAGGCCACTTTCAGATATTTAGGCCCCTGGCACCCAGACGGAAAAAAGGTTCATTCAACTTTGGGTTGCCCCGCAAAATAATGATAAAATAAAAAAAAAGAGGATTCAATAAAGAAGTGCCCTGGAGTACAATAATATATGGTTAAGGGGAGGTAGTTATAAATGTCTATTCTGCACAAGAGATGAACAAGTACTGTGGGATCCATGCCTAGTTCATTTTTATGAACGTCAGCTTGTCCACAGGCCAGTAGTTTAGAAATGCTGGCATTCAGGCCCAGGGCTCGAGGGTGGCTAGGTGGGATTTTACGCTTTCTCTCCAAGGTTTGTGAGATGGATAGCTGAATGCTGCCGTGGGACATGGTGGAGATGCTTGGTGACAGAGGTGGTGGTGTTGGTGGCACATCCTCTGTTTGCTGGGCGGCAGGTGCCAACGTTCCTACCGAGGAGGAGGAAGAGGCCGAGGCAGCAGCAGAAAAGGGAGCAGGGGGAGCCAGAGTGAGTTCCTTGTTTTTAAGGTTTTTACTCCACTGCAGTTCATGCTTTGCATGTAGATGCCTGGTCTTGCAGGTTCTGCAAAGGTTCAGAACGTTAATGCTTCGCTTCAGGCTCTGATGGCACAGCGTGCAAACCACTCGGGTCTTGTCTTCAGCACATTGTTTGAAGAAGTGCCATGCCAGGGAACTCCTTGAAGCTACCTTTGGGGTGCTCGGTCCCTGGTGGCAGTGGCCAGTAGGTGGCCCCCTGCTCCCTCATTTGCTACGCTGTTGGCTCGGTCTCACCACTGCCATTTCCTCTGAACTATGAAAGTCAGTGGCACCATCTTCATTCCATGTGGGGTCTAGGACCTCATCATCCCTTGCATTGTCTTCCACCCAGTCTTCCTCCCTGACCTCCTGTTCGGTCTGCACACTGCAGAAAGACGCAGCAGTTGGCACCTTTGTTTCATCATCAGAGATGTGCGGACCCTGATGAGGTGGTATTCCCATGTCCTCATCATCAGAAAACATAAGTGGTTGTGCGTCAGTGCATTCTATGTCTTCCAACGCTGGGGTAGGGCTAGGTGGATTCCCTTGGGAAACCCTGCCAGCAGAGTCTTCAAACAGCATAAGAGACTGCTGCATAGCTTATGACTCAGACAGTTTCCCTGATATGCATGGGGGTGATGTGACAGACTGATAGGCTTGGTTTTCAGGCACCACTTGTGCGCTTTCTGCAGAAGACTGGGTGGGAGATAATGTTGTGAACGTGCTGGATCCACTGTCGGCCACCCAATTGACTAGGGCCTGTACTTGCTCAGGCCTTACCATCCTTAGAACGGCATTGGGCGCCATCAAATATCGCTGTAAATTCTGGCGGGTACTGGAACCTGAGGTAGTTGGGGTTCACTAGGATAGAAACATAGAAACATAGAATGTGTCCGCAGATAAGAACCATTTGGCCCATCTAGTCTGCCCAATATACTGAATACTATGAATAGCCCCTGGCCCTATCTTATATGAAGGATGGCCTTATGCCTATCCCATGCATGCTTAAACTCCTTCACTGTAATTGCAGCTACCACTTCTGCAGGAAGGCTATTCCATGTGTCCACTACTCTCTCAGTAAAGTAATACTTCCTGATATTACTTTTAAACCTTTGCCCCTCAAATTTAAAACTATGTCCTCTTGTAGCAGGATGTGTGTCAGAACGGCGACGTCCTCTTAAAGCACCAGAGGGTCCACTAACAACACTACGACCATGTATGCGTCCCTTACTACATGTTTTCCTCATTGTTACCGTTCACCACAATAAGAAAAAAATTATTTATTCCAATGTATTGAATTCAAATTCAGGCCTTTTTTTTTGTTTTTTTACAGGCACCTAACATTATCTGGCTATCTATTTATGTACCGTATTACATTAATAAAAGCACAGCAGTAACCACAGATTTAGGGGAATATCAATTATAGGCCTAGTATTTAGGCCCTGGATGAAAGGTATCCTTTTATGGACAGATTTACACTTGGAGATGCACAGTAGCGTGAGAAAAAATATATAGGATTATGCTTTCAGCACTTGCATTTTAACACTTTGTGTAATATACCCTTTAACGGAAAGAAATACACTTGGAGATGCACGCCGAGTGTAATATACCCTTTTAAGGACAGATTTACACTTGGCCTGCAACAGCTGGAACACCAGATTTTGGGTATTGCTATTTTGGCAATTGAATTTCACCCCAGAAAATAATATATCCTTTGACGGACACTATGAAAGTTATCCAGTCACAGCTGGTACACCAGATTTACGGTATTTCTATTTTTTCAACTGAATTTAACCCATAAAATAATATATCCTTTGACGGACAATATGAAACTTGTCCACTCACAGCTGTAACACCAGATTTACGGTATTTCTATTTTTGCAACTGAATTTCACCCCAGAATATAATATATCCATTGACGGACACTTTGAAACTTGTCCAGTGACAGCTGGAACACCAGATTTACGGTATTTCTATTTTTTCAACTGAATTTCACCCCATTAAATAATATATCCTTTGCCGGACAATATTACACTTGGCCAGCCACAGACGAAACCACTGATTTACGGTATTTCTATTTTTGCAACTGAATTTCACCCCAGAAAATAATATATCCTTTGCCGGACACTATTGAACTTGGCCAGCCACTGCTGGGACACCAGATTTAGGGAATTGCTATTTTGGCAATTGAATTTCACCCCACTAAATTATCTATCCTTTGCCGGACACTATTAAACTTTTCCAGCCACAGCTGAAACCACTGATTTACGGTATTGCTATTTTGGCAATTGAATTTCACTCCAAAGAAATATATATCCTGTGCCGGACACTATTAAACTTGGCCAGCCACAGCCGAAACCAGTGATTTATGGTATTGCTATTTTGGCAATTGAATTTTACCACCGAACAAAATCTATCCTTTGCCGGACACTATTAAACTTGGCCAGCCACTGCTGGGACACCAGATTTTGGGATTGCTATTTTATCAATTGAATTTCACCCCAGAACAAAATCTATCCTTTGCCAGACACTATTAAACTTGGCCAGCCACTGCTGGGACAACAGATTTAGGGGATTGCTATTTTGGCTATTGAATTTCACCCCTGAAAATTATCTATCCTTTGCCGGACACTATTAAACTTGGCCAGCCACTGCTGGGACACCAGATTTAGGTGATTGCTATCTAGGAAATTGAATTTCACGACAAAAAAAAAAATCTATCCTTTGCCAGACAGCAGACAGTATTACACTTGGCTAGCCACAGCTGCAACACCAGATTTAGGGGATTGCTATTTTGGCAATTTAATTTAACCCCTCAATAAAATATAGAAATTTCTATCCTGAGTTTCTAGGGGTGACAATAAGCACAGCCAAGCCCCTGATGTAGGATATTGAAACAAAAAAAAAGCCTAGTATTGATGGATTGATGGACTTGGTGGTTGCTTGTGCTGGTGCACCACAAGTCACAAAATGGCCGCCGATCACCCCAGAAAAATGTGACAGAAAAACGCTTTGTGCAGCCTAAAAACCAGTAAGCAATTAACTAGCAGAAGTTGAATGATTCACAGCTGTAGATCGATCACTTCATTAGGTGTGTTTGCTGAGTTTTCCCTGCCTAATCTCGCCCTCACAGCAGCTGCATCCTATCCCTACACTAATCAGAGCAGAGTGATGTGCAGCACTACTTGACTCCAGCTTGAATAGAGGCTGGGTCACATGCTGCACTTGGCCAATCACAGACATTCCATTAGTAGGCATGGCTGCGATGGCTTCTTAGGGCAAGATGTAAAATGCTAGCTGATTGGCTTCTGTGTAGCCCTTCAGAAAGCGTGAAGAAATCGCCGAACAACGGACCCGAACCCAAACTTTTTTGAAAATGTTCGGTTCCGGGTCTCGAACACCCCAAAATTCGTACTATACAGTTCGGGTTCGCTCAACTATACTAATAAGCCGTTTTCCCCACAAATACAAGCAAAAAAAATGCATTAGAACAAATAACTGCACCGCACAAGGGCAAATAAGATATAACCATAGCAAAGGCAGGTGCACTCTGCGGCAATACTAAACCCTTACACTGATGTTAAAATTGAGAGGTTAGTTTGACATATCCTACTAGGAGGACATATCTTAAGCTCGGACACCATGTCAAGGTCTCTCAAGTAGCCTGAGGCCCTACCACTCAACCTACCTGTGCCGTATGGGCGATACCAGGGGCCGTTGGGCATTACGGGAGCCTGACTCACAAACAGCTCACCAGTGACCTCCAGCATGTAACCATGCTTGCAAAGGGTGGTGGGAGGTGTCTGTGAGCCCCACCCGAGACCGACTGATATGGCCCAGAGCCTGCCAGGTGCACCTGAATGTAGCCTGTAGATGAAAAGCAGGCACATTTAAATTGGAGTTTATACACCTCCAAACATATTATTCAAACCATTAGAATATGTGGTGTGGTGTTTAAGAAGCAGGATATGCTCAACCCATATGCAGTTGTGCATGTATATAGGGGAGCACATCCTGCATTTGTAGTCCGTTGCTAGGGGCAATCAACAGCAAAAAATGCATACAATGGAAGATGCCAGCAACGGACTACAAGTACCACAATAACCATCCTACATACGATAACAATAATGAGGATGTGGAGAACAATCAAACACATAACCATAGCAAAGGCAGGTGCACTCTGCGGCAATACTAAACCCTCACACTGATGTTAAAATTGAGAGGTTAGTTCGACATATCCTACTAGGAGGACATGTCTTAAGCTCGGACACCACGTTAAGGTCTCTCAAGTAGCCCGAGGCCCTACCATTCAACCTACCTGTGCTGTATGGGAGATACCAGGGGCCGTTGGGCATTACGGGAGCGCAAGGCCTGACTCACAAACAGCTGACCAGTGACCTCCAACATGTAGCCATGCCTGCAATGGGAGGTGGGAGGTGCCTGTGAGCCACACCCGAGACCGACTGATATGGCCCAGAGACTGCCAGGTGCACCTGAATGTAGCCTGTAGATGAAAAGCAGGCACATTTAAATTGGAGTTTATACACCTCCAAACATATTATACAAACCATTATAAAATGTGGTGTGGTGTTTAACAAGTAGGATATGCTCAACCCATATGCAGTTGTGCATGTATATAGGGGAGCACATCCTGCACTTGTAGTCCGTTGCTAGGGGCAATCAACAGCAAAAAATGCAGACAATGGAAGATGCCATCAACGGATTACAAGTACCACAATAACCATCCTACATACAATAACAATAATGTGGATGTGGAGAACAATCCCCTACTGAACCTCTAATCATAATCTATACAGTTTGTGCTGCTCAGGATGATGACAATGATGACAATGATGACACTGTCCAGGACCAACCATCACAGTAGGGGGTAGAGTATGAAAGAACTGGTTCTTAGGCAAGCTGGTGAACACGTCAAGAATATTGCTAATATCAAGCAAAGTGATGACTACTGGACAGCCATATATTTAAACTGTTGGTTTCAAAGCAAAATGGGATAATGTTTTCCTGATACTGAAAGGGTGGTAAATTGTTGCATTACTAGGATACAATCTGGACAAAGCTTGACTTAGCTTTGTCTGAGTAGATGCCTGCTGGCTACATGTCTGACCAGAAGGCCCCTTTTTGCCCTCCCACTGAGTCCCTGTCCTCCTGCCATTTCTGCCGATGCTACAGCTACACTAGTTAGCTAAAGCTACAGCAGAACCAGCAGCAGCCAATTCAATTTGCTGAACAGTGTGGACCAGTTTTTTAAAGTGCTGTGCCATATCAGTAACCTGACACACACCGCCTGAACAATGAAGTTCAGTTGTACTTGGACTGTGCCATTTCTCAAGCAGAAACCCTGTTCTCTGACCCTAGGTATTTCTGTGGCGGCAGATTGGAACAGTGGCCGGAACTGGCACATGTTTGCTATGGCTGTGCTATCTTGTTCAGTCCTCAGTGTATTGTGAGAGAGGGTATTCAGCATGACTGGTAGTGTATAAAGATATTTGAAAAATTTGATTCAGACGATTTGCAGAATTTCTACATGAAATTAATTTGTCATAAAGTGCATTAAATCAGCCATATCCTGGCCTGCAGTTAAGCTGCAGGGAGAATGCATCTTGGTGTAAATCACCAGCAGCAACGTGCATAGCTAGTCCTTAATGGTAGTGAAACAATTACTGTGATAGGCAGATAGTATATATGTACTATGCGCACATCATATAGTATAATGATGTGCGCATCATCATGTAGCTGACCTACAGTCCTGACTAGAGATGAGCGAATTTTTCAAAATTGCGATTTGCCGGTTTGCAAAATTTTTTGTGAAAAATTTTGTTTGGTCCGAATTTAGTTGTGGCGAAACGCATTAAAAAGCGTCTATTTCCTGGCTTCAGAGAGCCTTTATAGTGATGTAGAACACTCTGCCTTGCAGTGACATGCATAGGGAGTGTTCTCTGGTAGTGAAATAAAACTGTGAATCCATATGACTTGCAGATTTTATGAGTCGCTCTTAGAATCACTACACACTTTACTTATTTGGGCAGTTATGGGGCAAAAACTGACCAAATAACTGAAGTGTGAACCCAGGCTTACAGGTCAATGTTAGCATCAAGAAGAAGAGCACTCCTTTTATACCATTGTCAACTGATTCCACATAGATGTCTAAAAAACCTGTTCTATTAAATGCTTATACAAGTAGAGCTCCCAAACAGAGTGGAGAGGGTGTCAGCAGTAAGTTGACATCACTTATTATTTTGCCCTTCCTCTGATCTGTCAGAACAATAACCCCCAATCCTGTCTGTTGAGCATCCGCCTTCACTCCGACACCATTTGGTCAGTTATCCATCAGTATTGCTAATGCCAAAAAAAAAAACAGGAGAGGATCCAAAACAGAGATGACATGTGAATAGAATATTTGCATGTCTTCTATGTTCTGTACCCACTCCTGCTTTTGGCTACCAAATCATAAGTCAGTTCCGATGGGACCATACAGGCGTTACAGCTGCAACACAGACAAGACAATCCATTGTGCGTCTCATTTTCCTTCCTTCTGACAGATCAGAAGAAGGGTCAAATAAATGTTGATGTCAGCCAGGCCGAAATGCAAAATACTGGCCCAGTCATGAAGTGGGCAGGGTTGGAACAGTATGAGAAATCCACTGAGTGGCCCTATGACATAGTGGTGAGGTGGAAGCAGCATGAAGAGGCCAAAGAGTGGCACAATGACAGTGTGGAGGTGGCAGCAGGAGCATGAGGAGGAGGCCACAGAGTGGCACAATGACAGTGTGGAGGTGATGGCAGCATCAGGTGACCACTGAGTGACAAGATGACATAGTGTGGAGGTGGCAGAAGCATGAGGAGACCGCAGAGTGGCAAGGTGACATAGTGTGTAGGTGGAAGCAGCATGAGGAGGCCACAGAGTGGCACAATGACAGTGTGGAGGTAGCGACAGCATCAGGAGACTACAAAGTGGCAAGGTGACATAGTGTCGAGGTGGAAGCAGCATGAGGAGGCCTCAGAGTGGCACAATAACAGTGTGGAGGTAGCATCAGAAGCATCAGTAAGCCACAGAGTGGCATAATGACAGAGTGTGGAGGTGGCTGCAGCAGCAGCATCAGGAGGAGGCCACAGAGTGGCACAATGACAGTGTGGAGGTAGCAGCAGCATCAGGAGACCACAAAGTGGTAAGGTGACATAGTGTGGATGTAGCAGTAGCATGAGGATGTCACAGAGTGGCACAATGACAGTGTGGAGGTGGCAGCAGCATCAGGAGACCACAAAGTGGCAAGGTGACAGTGTGGAGATGGCAGCTGCATCAGGAGGCCACAGAGTGGACAATGACAGAGTGTGGAGGTGGCGGCAGCATCAGGAGGAGGCCACAGAGTGGCACAATGACAGAGTGTGGAGGTGGCTGCAGCAGCAGCATCAGGTGGAGGCCACAGAGTGGCACAATGACAGTGTGGAGATGGTGGCAGCATTAGGAGACCACAAAGTGGCAAGGTAACATAGTGTGGATGTGGCAGGTGCAACTATGAACGGCGAATATATTTTTATTTCATCACTAATATACGGCAAACTGGGCTTTAGAATATATCACTGTACCACAGAACGGCCAAGAGGCCCAATTTTTTTTCCACTTTTCCACAACACAAAAGGCTTTTGAACAGATAAGTGCAACGATGAATGTTCAATATATATATATTTTTTTGCCACTAATACACGGCAAACTGGGCTTTAGAATATATCACTGCACCGCAGAATGGCAATTAGGCCCTAATTTTATCTACTTATACACAACACAAGTCTTTTCAACAGATAAGTGCCAAGATGAATGGCAAATATAATTTTATTTTGCCACTAAAACACAACAAGCTGGGCTTTTGAATATATTACTGCACCACATAACGGCAAATAGGCCATCATTTGTTTCTACTTTTACACAACACAAAAGGCTTTTCAACAGATAAGTGCAACAATGAACGGTGAATATATATATTTTTTTACCACTAATACATGGAAAACTGGGCTTTAGAATATATCGCTGCACACCAGAACTGCAATTAGACCCTCATTTTTTTCACTTTTACACAACACAACAGGCTTTTCAACAGATAAGTGCAACACAGAACGGCGAATATATTTTTATTTCGCCACTAATACATGGCAAACTGGGCTTTACACCATAACTGCACCACACAAGGGCAAATAAGACATACTGTAGAAATATTTCCTTGTAATAAACCCTGTTAATGGCTGTATCAAACAACACTTGCACCCCAATAACAAGAATGGTTTGCTAGAATGACAGAGCTGTATAATGGCAATTTGGATCCATAGTCAGTGCACCAAGGTGTAATAGTATTGTTTCTATTACCCAGTTTGTAACCTCCCCTACTAAACCCTGTTCGACATAAATGCTGGGGAACGATTCCTCCCTATTTTTTCCCTGCACTTATCAATCGTTTTTTCACCACAATCCAGTCTTTCCTATCACTGTCCCTAGCGCCTGCAGATACATCTCTCCCTACTCTAAGTACGCTGGCAAATGGCAGACTCTAAGATGGCTGCCGCTATTTATAGGGCTGTGATATCAAGGGGCTGTCTGGCAGCTGACTGGCTGCATGCATGGCATTATGGGTGATCCTGCCTTCCCAGAGTACCTTTCTCCATGTCCTCACAAGTGAAGCAGCCATTTTAGGAAAAATGCGATTCGAATCGTTACCACGAAGCGTATGGGAAATTCGGCTTCAGTGCAAATCAAATGTTTCCTGAAATTCAGATCGAATTCCGCTTTATCAACTTCAATTCACTCATCTCCAGTCCTAACTAATCTCTAGCTAAGCTAAAAGAAAAGCATATAGCAGCCTTCAGTAAAGAAAAAAACAAAAACACTGTGCGTCCCTGCAGGATCCGAATGACTCTTTAGTGGCAATAAAGTAGTGCAGAAAAAAAAGGTTATTTTAAGCTATATTGTGGCAGTGCAAACACATGCTTTGAATCACTTCTGTTAGCTGTAGAATGATTGTGCATCACTCTGAGGCTCAGTTCACACAAGTTATTTGGTCAGTTATGGGTCAAAAACAAAGAACAGGTGCAAATCTTTTCATGATACCTTATCTGAGAGTAGAATTGGCTCCTGATTTTGGCTCACCATACAGTAACTGCTGTAGGGTGTCCGAATTGATTGATAGATAACATATTCTGTTAGCCACTGATTCAAGTAGTGGCCCCATGACAGAGTGGAGAGTGGGGAGGGTGTGAGCAGTAAGGTTGTGTTGACATCACTGTTTTTCCCTTCTTCTGATACAGTCCCTTTCATACTAGCAATTAAGTATTCTCTTTTCTACAGATCGTCAGCACTACTATCCCTAGCACAACAGTGCTTCCACATCTCTCCCTATGCTCAGCTCACAGTGAAAGACCACACAAGATGAGACTTCTAAAGGGCTATGACATCACAGGGGATGGCTGTGTGTGGATTGGCAGGCTTCACAGCATTATGGGTGATTTTGAGTTTTTGGGCTTCTTACTTTCACTTTGTTACACGTATAGCTGCCATTTTAGGGAAAAAAACAATCCTTTATCACGAAACTCAAGAAAATTCAGATTAATTGTAACTCAAATTTTTCCTAAACTTCGGATTTAATTCCACTTCAGCTGTTTCGATTCGCTCAACACTAGTGGTGTTATTACACCAAAGTGGGCAAAATTGTCCTCCACAAAGAGTAGAAAACATTACATTTGTAAAGATGAATCAGGCACTGATTTGTGAGAATTTTCACACACCTCTGGTTAAGGCCAATGAATAGATATGCCATTGCTGACATTGGTTATTTATCACTGTCCCAATCATGCCACTGTCTGCCTGTCTATCATGTTCCAAACTGTATTGCTGCTGTCACAGCTTCTAAATCCCCTGCTCGCAAGTCTAACTCAGTCGCTTATCTATAGCCTTCTCCACCAGCATCCATACTATAGTGCTGCTGCCATTACTAGTACCTCTACATAGCTACACATCTCTTGAGGTTCAGTACTGAACTGCTGTTTCTCCCAGAGAAGGGAGAATTTTTGGATTGCTGGCTCAGAACAAACCACAGTTGTTTTCCCTATACTATCATCATGTTTGTTTAAACACGTCCAGGCATCTGACCCCATTAATCCATCATTTTTGGACCACTTGTTCAGAACAAGCCACTGCTTCTTCAAATTCCACTGTGTGTATAAACAGTGGCATGAATCTGCTCTAATAATGAACAATTTTTGGAATCATTTTTTTTAATCTTAAGGGGAGATAGAGAAATGTTCCTAAACAAGATATCATTTAGAAAAATAAGAAAGAAAGAAAATAGTACTTGGAGACTTCATAGTGTCATACAATTTTTTTAGGGCAATTGTCACTGCCAGCACCACAATTCCCAGCTACCTGCAGGTGTCCAGTTGCCAAGGAGACAGTCTGATATGTCATGTCAAGTATTCTGATGTCATAGGTCACGTGATGTTGGACGTGTCACGTGTCCAGGCAGTGCATCATGTGACCAGGAAGTGCAGGGTATTTCATTTAAACATGCAATCTGCTGGTCAACGATTGCCTGTGAATGGTTCTATATGCCTCACCACCAGGGTTGTGGATTGTTCTGACCTCCTGACTTCTGATTTTGGCTACTCCTTTTGACCCTGATTTTTGGATTCTGATTTGGCTTTTCTACATCTTTTGGTTTGACCCTGGCTTGGTTCTTGGACTTGATTAACATATTTAGACCTAGACTTGACTGCTCGTGTATTACCTTGGCTTGGTATTGTTTAGCTATGTGCTTTGAGATATGGCTTCATTGTTCTCTCTTGGTTTGAATCGGGTACATTTGACTCTGAGTACTTTGGTTCTGGGGTTTTCTCGGTATTTGTATGTCTGCCTGTTGCTTTTTTTATTGTTTTTTTCCCTCTGCTTTTCCCTGGTAATCCCCAACACTTAAATAAGAAGGAAATGTTGACCAGTTGGGGTCCATCACTTAGGATGATCGTGCAAGTAGGCAGGGACAGAGGTGAGGGTGAAATCTAGGGTTCCCTTGTTCCCCCCATGACAGCAATCTGAGCACTTTTGTTTGGGTCAAATTTATTTATATCCCAATCAAATCTTGTGACTGATTAGTTAAAATTTGACCCAAAAAAAATTCAAGAAAGTTGCTTATCTCTAAAGTCAACATAACATAAAATTTGATATTATATAGACCTCACCACATGCCAATGCAACACAACTAAAAACAAAACCTAAGCCCAGGTACAGATACTAAACTTTCCATAATTATGAAATTAGATGAAGCCATGCTTAGGTCTAAATTGCATAAAGCTTCTTGTACATACTGCTATTACTCATTTATAATGATATACACAAAACTATAAAAATTACATAATGTAATGACCCATAAATTAACAGTTTTGTTAAAAGATATGTAATTGAATAAAGTCATTCTGGCGTTTACCCTCTGAAAATACTGTTGTCAATGATGGTTGACTTTGTTGACAGGAAGGTTGACCTGAACTTAGAACTCTCTTTGCTGCAACCTTTCTAACATTTACGTTTCATAGTAAAATATGATGTTCGATGTCTGTTCATAAATAATTCACAATATCTGGCTCATTAGACCAGTAGGTACTATTTTAGCTGAAAACTTACCAAAAGCTTTAACCTCCATTGTGGTGTAATTATTTTAGGATTTCGTACCCAAAGCGGTACATTCTTTTGGAGCTGTGGCCGGAAGTTCGGGGCGTGCTCCGGAAATGTGCATGCAGACAGCACACTGTGTGTCCGTATCCATTCCAGCCCCATTGTAATTAACCCATGGTAATCCCGAGTGTGGTTCGGAGTTACCGCTTCTTGTAGTGTAAGTAACCCGGAGCCACACTCGGGATTACCACTAGGGAGGTTAAAAACTTACCATATACAGGAATAGATATTAGAAAATGTAAGCACCCACAGAACCATTGATATTACAGCATCTAATATTTCCATATCAGCTACTATATGGCTGGAAAATGAGGGGCCCCCTTAGGTGCACTTATGGCATGGCTCAAGAGAAGATGAAACTAGTGTGTCTGAGCTAGATATATGTGGATGATGATGGAAAATGCTGACATTATAAAAGCAAAAGGGAAAAAAAATACAGATTTATACAGTTAGTGTTGAGTTTAATGTATGCTAGATTGTTATGCAGCTTCTCAATTCTAGGTACCTAATTTGGACTAAACCTTATAAAATTGTACATTTAAAGCTAAGGTATCAGGTGAAGATCAGGCAACAGTGAAGATATCTTAGGTGATAGCTAATGAGATTCGTCATAAAAAGGTTCATGTGTTTTGGTGCATTATTTTTAAGTGAAAAGCAGATAAATTCTGACAAGACTCCTAGGAGAGACAGTGAGTGATTGACAGCCTTCTCTATACACATACTGATACAGCGAACGCTGTCATTGTAACAGTGCTGTTCACTGTGACACTGCAATGCCGTTTAGACTGGCTGCCTACTCTCTTGTGTACTAGCTGCAGTTGATATGTTCCGGTATATGCTGGTTGCTTGTGTTGTGCATGCTGGATGCGGCCTTCTGTGGGTGAACTGTTTATTGTGACTTGCATGCTACCTGTGTTTGTTTATGTAAGGGTTAATATTTGATCTGATTTGCTTGTCCTTTTTTTGATTCTTGTCTGTTTGTTATGATTGATTTCTAGCTGTGTCAACAGGTACCTACAGTTATAACTGTGGGTGCTTGGACTAGAGACCTGCACTTAGGTGGCATAGGGACTGTCAACCAGTTGGGGGCAGTCATTTAAGACAGATCATCCAAGCAGGTAGGGACAGTGGTGGGTCGAGACTAGATCTGCACTGTTCCCTTCTTTTATGTCCTATTTGATTCTGATAATGTTTGTGTATTGTACCATTTGCTTAATAAAGCATTTGTAAATTATGTGTCCATGTGTCTTGGCTGCAAATGCTTGCAATATGTTTAGTGGTTTTCTTAAACCCTGAACACAACAGTCATCTTGTGTGAACAAGGCAACAAGGACACTCACCGTCTCTCAGAGTTCTATTGTAAAGGTGGGAGGCACATTTGCAGGTTCTTTGAGTGGCAAGCAAATTAGGTACATTGAGACACATAAAAATTGCTGGAAACTTGACCTTTAGTTTACTTATATTTAAATGTATCCCCTCCACAGTTGTGCATGATAATTTCGCTATTGTTGTATCAAACACATTCACAGTCTGAGTACAAACTTGTAGTGTTCTCTTGATGGTATATCATTTGCCATTTACAAATTTTTAACCTCCAATTCCTCATATCCACAGTCAATTTTTACAGTCCTGGCAACTATGTACTCGATCTCTTTTCATAGTTTGTACAAGCTTGTCATCACTGGTCACTTCTGCAGCTGTTACATTTGCAGCCACTGTTAGTAGCCTTTGCATCTGCAGGGCACACTTGCAGGGAGGGAGGCTTCTTCTCCACCCATGCATACTCGGTGACAGCTGCTCTACATCTTAGGCTGCTCTATTACTATAGCCTCTTCTGTTTGACACTCAAGCACATTCAGGATGGAGGCTCCCAGCTCGACTATTTACTGAAGCTTCACTCAGGCTATGTGTCTGGAGCTGTTTTTGGGTCACAAGGCCTCTTTTTGTCTTAGCGAATGCATGCACAAATCATATGCGACATTGTGAAGTACATCTGCAGGGGGAAGACTCGCTCTTCACCTGCACTTTGACTGTAAGGAGAAAGTTTTTAGAAGAAGTCTTCTTAGAAAATGTGAATATCTCTTGGAATACTTTGCACCAAGATAGGAGATGACGTACTGTATATCCACCCAAGAATACTAGACTGACATGTTAATAACTTGTTCACAAAAAATAAAAATCTGCTATGACTTTACTTACTGTATGAAGCTAGCAGTACAAGACCTATGGCTGTTGAAAGTGGATAAATATTGAGAACCATTAAAGTGGTTGTCCAGTAGGAATTTTTTTTCAAAACAGATCAAAATGGATTAAAAAAGCAGAAATAGTTACTTAACTGATACCCTGCCACTTTCGTTCAGAGTGGTCACTTTTCTTGTATCAGGAAGGACCAGGAAGTAGAAGTTGAGCAAGTCTCCAGTATACTTCTAAGGTTTCCATCTGGAAAATTTCCAAAGATAAACCTTGTGCACAGTATGTTTAACAAATGCCTACAAATCTATTTTCCTTCCATATAAGTATCATATTTATTTAGGAACACCATTCTATTTACTATTTGTTTTCGTTATCTTGTGTACTTTGATAGCCTTAGGCTTATACAGTGTTGCTGAAACAAATAGGCCAAATCAAAAACCTAATAATCATAGCAAAAAGGGAAGAAAGCAATATTTCAATGACTGCAAGAAAAGTGCCTCATGCACTCTTTATAAACTAAAAGGCCTTAAGTAGCGATTCTTTGTCTTGACACTTATTTACCCTGAAGTATCTGCCACAGAAATGAATATGTAAACAAGTCAAATTTCTTATTGTGTTCCACTTCGCTCGATCAGCTCTTTCTATCAGACTTTGAGTATGTACTGCCATTGACTTTTTTTTTGGCGACAGAAGATGATGAGTTAGAACATATCTTATCACAAAGGGGAACATGTCCTAGATTCCAAATAAAGCTGTTTTGGACTGGTGTATTTTATGATATTCAGTCTTGTTCTTTCAGACTTCACCCTCAGTATTATGTGACCCACATTATTTATAACAATGACTGTACTATGTGACCATTATGGAATATTGTAATATCTGTCCTTAAGGAAATTGCTAGCAAAGTAGCTCAGGTCTCAGGCAGAAAACATAATTTTTATGAAGACCCTGTGGGCGAGACTTATCAAAATAAGATCAAAGGAAAAGTGGAGCAGTTGTCCATAGTCACCAATCAGTTTCTTGAAATTGTTTTTCAGAGGCCCTTCAGAATATGAAAGAATCAGTCTATGATTGCTATACTCCACTTTTCCTTTGCGCCTATTTTAATAAACCAACCAAGCAGTCTTTTTAATTGATTTGATCAAAATATTTAAGTGCCAATAATTTGATTATTTTACACACTAAGTGCTTTTACAGCATTTATAACAGCATCAGCAACATTTATTGCACTCTGACAATACAGGTATATAACATCACATTCACAATCTATTTCCCCATGACTCCTAAATAAACTAAGCTTTTGTTCACAGTGGCATTATGTCTTCCATGTTTAGAGGAGCCATGGTGAATATACAAGACACGTTTTGCAGTTTATTCCATTGACTTTATAGATCTACAAGGCTATTGTTATGTGATGGTTAAGCACTATTAGGGCCAGATGGAAGACCTGCGTTTAGATTACAAACAACAGGACAAATGTAATAATACTGTGTCTAATAGTAAGACTGTATTAATATCCCCATTTTGATCTCTCGTTTTTGGAGTGTGTGTCATCATGGGTTAATTATTATTTTTTTTTTTACGAAATGTTGCATGACATTTGTTAAACTTGCCATAAACACCTCCAAGTCCACCAGTGGACTTGAGTACACTAGTGACATTTTTGTGACTTAAAAAAACAAATAAAAAAAAAACCACAATGGATACATCTTTCTCAAAATATATCCCCTCCTATGTACCATCCGGCTGCCTCATAGTAAATGTAAACTGCCATGCATGTCACAAACGGCTCTAAAAATGGTGCAAATACATTGTAAATTTGGAGAAAATGCCTAATTCACTGACAAAACAGTCAAATGCACCCCACTTTTCTGGTTGAGCACATTAGATACATTACCCAGTTAGGCAGTCTTGAATTGCACCAGATTTATCACAGTGGCTGACAGCTATATCTTCCAACTCCCTCCCACTTCCCCCATACAGATACATGTTTAGCTCAGCCAAATGTGTTTGCGCTGTAAGTAGGGAGAGGGGAGAAAGCCACTGCCAGGCACTTCTGGTGGTGACTTTTCTAACTGCATAACACAAGGATTGGGCTAGATAATTCACTTCACTAGATCCTTCTCTTCACCCAAATCATCTGTCAAGGGAGAATTGGGAGTTCCCCACAAACATTAGACGTTGCACTAATGTGTATGAGGGACATAACTTTACACCACATTTGTTGGCTCAGGGTATGCAAAAAAAGTGACACATTTTTAAATGGTAAAAGCCTATATGTAAATATTATGTATTTTTTGTCCAAAAAAAGTCAATCCATGTATTCTACTTTGTGTCCTAACTCTTAACTTCCTCCTTTGTGTGGACTTTTCGTACTGCAAACAGGCTCTCTTGACATTCTCACTCAGACCATTCACTGTGGTCAGAGAGGGAAGAGGGGTGATTGACTCTTTTACAGTGCAAAAATATGTCTTGTGATGACCATGCCATGACAGGTCAGAGTTCTTTTGGATGCCCAACAAGAGGGACATACACAATATAAGGCAGATGGTTCATGTTTAGGCTGTTATGTGTATTTCAACTGTAGCCTATAAATTGACTAAAAATAAATAGTTTGTGAATCCAGGTCATGGAGCACCTTTTTATTTTTACTTGCTTCTGTTTTGTGTTTCCAGCATTCCCTGACATTTTTTTTGCAAAGTGATGTGTTCATTTTACTTCATTACACAATTTATTCCATGTTAAGTGATATGTTTGGTAACAATTATCCAAAAACACAGGTTTTGAACTTGTGTAAGCCATTTGCGTGAATGTAGGTTTCTAGTTGTTGAAGCAAATTATTTGCTAATGTCTTTGTGAATAAATGTTAGGTATAATACTTGACAGTGAAATATCTTGATATGACACTTTCTACAATTATGTCAGAGCCTGTAGATTAGATGGAGTACACTCGGGGCAATATTTCTTCAAATCAAATTAAGAATTGTTCTTCTTAGAAAGAAATTAGCAGTATAGTCCCTTTGATTTGTGTATTTAAACTGGAAGAAGACCTATTGATACAAAAAATTCCAAATTATAGGTTGTTGCTCATAGAGGGTAATAGTACAAGAGTTCAGCACAGCCCTTTAAATACTGGAATATTTCCTTATTCATTTCTTATTTCTTGTTTCACAGAAAACCAATATACCTTCAGGGTCCACTAAGCCAAAGCTTATTTAAGAAACCCAAAAATAATTAAATTTATGCAAGTGAAAAGTAGGCAGAGGAAAGAAGGTTTAGTATTTACTTCTATCTATGATAGACATGCTCCTCTTACATAAAAATAAAAATCTGTTTCTAAGTGCTTCAATATCTTGAAATTTGTCTCCAAATATGGGTCTCTAATAGAGATGAGCAAAGTTATTAAAAATTCGATTTGGCTGCTTCGTCAAAGTTCACAAAGAAATTTGATTTGTTACGAATTACTTCAAAAAGGAATTACATTCCATTGTATGTTGCGGGTGCAATAACGGGAATGGCTATCGCTCCGCCTCCCGTCATTGAATCCCTCAAATGCCGAATTCAACGCTGATCATGGAATCTGACAGTAACATTGAGGCCTTTCAAGGGTTAATCTGGGGTTAAAAACAAAAAAATATATACTCGTTTCATCCATTTGCTCATGGAAAGACCGTTGTGCCATCTTGATTAAAGAAACTACACCAAATCTTGCACACACTGATGTGATGATTGATATTGTTTTTTAAAGCCATTTCAGGAAAATTGATTCATTAGCACGAAAAGTGAGGAATTTCCGCTTTGTGACAAATCAAATTTTTCCTAAAATTCGTATTTGAGTCCACTACGGATACTTCGATTCGCGGCACACTAGTCTCTAATATGGGTTATGTTTAGAAGTTATATCCTATCCACAGGATACAACATAACTAACAGATCACTGTAGGTCTGAACGCTAGGACCCCTACGTTCATGAGAAGAGAGGTCGGATTGCCCTTATCTGATAGAGTGGCAGGTTGGGCATGCAATCTTGTGCCTTATTCAAACTCCATGTGACCACTGAAAACAGGCGAGTACAGCATATGGCTATTTATGGTGATCCAATAGACAGTGAATGGAGCAGCAGGGCACATGCCCAACCTGCCAGTCCAGATCGGGGGAATAGGATCAAGGTTTTTGGAATTTTGGCCCCCCAACGGTCAGACCCCAAGCGATCTGTTAGTTATACCCATCCACAGGATAGGGGATAACTCCTAAACTTGGCACAACCCCTTTAAGGATTTAACTCTGTTTGCATACCATAAAATCCTCTCACTAAATAACATACTGATAACAGCAGATGTAATATAAAAACTAAAAAAAAAAAAGATAAGGAATTCTGTGCCTTTTTAAACTGCCAGCTATATAGATCTTCTAAAAGTGAGATGGTTAACCATGCAAAGAATAGTATATTCCCTATACAAATGAGCTTCAACCATGTGATAGATATCTGCTTGCGTCCATGCAGGAAGATGAATAGTCGCATTCCATGTACTTAATAACTTGAGTTCATCAGAACAGGAATTGCTCTTACAGAAGGGCTCTCCATTCTCATTCAGTTGAGTTAAATTGCATATAGGAAAACCCCTTCAAATCTGAAGATCAAAAAAGAGTTACCTGATCGCACTAGGTTAGTAATGGATACACTTGGTAGAACACAACTCGTTAAATTGGACAGTTGATTAATGAGATTGATTAATTTTATTAGAGCATCTTTGATATACCCTAACTTAAAAGAGTCTGTCTCCATAACAGATACTTTTTAAGCTTACAGAACATTTATAGAACCATGGACTGGTGCTTCCAGCTTAATTACCATTTTGTAAACCATATTGTGACCACAAATTGTAAACTGCTCAATTTGTACTTACAGTTCAAGAAAGATGAATGGCCTTGAGAAGACGTATCTCAAATACTCGGTACTTCTACAAAGCAGATTAATCACTATCACTGTTCTCTCTTCTTTCCTGTGCATGATGATAGTTATCACCACTACTAAACACCAGCTAACAGTGAATTATTACTGATTATCTGTGGTGTATACTAATAACACTGAGATTCCCCTATCTATTTATTAGAATTGACATTGGAATTGATATGTGGATGCTGAATGTGCCATTTAAAGCTTTGTAGTTACTGTCTATATTAATGGCAACATATTTTGCATGTTGGTAAACTAAAATGTGCTGACTTTTGTCTTGAAACATAAATGGCAACTCTAAACGTATCACTTTCTACAGTATGTGAGATATAACAACTTGTCAAAACATATGCACTGAATACTTAGCACCATCACATTGTATGCTGGGGAGAATAGCAGCCAACATATTTTTTAAGTTGCAATGTGGTGCTGTTCTTTTTAATGTTAGCCTTTCTATACACACTGCTTGAGGATACATCTTTCACAAGGAAATGGAAGATCAAATGGCTAACAATAATACATTTTGAATGCAACTGCTTAAGTTATTTGATCCTTACTTGAACTCTAAACAATTTCTAGCTGTGAATAAAAGTTAAATCATAAGGAAAGTTAAATGAAAAACAACCAGTGAGGATGTTTTTTTACAAACTGCTCTTACTTGCTGATATTTATACACTGTTGAACTGGTGCAAACGTGTTAAAATATCTGCGTTGTGCTGTTTTTTAAAATTAATAAAGGAAAAGTTTGTACTGCTAGCTTCATACAGTAAGTAAAAAGAAATAGCCAAACAAAAATCTAGAATGAAAATTATACATTTTTTCCAGTTATTCCAATTAAACTTGTCAATATTTAAATTGCACCACCAAAAAGGACAAGGTTATGCGAATCAATAAAGTAGCAGGTGGCAGTATGATCTGCAGATGATCAAACTTTCAAGCAACTGGCTCGAATCTTGGCACATGGGAGGGGCATACAAGCCAAATTAAAAACAATGTTTATTAACCACACAAAACTTCTAAAATTGTATCAAATTTGTATAGTCTATACTCTGTTCCACAGGATTGGCACATAGCAAATGTGGTGCCAATATTCAAAAAGGGTCCAAAAACAGAGCCTGGAAACTATAGGCCGGTAAGTTTAACGTCTTTTGTGGGTAAACAGTTTGAAGGATTTCTGAGAGATGCTATCTTAGAGAATCTCAACGGAAATAAGTAAATAACGCCATATCAGCCTGGATTCATGAGGGATCGGTCATGCCAAATGAATTTAATCAGTTTCTATTAGGAGGTGAGTTCGAGACTTGACAGCGGCGAATCAATGAATGTCGTATATCTGGACTTCTCCAAAGCATTTGATACTGTATCGCATAAAGGTTAGCATATAAAATAAGGATGCTCGGACTGGGAAAAAAGGTCTGTAAGTGGGTAAGTAACTGGCTGAGAGATAGAAAACAGAGAGTGGTTATTAACGGTACACAATCAGATTAAGTCACTGTCACTAGTGGGGTACCTCAGGGGTCAGTATTGGGCCCTATTCTTTTCAATATATTTATTAATGATCTTGTAGAAGGCTTGCATAGTAAAATATAATTTTTTGCAGATGACACTAAACTGTGTGAAGTAATTAACACTGAAGAGGACATTATACTGCTACTGAGGGATCTGGATAGATTGGAGGCTTGGGCAGATAAGTGGCAGATGAGGTTTAACACTAACAAATGTAAAGTTATGCACATGGGAAGGAATAATGCAAGTCACCCTTACATACTAAATGGTAAAACACTTGGTAACACTGATATAGAAAAGGATCTAGGAATTTTTCATAAACAGCAAACAAAGCTGCAAAAAACAGTGTCAGGCAGCTGCCACCAACGCAAATAAGATAATGGGTTGCATCAAAAGGAGCATAGATGCCCGTGATGAGAACATAGTTCTAGCACTTTACAAATCGCTAGTCAGAACACACATGGAGTACTGTGTACAGTTCTGGGCTCCTGTGAACAAGGCAAACATAGCAGAGCTGGAGAGGGTTCAGAGGAGGTCAACTAAAGAAATAACTGGAATGGGGCAACTACAGTACCATGAAAGATTATAAAAATTAGGATTATTTACTTTAGAAAAAAGACGACGGAGTGGAGATCTAATTATTATGTATAAATATATCAGGGGTCAGTACAGACATCTCTCCCATCATCTATTTATCCCCAGGACTGTGACGAGGGGACATCCTTTGCGTCTGGAGGAAAGAAGGTTTGCACACAAACATAGAAGAAGATTTTTTATGGTACGAGCAGTGAGACTATGGAACTGTCTGCCTGAGGGGGTGGTGATGATGAGCACAATAAAGGAATTAAAGAGGGCCCTGGATTTATTTCTGGAGTATAATAATATTACAGGTTATAGCTACTAGAGATGGGTCGTTGATCCAGGGAGTTATTCTGATTGCCTGATTGGAGTCGGGAAGGAATTTTGGATTCCCCTTAAGTGGGGAAATTTAGCTTCTCAGCTCACAGGAGTTTTTTTTCCTTCCTCTGGATCAACTAGCAAGATGACAGGCCGAACTGGACGGACAGATGTCTTTTTTCTGCCTTATGTACTATGTTACTATGCTACTATGTTACTATGTAAATTGGATTGGATCATTGTGCAATGCCATCTGTTTGTCAATGTGCCATTTATCGCCAAACTGAGACAGAAAGAATCCTTGAACTGAGAGACCTTGGTTTATTACTGAAACGCCCTTAGGCCAAGATGTCAGTACTGTACAATGTTGTCTGTCCCAGTGATTGGGAGAAAAACAATGAAGTGGAATGATAACAAGAGGTGCACAAAGGAGAACCTCTGCATGGATGGATAGTCTAACCAAAAAAAAAAAAGCATAGTGATACATTCTGTACTGCAAGTGAAATTGGGTGTCACATCCTAAACCTAGGGCAGCAAACAATATCTACACAGACCATCAGAAGGTACTGTATTTGCATGACACTGGGCTATGAGCCATACATCCAGCTACAGGTGTCCCCTTGACCTCACACAACCACAATGGAGGTTCAAAAGGAGGTATGTCCTCTTTAGTGATGAGTAGAGTTGAGCGAATACCTGGAAGTTCGGGTTCGCCTGGTTCAGCCGAACTTCTCCTCAAAGTTCGAGTTCGGTACCAGAATTTGTCCTGAACTTGACCCCGAACCCTGTTGAAGTCAATGGGGACCCGAACTTTGGGACACTAAAATTGCTCTAAAAGAGTCATGTTATGTGCTAGAGGGCTGCAAAAGGCAACAAAATGTGGGTAAGAGCAAACAAATGTGGATAGGGAAATGACTTAATATAAAATAAATAAAAATTAAAAATGATAATCTTGAACTAGGAGGAGAAGGTCCATATGGAGTAGAAGGTTGAGGAGGCGGTGGACGTAGTGGTGTAGGTGGATGTGACGTGTAGGTGGAAGCGGCGGTGGAGGATGAGGAGGTGGTAGCCAACACTTTTTTATTTATTTTATTTTTTTATTTTTTTTTATTTGGGTAGACCACAAAACATTGTGGAATATATAAAATAAAACAAAGAGAAAGTGTGATGGAGTATAACAATGGCTGTGTGAGGCCGGTATACATGTCTATTCTGTACAAGGTATAGACAAGTCCTGTGGGATCCATGCCTGCTTTACTTTAATGAACGTCAGCTTGTCCACATTGGCTGTGGACAGGCGGCTGCGCTTATCTGTGATAACTCCCCCTGCCGTGCTAAATACATGTTCAGACAATACACTGGCTGCAGGGCAGACCAGCACCTCCAAGGCGTAAAGGGCAAGCTCAGGCCATGTGCCCAATTTGGATACCCAGAAGTTGAATGGGGCAGACCCATCAATCAGTACATGTAGGCGTGTGCACACATACTGCTCCACCATGTTGCTGAAATGCTGCCTCCTGCTAAGACATTGCATATCAGCTGGTGGTGCTGGATGTTATGGCATGGTGACAAAGCTTTTCCACATTTGGGCCATGCTAACCCTACCTTCTGAGGTTCAGGTGGTGCCCCAGCTGCGTTGGCAACCTCTTCCTCCTCCTCTGCATTCGCCTTGTGCTTCCACTGAGCCCCCGCTCTCAGGTGGGAATGCCATCAGCAGCGCATCTACCAGTGTGTGCTAGTAATTGCACATCTTCCGATCATGCTCCAGCGAAGACATTAAGGATGGCACATTGTCCTTGTAACGGGGATCCAGCAGGTTGGCCACCCAGTAATCAGTGGTCGTTGCACAGGCACTGCAGCATGTAGTCGCTCATGTGTGCCAGGCCGCCAAGAAGCAAGCACAAGCTGTCCTCTGTGGGAGGTGTATTGTCTGTGTCCTCTGTATCCCCCCAGTGACGAACAAGTGATGCCCATGGGCTTCTTTGGGTGCCACCCTTCTGTAAGCACGGTTCCTCCTCCTCCTCATCCTCCCGAACTGTGCCCTGGCTTGACATTTGTGTAACTGGCCTATGTTGGTTCAAGAATCCACCCTGTGAGCCACTTGTGAATGACTGTCCTGATAACCATAGAAATGATCCTATTACCTCCTCCTCTTCCTCCTGTGCCACATCCTCTTCCATCATTGCCCGAAGCATTTTTTCAAGTAGACATAGGAGTGAGATAGTAACGCTGAGAATGGCGTCATCGGCACTGGCCATGTTGGTCGAGTACTTCTAACAGCGCAAAAAGGCACACAGGTCTCGCATAGAGGCCCACTCAGTGGCGGTGAAGTGGCGCTGTTCCACAGAGCGACTCACCCGTGCGTGCTGCAGCTGAAACTCCACTATCGCCTGCTGCTGCTCGCACAGTCTCTTCAGCATGTGCAAGGTGGAGTTCCACCTTGTGGGCACTTCGCATACGAGGTAGTGAGCGGGAAGGCCGAAGTTACGATGCAGTGCAGACAGGCTGATTTGCAAGGGGGTGAGATGCAAGGTAGATTGCCTTGGCCTGCAGGTACAGGAGCTCCACCAACACCAAGCTCTCCTCATTCTTTGTGTTCACGCACCAAAGTAATCAGAAATGCTGTGCAGGCCGCAAACGTACTTTCAGGCCCAAAAAAGGTGTTTTTTGACACCCACAATGAAAGAGATTATTAAACTGCTTTATTTTACAAATGACAAATGCAGCACAGGCAGTAAACGTACTTTCTGGCCCAAAAACTGTTTTTTTACTCCCACAATGAAACATTATTAAACTGCTTTATTTTACATATGAAAAAAGCAGCACAGGCCGCAAACATACTTTCAGAGCCCCAAAAAGGTGTTTTTTTACACCCACTATGAAACGGATTATTAAACTGCTGTATTTTGCATATGAAAAATGCAGCGCAGCCTGCAAACATACTTTCTGACCCAAAAAAGGTGTTTTTTACTCCCACAATGAAACAGACTATTAAAGAGGACCTCTCATCACTTCTAAAGATATTAACTAACAATGCTCTCATGTTGAGCGGCGCCCAGGGATCTCCCTGCACTTACTATTATCCCTGGGCGCCGCTCCGTTCTCCCGGTATAGGCTTCGGTCTCTGTGCTCACAAAGTTATAGTAGGCGGGGACTTGGGGGACTTGGTTATAGTAGGTGGAGCCTGCCCTTCATCTCCTTCTGGCCAATCGCAGCGCAGAGCTCATAGCCTGGGAGAAAAAAAAAACTCAGAAGAATCTCATTCTATCCCTAAACCTAAACATCTGTCCCAATGCTCCGACTCCTCTTCACCAGCTTCCATGACAACCTATTCCTAATGAATAGCCTCATATTATACTGGATTTAAGCACGGGAAGTCTGATGATCTTTCCCTGATTTGTGCTGATGGCATATGGGAGAAGACTGGAGGTCATCAGTGCTGCTGATTTTCCTGGATCAAAGTCTTCATACAATTCTCCCATCATCATCTCTGGTGTGGCCTCGTCAACTGCCCTGCTGAACAATTTTAATTTTTTTTTACACTGGGAACAATACAGCAGATAATTAGTACAAAAAATCAAAACAACAATGATATCAGTTTGCAACAGAATATTTGGGCAATACTATCAATGGATCACTGGGCTTAGAAGTATCGGACTGTAACAACTTTGTTCTTCCTTTTGCACAACTTTTTTTCACAGCCCAGAAACCTATTTTTACTGTCCATTTAAAATCTATATTCTCTCAAGTCAGGATCAGCAGTCACACAAGGTGGAACACGAAACATCATCCTTTTATTTCTCCAGACTCAAGACTTTCTTGAAATGACTCAATTTAGGCTTTCCTTTGAGCTTCACTGTGCTTGTAGTCATCAACAACACTCATAATGGATCATCAAACCAGGGTTTGAGGACTTTTCTAACATGTCTTTTTACTACCACCCAATCTCCAGAAAAAGTAGGTGGGTTCCTAGTACTTTATCAAGATCTGGAAGTGAAGCAAAAACTCGAGAATATATTTTAATCAAATGCTTGTGCAAACTGATCACATAATCTGTCAACCATGTTGCATCTGGAGCTGCTGTGATAAATAACAATCCTGTCCTAGGGCCCAACCCAAAAAAGGCCTTATAGGGACTAAGGCATGTCTTACGGTTAGGGGTATACCTTACTGAAAAGAGGGCTAGCAGGCACTCTGGTCATGGCTTTTTGAATCTTCACCTTGAGTGTCCTGTTCAGTTCTTTGTCTCCTACCCAACCGTTGCTTTGTGGATGGTACGAAGCATGTAAGGCCTGTTCTACACCCAAAACCTTCATTATCTCCGGCATCACTTCACCTGTGAAGTGAACATCTGTCACTTTCAATGATCTCTGGTACCCCATAACTGCATACAACTTCAGCCATAATCGTCTTTGCTTCTTTGGGTATGCTTTTGGCCATCCCGAAAACAAGTCATCACACATACTCATACATGCCCACCTTGGGAAGTTTAAGGTCATCTGCAAGTGTTGAAACAGATACAAATTGCAATACGTGTGTTTCTGGGGTACCTTAACCACCTTGCTCACATTGTTCTGGGAACAAATCATACATCTTTGAGTATATCTGACTGCTACAGTGCTGGTTCCTGGGGCATACCTTGTGCTATGTACTAAATCACACATAGGAGTTTTTGACTGGTGCGTCACTCCATGGGTTGCCTGTGCCATCTTGGGGTAGAGGGACCTGGGAAGGCAGAGTCCTTGGAACTGTATAAGACCTTCCTCATTTGTAGTCCCCTCTTTTTTCATCCACCAGTCCTTTTCCTCCTTCCCCACCTGGTTCTGTAAGATCTTAAGAACTTTCAGGGAGACAGGAGGAGTTACGGTATTTAAGAGACCTAAGCTGTGGCCACTTAAGGCAGGGGTCTGCCTAGGCAATTTGGCAGTCATTTTTGCCAACTGATCTGCCGTGGCTTTTCCCTTTGCCTCCTCTGAGTCTGTTTTACAGTGACCTTTTATTGTTATCACCGCTACTCAAGTTAGGGACATAAGGGCTTCATAGACCTCACTGCTTTCTCATTTCCAATGAGTTTACCTGAAGTGGTCAGGAAGTATCTGGCTTTCCAAATGGGCCCATAGTCACCATAGTCATGGGCTATCCCAAAGTCATACCTGGAATCAGTGAAAATGTCGGCTGTTTTTCCCTCTGCATATCTGCACGCCATCTTCAGAGTCTTGAGCAGATACGTGTGGTGGTAAGGACTAGACTTTTTCAGAGTGTCATGTTTAGTCACCACTGCCCAACCTGTGTAGTACCTGCCATCCTGGCCATACCTCGATCCATCCACAAAGAGCACATGATCTGGATTACCAAATGGCTGATTTACCAAATCCCGACGTCTCTTGTGATATCATCTGCAAACAGTCATGAGCCTCTTCTTCTGGAAGAAAAGTTTAAGTGCCATAACTCTTCCCTCTACCCTTGCTCCAGAAGCAACAGGGTGGCTGGATCCAAAGTATCACATCTTTGGGCATTGTCAGAAAACAAAATGGGGCAACAAAAATATTTTTTGGGTTGTACTTGGGGAAGAATAGGGCTATCTCAGAGCTTTTATCAAGCATGGTTTGTACAACTAATACAGCTCTGATGCAGAAAAGGACACCTCTGGCCATAGGGGTCAAGTCTGGCTGAATAATATGCCACAGGGCGTTGTTGCTGGCCATGCAGTTGGGTGAGGACAGTTAAGACATGGCCATTCACTTCTGCACAATACAATCTAAATGTGATAATCTGATAGACCCAGTGCAGGGAAGCACAAAATTGCCAGGTTTGGGCATAAATAGCACTACTACCTCATCTGTAAGGTGGAAGGGACTAAAGGACAAACAATCATAAAGAGGCTGCATCAAACTTGTGTATCCAATATCTACGATAAGAAACAGGGCCCAAAAGTGTCCTGAAGGCATTCATCTTTCTGGGCAAAGGGATTTCCTCCAGAACCTTCTTACGTTCAGGGGTCAGATGTTTCACCCCAGGAAGGCAGCAGTAATGCAACAAAGTGAAGTTTTCCTTTTTTTTTTAATTTTTCTTTCTCACTTGCAGCCATGATCAGCTAAAAAGGGACAGGAGTGACATGGCTGCAGTATACATACTGGGTGAGTTCTAGACTCCCTACGGCAGCACCACCCAGGTATATTGTTTACCCTGATGTGTGAAGGCAAACAAATACCTACTGTCTGGATGTAATGGTACTGAAAAGAAAACATTTGTCAAATCAATCACAGTGGAGTGGGTTTTCTCTTCTCATTTTTCTTTTTCACAGGGTACAAAAGAGTGTTAGAAGGGGATACAATCTCCCTTTTTCAAAAATGTCTTGGACTGTTTGAGATATGGCATTTGACTGTGCCATAGAAACATAGAATGTGTCGGCAGATAAGAACCATTTGGCCCATCTAGTCTGCCCAATATACTGAATACTATGAATAGCCCCTGGCCCTATCATATATGAAGGATGGCCTTATGCCTATCCCATGCATGCTAAAACTCCTTCACTGTATTTGCAGTTACCACTAGTGTTGAGCGAACAGTTCGAACATAGTTCGGGTTCGTACCAAATTTTGGGGTGTTCGGGACACGGTGTTCGGGCCAGCTGTTGCAGGCCAAGTTTAAATCTGTCTGTAACAGGGTATATTTTGTTCTGGGGTGAAATTCAATTGCCAAAATAGCAATACCATAAACCAGTGGTTTCAGCTGTGGCTGGCAAACTATAATATTGTCCGCCAAAACATATATTTTGTTCTGGGGTGAAATTAATCTGCCAAAATAGCAATACCCTGAATCTGGTGTCCCAGCTGTTGCAGGCCAGATTTCATAGTGTCCGCCAAAACATATATTTTGTTCTGGGGTGAAATTAATCTGGCAAAATAGCAATACCCTTAATCTGGTGTCCCATCTGTTGCAGGCCAGATTTCATAGGGTCCGCCAAAACATATATTTTGTTCTGATGTGAAATTAATCTGCCAAAATAGCAATACCATGAATCTGGTGTCCCAGCTGTTGCAGGCCAGATTTCATAGTGTCTGCCAAAACATATATTTTGTTCTGGGGTGAAATTAATCTGCCAAAATAGCAATACCCTGAATCTGGTGTCCCAGCTGTAGCAGGCCAGATTTCATAGTGTCCGCCAAAACATATATTTTGTTCTGGGGTGAAATTAATCTGCCAAAATAGCAATACCATGAATCTGGTGTCCCAGCTGTTGCAGGCCAGATTTCATAGTGTCTGCCAAAATATATATTTTGTTCTGGGGTGAAATTAATCTGCCAAAATAGCAATACCCTGAATCTGGTGTCCCAGCTGTAGCAGGCCAGATTTCATAGTGTCCGCCAAAACATATATTTTGTTCTGGGGTGAAATTAATCTGCCAAAATAGCAATACCATGAATCTGGTGTCCCAGCTGTTGCAGGCCAATTGTAAATCTGTCCATAAAGGATACCTTTCATCCAGGGCCTAAATACTAGCCCTAAAAGAGATATTCCCCTAAATCAGTGGTTACTGCTGTGCCTGGATTAGTGTAATACGCTACATAAACAAATAGGCAGATAGTGGTATGTGCCTGTAAAAAAAGGCCTGAATTTGAAATCAATACATTGGGCCAAATATTTTTTTCCTTATTGTGGTGCTTGGTGAACGGTTACAATGAGGAAAACATCTAGTAAGGGACGCGGACGCGGTCGTGTTAGTGTACCCTCTGGTGCTGGGAGAGGACGTGGCCATTCTGCCACAGCCACACGTCCTAGTGAACCAACTACCTCAGGTTCCAGTACCCGCCAGAATTTACAACGATATTTGGTGGGGCCCAATGCCGTTCTAAGGATGGTAAGGCCTGAGCAGGTACAGGCGCTATTCAATTGGGTGGCCGACAGTAAATCCAGCTTGTTCACAACATTATCTCCCTCCCAGTCTTCCGCAGAAAGCGCACAGGTGGCAAGTGAAAACCAAGCCCATCAGTCTGTCACATCACCACCATGTATATCAGGGAAACTGTCTGAGCCTCAAGTTATGCAGCAGTCTCTTATGCTGTTTGAAGACTCTGCTGGCAGGGTTTCCAAAGGGAATCCACCTAGCCCTGATGATGATGAGGACATGGGAATACCACCTCATCGGAGTCTGCACGTCTCTGATGATGACAAAACACAGGTGCCAACTGCTGCGTCTTTCTGCAGTGTGCAGACCGAACAGGAGGTCAGGGAGGAAGACTGTGTGGAAGACGATGCAGGGGACGATGAGGTCCTAGACCCCATATGGAATGAAGGTTGTGCCACTGACTTTCATAGTTCAGAGGAAGAGGCAGTGGTGAGACAGAGCCAACAGCGTAGCAAAAGAGGGAGCAGGGGGCAAATGCAGACCAGCCGCCGCCAAGAGAGTTCGCCTGCTACTGGCCACCGCCACGAGGGACCGAGCACCCCAAAGGGAGCTTCAAGGAGTTCCCTGGCATGGCACTTCTTTAAACAATGTGCTGACGACAATACCCGAGTGGTTTGCAGGCTGTGCCATCAGATCCTGAAGCGAAGCATTAACGTTCTGAACCTTAGCACAACCTGCATGACCAGACATCTACATGCAAAGCATGAACTGCAGTGGAGTAAACACCTTAAAAGCAAGGAACTCACTCTGGCTCCCCCTGCTCCCTCTTCTGCTGCTGCCTCGGCCTGTTCCTCCGCCTCGGGAGGAATGTTGGCACCTGCCGCCCACCAAACAGAGGATGTGCCACCAACAACACCACCTGCGTCACCAAGCATCTCCACCATGTCACACGGCAGCGTTCAGCTCTCCATCTCACAAACCTTGGAGAGAAAGCGTAAATTCCCACCTAGCCACCCTCGAGCCCTGGGCCTGAATGCCAGCATTTCTAAACTACTGGCCTTTGAAATGCTGTCATTCAGGCTGGTGGACACAGACAGCTTCAAACAGCTGATGTCCATGGCTGTCCCACAGTATGTTGTTCCCAGCCGCCACTACTTCTCCAAGACAGCCGTGCCTTCCCTGCACAACCAAGTATCCGATAAAATCAAGTGTGTACTGCGCAATGCCATTTGTGGCAAGGTCCACCTAACCACAGATACGTGGACCAGTAAGCACGGCCAGGGACACTATATCTCCCTAACTGCACACTGGGTAAATGTAGTGGCGGCTGGGTCGCAGGCGGAGAGTTCCTTGGCGCACGTCCTTCCGCCGCCAAGGATCGCAGGGCATCATTCTTTGCCTCCTGTAGCCTCCTCCTCCTATTCGGCTTCCTCCTCCTCTGCTTCCACCAGCTCATCCAGTCAGCCACACACCTTCACCACCAACTTCAGCACAGCCCGGGGTAAACGTCACCAGGCCATTCTGAAACTCATATGTTTGGGGGACAGGCCTCACACCGCGCAGGAGTAGTGATGAGCGGCAGGTGCCATATTCGATTTCGACGAAATTCGCGAATATTCGAATGAATATTCGTTTCATATTCGTCGAAATCGAATATTCGTCATTATTCTAGTTACAGCGATTAATATGCGATTTAAATAATCGCGTATTGCGATTTTAACTTAAGGCTACTTTCCTATTGGTTTCATATCTAGAATTATAGCGAAGATGACGGATATGACGAATGTATTCGTCATATTCCTCAAAACGAAGATAACGAAGTATTCTACATCTTCGTTTTAGCAACCTATTCGTCAACTTTGCTAATTCTAGCAATCAAATAGGAAGGTTGACTATAGAGACAACTGTGTTTAATTCGCTATGCGATTATTTATATATTTTTTTTTAATAAATAGAATAATTATAATAAGTATATCAAGTAATATAATTATTCTATAAAAAAAAAAAAAAAAATCGCATAGCGAATTTAACACAGCTGTCTCTATAGTCAATCTTCCTATTTGATTGCTAGAATTAGCGAGGTTGACGAATAGGTTGCTAAAACGAAGATGTAGAATACTTCGTTATCTTCGTTTTGAGGAATATGACGAATACATTCGTCATATTCGCTATTTGCTAATTCTACCAAGCCAACCATAAAGTTCCTTGCTCATGGAGCGTCCCCATCACCATGGGAACATCTCCATATACTAAAATGTACTGTCGGATTTGAGGAATTACGTTGAAATCGCAATGCGATTAATTCAAGTTATATTAATCGCATTGCGATTTCAACTTAGAGCTGGGTTTATAATGGGTCAGCTTGCTAGAATGAACGAAGTTAACGATTCAATGAACGAAGTTAACGAATATGGAATATAGCAGCACTGCTAAGTTGAATTCGCAATGCGATTAATTTAACTTAAAGTAATCGCATTGCGATTTCAACTTAGCACTGCTATCTTACATAGGCTAGAATTAACGAATATGGAATATAGCAATGGCACTAGCAGTGCTAAGTTGAAATCGCAATGCGATTACTTTAAGTTAAATTAATCGCATTGCGAATTCAACTTAGCAGTGCTGCTATATTCCATATTCGTTAACTTCGCTCATTCTAGCAAGCTGACCCATTATAAACCCAGCTCTAAGTTGAAATCGCAATGCGATTAATATAACTTGAATTAATCGCATTGCGATTTCAACGTAATTCCTCAAATCCGACAGTACATTTTAGTATATGGAGACGTTCCCATGGATGGGGACGCTCCATGAGCACGGAAGTCGGCAGAAGCGGCAATGGGCACTGACTAGAGCAGCCAGGAAGCCAGGAATCCTCAGGACAGGTAAGAACTACTGTTGGGAAGAGGGAAAGAAAAAATATAACTAAAAAAACAAAAAAACGAATATTCGAAATAGCGAATTTATAGCGCTATATTCGAAATATTCGCGAATTAGCGAAGTGCCGATATTCGCTAAAAAAATTCGCTATTCGAATATTCGCGCTCAACACTACGCAGGAGTTGTGGCGGGGTATTGAACAACAGACCGACGAGTGGTTTCTGCCGGTGGGCCTCAAGCCCGGCCTGGTGGTGTGCGATAATGGGCGAAATCTCGTCGCAGCTCTGGGACTAGCCAGTTTGACGCACATCCCTTGCCTGGCGCATGTGCTGAATTTGGTGGTGCAGAAGTTCATTCACAACTACCCTGACATGTCAGAGCTGCTGCATAAAGTGAGGGCCGTCTCTGCGCGCTTCCGGCGTTCACATCCTGCCGCTGCTCGCCTGTCTGCGCTACAGCGGAACTTCGGCCTTCCCGCTTACCGCCTCATATGCGACGTGCCCACCAGGTGGAACTCCACCTTGCACATGCTGGAGAGACTGTGCGAGCAGCAGTAGGCCATAGTGGAGTTTCAGCTGCACCACGCACGTGTCAGTCGCACTGCGGAACAGCACCACTTCACCACCAATGATTGGGCCTCCATGCGAGACCTGTGTGCCCTGTTGCGCTGTTTCGAGTACTCCACCAACATGGCCAGTGGCGATGACACTGTTATCAGTGTTACAATACCACTTCTATGTCTCCTTGAGAAAACGCTTAGGGTGATGATGGAAGAGGAGGTTGCCCAGGAGGAGGAGGAGGAGGAGGAGGAGGAGGAGGAGGATGAGGGGTCATTTTTACCACTTTCAGGCCAGTCTGTTAGAAGTGGCTCAGAGGGAGGGTTATTGCAACAGCAGAGGCCAGGTACAAATGTGGCCAGCCAGGGCCCACTACTGGAGGATGAGGAGGATGAGGAGGAGGTGGAGGAGGATGAGGAGGATGAAGCAGGTTCACAGCGTGGTGGCACCCGACATACCTCAGGCCCATCACTGGTGCATGGCTGGGGGGATACGTAGAGCGATGACAATACGCCTCCCACAGAGGACAGCTTGTCCCTACCTCTGGGGAGCCTGGCACACATGAGCGACTACATGCTGCAGTGCCTGCGCAACGACAGCAAAGTTGCCCACATTTTAACGTGTGCGGACTACTGGGTTCCCACCCTGCTGGATCCCCGGTACAAAGACAATGTGCCCACCTTACTTCCTGCACTGGAGCGTGATAGGAAGATGCGCGAGTACAAGCGCACGCTGGTAGAGGTGCTCCTGAGAGCATTCCCAAATGTCACAGGGGAAAAGGTGGAAGCCCAAGGCGAAGGCAGAGGAGGAGCAAGAGGTCACCAACGCAGCTGTGTCACGGCCAGCTCCTCTGAGGGCAGGGTTAGCATGGCAGAAATGTGGAAAAGTTTTGTCTCCACGCCACAGCTAACTGCACCACCACCTGATACGGAACGTGTTAGCAGGAGGCAGCATTTCACTAACATGGTTGAACAGTACGTCTGCACACCCCTCCGTGTACTGACTGATGGTTCGGCCCCATTCAACTTCTGGGTCTCCAAATTGTCCACGTGGCCAGAGTTAGCATTTTATTCCTTGGAGGTGCTGGCCTGCCCGGCAGCCAGCGTTTTGTCTGAACGTGTATTCAGCATGGCAGGGGGCGTCATTACTGACAAATGCAGCCGCCTGTCCACAGCCAACTTGGACAAGCTGACATTCATAAAAATGAACCAGGCATGGATCCCACAGGACCTGTGCCTCCCTTGTGCAGAATAGACATTTATAACTGCCTCCCCCTCAACCATGTATTCTTGTACTCCGGGGCACTTCTTTATTGATTCCTCATTTTTTTTAACTTTACCATGATCTCGCGGTGCAACCCAAAGTTGAATGAACCTCTCCTCTGTCTGGGTGGTGGGGCCAAAATAACAGAGTGGCCTTCTCCGGTGGTGGTTGATATGACGCATGATTCCTTGCTGTGGGTCCTCTCTCCTCTGTCTGGGTGCTGGGCCTAAATAACTGAAAGTGGCCTTCTCCAGTGGTGGTTGATATGACGCATGATTCCTTGCTGTGGGACCTCTCTCCTCTGTCTGGGTGCTGGGCCTAAATAACTGAAAGTGGCCTTCTCCAGTGGTGGTTGATATGACGCATGATTCCTTGCTGTGGGACCTCTCTCCTCTGTCTGGGTGCTGGGCCGAAATAACTGAGAGTGGCCTTCTCCGTAGGTGGTTGATATGACGCATGATTCCTTGCTGTGGGACCTCTCTCCTCTGTCTGGGTGCTGGGCGAAATAACTGAAAGTGGCCTTCTCCAGTGGTGGTTGATATGACGCATGATTCCTTGCTGTGGGACCTCTCTCCTCTGTCTGGGTGCTGGGCCGAAATAACTGAAAGTGGCCTTCTCCAGTGGTGGGTGATATGACGCATGATTCCTTGCTGTGGGACCTGTATCCTCGGTCTGGGTGCTGGGCCAAAATAACTGAAAGTGGCCTTCTCCAGTGGTGGTTGATATGACGCATGATTCCTTGCTGTGGGACCTCTCTCCTCTGTCTGGGTTCTGGGCCGAAATAACTGAGAGTGGCCTTCTCCGTAGGTGGTTGATATGACGCATGATTCCTTGCTGTGGGACCTCTCTCCTCAGTCTGGGTGCTGGCCGAAATAACTGAGAGTGGCCTTCTCCGGTGGTGGTTGATATGACGCATGATTCCTTGCTGTGGGACCCCTCTCCTCGGTCTGGGTGCTGGCCGAAATAACTGAAAGTGGCCTTCTCCAGTGGTGGGTGATATGACGCATGATTCCTTGCTGTGGGACCTGTATCCTCGGTCTGGGTGCTGGGCCGAAATAACTGAAAGTGGCCTTCTCCAGTGGTGGGTGATATGACGCATGATTCCTTGCTGTGGGACCTGTATCCTCGGTCTGGGTGCTGGGCCAAAATAACTGTAAGTGGCCTTCTCCAGTGTTGAGTGATATGACGCATGATTCCTTGCAGTGGGACCTGTCTCCAATTGATATTGGTTAAATTGTATTTATTTTATTTTAATTAATTTCCCTATCCACATTTGTTTGCAGCGGATTTACCTACATTTTGACTTCAATGGGGTTCGGGTTCGTGATAAAGTTCGGGTCGAATTCGGATCCCGAACCCGAACATTTTCGGGAAGTTCGGCCGAACTTCTCGAACCCGAACATCCAGGTGTTCGCTCATCTCTAGTTATCAGCAAATCCCAAACTTTTGGCATTCGTCCCACATGAATCGCTCAAAGTGGCAGCTGCTATTTTACAGATCAGAAGAAAGAGAAGATGAAGAAGGATCACATATCATTGTGTGGTGGCCTAGCCTGATGGCACCCACAATACCTTCAGGCAGCCTCAACCATTCATAAGGGACTATAGGATTCAGTCACTGATGACTCATAGATATTATACAACATCCCAACCAGGAAATGCATGTCTTTTTGGGGGTTATACATAGAGTCATATTTTTAAAAACTTTTTTTTTTAAAAACTTTTTTTTTTTTTTTTTAACATCTTTTGGGCCCCCAAAGGCCTAACAACATGCAATCATCAGATTAGAAATGTGATTTAAGACAGTGCTACTGTAAATAAACATCAAGCCAAGAGTAAGTGCCTTGTATTAACTTTGTCTACATGATAAATGCCATTTGCTGAAGTACGACAACCCCTTAGATTCAATTAAGTAATATATTTAATTTTAGTTTTCTTTTTATTGCTTTTTATTTTACTAGATACAGCCTGTTTTGTGCGAGCCTCACTTTAGGCTGTTTGTGTTTTTTATTTATTTCGGGTTAAATATATCAACTGTAGTTATTTAATAGCCAGTCATTGGTTTACATTTCTTTGCAGCATATTTCACCCACCATTTTCTTCTCTGTGTTTCTCTGAAAGCACATTTCTTCCAGCCCAGCAGGTAGCGGCGTATTCCTTATGACTACTTCTGAAATTAGTTTGTGGTGTATCTATTTGGATGCTCACATAGAAAATAATGACATTATAGATTTTTTTTGTATGTTGTGAGATAAGCTACAGATTTCTAGAGAAATTCTTAATGGTCACAACAGCTTGGTAATTAAATGTAGAAATGTTGCATATTGGCAAGATGTAAGAGACAATGCTCTCTGACACACAGCAATCCCTCCAGAGCATTGCATCATAAGGGCACCGATATTAATAAAGTATATTGTGCTTTCTATCCTGCTAATTGGCTTATAGATTTTGTGACCTGTAGAATAAAATAAATTGCAATTAGCATTACATCATCTCTGTCAACAGGATGAATGCAAAAATTATTTTTCTCTTCATTATGTCTTCCACAATTATATTTTTTCAATGGGTGTTTCTGTATCTAATTATCTTGAAATATCTGCCTTCAATACTGTGACTAATTAACATTAATTAAGATCCTATTATAACATAAACCATTGTCTGATTTAAGGTGAAAAACTAGTTTCTTTTCAGTAAAGGCTGCTGAACTAAACACTTTAATGATCCTGTAATTAATCCTTTAAAAGTAGTGTCCAAAAGTGATTTTAAAGAGAACGAAAAAAAAGAAACATTGCTACTAGAGATGAGCGAATCGAAGCAGACGAAGTGGAATTCAATCTGAATTTCAGGAAACATTTGATTTGCACCGAATGCAAATTTCCTCGTGCTTTGTGGTAATGAATCGCATTTTTCCTAAAATGGCTGCTACATGTGTGAGGACATAGAGAAAGGAACTCTGGGAAGGCAAGATCACCCATACTGACATGCATGCAGCCAATCAGCATCCAGCCAGCCCTGTGATGTCACAGCCCTGTAAATACGACGGCCATCTTAGATTCTGAGATTCACCAGCATACTTAGTACAGGGAGAGACGTTTCTGCAGGTGCTAGGGACAGTAATAGAAAAATCATCATTGTGCTAAAAAAAAAAAAAAAAAAAAAAAAAAGATTTACAAGTGCAGGGAAAGATTATACAAGCTGTAGGGAAAGGATAGGGACGAATCATTCCGCCAGTATTTGTGTTGAACAGGGTTTATTCGGGGAGGTGACATCCTGGGTAATAGGAACAATCCGATTACACCTTGCTGCACTGACTGGGGATCCAAATTGCCATTGCTGCACTTTTCTGTTGAAAAGTCTTTTGTGTTCAAATAGAAAAAAAATTAGACCCTAATTGCCGTTCAGCAGTGCAGGGAGATATTTTACAGCCCAGTTTGCCCTGTATTACTAGCGAAGTACAAATGTATTCGCCTTTCATCCTTGCACTTTTCTGTTGAAAAGCCTTTTGTGTAAAAATAGAAAAAGAATTGGGCATAATTGCCATTCAACAGTGGAGTGAGATATCTTACAGCCCAATTTGCCGTATATTACTGGTGACATACAAATATATTCGCCTTTCATCATTGCACTTATCTGTTTAAAATCCTTTTGTGTACAAATAGAAAAAAATTAGGGCCTATTTGCCGTTCAGCGGTGCAGTGAGATATTTTATAGCCCAGTTTGCCGTGTATTACTGGCAAAGTACAAATATATTCGTCTTTCATTGTTGCACTTATCTGTTGAAAATCGTTTTGTGTAAAAATATAAAAAAACGTTGGCCTCATTGCCGTTCATCAGTGAAGTGAGATATTTTACAGCCCAGTTGGCCCTATATTACTGGCGAAGTACAAATATATTTACCGTTCATCTTTGCACTTATCTGTTGAAAAGCCTTTTGTGTAAAAATAGAAAAAGAATGTGGACCTAATTGCCGTTACGCAGTGCAGGGAGATATTTTACAGCCCAGTTTGTCATGTATCACTAGAGAAGTACAAATATATTTGCCTTTCGTCATTGAAACTATCTGTTGAAAAGCCTTTTGTGTAAAAATGGATAAAAATTCGGGCCTAATTGCCGGTGTAGTTATATGTGGTGAAGCACTTTTCGCGGAATGGACAGATTTAAGTAGTGGTGAAATTTTTTATGTGAAACAGACTTTTTTGGGGGAAAATTAATGGGTGATAGTAGACTTTCTTTTGTATGAAGTGAATTCCATTTTCCTTTCATTGGTGAATATTTTTATTTCAACCATGTTTTCTTCAGGAAAATTGATGGGTGATTGTGCACCTCCTTTTGCGTTATGGACTGAAGTACTTAGTGGAGAATTTTTTTTAGTGACACTGGCTTTTTTTCGGAAAATGTATGGGTGAATGCACACCTCCTTTTGAGTTATGGACTGAAGTACTAAGTGGGGAAATTCTTTATGTGACACTGGCTTTTTTTTGGAAAATGTATGGGTAAATGTACACCTCTTTTTGCAGTATGGACTGAAGTACTTAGTGGTGAAATTCGTTATGTGACACTGACTTTTTTAAAAAAAATATGTGGGTGAATGTACACCTCCTTTTGCGGTATGGACTGAAGTATTTAGTGGTGAAATTCTTTATGTGACACTGGCTTTTTTTGGAAAATGTATGGATAAATGTACACCTCCTTTTGTGGTATGGACTGAAATACTTAGTGGTAAAATTCTTTATGTGACACTGGCTTTTTTTCGGAAAATATATGGGTGAATGTACACCTCCTTTTGCGGTTTGGACTGAAGTACTTAGTGGTGAAATTCTTTATGTGAAACTGGCTTTTAAAAAAAATGTATGGGTGGATGTATACCTCTTTTTGTGGAATGGACTGAAGTACTTAGTGGTGGAACTCTTTATGTAACACTTGCTTTTTTTCGGAAAATGTATGGGTGAATGTTCACCTCCTTTTGCAGTATGGAACGAATTGCATTGTCGTGGGTCCAGCAGTAAACATAATGAAGAAGCTGATTACAACACACTAGCAGACTTTGCCTTTACTATCTATGCACAATTAACCCCTTCCTGATCGGGTACGGTGTAGCGGGACGTGAATTGCAGTCCAGCGCAATAGTATTACGGCGCGCTGATGCTTCAAAACTGCCATTATTGTGCTAAAGTCAAATAAAAAAAAAAAGTTGACATATTAGGTATTGCCACATCCGTAACAACCTGCTCTATAAAATACATGATTTAACTCCTCAGATGAACACCGTAAAAAAAAAAAACTGTGCCAAAAAAAGTTTTTGTCAACTTACAACAAACATTGCAACACCAAGCGATCTAAAAGGCATATGCAACCCAAAATAGTACCGATCAAACCGTCACCTCATCCCACAAAAAAAAACGAGACCCTACCTAAGACAATCAGTCAAAAAATAAAAAAGCTATGGCTCTCAGACTATGGAGACACTAAAACATTATTTTTGGTTTTAAAAATGCTATTATGTAAAACTTAAATAAATAAGAAAAAGTACACATTAGGTATTGCCACATCCGTAACAATCTTCTCTATAAAAATATCACATGACATAACCCCTCAGGTAAAAGCTGAAATAATAAATAGATAAAAGCTGTGCCAAAATTACCAATTTTTGGGTCACCTTGCCCCATAAAGTGCCCCATAAATGATCAAAAAATCATATGTAACCAAAAATGGTATCAATTGTTCCTGCAAAAAAACAAGCCCTGCACAAGACTAAGAAAAACAGAAAAAATAGAGACACAAAAACATATTTTTTTTTTCAAAAATGCTTTATTATGTAAAACTGAAACAAAGAAAGTAGACATATTTGATATAATTGCGTCCGTAACAACCTACTCTATAAAAAAAACAGACATTTTTTGGTTACCTTGCCTCTATAGAGCAATAAAAAAAAATTAAAAAATAACATGTACCCCAAAACATTACCAAATAAAACCGGCACCTTATCCACTAGTTTCCAAAATGGGGTCACTTTTTGGGAGTTCCTACTGTAAGGGTGCATCAGGGGGGCTTCAAATGGCACATGTGGCACTTTAAAATGGCACATCTAAAAACCAGTCCAGCAAAATCTGTCTTCCAAAAACCATATGACATTCCTTTCCGCGCCCTGCCGTCTGCCCTTACATCAGTTTACGACCACATGAGGGGTGTTTCTGTAAACCACAGAATCAGGGTAATAATTATTGAGTTTTGTTTGACTGTTAGCCCTCGATGTGTTAAAGAAAAAATGGATTAAAATGGAAAATCTGCCAAAAAAGTGAAATTTTTAAATTGAATCTCCATTTTCCTTTAATTCGTGTGGAATACCTAAACGGTAAACAAAGTTTTTAAAATGAGTTTTGAGTAGCTTTAGATATGTGGTTTCTACAATGGGGTCATTTATGTGGGGTTTCCACTATGTAAGCCCCACAAAGTGACATCAGACCTGAACTGGTCTTTAACCACTTCAGCCCCCCTAGCTTAAACACCCTTAATGACCAGGCCACTTTTTACAATTCCGCACAACACTACTTTCACCGTTTATTACTTCGTCATACAACTTACCACCCAAATGAATTTTACCTCCTTTTCTTCTCACTAATAGAGCTTTCATTTGGTGGTATTTCATTGTTGCTGACATTTTTACTTTTTTTGCCATTAATACAAATTTAACGACATTTTTGCAAAAAAATTACATTTTTCACTTTCTGTTGTAAAATATAAAAAAAAAATACATTTCTATATAAATTTTATATAAAAGTTATAGCGTTTACAAACTATGGTGCAAAAAAGTGAATTTCGGCATTTTGAAGCAGCTCTGACTTTCTGAGCACCTGTCATGTTTCTTCAGGTGCTAGAATGTCAGGATAGTATGAATACCCCCCAAATGACACCATTTTAGAAAGAAGACACCCCAAAGTATTCGCAGAGGGGCATGGTGAGTTCATGTATCATTTCATTTTTTTTCACAAGTTAGCGGAAAATGATACTTTCTGAGAAAAAAAAATAATAAAAATAAGTTTCAATTTCTGCTAACTTCTGGCAAAAAAAAATAAAACATCTCAGACGGACTCACTATGCCCCTCAGTGAATACCTTGGGGTGTCTACTTTCCGAAATGGGGTCATTTGTGGGGTGTGTTAACTGTTCTGGCATTTTGGGCGGGGCTAAATTGTGAGCCGCCATGTAAAACCTAAAGGTACTCGTTAAAATTTGGGCCCCTTTGCGCACCCAGTCTGCAAAAAAGTGTCACTTATGTGGTATCGCCGTACTCAGGAGAAGTAAGGCAATGTGTTTTGGGGTGTATTTTTACATATACCCATGTTGGGTGAGAGAAATATCTCTGTAAATTGTCAACTTTGTATAAACATTTTTAAAAGTTGTCGTTTACAGAGATATTTTTCACACAAAGTATGGGTATATATAAAAATACACCCCAAAAATAAATTGCCCTACTTCTCCTGAGTATGGCAATACCACATGTGTGCCACTTTTTTGCAGCCTGGGTGCGCAAAGGGGCCCTATGAGTACCTTTAGGATTTCACAGGGCATTTTTATGCATTTGGATTCCAGACTTCTTCTCACGCTTTAGGGGCCCCTAAAATGCCAGAACAGTATAAATACCCCACATGTGACCCCATTTTGGAAAGAAGACACCCCAAGGTATTCCGTGAGGGGTATGGTGAGTTCATGTAAAATTTTATTTTTTGTCACAAGTTAGTGGAATATGAGACTTTGTAAAAAACAAAATAAAAAAAAAACTAAATATCAATTTCTGCTAACTTGTGCCAAAAAATAAAAATTCTGTGAACTCGCCATGCCCCTCACGGAATACCTTGGGGTGTCTTCTTTCCAAAATGGGGTCACATGTGGGGTATTTATACTGACCTGGCATTTTAGGGGCCCTAAAGCGTGAAAATCCAAATGCGTAAAAATGCCCTGTGAAATCCTAAAGGTACTCATTGGTTTTAGGGCCCCTTTGCGCACCCAGGCTGCAAAAAAGTGTCACTTATGTGGTATCGCCGTACTCAGGAGAAGTAGGGCAATGTGTTTTGGGGTGTATTTTTACATATACCCATGCTGCATGTGAGAAATATCGCTGTAAACGACAACTTTTTACATTTTTTTATTCAAAGTTGTCAATTTACAGAGATATTTCTCTCACCCAGCATGGGTATATGTAAAAATACACCCCAAAACACATTGCCCTACTTCTCCTGAGTACGGCGATACCACATGTGTGACACTTTTTTGCAGCCAAGATGCGCAAAGGGGCCCAAATTCCAATAAGTACCTTTTAGGAGGGCATTTTTACGCATTTTTCTTCTCACGCTTTAGGGCCCCTAAAATGCCAGGGCAGTATAAATACCCCACATGTGACCCCATTTTGGAAAGAAGACACCCCAAGGTATTCCATGAGGGGCATGGCGAGTTCATAGAAGATTTTGTTTTTGGAACAAGTTAGTAGAAATAGATTTTTTATTGTTTTTTCTCACAAAGTCTCCCTTTCCGCTAACTTTTGACAAAAAGTTTAATTTTTCATGGACTCATTATGCCCCTAAGCGAATACCTTGGGGTGTCTTCTTTCAAAATGAGGTCACATGTGGGGTATTTATACTGCCCTGGCATTTAGGGGCCCTAAAGCGTGAGAAGAAAAATGCGTAAAAATGCCCTCCTAAAAGGTACTCATTAGAATTTGGGCCCTTTACGCATCTTGGCTGCAAAAAGTGTCACTCATGTGGTATCGCTGTACTCAGGAGAAGTAGGGAAATGTGTTTTGGGGTGTATTTTTACATATACCCATGCTGGGTGAGAGAAATATCTCTGTAAATTGACAACTTTGAATAAAAAAATGTAAAAAGTTGTCGTTTACAGCGATATTTCTCACATGCAGTATGGGTATATGTAAAAATACACCCCAAAACACATTGCCCTACTTCTCCTGAGTACGGAGATACCACATGTGTGACACTGTTTTGCAGCCAAGATGCGCAAAGGGGCCCTAAATCCAATGAGTACCTTTAGGATTTCACAGGCCATTTTTACGCATTTGGATTCTCACGCTTTCGGACCCCTAAAATGCCAGGACAGTATAAAAACCCCACAAGTGACCCCATTGTGGAAAGAAGACACCCCAAGGTATTCCGTGAGGGGCATGGCGAGTTCACAGAAAAAAAAAAAAATTGGCACAAGTTAGCGGAAATCACGGAATACCTTGGGGTGTCTTCTTTCTAAAATGGGGTCACATGTGGGGTATTTATACTGCCCTGGCATTTTAAGGTCTCCGCAATCATTACACGTATGGCCAGCATTATTAGTATCTGCGATTCTCCTTATATTGAGCATATGGGTAATAAGATTTTTTTTTTCCGTTCAGCCTCTGCGCTGAAGAAAATAAATAAATGAACGGCACAGATTTTTTCATTCGCATCGATCAATGTGGATGAAAAAATCTCTGCCAAAATCAGTGACTGCGGTGCGGTGGGCTGGGCGCTAGCTACCTAACAAGTAGCTAACTAACTGGCGGTGATAATGGACCCTTATGCCCCATTCACACGTCCGAAATTCTGTTTGCGGAACGGAATTGTGGACCCATTCATTTCTATGGGGACAGACTTTGTCCCTCTCTGATCCGGAATTACGGATCCGCGCTTCCGGGTCTGCACTTCCATTTCGCAAAAATATAGAACATGTCCTATTCTTGTCCGCAATTGCGGACAAGAAAAAGCATTTTCTATATAGTTCTGGCAATGTGCGGATCTGCAAAATGCGGAAAGCACATTGCCGGTGTCCGTGTTTTGAGGATCTGCGGATCCGTGAATCCCTGGATCCGATCCGCGGATCCGTGAATCCATGGATCCGCAAAACACATATGGACGTCTGAATGGAGCCTTACAAGGGGTGTGATCAATGACAGGGGGTGATCAGGGGGTCTAGATGGGGTGATCAAGGGGTTAATAGGTGAGGGGGTGGGAGGGGGGTTAGTGTAGTGTTTGGTGCAACTTTACATAGTTACCTGGTCCTCTGGTGGTCGATCCCAGCAAATGGGACCACCAGAGGACCAGGTAGCAGCTATATCAGACGCTGTTCACAAAACAGCGCCTGATATAGCTCTTTGATGCGATTTAATTTGCATCTACAGCCTGCCAGCGATGGATCATCGCTGGCAGGCTGTAGCAGAACTCCTGAGACGCGCTTCACTGTGAACGCGCACGTGCTCGCGTGCGCTGTTCACAGGAAGTCTCGCTTCTTGCGAGATGACGTGCCGATGCGTCCACACAGAACTACAGGACCGCCCGCAGGACGCATCCTTGTGTTAGGCGGTCCTGTAGTGGTTAAAAAGTGGGTTATGGAACTTTTCTTAACAATTTTGAGAATTGCTTCTAAAATTGGAAGCCTACCAACGTCCTAAAAAATAAGTTATAAATATTTTATGAGGTATCACTTTCTGTTTTAAAAGTAGAGAAACAGAAATTTTAAAAATTGTGAATTTTTCAAAAATTTCTGTAAATTTGGGATTTTTTCATAAATAAAGGTGAAATATATTGACTCAAATTTATGACTATTATGAAGCACAATGTGTCATGAGAAAACACTCTCAGAATAGCTTGGATAAATAAAAGTGTTCCAAAGTTATTACCACATAAAGTGACATATGTCAGATTTGCAAACAATGGCTGGGCAGGAAGGTGAAAACTGGCCCGGGTTTGAAAGCGTTAAATCAAGCAGCTTCAGTAAGTTGAAAACATTTATGTGTTTTTATCTACTTCGTCTTCATTCGATCTCCACAGCACACAAGACATGACAGGAGAGCCTCTGCTTTGGAGTCCAAGTCCAGCGTTTCTTAAGATCAGAAGTTACATCATCAGAATTGTGCGTAACATTCTTGTTCCCTGTGCAAAGCCATAACAAAAAGGACTCCGTAGGCATACACATCAGAGGAAGCTGAAGCCACATGTCGCTTACGGTTGTACATGTTTCTTGCTCTGAAGGAAGCTGGGAAGGTTCAGCCCAAACTTCCGGATGCGAGACATGGCCATAGCAAAGACCTTCTGGGGTCTCACATAGGCCACAGACAGGGAGGTCTGTGGTCTGGTGTTCCTCCCATCTCTCAGGTGGAATAAGCAACCCTGGGATGAGCGGCTCCGGCTCTGACTGAGGTAGTTCTCAGAAGCGGAGCACTCTTGCAGACAGCGGGGTCATCCGGCTATACCTCCGGTGCTGACAATGGAACCAGAGGTTTCTCGAGGCAGATTAACGCTACAGCAAATGGACTCTGAAGGGGCTCCACATGGGGGTGTATTCTACAGTGCCCCCTTATATAGGCTGTGGCGGGCCTGAGGAAGGTAACGGTGCTTCACAGAGCGCCTGTTAACACAGAGCTCCTGCCTGGTCTTGGCATCTTGGATGAAGGCAGGCCCCTCTCAACCAAAAACCACACCATGCTCCCGGTCCTCCTCTCAAAAATTGGGTCCCTGGGTTGGATCGATCCCATACCCTGACTGCCCAGTCCTCAATAGCTTTCCGATATTGCTACATATTTTCCCCATGGGCCGTAATCTCTCTGGGGACCATAGGATTTAGTCCTTCAAAAGAGCCATGCTTCCTGGGCGGCGGAATGGCGACTCCGGCTGCCTCCACCACGTTAGCCGGCACAGGGAATGCCACCTCTTTACCTTTCAGGGGCCGCTGCACTTGAGAGATGTGTATCTCTTCAGGTGCTGCCTACATCTCGGGCACTTCATCACCCCAACATATGCCACCGCAGTTTGGCTGACGAGGACATGCCATCTTGTTTCCTCTCTGGCTAGCACACACTGTTGATGAAGGTGGGGCTTCAAGGGAGGAGCTTCCACTTACTCTCCATGCACCATAATATCGCTCTTTTATACATCGCAATTATAACTTGAGAAGTTTTCCTTCTTTCTATATCTTTCTAGACTTTGTCCACGCTCTAGCACTCAGGTACTGAATATAATAAATTTTAACTTGTAATTAGCAATCCACAGGGCGGTCCCCTAACGGCAGGCAGAATCCTCTACTCCATTATATATAAGGATACCTCATTTACTCTGATCCACAATGTCCATAGAGGCATGTGGTAAAGGATAATTTTGCACCTTAATTATCCGGCTATGTCCAGGTACTTTTAGGTTCCTCCTGGTCACTGGTGCCCCTAAGCGAATACCTTGGGGTGTCTTCTTTCCAAAATGGGGTCACATGTGGGGTATTTATACTGCCCTGGCATTTTAGGGGCCCTAAAGCGTGAGAAGAAAAATGCGTAAAATGCCCTCCTAAAAGGTACTCATTAGAATTTGGGCTCTTTGCGCATCTTGGCTGCAAAAGTGTCACTCATGTGGTATCGCTGTACTCAGGAGAAGTAGGAATGTGTTTTGGGGTGTATTTTTACATATACCCATGCTGGGTGAGAGAAATATCTCTGTAAATTGACAACTTTGAATAAAAAATGTAAAAGTTGTCGTTTACAGCGATATTTCTCACATGCAGTATGGGTATATGTAAAAATACACCCCAAAACACATTGCCCTACTTCTCCTGAGTACGGAGATACCACATGTGTGACACTGTTTTGCAGCCAAGATGCGCAAAGGGCCCTAAATCCAATGAGTACCTTTAGGATTTCACAGGCCATTTTTACGCATTTGGATTCTCACGCTTTGGACCCCTAAAATGCCAGGACAGTATAAAAACCCCACAAGTGACCCCATTGTGGAAAGAAGACACCCCAAGGTATTCCGTGAGGGGCATGGCGAGTTCACAGAAAAAAAAAAAATTGGCACAAGTTAGCGGAAATCACGGAATACCTTGGGGTGTCTTCTTTCTAAAATGGGGTCACATGTGGGGTATTTATACTGCCCTGGCATTTTAAGGTCTCCGTAATCATTACACGTATGGCCAGCATTATTAGTATCTGCGATTCTCCTTATATTGAGCATATGGGTAATAAGATTTTTTTTCCGTTCAGCCTCTGCGCTGAAGAAAATAAATAAATGAACGGCACAGATTTTTTCATTCGCATCGATCAATGTGGATGAAAAAATCTCTGCCAAAATCAGTGACTGCGGTGCGGTGGGCTGGGCGCTAGCTACCTAACAAGTAGCTAACTAACTGGCGGTGATAATGGACCCTTATGCCCCATTCACACGTCCGAAATTCTGTTTGCGGAACGGAATTGTGGACCCATTCATTTCTATGGGGACAGACTTTGTCCCTCTCTGATCCGAATTACGGATCCGCGCTCCGGGTCTGCACTTCCATTTCGCAAAAATATAGAACATGTCCTATTCTTGTCCGCAATTGCGGACAAGAAAAAGCATTTTCTATATAGTTCTGGCAATGTGCGGATCTGCAAAATGCGGAAAGCACATTGCCGGTGTCCGTGTTTTGAGGATCTGCGGATCCGTGAATCCCTGGATCCGATCCGCGGATCCGTGAATCCATGGATCCGCAAAACACATATGGACGTCTGAATGGAGCCTTACAAGGGGTGTGATCAATGACAGGGGGTGATCAGGGGGTCTAGATGGGGTGATCAAGGGGTTAATAGGTGAGGGGGTGGGAGGGGGGTTAGTGTAGTGTTTGGTGCAACTTTACATAGTTACCTGGTCCTCTGGTGGTCGATCCCAGCAAATGGGACCACCAGAGGACCAGGTAGCAGCTATATCAGACGCTGTTCACAAAACAGCGTCTGATATAGCTCTTTGATGCGATTTAATTTGCATCTACAGCCTGCCAGCGATGGATCATCGCTGGCAGGCTGTAGCAGAACTCCTGAGACGCGCTTCACTGTGAACGCGCACGTGCTCGCGTGCGCGTTCACAGGAAGTCTCGCTTCTTGCGAGATGACGTGCCGATGCGTCCACACAGAACTACAGGACCGCCCGCAGGACGCATCCTTGTGTTAGGCGGTCCTGTAGTGGTTAAAAAGTGGGTTATGGAACTTTTCTTAACAATTTTGAGAATTGCTTCTAAAATTGGAAGCCTACCAACGTCCTAAAAAATAAGTTATAAATATTTTATGAGGTATCACTTTCTGTTTTAAAAGCAGAGAAACAGAAATTTTAAAAATTGTGAATTTTTCAAAAATTTCTGTAAATTTGGGATTTTTTCATAAATAAAGGTGAAATATATTGACTCAAATTTATGACTATTATGAAGCACAATGTGTCATGAGAAAACACTCTCAGAATAGCTTGGATAAATAAAAGTGTTCCAAAGTTATTACCACATAAAGTGACATATGTCAGATTTGCAAACAATGGCTGGGCAGGAAGGTGAAAACTGGCCCGGGTTTGAAAGCGTTAAATCAAGCAGCTTCAGTAAGTTGAAAACATTTATGTGTTTTTATCTACTTCGTCTTCATTCGATCTCCACAGCACACAAGACATGACAGGAGAGCCTCTGCTTTGGAGTCCAAGTCCAGCGTTTCTTAAGATCAGAAGTTACATCATCAGAATTGTGCGTAACATTCTTGTTCCCTGTGCAAAGCCATAACAAAAAGGACTCCGTAGGCATACACATCAGAGGAAGCTGAAGCCACATGTCGCTTACGGTTGTACATGTTTCTTGCTCTGAAGGAAGCTGGGAAGGTTCAGCCCAAACTTCCGGATGCGAGACATGGCCATAGCAAAGACCTTCTGGGGTCTCACATAGGCCACAGACAGGGAGGTCTGTGGTCTGGTGTTCCTCCCATCTCTCAGGTGGAATAAGCAACCCTGGGATGAGCGGCTCCGGCTCTGACTGAGGTAGTTCTCAGAAGCGGAGCACTCTTGCAGACAGCGGGGTCATCCGGCTATACCTCCGGTGCTGACAATGGAACCAGAGGTTTCTCGAGGCAGATTAACGCTACAGCAAATGGACTCTGAAGGGGCTCCACATGGGGGTGTATTCTACAGTGCCCCCTTATATAGGCTGTGGCGGGCCTGAGGAAGGTAACGGTGCTTCACAGAGCGCCTGTTAACACAGAGCTCCTGCCTGGTCTTGGCATCTTGGATGAAGGCAGGCCCCTCTCAACCAAAAACCACACCATGCTCCCGGTCCTCCTCTCAAAAATTGGGTCCCTGGGTTGGATCGATCCCATACCCTGACTGCCCAGTCCTCAATAGCTTTCCGATATTGCTACATATTTTCCCCATGGGCCGTAATCTCTCTGGGGACCATAGGATTTAGTCCTTCAAAAGAGCCATGCTTCCTGGGCGGCGGAATGGCGACTCCGGCTGCCTCCACCACGTTAGCCGGCACAGGGAATGCCACCTCTTTACCTTTCAGGGGCCGCTGCACTTGAGAGATGTGTATCTCTTCAGGTGCTGCCTACATCTCGGGCACTTCATCACCCCAACATATGCCACCGCAGTTTGGCTGACGAGGACATGCCATCTTGTTTCCTCTCTGGCTAGCACACACTGTTGATGAAGGTGGGGCTTCAAGGGAGGAGCTTCCACTTACTCTCCATGCACCATAATATCGCTCTTTTATACATCGCAATTATAACTTGAGAAGTTTTCCTTCTTTCTATATCTTTCTAGACTTTGTCCACGCTCTAGCACTCAGGTACTGAATATAATAAATTTTAACTTGTAATTAGCAATCCACAGGGCGGTCCCCTAACGGCAGGCAGAATCCTCTACTCCATTATATATAAGGATACCTCATTTACTCTGATCCACAATGTCCATAGAGGCATGTGGTAAAGGATAATTTTGCACCTTAATTATCCGGCTATGTCCAGGTACTTTTAGGTTCCTCCTGGTCACTGGTGCCCCTAAGCGAATACCTTGGGGTGTCTTCTTTCCAAAATGGGGTCACATGTGGGGTATTTATACTGCCCTGGCATTTTAGGGGCCCTAAAGCGTGAGAAGAAAAATGCGTAAAAATGCCCTCCTAAAAGGTACTCATTAGAATTTGGGCCCTTTGCGCATCTTGGCTGCAAAAGTGTCACTCATGTGGTATCGCTGTACTCAGGAGAAGTAGGAAATGTGTTTTGGGGTGTATTTTTACATATACCCATGCTGGGTGAGAGAAATATCTCTGTAAATTGACAACTTTGAATAAAAAAATGTAAAAGTTGTCGTTTACAGCGATATTTCTCACATGCAGTATGGGTATATGTAAAAATACACCCCAAAACACATTGCCCTACTTCTCCTGAGTACGGAGATACCACATGTGTGACACTGTTTTGCAGCCAAGATGCGCAAAGGGCCCTAAATCCAATGAGTACCTTTAGGATTTCACAGGCCATTTTTACGCATTTGGATTCTCACGCTTCGACCCCTAAAATGCCAGGACAGTATAAAAACCCCACAAGTGACCCCATTGTGGAAAGAAGACACCCCAAGGTATTCCGTGAGGGGCATGGCGAGTTCACAGAAAAAAAAATTGGCACAAGTTAGCGGAAATCACGGAATACCTTGGGGTGTCTTCTTTCTAAAATGGGGTCACATGTGGGGTATTTATACTGCCCTGGCATTTTAAGGTCTCCGTAATCATTACACGTATGGCCAGCATTATTAGTATCTGCGATTCTCCTTATATTGAGCATATGGGTAATAAGATTTTTTTTCCGTTCAGCCTCTGCGCTGAAGAAAATAAATAAATGAACGGCACAGATTTTTTCATTCGCATCGATCAATGTGGATGAAAAAATCTCTGCCAAAATCAGTGACTGCGGTGCGGTGGGCTGGGCGCTAGCTACCTAACAAGTAGCTAACTAACTGGCGGTGATAATGGACCCTTATGCCCCATTCACACGTCCGAAATTCTGTTTGCGGAACGGAATTGTGGACCCATTCATTTCTATGGGGACAGACTTTGTCCCTCTCTGATCCGGAATTACGGATCCGCGCTTCCGGGTCTGCACTTCCATTTCGCAAAAATATAGAACATGTCCTATTCTTGTCCGCAATTGCGGACAAGAAAAAGCATTTTCTATATAGTTCTGGCAATGTGCGGATCTGCAAAATGCGGAAAGCACATTGCCGGTGTCCGTGTTTTGAGGATCTGCGGATCCGTGAATCCCTGGATCCGATCCGCGGATCCGTGAATCCATGGATCCGCAAAACACATATGGACGTCTGAATGGAGCCTTACAAGGGGTGTGATCAATGACAGGGGGTGATCAGGGGGTCTAGATGGGGTGATCAAGGGGTTAATAGGTGAGGGGGTGGGAGGGGGTTAGTGTAGTGTTTGGTGCAACTTTACATAGTTACCTGGTCCTCTGGTGGTCGATCCCAGCAAATGGGACCACCAGAGGACCAGGTAGCAGCTATATCAGACGCTGTTCACAAAACAGCGTCTGATATAGCTCTTTGATGCGATTTAATTTGCATCTACAGCCTGCCAGCGATGGATCATCGTTGGCAGGCTGTAGCAGAACTCCTGAGACGCGCTTCACTGTGAACGCGCACGTGCTCGCGTGCGCGTTCACAGGAAGTCTCGCTTCTTGCGAGATGACGTGCCGATGCGTCCACACAGAACTACAGGACCGCCCGCAGGACGCATCCTTGTGTTAGGCGGTCCTGTAGTGGTTAAAAAGTGGGTTATGGAACTTTTCTTAACAATTTTGAGAATTGCTTCTAAAATTGGAAGCCTACCAACGTCCTAAAAAAATAAGTTATAAATATTTTATGAGGTATCACTTTCTGTTTTAAAAGCAGAGAAACAGAAATTTTAAAAATTGTGAATTTTTCAAAAATTTCTGTAAATTTGGGATTTTTTCATAAATAAAGGTGAAATATATTGACTCAAATTTATGACTATTATGAAGCACAATGTGTCATGAGAAAACACTCTCAGAATAGCTTGGATAAATAAAAGTGTTCCAAAGTTATTACCACATAAAGTGACATATGTCAGATTTGCAAACAATGGCTGGGCAGGAAGGTGAAAACTGGCCCGGGTTTGAAAGCGTTAAATCAAGCAGCTTCAGTAAGTTGAAAACATTTATGTGTTTTTATCTACTTCGTCTTCATTCGATCTCCACAGCACACAAGACATGACAGGAGAGCCTCTGCTTTGGAGTCCAAGTCCAGCGTTTCTTAAGATCAGAAGTTACATCATCAGAATTGTGCGTAACATTCTTGTTCCCTGTGCAAAGCCATAACAAAAAGGACTCCGTAGGCATACACATCAGAGGAAGCTGAAGCCACATGTCAGCTTACGGTTGTACATGTTTCTTGCTCTGAAGGAAGCTGGGAAGGTTCAGCCCAAACTTCCGGATGCGAGACATGGCCATAGCAAAGACCTTCTGGGGTCTCACATAGGCCACAGACAGGGAGGTCTGTGGTCTGGTGTTCCTCCCATCTCTCAGGTGGAATAAGCAACCCTGGGATGAGCGGCTCCGGCTCTGACTGAGGTAGTTCTCAGAAGCGGAGCACTCTTGCAGACAGCGGGGTCATCCGGCTATACCTCCGGTGCTGACAATGGAACCAGAGGTTTCTCGAGGCAGATTAACGCTACAGCAAATGGACTCTGAAGGGGCTCCACATGGGGTGTATTCTACAGTGCCCCCTTATATAGGCTGTGGCGGGCCTGAGGAAGGTAACGGTGCTTCACAGAGCGCCTGTTAACACAGAGCTCCTGCCTGGTCTTGGCATCTTGGATGAAGGCAGGCCCCTCTCAACCAAAAACCACACCATGCTCCCGGTCCTCCTCTCAAAAATTGGGTCCCTGGGTTGGATCGATCCCATACCCTGACTGCCCAGTCCTCAATAGCTTTCCGATATTGCTACATATTTTCCCCATGGGCCGTAATCTCTCTGGGGACCATAGGATTTAGTCCTTCAAAAGAGCCATGCTTCCTGGGCGGCGGAATGGCGACTCCGGCTGCCTCCACCACGTTAGCCGGCACAGGGAATGCCACCTCTTTACCTTTCAGGGGCCGCTGCACTTGAGAGATGTGTATCTCTTCAGGTGCTGCCTACATCTCGGGCACTTCATCACCCCAACATATGCCACCGCAGTTTGGCTGACGAGGACATGCCATCTTGTTTCCTCTCTGGCTAGCACACACTGTTGATGAAGGTGGGGCTTCAAGGGAGGAGCTTCCACTTCCTCTCCATGCACCATAATATCGCTCTTTTATACATCGCAATTATAACTTGAGAAGTTTTCCTTCTTTCTATATCTTTCTAGACTTTGTCCACGCTCTAGCACTCAGGTACTGAATATAATAAATTTTAACTTGTAATTAGCAATCCACAGGGCGGTCCCCCTAACGGCAGGCAGAATCCTCTACTCCATTATATATAAGGATACCTCATTTACTCTGATCCACAATGTCCATAGAGGCATGTGGTAAAGGATAATTTTGCACCTTAATTATCCGGCTATGTCCAGGTACTTTTAGGTTCCTCCTGGTCACTGGTGCTTGTGAAGTCTATTGACTAATTTAGCACTAGACTTTCTCTACATCCAGACGTAGACTCACTGGTCTGGGTTGTGCTGCTGTAATAGTGTTCTCTATACTCCTTTGGCTTGGCCAGATCCAAGGGGCTAAAATAGCAGCTACATTGTGGACTGCTCTGATTCACATCCTCCATTAACTTCCTCCTCTGTTCGTTCTCATACTCAACACACACACTGACTTGAGACCCCCCTACGAGCTATACTGTATAAATAAGTGATGCAAGCACCACCTAGGGGCGAATAAAGGTAAATGACACTGCCAGCCTGATAAAGTGAATTACAGCATGATACCGCATTACATTTTATATGAAATTTAGCAAGAGTTTAAAGTGCCCACATATAGAACACAGTGGGACAATGCATCAATTCAAGATGAATCAGGCATGGATGAGTAAGGATTTCCACTCACCAATGCCTGATGCATCAGACTAGATCATCCATAGTGCCACACCAACACTTTGACAAAAGAGACCGGTTTCTTCTGGCTACCTCCGTCAGCTACTATTCTGATGCTGTTACCCACCTGATGCCACACATCTGATGCCAAGTGCTCCTTCTTTCACCCACCATATTCAGGGGATACTGGTATTGCCACCCACCTGCACATTATGTCACTTTTCCACTCTGTGGCCTCCTGATGCTGCCGCCACCTCCGGACTCTGTCATTGTGCCACCTGGTGGCCTCCTCATACTGCTGCCAACTCCAGACCCTGTCATTGAGCCACTCTGTGGACTTCTCATGCTGTTCCCACCCTCCCCACTTCATGACTGATCCACTATTTTGGCTTCCTGCCTGGCTGACATCTTCATTTATTTGACACGTCTTCTGATCTGTCAGAAGGAAAGAAAAACGAGATGCACAACGGATCCTTTCTTTATAGCAGCTTTAAGGCCTTTAAGAAAATTAATCAGTGATGTCAACACAAACTTACTGCTAACACCCTCTCCACTCTGTCAGAGGAGCTCTACTTGTATAAGCGTTTAATAGAACAGGTTCTGTAGACATCTATGTGGAATCAGCTGATGACGGTGTAAAATGAGTTCGCTTCTTCTTGACACTAACATCGACCTGTAAGGCTGAGTTGATACTAGGGTTATTTGGTCAGTTTTGGCCCCGTGACCGCCCAAATAACTTAAGTATGCAGTGATTCTAGGAGCAACGCCTGTCATCTGCATGTCATACAGACTAACAGTATAATTTCACGACCAAAGCAGACTCCCTATGCGTGTTACTGCAAGGCACAGTGTTCTAGACCACTATAAAGGCTTTCAGCAGCCAGGAAATAGCGTTTTTAATGTAACTCGCCTCGAATATATTCGGATCAAATCAATTTTTTCCCGAAAAATTTGGCTAATCGGCCAATCAAATATTTGAAAAATTCACTCATCTCTAATGTTTAATATTAAACAGTAGTCAATTCTTTGAAAGGTAGCATGCTCTTGGTGGCTCCAGCTGAAAAAAAAAATGTTGCCATGCACCATATAGTGCAACTCCATATTACAGGGCTATAGGTACTTTATGACCACCATATGGTTCTCTGTATGGTTTGATATTATTGAATTTTAGCTTTAAAAAGGATGATAAATGCCACATTTTTTGTCTGGATTCATATAGAAACGGATGAACCTCTACATACCTCCATACGGGAATGTAGCTAAAGGCTCATGGGCCCTGGTGCAAGAGTTCAGCTTGGGCCCCCCTTCCCTTGCTTTGTGGCCAGAGAAGCACATAGCCTTTGCGCTGCCTGAGGCAAAAATTGAAATGGCAACTCCCCCCCCAGCCATATTCTTGACCTAACCCCTTCCCTCCTGCCAGAGGTGTCAGTTGACCAGCATGCTCTTTCTATAATCCCTCATGCTCACGACCATTCAGTTTGCGTAACGGACCGGGCTGCCCATTATAGAGATGCCTATTCTTGTCAGACAAGAAGAGGACATGTTATATTTTTTTTGTGGGGCTACGGAACGGAGCAACGGATGCGGAAAGCACCCGGAGTGCTGTCCGCATCTTTTGCGGCCCCATTAATGTGAATGGATCCGCACCCTAGCCGCAAAAACTGCGGCTCAGATGCGGACCAGGACAACGGTCGTGTGCATGAGCCCTAATACTGGTGCCTTTTTATGCGACACATGGGTCTTTGGGCTTCCTCAGGCACATGAATCCGACTGCTACCTCTGCACCCCCTACAGCTATGCCCCTGCCTCCATATGAAATTCTCATATAATTATATACATACTATTCCTATGTAGATTTTAAATACCAGGATCATACTTTGTCAAATTTTGCTTTTCTTGGTTGGCATAGCATCAAAGAAACATTTCTTCCATGATAACGTAAACAACATATAAGATGGGATCCTGTTCCTGGAAAACAGTAAATATGTAGCAATTAATACTTTGCTGTACTAATAAAAGATGTATCACAATTTAATTGGAAAAAGCTTTTGGGCTTTTATACTGTGTGTATTGGAATCCTTTATAGTATATGGTCAAAGGTGGAATAGGGAATGGCATTATTTTATAACTACCATCTAATTTATATTTTGCTGATATCTAAATATCGGTCGAGATTTACCATCCTCATATACAAAAAGGGAGAAGATATTTCAAATAGTAAGCGTGGAAACCATCTTTTTTCATTAAATTGTACACAAAACACAGAATAGCCACAATGAATAAAAACGCAAAATGGTGTTACAAAAACACTGGTGCGCGCATAAAGAAAACCATACAAAAACATGCAAGGAAAGAAGTACAATAAATAACAGAATACTTCTCAGTATGCAGTGCAATACATCTTACTATTACTGTCCCAAATTCTCAAACTGTCAAGAAAACTAAATATATTCCTTAAACCAGAAAGAGAAAGCATAAAGCACAGAGGACACACTGTTCTGTTTCAGTATCGTGCATTGTGTATTGGTATGCTCCTCTCTTCTCCTCCCCCCCCCCCTGTTTCAGCTTCTAGTTGGTTCAGTCTAGCCACTTCATGTTTTCCCTGTCATGCATTGCCGTTTTGTGTGCTCTGACTTTGAGGAGAATCTGAGGAGAATCTGTGTAGTATCTCATGTTCTTATCAAGGAGAATATTAGAAGCATAATTCTTTTACCATCTGGATTCCCTGCACATCTTGTAATACAATCTCCGGATTAAAGACTACTTGATTAATTCCTGGGTGTCTGATGCGCAAACTGTAAGTGGAGAATGTCTGATTCAACAAGTCACCTCACAGATGCGTGATTGTATAAGGCTGACATTTCGAAACGCCACAGTAAAAGAATTGTCTTAGTACTCTCCTTCTCCCGCTAAGAAAAGAATATACTCCTCCTCCAAGTAATAGCCATCATCATTTGTCTTCTGTTATGCTAAAGTGTAAGGTAATATCCTATACTGCTCAGTTCTGCATTCACTAGGATCTCAGAAGCTTTTAGCAATTTCAGTTTCATACAGGCTAGGAACTGTATTCAGCCTGTTTTCTGGAGGTAAATTTCGTCTGCCTGCTGTAAGCTATTAAAAGACTGAACCACCACTAGAGGTCACTGTTGTGTTACAGATGGAAATACAGGACACAGCTAGAAGGATTTCTAAGCCCTCATTAAAAATGAAGGAGACGCTCCTAACTACCAAAATTGAAATATACAATAATGTATCTATTTTGTGGGAAAAGACTGAACAATGTATGGATGCAGCACATGGATCAGGCTATAACGAAGATCAATTAAAGGCCATGTGTACAAAATTGAATAAAACCTATGATAGTTTTAAGAGACTTTCTGAAAAATATTCTTCTCTGTTATCAAGTCTCAACTCAGAGGAATTCATCCTAGAATTAGAATTAAAGACCTACACTGCACTTAATGCTAGAGGAAAATATATCACAACAATATGAAAATGCATCCCGCCATTCTAACCTTTTAAGGTCCTCCAAGGCTTCATCCTGTTCCTCGAAATCTATTGCTCAGTCCTCATCACTAAGGTATCGCTCGCAGCACTCTTCGCTGAGTACCTCATTGGTGTTGGCATGCACAAAAGCGGAAGCAGCGAAGGTACAAGCTCACTGCATTAAAAAGGAAGCATCCATTAAGGCACAAGTCGCAGAGACACAAGCCCTATCCCAAGCTAATCAAGCAGCTATACAAGCCCAATCTCAAGCTAATCAAGCAGCTATACAGGCTCAGGAGCAAGCTATACTAGCCCAATCTCAAGCTAATCAAGCAGTTATTCAGGCGCAAGCGACCAAAGCTAAGTCCGAAGCTGAGTTGGGGGTCCTTTAGAAGGAAAGGGAAGAAGCAGAAGCCATGGCTGAACTCAGAGTTCTTGAAGAAGCTGCTGTCCAAGATATCTAATGACTCAGAAGGCCGTACTGTGCAATTTGTCCTAGAACAAAGCAAAGTCAATACATTTGCACCAGAAGATTTGGGCTCTGCACGCCAGCCTGGTGAACTCATGCGGATAGAAAAAGAGGCAGCTGATAACTATATGGTTGACCCCAGTCCATTGGACATTTCTCTTTCTTTCAAACCTCTGGCACCTTACACAGTATTTCAGGCGCCATTAGAGACCAAGCCACTTCATTCTCATCAAATCACATTAAAACCTCCTGAGACTAGTTACATAGCAACCAAGACGCTGGCACCAAGATTACCAGATGTGAAGCCTTCATTTACGCTCAACCCAGCTGCCACTCCGTTCCATCTTCCAACCCCCAAACATATTGTATCAGATGGTGCCAACAACACCAGCGAGGGAGAAGTTCCCATAGCCATGATGCAGGAAAGAAATAACGCATCAGAAATCGCTAAGTACCTCACTCTCAGGGACCTCATCAGTACTAGCCTTACGAACTTTGATGATCGCCCAGAGAACTATAGAATTTGGAAGGCCACCTTCAAGACAATAGTTCAAACCATTGCTGTACCGCCTATGCAAGAACTTGATTTAGTAATTAGATGGCTAGGTCCATTGTCGTCAAACTGTGTTAAGAGACTCAAAACCGTTCATATCTACGAACCAGTCAAAGGCCTTCGTCTCGCATGGGAAAGATTAGAGCAGACATACGGCAGCTCGGAAGTAGTTGAACGTGCCTTATTTAAACGACTATACAACTTTCCTGGATTATCCAATACAGACCGCCAAGGGTCCCAGGAATGAAGCGATCTTCTTCTTGAGTTTGAAATTGTCAAGGGAGACCCGCAGATAAGAGGTCTCAGCTTTCTTGATACCTCCCATGGTGTGGGCCTGATCGTAGAGAAATTACCCCTCAATATTCAAGACCAATGGGCAACAACAGGTTCAAAATACAAGGAGCAACATCGTGTTCTCTTTCCACCATTTTTATTCTTCTGTAAGTTCATCAAGGACTTGGCTAGAGCTAAAAACGATCCCAGTTTTAACACCTTGGGAACCAACATTTTTGGCTTTACTAAACAGAGACACGAGACTTTCAGTCCCAGACAGGGGGCTCTAAAGGTCTAATTTCAGTAAAAAAGACAGGGGTTGTGCCCACTACTAACAATAGAAATTAAAGCCCTTAGGAACCCGATCATCATTGCCCTATCCATGATAAACCACATCCTTTAAGGAAATGCTGTGTCTTCATAGCAAAGCCCTTTGAGGAACGTAAGGAGTTCCTAAGGAGTCATGATATCTGCTTCAGATGCTGTGCATCCACTGAGCACTTCGCCAGAGACTGTAAGGTTCTAGTCAAGTGTTCTGAATGTAATAGTGATCTACATGTGTCCGCTGTTCACCCGGGACCAATCAGGCGGAACCTAGAACCAGTTAGCTGGCACAAGTCCCATTCCGTTCAAGGAGGGGAGAGTCATGGCAGGGAGAGTGCCGACCGACCAACCACAACCGTCACGCCCAGATGCACAAAGGTATGTGGAGAAGGACTTGTGTGTGGTAAGTCTTGTTCTAAGATTTGCCTCATGGATGTGTTTCCTACTGCACGACCAGAGAAGCCCATCAAAGGAGATAAGAAACTCTCTCTTCCAACCCTTATTGAGTGTGACAAATTGCCGGACACAAGGGATGAGATTCCCACACCTGAAGCTGCACAGCCTCATCTCAGGAACATAGCCAGAGAGTTTCCCCCCCTTGATAAACATACCGAGATCTTGCTCTTGCTAGGTAGAGACATTCTTGAGGCTCATAAGGTCCTTAAACTTCGCAATGGACCTTTCAACGCTCCATATGCCCAGAAACTTACAGTGGGTTGGATCATTGTGGGGGATATATGTCTGGACAGAACCCGCAGACCCTGTCAAGTACACTCCTTCAGAACTGACATAATAATAGGGGGACAAACCTCTTACGTCAGGCAGTGTCCTAACCTCTACTATGTGCAACAGGTTCCCTGCCCAAATATTCTAAAAACATCAGAAAACAGCTTAAATCCAATGGAGTCAGCTGCAGAATAATGTTCCTGGACAGAGGGGCAGCTTGTAGAAAGGCCTTCAGGATCTCAATTGAAGCCCTCTTCAAGCCCTTCCCAGCTTTGCAGTCCTCACACAGTTTATCATAATGAATACTATATCTTCACTGACAACATGCCTTCTGATTCATGTAGTTGATGAGACACCGCAGAAACGCAGAAACGTGAGTCTTCCAGTCAACTGTTTGACAATGAGTTTAATTCTGTAAAAGAAGTATCTTCTGAACTTTCTCTAAAGGAGGTTCCTTCAACAGAGAAAGAGTTCATTTCAGATACTTTGCAAGAACCTTCAGTTCCATCTGCAGTTGTTGATTGCACTCAAGAGGATCACAGTTTTTCCCAGTCTTCAACGGATGAGCACCTTCATATTGCTCAGCCTTTTCTGTAAACCACAGCGAAAAGTTTACCGCCAATGTCCATGACAAATAATGCATGTCAACAACCCAAGTCCATACGTACAAATACAGATCCCATTTCAGAAGTGAAAAGCAGACAAGAGCATTTGCATTCATGATCCATAGACAGAAAGCAATCCACATCTAAATCAACCGCACAAAATAAGTGCTCTCACTCTAAATCTTTGGTAAGATCAAGGAGAACCAAGTCTCGCTCAGCTTCTAATGAAAGCAACAGACAATCTCCTGTAGTAAAAAAGAAGAAATCCACATCTGGGGTGCATAAAAGATCACTCAAGAATAAACCAGAAAGATAGGAGATATTCCTGTGCCATCTGGCGTTTTCAAAGAGCACAACATTTATATGTTTCAGTGGAAGCAGGTACAACATCTCGCCAGTCATTTCTGGGAAAAGTGGAGAAGAAAGTACCTCTACCTCTTGCAAGAATGCAGAAGGTGGCAAGAACCAAGACCTAATTTAAAGGAAGGAGATTTTGTTCTGTTAAGAGACAAACAAGTTGATCGTCTCGACTGGCCTACTGGACTTATTACTAAAGTTGTTTCCAGTTCGGATTGAAAGAACTTCCATTGAGATTCCTTCTACCAGAGATGCTCATGTTTCCAGTACCAGCTCTATGGTCTGAACTGAAGACATATCCTTTTTTGGTTTGAATAAATATTCATTGCATGTTTCCTTTTCAGGTTTATGGACATTATTTATCTGTTTATTCATCAGGTTTATGGACATTATTAATTGTTATTTTATTCAATTCCATTCTATACATAGTGGTATATACCGTTACCAGACGGGGAGTGTTCTGTTTCAGTATCTTGCATTGTGTATTGGTATGCTCCTCTCTTCCCCCCCCCCTCTGTTTCAGCTACTAGTGGGTTTAGTCTAGCCACTTCCTGTTTTCCCTGTCATGCATTGCTGTTTTGTGTGCTCTGACTCTGAGGAGAATCTGTGTAGTATCTCATGTTCTTATCAAGGAGAATATTAGAGGCATAATTCTTTTACCATCTGGATTCCCTGCATATCTTGTAATACAATCTCCGGATTAAAGACTACTTGATTAACTCCTGGGTGTCTGATGCGTAAACTGTAAGTGGAGAATGTCTGATTCAACAAGTCACCTCACAGATGCGTGATTGTATAAGGCTAACATTTCGAAACGCCACACATACATATTCCAAATCTATGCCAGGTAAGAGTGTAAGAAAAAAAATATTAATGATAGAGATATGGAAAAGGATTAAGAAGTAAAAGAGTAATTGAAAAGGAACACATAAGTTCCAGATCTTATTATATTTTCCTGGATGCCCCCTGCCTTTATACACAATAGAATAATAAGGTATGAGATTTCTCCACATGAAAATCATGTTCGATCTATCCACCACAAGGCAGTAGCCATTCTGACAAGAAACGGCGTTTCCAGAAGAAATATACAAACTTGGTGTTGCCACATCCCTTGCACAAGGACAACAAATGCAAAAACCTCTGGGTCATGCAGCACAGGCATCTAACCTCTAACAGGAAATCTGCATACCGTACTTCCTTTTAAAATCTCTGAATCACTAGACACTGCCAGATTATGTGATTATGTGGCAAAGATCAGAACATAGAAGAGTGTACTTAATGCATTCTCTGATAGGGATACTTCCATTTTTATGAAGTCAGACAGGGGTAAGATAACATTGGGGGAACTAAAAACACCTGTATTTATTTGTTGTTTGTTACTAGTGAAACAAATAAAGGTTAAATATGTTGAAATGCGGTAAGTGTCTTCTGTCTTTTAATAGCAGAGGAGAAGAGTGTTAATTATTTTGTCATGTTTAAATGAAGAGCAGAAATTAAACCCCTGAGTTCCTGAGACCCAGGAATTCCTATCCAGGGGTAGTATGAAATATTTGGTTTATGGGTCCGGAAACAGAATATGCACAGTGAGATGGATTCTTAAATACTGTGCCTATAGAAATGGAAGATGCCTCGGTATGTTGGATCAAGTGAAAATTATGTACCCTTGATAATTTATTTAACTAAATTTCTTAATTAAATATAAAACAAGCAATAAACATTAACCATTCATTAAAGGGGTTGTCTAACTTCCCCTGTCTAACTGAAGGAAGGCCAGCACCTCCAAGGAGTAAACGGCAAGCTCAGGCCATGTGCCCAGTTTGGAGACCCAGAAGTTAAATGGGGCAAACCCATCAGTTAGTATGTGTAGGCGTGTGCACACATACTGTTCCACCATGTTTCTGAAATGCTGCCTCCTGCTAAGATGTTATATATCAGCTGGTGGTGCTGGTTCTTGTGGCATGCTGACAAAGCTTTTCCACATTTCGGCCATGCTAACCCTGCCTTCTGAGGTGCTGGCGATGCCCCAGCTGCATTGGCGACTTCTTCCTCCTCCTCTGCCTTCGCTTTGTGCTTCCAGTGAGGCCCCGGTGTCAGGTGGGAATGCCATCAGCAGCAAGTCTACCATCGTGCAGAATATATTTCCCAGTCAGGTATGCAGTGCAGGGGTAGTGTAAATGAAAAAAGGGTACAGATCACCCAACAACCTAAACGCCGCCGAATTTACAGAATATATTTCCCAGTCAGGTATGCAGTGCTGGGGTAGTTTGAAAGTAAAATGGGGTATAGATCACCCAACATTCTAAACGCTGCCGAATTTACAGAGTATATTTCCCATTCAGGTATGCAAAGCAGGGGTAGTGTGAAAGAAAAAAGAAGTACAGATCACCCAACAATCTAAACGCCGCCAAATTTACAGAATATATTTCCCTGTCAGGTATGCAGTGCAGCAGGAACACACCCTCCAAACCACCCACAATCTAAGAGCTGGATTTACTGATTAAATTTCACCCTCAGAAATGCAGTGCAGGCTGCAAATGTACTTTATGGCAAAAAATAAGTGATTTTTTTCACCAGCAATATCAGTAGTATTTACTGGTTATATTGCAGTGTCAGAAATGCGGTGCAGGCTGCAAATGTACTATCTAGCACAAAAAGTGTGCTTTTTTCTACCAACAATGTAAATGCAGTATTTAATGGTTTTATTGGACTGTCAGAAATGTGCAGGCCAAAAAATGTACTTTATAGCACAAAAAATGGGAATTTGTCAACCGACAATGTAACAGCAGTATTTTCTGGTTTTATTTGACTGTCAGATATGCAGTGGCGATGTCAGAAAGAGAAAAAAAAAATAAAAAATCGCTTTAGGTCACACAAATATGTGACAGACTAATATAATTGAATTATTTTCACTGCCAGGTATGCACTGCAGGCCGCTGGGGTACTTGACCGCCAAAAAAAGGGAATTAGTCCCCCTAGAATCTAACAGATGGATTTAATGAATAGATTTTCCCTGTCACATAATTAGCACAAGCGTAGTTCACAGAAAAAAGTGGGAATATTTCTCCCCCCGTGGGGCCCTGAAATCACAGACAGATTACCTATATTATTTTCCCTTCCCTTGGCACATATGCAGGGCAGGTGTCCTTAACAAATGGCAAGATGTTGCCCACTGAGCTTCCAGAACAGGATTAAGGTAAGTACCTAGCACACATGCAGTTGCAAGTACACTGCTCTTGCAAAAATGGTCGCCGACGCCCACCTAGCAAACAGACTGAGTAAAGCTTATTTCTCTGTGGCACTGGGCTCATGGGTACAAAAATGTAGCATAACACCCACAAAAATAATCGCTGTAATTTGCAGATTTAACAACACCAAGTACACCAGAATTGTTTCCTAATCTCTCCCTCACAGCAGCAACATCCTTTCCCTACACTAGTAAGAGTTGATGTTACATGTGGCGCTACATGACTCCAGTTTATATAGAGGCTGGGTCACATACTGCATTGGCCAATTACAGTCATGCCATTAGTAGGAATGGCTGTGATGGCTTCTAAGGGCACACTCTTTAAACGCTTGTTGATTGGCTTCCCTTCAGCCTTTTAACAAGCGCCATTACATCACTGAACACCGAACTTGAACCTGAACTTTTATAAAAACTATACAGTTCGGGTACGCTCAACTCTAGTTGCGAGCGGTCAGACTGCTGACCCAGAGACGGTTGAGGAGGACATCAGTGACGTGCAGACAGTACTCGATGATGATGTAGCTGATCGCACTTGGGAGACGGGTGACGAAGGGGCTTCATCATCATCGGGAGAAGAGGGTGGCAGCTTTCCCATGAGCCAGCAAGTCAGTAGCGTGGCCGAGAGTCAGCATGGTGAAAGCAGTGGGAGGTCGGGAGCCAACTATGCCTGCGGCAGACCACCTGCTTCGCAGGAACCTACCTGCCCAGGAAGTAGCAATGCACGAGTTTACGGAGGCAGCGGCGGTAACAGTCAGTCAATGCATAGTGTTGTGGTAAAATCAGCTACCTGGCTACGTGGAGGAGGTGAACATGGCCATATGTAGAATCTGTGGGCAGAAGGTGAAGCGTGGCCAGGGTGACAATGTTGGCACCATGGCCTTGCATCAACATATACAGTGTCACTATAAAGTGGCCTGGGACAACTGTGGCTCCGATGTGGGGGTCCAGCCTGCCACATCAACCGCTGCATCACCAGTGGCATGCACCCGGTTTCAGACAGTCAAGGCTCCACCACCTCAGCCGAAGGAACCTGTTTGTCCTTCCCATCATCTGCTGGTCCTGATGCTCCTGCTCCTCGTCAGTCATTCCATCAGCAATCGATCACCGAAGTGATTGCCAAGAGACAACAGTATGCATGCACTCATCCAATGGACATGCTCCTGTCCAAGTTGCTGGTGCTGCAGTCCCTCCCTTTCCAAGTGGTGGACTCTGCACTGATGGCTTGTGCAGAGCCGAGGTGGAGAGTCCCAAGTCATAATTTCTTTGCTAAAAAGGCAGTACCAGCCCTGCACACACATGAAGAACAGAAGGTGGGCCAGTCTTTGAGCCTGTCGGTGTCAGCCAAAGTGCCCGGGTGCGCCGACGTGTGGAGCTGTAATTCCAGTCAGGGACAATACATGTCCTTTACTGCCCACTAGGTGAATGTGGTTCTTGCACAGCTACACCAGCAACTTGGCCAGGTGATGCCGCTTCCACCTTCACATTCTCACGTTGTTGGTCCGGCAAAAATGTACGCCTCTGCCTCCTCATTCTCCACCGTGTCCTCAACCTCCATTGCAGGGACAATTCACAGTGCCCCTCCAGCATACCACATGTGCAGGGCATGGCAGTGTCACGGTGTTCTGCACATAGTTTTCCTGGGTGAACAGAGTCACACAGGGGACGAACTTCTCCGTGTCCTTCATCAAGAAATCGAATCCTGGCTTTCTCCGCGACAACTCAAAATCGGAACCATGGTGACCGTCAATGGGTAGAACATGGTGTTGGCGCTGCATCAAGGACGGGTGAGCCATGCACCCTGCATGGCACACATGTTCAATCTGGTTGTCAAGCGGTTCCTGCAGTCTTCCACCCATCTGCAAGACATCCTAAAAAATCACCAGGAAACTTTGCATGCACTTCAGCCACTTGTACACCACAAAGCACATACTCCTTGAGCTGCAGCAGCAGAACGGGGGCCCCCAACATAGGCCGATATGCGATGTTTCCACCCATTGGAATTCCACCCTCCATATGTTAGACAGACAATACGAACAGAGAAAGGCCATAAACGATTTATTGATGATCCAAGTATATAGGAGTACTCCTTGTGTAACTTCGATGTTAGCCAGTGGCTGTTCATGCGTGACACCTGCCATTTGCTCAGGCCCTTTGAGGAGGCCATATTTTTTGTCTGTCGCCAGGACTATGGGATGAACAATGTCATTCCACTGCTCCATGTCCTGGAACAGATGCTGGTAAATCTGGCTGGTCAGGGGACTGGAGATGCGGCATCTACATCTTATGGCCACATGAGCCCTGTGGGGGCTGAACTGGAGGAGAAGGAGGACATTGGAGCACAAGAAATGTGTAGCGAAATGGGCTGTTTTTACACACAGGTGACAGGAGAGGAGGAGCAGGTCCAGCCAGAGGAGTTACGGGGTGATGAGGAAGATGAGGCAGAGGACCCAGACACACCGCAGCAGTATGCAGTGGAGATGTGCCATCATCCATCCTATCGCAAGTCTGACCAGTGGGCCCTCTGCCCTCACGTTACTCTGCCATGGCTGCTGTGTCAGGGTGGGGGTTAGGAGCAGTTCCAGCTCCATCAGCAGCTTATTGAGTCACTTTTGAGCAACTTTCTTCACCCGCCTAGTGAAGAAACTACTCACCAGCAGCAGCAGGTAGCCCTGGAGCAGGACCTGAACCAGCAGGTGGTGGCATACTTGGAGTGCACCCTGCACACCTGTCATCGAAGATCCGCTGGACTACAGCCAAACTGGATTTGTGGCAGCAAATGTCCGAGTTTGCCCTGGAAAAGCTGTCCTTCTCGGCAAGTAATGTGGCATCAGAGCGGGTGTTCAGTGCAGCAGGGGCCATAGTTACCCCAAGAAGAACTCGCCTGTCCACCCAAAATGTGGAGAGACTGACCTTTGTCAAGATGAATCAGGCCTAGATCAACCAGGATTTCCACCCACCAATGCCTGATTCATCAGATTAGATCATCCATGCTGCATCACCCAAACCTTGACAAAACAGACCAGTTTCTTCTGCCTACCAGCCTCAGCTACTATTCTGATGCTGCCACCCGCCTGATGCCACACATCCGATGCCAAGTGTTCCTTCTTACACCCACCATCGTCATCAAGTACTGTTATTGCCACCCACCTCCCCACTCTGTCACCGGGTTACTCTGTGGTCTCCTGATGCTGCCGCTGCCACCTCCACCCTATGTCACCTTGCCACTCAGTGTTGAGGTACCTCCAGCAGCATGAGTAGACCACAGAGTGGCAAGATGACATAGTGTGGAGGTGGCAGAAGCATCAGGAGACCACAGAGTGGCAAGTTGACATAGTGTGGAGGTGGCAGCAGCATGAGGAGACCACAATGTCAACTTGCCACTCTGTGGTCTCCTCATGCTGCTGCCACCTCCACACTGTCGCCTTGCCACTCTGTGGTCTCCTCATGCTGCTGGTACCTCAACACTATGTCACCTTGCCACTCTGACTTTGCCACTATTTTGCCTTTTTGGCCTGGATGACATCACCATTTGAAACTTCTTCTGATCTGTCAGAAGGAAGGAAAAATGAGACACACAACGGATTATGTCTGTGTATCATCTGTAAGGCCTGTATGGTCCCATCAGGATTGGCTTATGATTTGGTAGCCAAAAGTAGGAGTGAGTACAAAACACAGAAGAAATGCAAATATTCAATTCACGTGTCATCTCTATTTTGGATCCACTCCTGTATTTTTCGGCATTAGCAATACTGATGGATTACTGACCAAATGCTGACCGAGTGAAGGCGGATGCTCAACAGTCAGGATCCGTTTTTTGGGGGTTATTGTTCTGACGTTTCAGAGAAAGGGCAAAATTATCAGTGACGTCAATACAAACTTACTGCTGACACCCTCCCCAATCTAAAACACGGGTGAACAGCACTCCTTAGTCCAATGCGACGGGTGCTCGTCTCCAGGGGGGGTGGTAAAATGCCCCCCAAAAACAACTTGTAGATATCAAAAATGAGAAAAATAAAAAATGGAGACAGCACATCCAAAAAAATTGAATTTATTCCAGATGCAACGTTTCAGCTTAGTGATAGCATGTCATGCTTGACAAAGGCTATCACTAAGCCGAATTGTTGCATCTGGAATAAATTCAATTTTTTTGGATGTGCTGTCTCCATTTTTTATTTTTCTCATTTTTTATGCCATCTCTGATCTGTCAGGGGGCTCTACTTGTATAAGCGTTTAATAGAACAGGTTCTGTAGACATCTATGTGGAATAACCCGACAACGGTGTAAAAGTAGTGCGCTTCTTCTTGATGCTAACCACGACCTGTAAGGCTTAGTTAATACTTGTGTTCATACTACATGTTATTTGGTCAGTTTGCCCAAATAAGTGAAATGTGCAGTGATTGTAAGAGCGATGCCTGTCATCTGCGTGTCATACTGACTCACAGTATTATTTCACTACCACAGCAGACTCCCTATGCGTGTTACTGCAAGGCACAGTGTTCTACACCACTATAAAGGCTCTCTGCAGCCAGCAAATAGCAGTTATTTAATGCAAATACATTTTGATCGAATTCACTCACATGTTTTGTTGCTTGTAGCCGAGTTGCAGTTCATTTACAAGTACAGATCCTACTCACTAGAATAGGAACCACAGATGTCATTATTATGCACCACTGCAATAAGATACACAATGCCATAGGTATCAAATGCAAAAGTGCTGCTACTACGTCACCAAATAGATGATCCATGGGGGTTCCTTGAGTTTGGACAAACAAACTTTTATTAATAATGAGGATCTATCCAGAATATAGGGCATTAACTTGAACATTAAAATGACATTGAGCAACCCTTTTAAAGGGGGTTATCCCATGAATAATGTAAAAAAGAAAATATCATATAGTGCATGACAGCCTCTTTCTAGAAAATTTAGAACCAGCCCTGCACCTCATATAAATAAAGCTAGATTTATTAGATGTATTTCAAACTCCTTTCAGCTGTAGCTGGTGGCATCTGATCAAAGAATTTGGCAAAAAGAGCAAATAGAAGGTGGTTCTATACAGATAGATATCAGTGAATAAGGCAGTGGCTATACTAAATTTTTAATTACATGCAGTTACCAAAGTATTCAGAGGTCAGCTGATTTGAGAACACAATTTTATTTTATTTTTTTTCTGTGAACTCAGCATTTACATATTTGGTTGCATAGTTTTTTTTTTTTTTTACAATTTTTATTGAGCAAATAAATAGAGTACAAAGAGTATGCAAAAATGGAGGTAAATCAACAGGCCTCCACTACACATAAGTATAGTTAGAAACAAAGTAGAGGTCTATCAATCACAGATAACATAACGTAGTACATCACATGAGGTAAGCCGTAAAAGAACATCTCTTAAGAAGGAATTTGTCAAATGGTACAGTTGTTACTGAAAGAAATCCGCAGATTCTCATCCGAGACGGGTCAAGGCAGGTATACAAAACACACTACGGTACTCAATGAAGAGGAGGGAGAGTCCCCATCATTTGAATTTAAGGGTCCACATTAGGTAGTAGAAGAGAGCAGAGTAGAATGAAAGAATAGAAACCAGGTCTCTTACTGTTCTGAATGTTCTCATGTTGAGTAGCCTCTGAAGGAACCCCACTGTTTCCAAATCTTTGTAAATTTATTTATGAGATCTCAATTCCCACGAAGACAGCTCCTCCAACCTGATTGATTTTCTGGAACCATTGTTCCATAGATGGAACGTCAGGTGTTAGCCAGAGTAGCACTAATTAAGTATTTAAAAAGTGCAAGGTTGGGAGGAGGGGGGGGGGGGTCTCACGGGAATAGGTTCAAGAGGGCGATCTCTGGTGTTGACGGAAAATTAGTCCTACGTATCTGATTCCCTGTTTTAAAGATCTCCTCCCACCACTGCAATAGCATAGGGCACGTCCACCATATATGGAGGAAAGTGGCTCTTTGGTTTGAGCATCTCCAGCATGTGTCCGATGCTGAAGCAGAATAAAGGCATGTTTTATCGGGGGTTTTGTACCATCGTGTGATAATTTTACAGTTATTCTCCTGGATTTTTACGCATCTCGATATCCGGTGAGAGAAGTTGTAAATAACGAGAGTATCTTCAATAGGAAGGGGTTTCCCTAGATCTTTCTCCCACAGTCTTATAAAGGTTGGGGTCAGAGCAGTGGGGGTGGGGGGGGGGTCCTGAGTCTGTTGTAAAATTGAGAGATCATTTTATAAAGAGCAGATTGTTGAGAAATAATGCTCTCAAACCATATATATGCTCTAAGAAAATGAAGTCTGTTGAAACTTAAAGGAGGTACTTTTAAAAGGTCACACATTTCGTTTTGAGATATTAGCTGTCCATCTCTGTAAAGATCCACTAGTTTTATTTTAGAATGACTAATCTTAATGAAAAGGCTGGTTTTCAAGGCTTGGGGAGCTAAATGGAACACATCCTCCACTCTTAGAGATGGAAGAGGGGTACCCAAAGTTGAATTCTGCAAGGCGTTCCAGGCTCGCAGAGTAGCCTTCATAACTGGAGAGATATTAGAAAGGAGGGGCAGTGGGGACAAGCGCCCTAGAAGAGCCACTTTAAATGGGAGCCCCAGTAAGGACTGTTCCATCGAGACCCAGGACTTCTGCTTGGGGGCTATCATTCATTCCACAACTCTGGTAAGTAGAACCGCTTTACCATATAATTCAGGGTCTGGTAAAGATATTCCACCTCTCTCTCTCTCGGACAAGACAGGGATTTATAGGACATCCTTGCTTCTTTTTTTTTATTCCATATGAGGGAACTGAACATGGAGCGAAGTTTGGAATAATACGTTGAAGGTACTGGGATCGGCAGAGTCTGTTGGAGGTAGGCAAGTTTAGGAATAATGAGGGAGAGTAGAATGTTTTTTCTCCCAAACCACGATAGCATAGGGACATCCAGGGAGGTCAGATCTTCAGCCATTTATTTTTCCGAAGCGAATGATAGTTCAAGTTGAAAAGTTGGCTCAGGTCCGTGCTCATTTTCACATCCTAAATAAGTCAGGAAAGGAGAGGACCAATTGAAAAGGGGAGTGTGATTCTAATTGGTTCTTCAGTGATTTAGATAGGCATGTGGAGATAATCAGCGATTTATCATGGGTTACCTTGAAATTGGAGAGCATCCCATAAGTTTCAAGATGACCATATATCTTTGGTAGGTCTACTTCCGGATTGCTTACTATTAGAAGCATATCGTCTGCAAATGCGGCTATTTTATGTTGCTGATCTCCTAGTGTTATTCCCTGGATGTCCCTATCTACCCCAATGGCCTGCAGAAGGGGTTCCAGAGTGAGGACAAAAAGGAGGGGGGAAAGGGGGCACACCTGGCAAGTGCCATTACGTATCTTAAAGGGGTTGGACAGGGTGTCATTCACCCAGACCGAAGCTGAGGCATGTAAGTATATAGCTTCAATTGCCTGTAGAAAAGGAGTAGGGAATTTGCAGGATCGCAATGCTGAGTACATAAAGGACCAATTGACTCTATCAAAAGAGTGCTGAGAAGGACTAGGGGTAGGCCATTTTTTTTAACATGATGCAAAATATTGAGCACCCTTGCCGTGTTATCCTTTCCCTCTCTTTGCTTAACAAAACCCACTTGATCTCTGTGAATCAGGGAAGGGAGGAGTTTCACCAATCAGTTGGCCAACAGCTTAGCTAGAAGTTTTAGATCTATATTAAGAAGGGAGATGGGTCTATAGTTGGGACAAAGAGAGTGATCTTTACCCTCCTTAGGTATTAACGTAATATGAGCTTTAGTTATATCCTCAGTTAATGGCACGCCCTGCGAAGTGTCATTAAATACTGGAAGAAGATGGGTTTTATCTTGGTCTGAGAGTGAGGAGAGGGCTAGTTTATCCAAATAGGATCCATAAGGTGAGGTAGAGGCAGAGTTACCCGAGAGAAGTTGTGGCGGGTTGAGGTTATAAAGGGATTCATAGTAATCTCTAAATAGTGACGCTATCTTTCGCGACTCAAAGGTCAGATCTCCCTCTGGAGTTTAATTTGTGAACATAATTATTCAGTTTACGGCATTTAAGCCTGTTCATCATATAATGGGAAGCTTTATTCCCATGAACGAAAACTTTCTGTTGGGAATGTAGAAAGAATTTGGCGTATGCTGCGTTCATTAGGTTTTTGAGGGAAGCGCTGCACGCAGACAGCTCCTTTAGATGGGATTCTAAAAGAGATCTTTTATGGGCACTTTCCAATGCACTTATCTTTTCGTGCAGGGTATCTATCTATTTTTTCTTTTTTAAGATGGGCTCCAAGGCTGATGCAATGACCACTTATGAATGCCTTGTGGGCGTCCCAGATTGTTTGGGGTGTGACCTCAGAGGTACAGTTTGTAGCAAACTACTCATCAAGTAGAAGTTTCAACTGGGATTTAACATCCGGTGAACTAAGAAGTTGCTCATTTAATCGCCAGTGGCTAGTAGATCTATGTTCAGAAGGGGACATTATATAGATATATATAGGGGCGTGATCTGATAATATAATGGATCCCACATCAGACCTGGAACACTACTGTAGATGCTCTTTAGAGATGAACAGGTAGTCTAGGCATTGGTACGACCTGTGCAATGGTGAGTAATAGGTGTAATCTCTGGAGTCAGGGTAAATAGAACGCCCGACGTCCAGTAAATGGCTCCTAGCTAAAGTTTGTAGCAGGGAGTGGATGCCTTTTTGGGATTGTGCAGATTTATGGGAGGATGAGTCCAAAAGAGGGCTTAGGACAAGGTTAAAATCACCCCCCAACACTGTGATGCCCTCTCTGAAGGACTCCATTTTCTGTAAGACCGATTTCAACCAGCGTATCTGCTTACTATTCGGGGAATATACATTTACAAAAGTGTATAAGTGTTGTCCCATTTTACCTTTTATCATTATGAATCGACCGTCTGGATCGCATAATTGAGCGTCTAATAAATAGTGAACTTTACTATGAAAACCAATACTCACTCCTTTAGAATTTGATGTGGGGGACCCACAGTGATACCAGTTGGAGTAGTAAGAAAAGGATACATTTGGGAAGTGGTCTATCTTAAAATGGGTTTCTTGCAGGAAAACCACATTCGCCTTGCCTCTCCTCAAAATCCTGAAAATCTGGCTCCGTTTAGACGGCGAGTTGCAACCCTTAACAGAGGCGATTTTAATAGCCATCATAGGGGTAGAGAGGAGAGGCAATTTGCTGATTCAAGTTAGTGTGAGAACTTAGTTACCGTGTGGACTGTAAAAAGTACTCATCTCTCAGATGATCTGATAGGAGAGCCAGTTAATTTGATTGAAGGGGTGTCCATCTCAGATGGATGTGATGAGATTCACGGATAGACCTAGTAAAAAAAAATAACACAGGCAAACAATAAATATCAAAACAAAGTTAACATATGGAATATAAAGGGGGAAATGGCAATTGCCGATTAGGGACCCGGCTCCACACTGTGAGACAGCATAAGAGCCCTAAGGCCAGTGATATTGTTTAAAGGTATCATATGAATATGGGCACATCGGAGCAGGATGGCTATAGTAAGCTTCTGAAACAGAAGGTATGTGGGGGAGAGGTAAGGAGCATAGGGGAGGACAAAGGGAGAGATAAGGGTAGGACAAGGTGGGGAATATGGGGTGGGGGAAGGGGGGGGTCACAGTTAGGGAGGAAGGACAGGTATGCCTACACCCTCTGACTTCAGAAACCTAAAGAAAAAATAGACAACTGAGAGCATCCCTGACGCTGAGGACAATAAAAGGAGACATAAGTTAACAATCAAAGCTTGGTTGGCTTGGATCAAAAAATAGCACCAAAAAGGCAATGGGCTGCTGATTACATAAAAAGGCAAAGGGCCGCTGAGTGCATAATAAAGCAATGGCCATGAGCTGCAGATTACAGAACAAAGTTGGGGATGTAACCGGGGGAAAAAAAAACAAAAAGGTCACTAAGACTAAGGAGATTTAGGAATATTATGATTCAGAAGCTATGCGTCTTGGGGTGAGATGTTGACTTTTCTTCTTCAGTCGCTGGGCCTTGGGGGTGCTCTTGGTTTCCAAAGGCACAATTGTAGGTAGATCCGGGAGCGTTGTTAAATCCTGGACAGTGTCCCAGTCCTCAATATCCAAAGGTGGAATATCCAAGAGATCGAAAGTTGGGCCCAAGAGAAGGATAATCCGAATGGAAAGTTCCATCTATAGAGGATTTCATGATTCCAGAGCCAATCCGTAAGTGGCTTAAGTATTCTCCTTTTTTGTAGTTTTGGAGCCAGGTCTTGAAAAACACTTATTGTCACGCCATTATATTTCACACCTCCTGGTTGACTGGCCTTAAGTATAATTGCCTCCTAGTCTTGGATTTGAAGAAAACTGCAGATAATGTCCCTAGGAGGGTCAGTGCTACTCGGTTTCGAACGTAGGGCTCAGTGAGCTCTTTCAATTATTACTTATGCTGAGCGTTCTGGGCCTAGTTCTATGCAGATCGCCTTGACAATGTCGGGGGAATCTTGCAGAGAGTCAGTCTCTGAAACACCTCTAAAGCATAAATTATTGTATCTCCCACGATTTTCCTGGTCTTCCAGGGCGTTGTATACTGCGTTGAGGTGGGATTTACATTTTTGTAGGCTTGTGGCTGCGGCCGCCTGGAAATCCAGCATCGCGGCCTGGACATTTTCTAGGGCCTCAACCCTACCTCCTACATGTCTGACATAGTGTCTGAGGGAGGATATCTCGACTATTAATGGTTCAATAGCTTTTTGTAAAGCCGAATCAAGGTATTTCCTTGAGATCGTGAGGTGCTTACGATGTCTGGGGTCTTCGTTATCGCTGCAGTCAGCCTGTAAGTCCAGCTCACTTTCCTCCGTCTCCTTGTATTCCTCCGGCGCCATCTTTGCTTCCTGTGCCTCGCAGATGGCAGCAGCTTTTTTGATAAATTTGTCCATATCTCCGCTGTTGGTCGAATGATTTTGAGAAACGGACGTATCCCCTGACTTTTGCTGACCAATTTTGCCCATTTGTATGCCAGGCAGCTAACATAGGCTGTAGAATAGCCGGGTCAGAGCAGCAGAGCTCAAGCACACACATCCATGCCGGTCTGGCACTCAGAACACAATTTTAATAAATAGAAAACAAAAAATAAAATTGAATATTGCAGAGATCTCAGGTGAAAGGACCAGGGTGTGAGTAGTGGGAGACATACCATCAGCAGTATGTCCGCTGGAGGTGGAAGACCCCTGTTAGGGTGGTCTGATATCATGCTCCCTGTCTTGGGAGTAAAGTGGCTGGGAGAACTGCAGAATCCCTGGGGCCAGCTGCTGATGACTGGGTGCCACATGAGGGGATGTTATTGGGCAAACAATGCAATATTTTAACTGGTTCACAAAGTGTATACAGCATACAGTTAAAACGCTGCACAATTAAAGTCTCATTGGCACTGGTGCAAGAGTTCAGCTTGTGCCCACCTTCCCTCAGTGCTTTGTGGACAGGGGCAGGGAAACAATTAGCCTTCATGCTGCCTGAGGCAAAAATGGAGATGGAACCCCCCATGCCAAATTCTTGACCTAAACCCTTCCCTGCAGCCAGAGGTGTAATGACTTGCATGCATTTTCTATGTGACACAAGGGTCTTTGGACCCACTCAGGCTCCTGAGCCCGGTAGCGACTGCTACCTCTGCACCCCCTATAGCTACGCCCCTGCATGTGCCTTTTTTCAGGCACACATGGAAGGTAGGGGGCTAGATGTTTGAGCAAAGTCTCCTCTTTCCCTTTAGTTACCTTTCTGTTCAGATTCTCAAGCACCTAAGAATCAGTCAGGACCTCAAGTACCCGTAGCAGAAACAGGGTTAGGGTGTCCCCCTCTTTAATGTCATATGTGCCATCAGGAGACCTCAGGGCTTGACACTTCTGGGTGGGTAGCCTCTTGCAGGGACTTCTCTTGTCTGGGGTCATCTGGTATAGAGACCTCTGACCTTGAGATCTCAGAGAAAGGTGGATGCTGCTGGCAAGTCTGCTGCAGCAAATGTCCCTCTGGTTCTTTAGCACAGCAGCACTTGTCCATGCAGGAGGCGCAATTCTGTGGCCTGTATAGTGCCCAGTGCGACTTTAAGCACAGGATTATGGATTGCATAGTATGACAAACACATTCATTCAAATGCATGAGATTATAATGAATATTGGTCCAAAGTCAACTATTGTAGTTGCCCATAGCAAACAATCTGAGAAACCTTTCATTTTTCACAGTGAGCTCATAAAAAGTTTGATTCAGATGTGTTGCTATGCACATATAAAGGTACCTACACAGTGCAAATCTGGATTCTCTTGATTTGCAAATCTGTACAGTTTCTCATACTTATTTCTGTTTATGAACCAGATATGCACCAAAAACTGCATGTGTTCCTTGCAGATTGTATGCTGTTTTGCTGCAGCTCTCACACATCCATTGTAAAGGGTGGCATCAGCACCAAAAATCGCATAAACAATTAACATGCTGCAGATTTCAAAATCTGCTTGTCATTCTATTTCCGCATGGAAACAAAAAAGCAAAGTGTACAAGAGATTTGTCTTATCTCATACACTTTGCCGGCACTGTATTATGCTGCAGTTTTTTGGCACGTAAATCCGTGTGGAAAGAACATGCATCCATTGTGTGCAGACACCCAAAGTCAAATAACCTTTGGACCTTATTTGAAAATCTATACTTTTTATTTTTATCCCAAAAAAAATGTAATTTACAGTTGCAATCCCATAACTGGGAAAAAGAACTAACTGGACACACAATGTGCGGTCCGCTCATCTCTAGTCTTCAATATGCTGCTGTCACCATCATGCCACTGCTGCTGCTTGCCTACCTTCATGTTCTGTACAGCTGCTATTGCCTCCATCATGCCACTGCCACAATCATGTTACTGTCTGCCAACATGTACCATATGGCTGCTGCTACTGCCACCGCTTCAGCTGCTACTTCTCACTGCTAATCCCCTACTGCCACCACTATTAACACTATGCATCTGCCACTACTACCACTATTACTACTACCACTACCACCCATAGAAAGACGAGTTACTGCCTTGCATGTTCTATGCTACAGTATGCTGCTTCTACTTCCTCTATTATTGCACCTACGTGCCTCTAATACCCTATGCTTTGTACATCCACACTGTACTGTTGCTGCTCCCTATTAAAAGGGAGAATCTTTCTAGGCCGTTCACAATGAGCCACTTTTTATTCTGACAATTAATACTTGTGCATGTCATGTTTGCAGTTTTATAAAAATTCATAAAACATTAACAAAAAGCAGAAAGGTTCCAACACCTGGAGACCACTTAGTCTTCACCACCTCTTTAAAGCTCCTTGAACCCCAAATCAAGTTGCCTGATTGCTTTTTGAGGGATAGGAAACTGTTTGTGTCTTTCGGGGAGAACTTCAGGGGTCAGAGCAACAGTGAGTAGGTTATCATTATTTCTATACTGCAAGGGGATCACAGGAATGGACCTTCTCTCTCTCCAATTTGGCTGTTTTTATTTTAGTATTTTTTAAAACTTTGTCTGTTAATCAAAAGTAAGCATATAAAAGTAATGAAAGTAAATACAGAATTGCTAATAAAATGATATGTCATAACTAAGGTTCTCTATACAGTAAATTCTATATGTTGATTTAAATTCCCAATTTAGAAAGAAAATAGATACTGATATTTTATCAGCCATTTATACTTCCCCAGATGTTCCAATTAAAAAAATAGGGATCATCCATACAATGTGATGTTAATTTTCTTGACAGGCTGCCACTCTCTAGCTGATGCACTTAAATTTTACAGTACAAAAGATGCTCAAGGCCAATCTATATGTATAAAAATATGAATTGCATGTACAAAATTAGAGCTGCTCTTGAGTTGAAATAAAGCAGTTATTATCCTTGTATTATAGATATGTCATCTTTAAGTAACCTTAAAGGGGTTTTCCAAGATTTTTATACTAATGACCTATCCTAGGTTTCTCAAAACAGTTGATCGGGGGGGGGGGGGGGGTGCAGAAGGTATGTCATCAGTATAAAATCTCAGAAAACCCTTAAACTAATATATAGTGTCAGGGATCGCTCTTTCAGCGAGGGCGGCGATGACAGATTCAGGTGCAGACAACAGGATAAGTTCAAAATGAAGTTCCACTTTATTGTGGTAGAAACAGCCAAATAAAACAGCCTTTCGCTTTTGGCAACAAAACATAAAACAAATCCTGCTCATCTGAGCACTACCCTATACAGGTTCGTAACTGGCTCACCTATTAAACCCTGTTCTCACAGGCATTCGGGGTTATCTTTAGCCAGGAAAGCAGCTAACCTCCTGGACTTGTCTCCAGACATCAACTCCCCAGACTGACAGCCTGAGACCTGGTTTTTATTTCCCCTTGATGATCCCAGCTGACTTCAGCTGGAGATCCCTCAGGCTAGGGGAGAAACCTGTCCTGGAATTGGGAGGGTGGGTTGGGAGGTCCCACTGCCTCCTACCTTCCCAATCCATAAAATCCAGCCCAAGAACTGACAAACAAAACTGTCTCAGCAACCTACACATTGCTGAGACCCTTTTAACTATTCTGGATTTTATTTACCTCACCCAGTTGAGGAATCTGGGTGAGATATACACTCCCTCCAGGACTTGACCATACACTTTACCAGAATAGCTAATACAAAAAATGCTATTATTGTAGTAACATGTTATCAATACATATGAGTATGTTCCCAATTGCTTACCGTATCCTTCCCTCATCTGTCATATGAAAATAGTGGTTGCAAGGGTTTTGTGCTTTCTCAATTTTCCATCTAATCTTATTCATTCACATTTTTAATTAAAAAAGGAACTGATCACGATAGAAAAGAGAGGGTGATAAATAATTCTGCAGTCAATGCATTCTAAATAAACTTTAAATCCTTCCAGCAGATGCCAAAACCCCATTTTTTAATGACATGTGTCACTTTACCTGGTAATAACTTTGGAGTGTGCTTACTTAACCAAGCCTTTCTGAGATTTTTTTATTTTTTTTTACCACATTGTAATTTATGTTAGTGGTGAATTTGGGTCAGTATGTTTTTTTTTTTGCTTTTGCATTTTCATTTTTCCTCCCTGTCTTCCCGGAGTCATAACGTTTTATTTTTACTTTTTTAAACACAGCCATATCAGGGCTTGTTTTTTGCAGGACAAGTTGTACTAATGTAATGTAATATTGTATACAATGTATTGGGGGGAAAAAAATTCAATTGCCCAGTTTTTTGTCTCTACGGCGTTCCATATGCTAAAACTGGCCTGTGCCTGTGCCTGTCATCCTCTTATATAGTTTTTCTTGTGTTTTAATACTAAAAAAATAAAAACCATATTTTGACCCTCATAACTTTTTTATAGTTATGTCTACAGAGCTGTGTGGAGGATCATTTTTTATTGGACGATCTGTAGTTTCTATTAATACCTATTTGGAAGGTGTTTGACTTTTTGATGATATTTTATTAAGTTTTTTTGTGTAAGTGAAGTGATAAAAAAATGGTCAATCGGCCAATTTTTATTTCGTTACATCATTCGACATAAGGGGAAAATATTTTTATATTTTAATAGTTCAAGCATTTTGGGATATGGAGATGCCCTTGATCTCTATATTTTTTATTGTTTATTTATTTTAAATTTTTATTCAGGGGAAAGCGGGCAAGGGAATTTAAATAGTGACATTTTTAAAAACTTATTTTTAACTTTTTTTTAGTCCCCTCCAGGAGGCTAGAATATGCAATCTTCATATATACTCCATATAAACTCCATCTGTGGTTATCCATCGAGGGTGAATCCCATGTGGATTTTGGACAAGGAGACAAAAGAGGGCTATCAACCCTAAATCGATCCCTGTGCAAGGTCACCAATGAAATTGTTAAAACAACTTTTAATGTTTATATTAATGAAAGGGTACAGCAAGTAGTCTGCAGGGATCCAGCAAGCAGCTTCGATCTATAATACTTCTAGTTCGCCAGAGCTGGGACTGAATGGTCTGAGGGGAGAGAAACAACACACTTAAAGACAGGCAGTGATTAGTTATGATCGATCACCAAAGTATTCAGGTGTTTGTCTGTTTGGCCCTAACACATTGCTATATTCGTGTGCTCAACCGAGCACTCGAGTATAATGGAAATCAATGGTAAACAAGCAGGCACCCCCTGCTCTGAAGAGGGGAGGGTGCCTGGTCCATTGGAAATGGTCAGAAAGTGACAGAAACACCACCGAAATTGATCAGGAACAGCATGGCGACGATGCCTGTATGCATCTTGAACTCCCCGGTCGCTGCTGGGAACCATGTTGTCCGAGTTGTTCACCACTTTTACAGACTGACCAAAATACGCACAACCCCCCACCCCCACCTCAAAAAAAAAAAAATATTAATTTCACAGGAGAAATTGCTAGGATACATTCTATCCTGTATATTTAATTGTATTTAAAACATTAGGAGGAAGGTCCTGCTGTTGACCCTCTAAAACAGGCATCCTCAAACTTCGGCCCTCCAGCTGTTGCAAAACTACAACTCCCAGCATGCCCAAACAGCCTACAGGTATAAGCCTGCAGCAGGGCATTGTGGGAGTTGTAGTTTTAAAACAGCTGAAGGGCCGCAGTTTGAGGATGCCTGCTCTAAAACATTAGGGGCTCGGGCCTGCTGCTGAGCATTGCAAAAAATGATTGGTAAGTGCCTGCTGCTTAGCTCACCATTAAAAAAATGATGGGCGAGTGCCTACTGCTTAGATGACCCTGTAAAATAGTGTACGTGAGGGCCTGCTGCTGAGCTGACCCTGTAAAATATTGTAGGTGAGGTCCTGCAGGTGAGCTGACCCACTAAAATATTGTAGGTGAGGGCCTGCAGGTGAGCCGACCCGCTAAAATATTGTTGGTGAGGGCCTGCAGGTGAGCTGACCCTCCATGAAGAGGGACATGAGGAGATCTTGTGCACTGATTCCCAAACTTTTCAGCATTCACATTCAGAAGATGATGGTGGGGAATGGCAATTAGAGTTTCACGAGGTGGATGATGCGGATGAGACACAGTTGTCAATAAATGAGGATGTCAGGAGGATGACCAGAGTGAGGAAGTAGAATAGAGGGTGGTGGACGATGACATCACTGAGCCAACCTGGGAAGGTGGCCAGCCAAGCGAGGATAGCAGTACAGAGGGGGAGGGATCCACAGCACCGCAACAGGCTGGAAGGGGTGGCAAAAGGGAGACGGCAGGCCACAGCAAATAGACCCGTGTACAGATGTCCTTAACCCAGGCTTTTGTACGTAAGCGCAAATACCCAGTAACACACCCACAGGCCATAGCACTAAATGCACACCTTTAAAAATTGTTGGCACTAGAAATGTTGCCATTTAGGCCTGTGGACACTGAGGCTTTCCTCAGCCTCATGGCGGTGGCCGTCCCTCATTACTCAGTCCCCAGCGGGCACTATTTTTCTTAGTGTGCCGTCCCCACATTACACCAGAAACTATGTCCTGTAACATCACCCGTGCCCTGACCAAAACAGTTATTGGGAAGGTCCACTTAATGACTGACACATGGACAAGTGCCCTCCAAGACCTGGAACAATTTCATGACAACCCACCAGCACCCTCACCCTGATGCACGGCCAAGTGTCACAAGGCGTGAAAATTTTTGGAAGATGGTGAAGGAGTACATAGCAGACCGTGTCAGCATCCTCAGTGACCCTTCTGTGCCTTACAACTATTGGGTGTCCAAGCTGGATACGTGGCACCAACTGCCACTCTAAGCCTCAGAGGTGCTGGTCTGCCCTGCCGCCAGCGTTTTGTTAGAGTGGGTATTCAGTGTTGCTGGGGGCATAATAACTGATAGTAACTGATAAGCGCATCTGTCTGTTAACTGAAAATGCTGACAGGTCGACATTTATAAAAAATGAACATGGCCTGGATTGCCCCTGACTTCTCTACTCCTCCTCATCCATTATATCAACATGCTTTTTAGGCTTCCCTCAAACATAATGTTTTAGAGGGTCAGCTCACCTGCATGCCCTCACATATGATGCTTTACAGGGTCAGCTCACCTGCAGGCCCTCACCTACAATATTTTACAGGGTCAGCTCACCTGCAGGCCCTCACATAGAATGTTTAACAGGGTCAGCTCCCCTGCAGGCCCTCACATATAATGTTTGAGAGGGTCTTCTCACCTGCAGGCCCTCACATATAATGATTTAGAGGGTCAGCTCACCTGCAGGCCCTCACATATAATGATTTAGATGGTCAGCTCACCTGCAGCCCCTCACATATAATGTTTGAGGTTCAGCTCACATGCAGCCCCTCACATATAATGTTTTAGAGGGTCAACTCACCTGCAGGCCCACACCCACAACTGTTTAGCGGGTCAGCTCACAAGCAGGCCTTCACCTACAATCTTTTACAGGGTCAGCTCACCTGCAGGCCCTCACAAAAAATGTTTTACGGGGTCAGCAGCGCTGAAGGCACTCGCAAATTATGTTTTAGAGGGTCAGCTGCCCTAAAGGCACTCGCACATGAGGTTTTAGAGGGTCAGCTGCCCTGAAGGCACTCGCAAATGATGTTTTAGAGGGTTATCTGCCCTGAAGGCACTCGCAAATGATGTTTTAAAGGGTCAGCTGCCCTGATGGCAATCGCAAATGATGTTTTAGAGGGTCAGCTGACCGGAAAGCCCTTCCAAATAACGTTTTTGAGGGTTAGGGCACCAGGAGGCCCTCAGCTACATTATTTTACTCAGTTTCATCACACCCAGGGCCACGGCCTCTGCGTGCACCATCAGCATCACGGCCATTTCCACGGCTCTTACTGGCCGCAGTCTTAATATTAAGTGTTATATATGCTTAAAAGTATGTCACACGTACAGCAGCGTAGGATTTGTAAGTGTATGCATCAATAAATTAAAAAAGGTATTTGGGATGCGCACACATTGCACAGGAGATTTAGCCTTGATAATGTCACAGACTAGCATACACCGTCTACGGATAAAGTATAGTGTATGTCAGTGATATGTAGTAAACGCACACACAGTAGATGTGGCACAAATTATTTAAATTTACGCTGTTTTCTGATGTAGTACAGAATTTGTCACAGAAAGACGCAGAATATGGACACTACATTAGGCCCAGATTATTTAAATTTGCACTACAGACACTGTTTTCGGATGCAGGACAGTGTATGTCACAGAAACCCACAGAATATGGACACTATATTTTGCCCAGATTATTGGAATTTACAATACAAACACTATTTGCAGATGTTGTACGGTATTGGTTACAGAACACCACAGATTATGGACACTATATTAGGCCCAGATTATTGGAATTTATAATACAGACACTGTTTGCAGATGTAGTTCAGTGTTTTTACACAAAGCCACACACTATGGACACTAGATGTGGCCCAGATTATTGGAATTTGTAATACAGACACTGTTTGCAGATGTAGTACAGTATTGGTTACAGAACAGCACAAATTATGGACGATATACAGTATTAGGCCCTGATTATTGGAATTTGTAATACAGACACTGTTTGCAGATGTAGTTCAGTATTTTTCACATAAAGCCACACACTATGGACACTAGCTGTGGCCCAGATTATTGGAATTTGTAATGCAGACACTGTTTGCAGATGAAGTACAATATTAGTTACAGAACACCACAGATTATGGACACTATATTAGGCCCAGATTATTGAAATTTGTAATACAGACACTGTTTGCAGATGTAGTTCAGTATTTTTTTACACAAAGCCACATCTAGTGTCCATAGTGTGTTATGGTCACTAGATGTGGCCCAGATTTTTGAAGACACAGTCTGCTGATAATGCACAGTATATGTAACTAATAAGTAAAAAATAAAAATATCTGCTGCTGTCAAACACACACAATAGTCCTGAAAAGGACTTTGGGGTCTTTGAAAAGCTTGTGGTAGTAAAAACAGCAAATTTCTCTCCCTGCAATATCTGTCCCTTCCGAAGCACTGTCTCTGAGACTGCGGGAAGTAAATAGATTGCTGCTCTAAAACACACACACACATAGTAGTCCTTAAAAGGACTTTTGGGTCTTGGAAAAGCGTTCTCAGAATAAAAACTGTCTTTCCCAGTACTTACCTGCACCTTTATTGGCTGCTGAAAACCCGTGAAACGTGCGGGACGGAGAATCGAGCATTACGCTCAAGCACATGTGGTACTCGGTCGAGTACCGCCATGTGCCGAGCATAGCGATGCTTAAGCCAAACAGATATTTAGCCGAGTATGCTCGCTCATCACTAGTAGTGATACCTCACAAAATAGTATACTATATGTCCACTTCATGTCTTGTAAACATCGTTTTTCAGGATATTAGAAGTCTTAGTATTTTATAGGCAATTTTTCACATTTTCCAGAACATTTCAAAAACTGACAATTCAATACTGAAGTGACTTTGAGGGGCTTACAAAGTAGAAAGCACCCCAAAATGGACGTATTTTAAAACCTTTTTTTTAACCCTTTAGCTGTTACACAAAAATAAAAGCCAAATGGAGGTATAAATTAAAAATGTAATTTTTTTTTTGTGCAGAATTTCCATGTTAATCCACTTGTTTCTGTAGCACAGTGGAATTTAACAGCAAAATAAAACTCAATATTGATTACTCTGATGGGCACGCAGAAGAGTTTAGAAGGGAAGGAGTGCCATATGGTTTTTGTAGGGAATATTTTGCTAGAATGGTTTTTGGGTGTCATGTCACATTTTAAAGAGAGCTTGAAGTACTCCTGGAATTGGAACCCCCAAAACTTACCTTATTTTGGAAACTACACCCCTCAAGGAATTTATTGAGTTGTGTAGTGAATGCTTTGACTCAACATGTGTTTCATAGAATTTAGTTATATTGATACCACGGCACTCCAAAAAGTTGCTTACCATGTATGTGGATTCATATATTATGTAGGAGGTGCGGCGGACCTGAGTAGTGCCCGCGATCACTTTAGTAACTATAAATTAGGTATAGAATAATTAAGTCAAAACCATTGGTGGGCAGTGGATTGTACATACCAGCTTGTCATCGATAAGTGATTGTAGGGAGGATGGCATGTTGCTGCTATAGTGTCCACCAGTCCGGTAAAATCTCGTATGTCGCGTGACGTCCGACGTCATGTCGGGCGCACGCATGCGCACTGGAGACAACCGAGGCGGTGAGAGAGATTGGCAAACGCCCGCTGCTGTCCGCGCATGTGCATAGGCAGAGGGTAGAGGATCAATGAGTCTCCTACAGGTGCCTCAGGACGGAACCCATTGATGTGTAATATCTTAGTTGGAACCATCATAGTTAGAGCAAATGGATGTACAAGGATCATAATTAGACAATAATAGCAGGGTAATAAGGTACAATAATACTGTTAGGATAAATGATAGACATTTGACATGAGCTGACAGTATTAGAATAAAATAATATAATAATCACAAAATTGAACAAAATAGAAAATGAATAAAATGAAATAGAGCAAAATCCAGTATACCATACAGCATGCAAACTAAAAGCATGCAGACAAAGTTAGCATAAGTAGCAGGCACCTTAACAATATCTGGTGGATAGATGGGTGTTAGTAGAATATCGATCAAAACAAAACAGAGAACAAAACATCACATGGATTACTACCTGTGAAGTGTGAAAATTCATTTTGTCTGAAAGGCAAATGAAGTTGGAGGGTTAATATCATGAAAAACACAAGGCTCTATACCTATGTAATACAGAAATCAAAGTCTCTGTTTAGGCCATGTTGTGATAGTGTGTTTAGTTCAAAAATCCAAAAAGCTTCCCGTTGCTTTTGTCGTGCGATTCTGTTGCCCCTGCGCCTTGCCAGCGGAATGTGTTCAAGAACTTGGAATTTAAGTTGGTTTATCTGGTGTTTAGCCATGATAAAATTATATGGGACGGGTAATTCTGTTTTTTGGCACCTGATGTCAGATTTATGTTTAGAGATGCGGTCCCCCACACATGTATGCGAGACCGCATGGGCACATAATTCGATATACCACATAAGTGGTGGCATATGTATGAAAGGCTTTTGAATGATAGACTTTGACTGAATCGGGATGGATAACCCATTTGCCTCTAATAACATCCTTTAATTGTGCACAATTAAAGCACAGATAGGCCCCCATTTTTGTAGGTGCAAGGATTTGTTTGATATCAAGAGGGCTTAAGTGGGCCAATATCGGCTTTCACGAGACTGTCTTTTGAATTTGTCGGCCTCTTGTAACACATTCCAACTGGACCTTGGAATTCTGGTATATATGGATATGACTGTTTCAAGATAGCACAATGTTTATGCATAATGGAACGTACTTTGGGAAGGTAAGGATAGTAGGTGTAATGCTTCAACTGGTGTCGACCTGCTGAGTCACTTACCAGTTTGACTTTGAGCCAAACTTGGGAGCGGAATCTAAGTGTCCCCCTGGTCTTCACCCTTTATCCCGCTCCTGGATGCGGAAGCTGGTCTCAGCTGCAGGGGAGACACCAAGCCGCCACCGCAAGAGTGGTACCGGTTAAGTGGCAGCTGGCCGAGCTGGCCAGAATGATCCAATGCAAGCACAGGGGAAACAGGCAGACGGAGCAAGCTGTTGCTGGACGAAGCAGAGCTAGAGCTGTTAGAACAGCAGAGCTGAGTTAGCCCAGGTGCAGCAGGTGTGACGATTGTGGTCGACAATCCGGGTCGTAAACTGGAGAGCAGCGAGGTACAGGAGGATCAGACAGAGACGAGGTCAGGATACAGGCCAATGTTGGTAGCAGGATAACGATACAGAAACTAGCAGGAACCTTCGCTGTAGAAAACTACAATATTGCTCAGGCATCGCAGGAAGGGGAAAGCTCCCTTATAAAGGTGGTGCCTGGCCTGGATTGGAGAGAGGGCGGAATCAGGGGCGTGCACGAACCCTTAAAGAACCAGGACGTGTGCGACTCCTACTAGGTGCAACAGAATCTGTTGCAGCCTGCGAGCAGTGCAGGAAAGCAGGTCTGGAGCCTGCAGCGGAGAGGAGGAGCCTTGTGTGAAGTTTGACTGAGGTACATAGCAGGGTACGCTGCACGCTGGCGGCTACCAACTGCCATTGTTACAGTAGGTAATGACTAATGGTAGCCGTGGGGTGGTGGTTTCATTCTCGACAGTGGAAACGCTTAAGAGAGCAGTTTTTTCTTTTGTTAATAACGATGCAGGGTAACCTCTCTCATGAAATTTTTGTGACATCTCTTTAAGGCATTGTTGGCGGAATTCAGGATCGCTAACAATCCTTGATACTCATTTAAATTGCGAGTGTGGTAGAGAATCCTTGGTGTTGCATGGGTTGCAGCTTGAATGCAGGAGAAGTGTATTTCGATCAGTTGGTTTCCTAAACAAGTCGGTGGTTAGTGGGCCCTGAGTTGTCTTTTTGACCATTGTGACCATTGTGTCTAGAAAACTAGTAAGTGGATAGTAAGAGGGTCTGTATCGGCAATGAGCTGTAAATCTTGATCTATACTGTTGAGAAAAAGGTGGAAATCGTCAGAGGATTTTTTAGCGCCTCTCCAGATACAGAAAGAATCATCGATAAACCTGTACCATGTAATGGCATGTATTTGGTAAAGGTTGTTTTGGTAAACCCAATGCTCATCAAATCGAGCCATAAAGGCATTTGCATAAGGCGGGGCAATGTTGGCCCCCCATAGCGGTCCCCTTTTTTTGGATATAGAAATCATCTCTAAACATAAAGAAGTTGTGTTGTAAAACAAATTGTAGTAGTTGTATGCAGAATGATTGTGCTGGTTGGGAGAGATTGGAGGTAGATAGAAGTAGTGTTGTTGCCTGTATACCTTTCTCGTGAGACATGGATCTGTAGAGCCTATTCACATCTAATGTGATAAGTAGGCTTTCTGGAGGTATATGCTGTAGGCTGGATATGATCTGTTAAAAATTAGAAGTGTCAAGGAGAAACGAGCGTGTTTGTTTGATTAGAGGAATAAGTATTTTTTTGAGGAAGATAGAAAGTAGGGAAAGTAAGGAGTCTGTAGACGCCACTATAGGTCTCCCTGGTGGTTCTGTCAAATGTTTATGGATTTTTGGTAGCATGTAGAACACTAGTATGATCGGATTTTTGTTTAGGAAGAGGTTTATGTTGCCTTATCAATCTTGCGTTATCAATGTACCTGTTTGTAGATGGTGGTCAAAAAAAACTTCTAATGTCATGTTTAAGTTTAAATGTAGGGTTATAGTTGGCAAGTTCATAAGTGATATTGTCTGCCAGTTGTCTTACTTTCTTTAATGTAGGCGGTGGTCTCCATCACAACTATGGTACCACCTTTTTCGGCTGGTTTCACTGTAATGGTTCTGTTGGATTGTAATGTTTTAAGTGATACATGTTCCTCACTTGTAAGATTGGTTGGTATATGCAAGTCGCCTCTATTTAGAGCTTGGATGTTAGTCTTGATCTCCCTGTCTATATCAGGTTAATGAAAGACTCAACTCCATGATAATTCTTGTGGGGCATAAAGTTACTTTTGTTTTTTAGTCCTAGTAGATGGATTGATAGGGTGGTGGAGGGTGTGGTCACAGGGGATGACATGGTAGGTTGTTGTGAAAAAATTCCTGTTCAAGGGGAAATTGTCGCAAATTATTATATGGACAAAAGGAGTGCCAGAGTACTTAAAGAAATATTTACTACTAAATTTATACCATTGACCGAGTATGTATGCCTGTAGGATTTGAATTGATGGGTGCCCCGCTAGGAGTGCCGACCAACTCTTCATCTTTCATAGAATTTAGACTTGGCATTGAAAAAAAAAAACAGGAGAAAACGCACCCCAAAACTTGTTAAACATTTTCTACTGAATATGGCAACACCCCATATGTGGTCAAACTACTGTATGGGCACACCGCAGGGCTCAAAATGAAGGAAGCGCTATATGGGTCTTGGAAAGCAGATTTTGCTAGAATGGTTTTCAGGTACCAGGTTGCATTTACAAGACCTTTATGTACCCCTGGAAAGTGACAATTTTAATCTTCTCTTTGCATCATAGAAGGACTTTTTATTAAAAATCTTATTTTTATTTTTTTTTGCATCGACCTTTAACTTTTTTATACTTTAGTCAGTGTAGATATGTGAGGGACATTGACAAGCCATTGTTTTTATTGTTACCATTTTGGGGTACATATAACTTTTTCATCTTTTTTATGCCATTTTTAGGAGGTGAGGTGGCAAAAACATAATTTCTGTTATTTTTTTATTTTTTTTTACGACATTACAGAGTAATGTTATAGATCAGGTTGTTATGGATGTGTTAATACCAATTAAGTGTAGTTTATTTTAATATTTTAAGTACATTTTTTACCTAATTATAAATCAGCAGATATGGGGAAAAGATATTTTCTTTACTTGAATTTTTTTTTTTTTTTTTTTACTTACTCCCCACATGGGGACTTGAAGACAAAGTGGTCTGATTGCTGGTACAGCACACTGCAGTAGCTTACTTTACCTGATAAGACCTTGCCTCTGCTAGGGCTTGATATGCTTTGGTACATGGCAGACTGGTAGGTCTTTACAAGGGCTTCAGCTGTCTTGGCAACCATTGGACCCTGCAATCATGTTGCAGGGCCTTGAAGGTGGAGAGAGGGTGCTCCCTCGCTTTGTAAACCCCTTTACTGAAGTCGTTACTGACCGTGGTATCTAAGGGGTGAAATTGCTGGGATCAGTGCCAACACCGATCTCAGCCATTGCAGCAAGGTGTCTTCTGTACGTTCCTGCCATCTGTCATCTCCATGCTGTATATAGGACAGATGGTGCACTAACAATCAGCGCAAGCCATGTGCTATATTAAGATCATTGTGGTAAAGCGCACACTGAGGTGGCAGTGGAATCTTTTACACCGAATTATGAACCAGCCTTTTACACTTTGGTTGGTTAGTCTGTACTGCACCATCTCACCCATATACAGCATGGAGATGGCAGCGCCTCAAGAATGTACAGTAGATCGGTGTACAGACTAACCAATCAGAGTGATCACCAACAAGGGACTACTCTGATTAATCACTCGCCAGCTGCTTCCAAGTCTTAGCTGTCTGCGACAGCAGAGACTCTAGCAGAGTGACACTTACTCATGTCATAACATTAGTTTGGACGTAACTGTACACCCAGATGAGCTACATTACTGCTCACCTGAATGTACAATTACAGTATGTCCATTCAAAGGAAGGGTTAAAGAGTTTAAGGGTTAAAGATGATTAATGTAAAAAAAATGGCATGCATCATATAATTCAATCTTTTCTCAACAAAGCTGTAACCAACTTTGTAGCTCACATGGATCCAGAGATCTCCACATTCATTGCTCCAATTGCTCTACAATATTTATTTAAAGTTTGCAGCACGGGGGTGTGTCGTTTCTCACTCAGGCAGTATGTCTTTTCTCAGGGGGCATGTCCTTTCTGCTGAAGCTCTCTCTATCTCTGTAAATTTCTGCCACAGTTCTAAAAGTATATGTGGCTTGTGGCAATTAAAGGACGGAACAGAGCATGTGCTATGATCTTTTTTATGTTTATTTTATATATTTTTATCATGTGGAAAGGGAGGTGATTTGAATTGTTCTGATCTCTTCTCCCTTACAGTGCAGTGAATTAAAACTGCAGTGTATGGAAGATCTGCTATGTTCTTATGGAACCCTGCCACCTGAAGGCCTCCATATGAGCTACAGCTATAATAGCTTAGGATCCTTCCTCCTTGTGGGGAAGCCGTTTAGGCCCCAGAAAATAAGGTGTCCTGGAGAAAGCTGCCTCAGATGCCATGGTCACAATTGACAGGTTAAATGTTATCTCTGATCACAGATATTAGCCTGGGTGTCTGCTGTTTAAAACAGCAGAAACCTCATGGCTTTAACGACTGACTAGTGCAGTACATGTATGGCTCTTGTCATAAAGGGTTTAATTCCCCCCCTCGCTGATCCGTTGTCACTGCGTTTCCGATGGTGTCTTGGTCCCTGCTGAACACCACTTCCTGCTGATGTCTAAATAAAGAAGGAATGGGAGTGCTGTTCAAACACCCACTGACGTTGAACCTATAACTCCCCCCCCCTCCCTGTTGCATTCCCAACACAAGGCCAAGGAGCAACTGGAGAGTAATGCATTTTATTTCATTGTCTGTTCCAGTTGCCATACAGAGCACTCAGGCCAACAGTAGACAGAATTGTGCTGCTATCTGGGCAATATTATTATTATTATTATTTATTTTTAGAGCGCCATTCATTCCATAGCGCTGTACATATCATAAGCGGTGCACATACATAATACAGGCAATTGCATTAAGCATGAAGGAGACAAGTTACAAACTGGTACAGAAGGATAGAGGGCCCTGCCCGTGAGGGCTTACAATCTACATGGTATGGGGGAAGGAGACAGTAGGCGAGGGTGAAGCTGGTCATGGCGGTATAGAGGAATGTATATGATAATATTATTTGTATGTATGTACTGTATGGAGATGTTGTTTAGGCATTGTATGTGGATATGATTTGGGCATTAAACAGCTGCATAGAGCAGCATATAAAAGACTATAAGTGCTCAAAATGGATGGATATTTATTATATATGCTATTTATGACTTTTTGTCTATTAATGTCGGTGTGTGAGAGCAATATGTCTAGAGCAAGCAGAACACAGCAGAAACATGTAGGGAAGAATCTGTCTATGGAAGTGGGTACGTAACCACTATTGTCACCTAACAAATTTGGCTTTGGGCTACTCCTAACGATATTATCCTAGCAGTTCCCTTTAAAGATTTGGACTTCACTGCAGGGGAGTCACCAGACTGCTACCCCCTGGAGTAGTCTCTGTATGATTGATAGGTGACCCACTAGGCTCGCCAGTGCAGATCACCGAAAGATCAGACAAAACCATAGTCAGGGACAGGCTGAGGTTAGAGAAGGTGGAGGATGTGATGTATGGTAAGCAGTCCACGATCTGGGCAGGCAGCTGAGGGTCATAATCCAGGCAGAGAGTTGGTACATGGGCAAACAACAAAATAAAGCTTCTTAGGATACTAGTAAGCTAGGGAACCTATTGCTCAAGCCTTTCCTACAGGGAAATGGGCCTTAAGTATACTCGGGTTATCAACTATTGACTGGTGAAGATCAGCGTGCAAACTCATTGGCCTTTTTTTATAGCCTGAGGAAATGCCCCTGATGTGTTTTGTATCCTGGCCTCTAGCAAAATATCTGCTACAGGGATCTCTGGCTAATAGCTGTGCTCTGACAACTGTGGCTTTAGTTTCCACTATTCTGGGGTGCATAGGGTGTCTTACCTTGTTATTCTACTGCAGCAGCAGGGACTGGATCACCTTAAGCTGGGTTACTTTGATGTCTCTCTTTCTCTCGCTGTTGTCATGCAAATCCTCCTCATTTAGTCCTTGCTTGCTTACATCTCCTAGAGCTTGTGGAGGTTATGGAGACTCCAGGGCTTAAAGCTGGAGTATATGGGACAGTAGCACATGTAGACTGCTCGTTTTTCCTCCCTCTCTACAGCTACTCTGACTGTAAACTTCTAGAACTAAGGGGTGAAGCTGGCCCACACCCTGAGCTCCAGAAAGGGCTAAGTCAAGATTGTTAACTCTGGCCTTGCCTGGCTTATGCTGGAACATCTGAGTGTGCAGTACATAGCATTAACATTACAAAAATAATATCACAAACCAAACTTTTCACATAACCCCAGGTCTGGGGTACTGAAAATATGCATGTAGTCTGCACCAAAATCTGTAGCAATCAGATATGATTGCAGATTTATTTTACCCCCATTGATTATAATGGAAAAAATATACAACACATTCATGCTCATCCTCAGCAGGACATGCTGTGGATTTAAAAATTCACACCACAGGTCAATTACCTTGTGGAAATATTTCAAAGTATGTGTTCAGAAAATTGTTGAAATCTCTTCCACTTTGCTTTCAATGCCAACAGATAAGATATTGGTTCTTTAAATTATAAGAAATCACTGCCAGGGGAAACGCTAAAAGAAAAAGAAAAATCTTTACTTAGTGTACTTTTCTAAAACATGTGCAGGGATAGGGAAAAATCATTAAGATAGAATTGGTCAGCCTATGTGATTATGGTGTACGAGTTAATGGCCTATGATACGGTTATCAAACTCCCTCAGGTGCTGGTTGAGCCTGTTCAGCACCTCATTTTTTAGCATTCTAACTGCGGGAGTTGATAGAGGGGAACAATTAGCTTCTTGGGTAGAGAAGAGCGAACTGTAAAAAAAATTTCGGCGTTCGGGTTGTGGTAACTCGCGCATCCCGTTATGGATTCCACTATCGCAGCATATGGAATCCATAAGGGGCGGCTTCCACCAACCCGAACTGTTGAACAGCCGAAGGACCTGGGATGACGTCACCGTCATGTGATCAGTGCAGGGGGCGTGGCTCAGCACGGTATCAAATCCAGTGCATGTAGTCTGCACCAGGGATGCGCGAGTTACCACAACCCGAACGCCAAACTTTTTTTTAAAGTTCGCTCATCTCTAGTCTTGGGCCAATTGCCACAGTGTCGCCCAAGTAGATAAGGGGGCAGTAATGTTTGCTACTAATTACCCCACAGTGCTGCCTGTATGGTACAAGCAAGCCTCCTAGTGCCAATAATAGACCACACTGGGGCCAATGCAGCTGTATATGAAAGGACAGAGGTCCAGTATGTGCCACAGCTTAAAGACACAGAGCTGTGTAGCAAGTTTCTGGCTTGTGATATACTGAGCCTTCGTTGGTATAAGGATCAATTGCTGGACCCAAGTCCTATAACATTAATAGCTCCCTTTCCAATCTGCTCCTCAATGTGTTTCTCCTAAATACAAGGATCCTCAGGACCTGTAGGGGAGCGTATTTCTGACTGAATGTGATGACCCCACCACACTGTTCGTGGTTGAGTCTACCAGGCTATCGTGGCCACACGCGGCCACCGGAACAGCTAAGCTTTAAAGGGTAAGACCTTCCCCTGTAAGGCGGAGCGAGTCACGCTGGCAGCCAACCAAGATGGAGGAGGCAGGTTCACTCACCACGCCTCTCCTCCACCCCATGGGTCCGATCCTATCTATGATTGCTCTAACGATAAGAATTAGTGGACAAAAATGCAGTGAGAATTAAACCAGTGGTATAGGAGGATTGGGCCAATTTGGTTTCCTGTACACTACATACCCCGCATTGTGTGTCTGATCACACAACAATACAGGTAGCAGTGGAGAAGAAGTGGCAATCAGATGCTCAATGGTGATGGATGGTGAATCACTATAGTAGAATGGATTACAGTACGTACAGGAGGAAGGGTTTACCCTGTACAGTCCCTCAACTAGACATACATATATGCTCCAGATTACCCTCCATCCCCATAGGATGGGTGCAAGCTAGCATCATATACATTACTTTCAGTATGTAGTGCTATCTGCTAGATAGCACTACCCACAGTACACAAACATTGTGGAGTATGGGGATTATGGACAACCAGATCGAAGGTCACCCATAGATGTATGTATCAACTTGACCCCCATCACATCGTATTTGCCCCATTACACCATTGCTAGCAAAGATGGAATTTATATCATGTATGTTAGTGATGTGAACACAACAGAATAAATAATAAAGGGGAAGAAAACATGCCACTATTGTTCACCTACAGCATTCCACTGCTACTAAGGCACATGTGAATCAAGGCACATGTGAATCAATCTCCTGGCAGTGATTCCTCTTCCACTTTGCGGCTACTAGATTCAAGCCTGAATTTTCCATCTGAGAATCTTGCCATAAAATCTGCAAAAATATCTAACCTCCATGGACATACTCTAATTCAGTAAAACTTGTGCTAACTGTAACACCAATAGTATGGTATTGTGTTAGACATAAAACTGTATGCAATGTTAAAAAATTTTCAGATTTGCAAGCTTTTCAGTGCTTCTGGTTCACCAATAAAGCTCTTGTTGCTATAATTCTTTTGTCCTTTCTCAATGAATCTTCAAAGGCACTCTGAAGAGGTTTGATGAATGCCCTTTCAGAAGTTCCATCAATAACCTGTGCAAAATAAGTGTTTTGCATTGTGTGGCTTGGTGGATTCTACTGGTAGTAATAGATTTCATGCTTAGCCAGCAAATAATTATCATTGAATGCAAAAGCCAACATGCTCATCCATAATTCAGAGCATGCTGTTTAATAGTCTTTACATAGATGTTTATATACAGTAAGTGCAAAGACAGAAGAGTGGAAGACAACTACTGAATATTTTAAACCAGGAGAAGTGTAAAAATGAGTTAGTCATAAAACCTTTTCTTTAAAGAGACACTACCGTCAACATTTTTATCACATATTAGCAGCCTATATGTGAATATTCTAGGCTTTTTATTTTTTTTACAAAGAAACAAGAGGGTGTTTTTTATGATACAGTATAATTATTTGTCTGTCCATATATTCTACTTCCTGTTCTAGCTGTTAACTTCCTCCTTTGTTTGGACTTTTAGTATAGCAAACAGCCTCACTTGACTTTGTAAGTTATACCTCCACTGCATCCAGAGAGGGAAGGGGGGTGAATGACTCAGAGCATCACACATTACACTGATAAGTGCAGTGCTCTTCTGTGGGCATCTTTTTCTAGACCTATCAAGAAAACAATAGAGCTGTCAAATTGTCATCCTAATTTTAGTCATGAACTATTTTCTAATAGATAACACATTTCCCTCTTAGCAGCAGTAAACTAAATAATGGAACGCCTGTCTTTGTATGAGTATTATCTCTTTGTACTGATTGCTACAGGAGGATGATATTCTGTATAAAATTGTCAATGGCATAGTACTAGTGAATGAAAAATAAAAAACAAATACAACTAAACATTCTTTAAAAATGTTTTATTAATATTGAATAGAAAAAAATACCTCTTTCTGACAATAGTGTCCATTTAAAGGGGTTCTCTGGGAATTATTTAAAAAGGCAGCCAGCAACCTGTTCTAGAATGTGAGCAGGACTGGTTACCTCCACTTGCAGAGCTACCTAAGGAGGTGAGGAGGCAGGACCTCCCTACACAGTATGCTCTAGCATTTAGCAAGTTTTCCTGTCAGACTGCTTTGCCATGATGGCATATCATAGGCAGGCTAGCATCATTATTATAGACTAGTGCAATATATAATGAAACCCTGCCCTCTCACCCTCCTGGTCATTTTAAATAATTCCCAGAAAAATCCTTTCAGTCCCATTCAGGAAAAACACGTTTTCGTTATCACAACGCCAACCTTTTTATATTCTATTGATTTTATTCTTAACAATATACAAATCCTCTGCAGTTCAAGGCCCATTGTTTGACTTAATTGGCCATAAAATATGCTAGCCTATTATGGTGACAGAACTACAGTAATTCAGTTTTTTTTTTTTCACTCCACAGTATTTTCCTTTTAACAGTCAAGAATCAAGATGCAGGTGGATTAGTAACAAATTTCTTATTAACATATATTCATAGTGTTATTTAACATGTAAAGAGTTAGATTAATGTACATTATAATTCTATTAGTTATGTATTGCTCAAATTACTTTAGAGAGTGTAGACTGAAATAAACGTACCTATTTAAAGGTATTAGAGATATTATACAGTACACATTTGACACGAGGGAGCAATCTTGTTCCCAAATCCCAAGCATTTTTAAATAGAGATACTCCAGTCAGTAAAAAAGTCCATTGGAGTAAGATTCCCCAAATTTATTACAAGACCTATGTCTTTTAATACATTTTTCACATCTTGTGCTGATCATGCACTATAAACTGAAATCTACCGTAAACAAGCTATGGGCTGGACTATCTTTCATTTATAAATTATGCTACTTCTGGTGTAAATTATGATAAATATGTTAGGCTGAGGAGTTTTTTTTTTTACAACTTTATATAATGTAGAAAGTCAAACTGATGGATAATGAACCAACAATTCATGAGATAATGTTACAAAGATATGTAAATGAAATGGGAAACCAGTTATGGTTCAGCGATATAAAATAGAATGTAATACGTCTTTTGACTATATAGATCCAGTAACTAGATAGATTATTTCCTCATTAGTAGCTGGAGAAGACCACTGAGTGGCACAATGACAGAGTCTGGAGGTGGCGGCAGCAGCAGCAGCAACAGGAGAAGGCCGCCGAGTGGCACAAAGACACAGTCTGGAGTTGGCAGCAGTATGAGGAGGCCACCGAGTGGCACAATGACAGAGTGTGAAAGTGGCAGCAGTATGTGGAGGCCCCAGAGTGGCACAATAACAGAGTGTGGACATGGAAGCAGTATGAGGAGTTCACTGAGTGGCACAATGACCGAGCCTGGAGTTGGCAGCAGTATGTGGCAGCCACCGAGTGGCACAATGACAGTCTGGAGGTGGCGGCAGTAGTAGCATCAGGAGAAGGCCACCAAGTGGCACAATGACAGAGTCAGGAGTTGGCAGCAGTATGAGGAGGCCACCGAGTGGCACAATGACAGTCTGGAGTGGGCAGCAGTATGAGGAGGCAACCGAGTGGCACAATGACAGAGTGAGAAGGCGGCAGCAGTATGTGGAGGCCACCGAGTGGCACAATGACAGTCAGGAGTTGGCAGCAGTATGAGGAGGTTACCGAGTGACACAATGACAGAGTCTGGAGGTGGCATCACCAGCAGTAGCAGCATGAGGAGAAGGCCACCGAGTGGCACAATGACAGAGTGTGGAGGTGGCAGCAGCAGCATCAGGAGGAGACTACATAGTCGCAAGGTGACATAGTGTGGGGATGGCAACATCAGCATCAGGACGCCACAAAGTGACCTGGTGACAAAGTGGAGAGGTGGGTGGTAATACCAGTACCCGCTGATGAAGGTGGGTGAAAGTAGGAGCACTCGGCATCAGATGTGTGGCATCAGGCAGGTGGTAGCTTCAGAGAAGTAGCTGAGGGAATTAGCCAGAAGAAACCGATCTCTTTTGTCAAGGTTTGGGTGAGGCGGCATGGATGAGCTAATTAGATGCATTAGGCATTGGTGGGTGGAAATCTTGGCTGATCAAGACCTGATTCATCTTGACAAAGGTCATTCTCTCCACATTTTGGGTGAACAGGCGAGTTCCTCTTGGGGTAACTATGGCCACTGCCGCATTAAACACCTGCTCTGATGCCACAAATCCAGTTTGGCTGCCCAGTAGTCCAGTGGATCTTCAATGTGGGGTGGCAGGGTTCTGTCCAAGTATGCTACCACATGCTGGTTCAGGACTTGCTCCAGGTATTCCTGCTGCTGCTTCTTGTGAGTTGTTTCTTCAATATGCGGGTGAAGATAGCTGCTCATCAGCGACCGTAGACTCATGCTGAAGCTAATACTGCTCCTAACACCCTACCCCTCCCCAGCAGCCATGGCAGTGCAACGTGAGCGCAGAGGCCCCCCCCCGGACCTGCAAGAGAATGGACGATGGCGCAGATAAGCAGCGGCCAATTGACTACATAGAATGTCTCTGTAGTAAATAAGTTGGTCCTCCCTTTCAGAGGGTATAAAAAATGCCCCCATTTTGGACCAGTCGCAAGGGTCCAACAAGGTGGAGAGCCAGAAATCATCCCTCTGACGAATGGTAACAATTCGGCTGTCACTACGCAAGCAAGTGAGCATGTATCGGGCCATTTGTGCAAGTGACTCAGATGGACACCCTACCTCCATTTCCACTGCATACTGCCACAATGTGTCTGGGTCCTCTGTCTCGTCTTCCTCATTGCCCTGTAGCTCCACTGGCTGCTCCTTCTCCTCCTCTCCTGTCAGATGAGAAGAAAAACCACCCATTTCGCTACACATTGCCTATGCTCCAATGTCCTCCTTCCAACTCTTCTTCCTCTTCTAGTTCAGTCCCCACAGGGCTCATGTGGTCATGAAATCTAGGCACCACGTCTCCTGTCCCCTGACCAGCCATTGTTACCACCAAATGTTCCAGGACATGAAGCAGTGGAATGACACCATATTCTTCCCGTTGTTGGTTACCATGGTTCCAATTTTCAGTTATCGCAGAGAAAGCCAGAATTCGATTTCTTGCTGAATCACACAGAGCAGTTCCTCCCCTGTGTGACTCCGTTCGCCAAGGCAAAACAGGTGCAGAACAGCGTGACACTGTTTGGCGACGCAGCATATGTTGACGCAGGGCTGTAGTGCCAACATTAGCACCCTGGCCATGCTTCACCTTCTGCCCACAGTTTATACATATGGCTACGTTCACCTCCTCCGGCGACTTAACAAATAACTGTCACACCGCCGAGTAGGTGATTTTCCCCCCAACAGTCCGAACTGACTGACTGCTATTGCTGCTGCCTCCGTGAACTTCTGAACCCCTTCTTCTGGGGCAGGTAGGCTGCTGAAAAGCAGGTGGTATACCCCGGGCATGTTTGGCTCCCAACCTCCCACTGCTGCCACCCTGATGACTCCCAGCCATGCTACCACCTTGCTGGCTCAGCCCCTGACTCACGGGCAAGCTGCCACCCTCTTCGTCTGATGATGAAGCCCCTTCTGCACCCTGCTCCCAAGTGCGATCTGCTTCATTATCGAGTAGTATCTGCATGTCACTGATGTCCTCCTCAGTGGTCTATGGGTCGGGAGCATGACCGATTGCAACACCACCACCCACACCACTCTCGTCATCACTACTTGCCCACCTAGCGGAGGAAGCGGCGGATGTCTCCTCTAGTAGCTCGTCCTTGCTGTATAGTGGAGCTGAGCCCATAGCATACAATACTTCTGTGGCTGAGGGAACAGCAAAGGACAGGCAGGTTGAGGACAGGTGAGGGTAGAGGGGCTGCTCCTGGGCCATGCCAGCTAAAGGTTGTGTTTGAAGAACCCACTGACTGTTTGCTGGGGGTGTCTGATGTCACTTGGGATTAAGTGGTTGACCGAGTTAACCAATCAAGAACCGCTGGGTTGCTGGTCAAGACACGACCGCTAGATGAAACCGTGAGCTCAGGCCTCTGCTGCGACCTCTACCTGCGTAGAAACATTTAGGCCACTGCCATTCCTCTGTGCATGGCCTGGCACTTCTCTGTCTGACATACTTTTAGCTGAACTAAATAAATTGAGAGCAAATTAAAACACCCCAAAAAGCGACTAATATATTTTTCTTTTTGTACTGAAATTGGCCACTAAACACTTTCAGTACAAATAACTGCAACAATGAAATATGTAAATATTTTTCTTTCTGTACTAAAAGAGGCCACTAAACGTTTTTAACACATATAACTGCAGAAGTGAACTGAGAATATATTTTTATATTTGTACTGAAATAGGCCACTAAACACTTTCAGCACAAATAACTGCAACAGTGCAATGCGTATATATTTTTCATTTTGTACTGAAATTGGCCACCAAACACTTTCACCACAAATAACTGCAACAGTGAAGTGCGTATATATTTTTCTTCCTGTACTGAAAGAGGCCTCTAAATGCTTTCACCACATATAACTGCAACAGTGAAGTGCGTATATATTTTTCTTTTTGTACTGAAATAGGCCACTAAACGCCTTCAACACATATAACTGCAGAAGTGAACTGAGAATATATTTTTCTTTTTGTACTGAAATAGGCCACCAAATGCTTTCACCACAAATAACTGCAACAGTGAATAGTGTATATATTTTGTTTTGTACTAAAATAGGGCACTAAATGCTTTTACCACAAATAACTGCAACAGTGAAGTGTGTATATACTTTTATTTTTGTACTGAAATAGAACACTAAATGATTTCACCACAAATGACTGCAACAGTAAAATGAGTATATATGTTTTATTTTCTACTGAAATAGGCCACTTAATGCTTTTACCACAAATAACTGCAACAGTGAAGTGCGTATATATTTTTCTTTTTGTATTGAAATAGACCACTAAACGATTTCACCACAAATAACTGCAACAGTGAAATGTATATATATATATATATATATATATATATATATATATATATATTTATTTCCTTTTGTACTGAAAGAGGCCACTAAACGCTTCCATCACATATAACTCCATAAGTGAACTGAAAATATATTTTTCTTTTTGTACTGAAATCTGCCACTAAATTATTTCACCACAAATAACTGCAAAAGTGAAATGCGTATATATTTTTCTTTTTGTACTGAAATAAGCCACTAAATGCTTTAACCACAAATAACTGCAACAGTGAAGTGCGTAAACATTTTTCTTTCTGTACTGAAAGAAGCCACTAAACGCTTTCAACACATATAACTGCAGAAGTAAACTGAGAATATATTTTTATTTTTGTACTTAAATAGGCCACTAAAAGCTTTCACCACAAATGACTGCAACAGTGAAGTGCGTATATATTTTTATTTCTGTACTGAAAGAGGCCACTAAATGCTTTTAACACACATAACTGCAGAAATTTAACTGAGAATATATTTTAATTTTTGTACTAAAATAGGCCACCAAATGCTTTCACCACAAATAACTGCAACAGTGAAGCGCGTATATATTTTTCTATTTGCACTGAAATAGACCCCCTAAGGCTTTTCAACATAGCACTTGCACCCCAATAACAACAACAAATTGCTGGAATGACAGCTGTATAATGGCCATTTGGATCCCCAAATTATCTTTCCCTGCACCTTTAAATCGCTTTTCTAGCTCTGTCCCTAGCACCTTCTGACGTCTCTCCCAGGACTAAGATGCTGTGAAGTGATTCCTCCCTATCCTTTCCCTCACAATGAGGTTTTTCCTATTGCTGTCCCTAACGCCTTCTCACATCTGTCTCTGCATTTAGAACGCTGGAAAATGTCTGAATCCAAGATTGCCGCCTTATTTATAGGGCTGTGACATCACAGGGCTGGCTGCTGATTGGCTGCATGCATGACATTATGGGTCATCCCGCCTTCCCAGAGTACCTTGCCCCATGTCCTCACATGCGTAGCTGCCATTTTAGTTCACATTTTTCGTTTTTGTTCGTCAGCTTTGATTCGCTCATCTCTATGGATGACCTATCCTTAGAAGAGGTCATCAGTATCTGATCAGTGGGGGTCCAACACCCAGCACCGCTACTGATCAGCTGTTTAAAGTGGAGGCTGCGCTCCATGTCAGCGCAGCTTCCTGTTCATTACACTGCATTTCCGAGGAGACAATGTATAGTGTAAAGACAAGGAAGCGGCGTTTGCATGGAGATTCCTATTCAAACAGCTGATCTTCTAAATTTCTTCTAAATTCGCTTTGGCTACTTTTATGAATTTTACAAAAAAATTCACTTTGAAACAAATTACTTTGTCACGAAGTACATTTTTTTGTAAGTAGGGGTGCAATGACAGGGAGCTGCGATAGCACTGCTCCCCATCATTGTACCCCTCAGATGCCATGTTCTTACATGATCACGGTATCTGAGAGTAAAAACAGTGTATAATTGACAGTAAAAAAATTTTTAAATCATACTTACCAGCTCCATTTGCTCGCGACCGGCCGGCCGCTGCCATCTTACTTGAAGATCTGGCACAAAATCTCTCGCAGCCTGACATGACATCGTCACGCCGGCCGGCATGGTGATGTCATACTTCACCACGAACGGGATTTCAGCCGAGATCGGCAATCAAGATGTTGCAGGCCAGTCTGTTGCAAACAAATGGAGAAGGTGAGTATAATTTTATTACACATTTCAGGTTAAAATTGATTCGCTACCACGCAGCGCGAGGAAATTCGTCTTTGCGGGATTAATCATGAAATTTGGATCAAATTCCGCTCAACTCTATTGATGACCTAACTTGATGAAACAGTAGGTCATCAATATATATGGCTGGACAACTCCTTTAACCATTGCTTTGCTGGTGTACAAGAATGTGTCTGAACGATAAAGTCAAAACAACACAAGAATACAACATATAGCTGAATTGCAGAGCTAAATTCATAGGGAGCAAATGAAAAGAAAAAAATGTTCAGGCGTCACTCTCCAATCGGTTAAACCCTGGCTCCGGCGTCTCTTGTGAACTGGGCGCACTCGCCTGACATCACCCTGAGGGCAGAGCCACACAGTCTAAAGTAATACAATTCTTAAAATAACCTTCTCTTTAGTGACACATAGAATATTTAAAGAAACACTTGCCAATCAATTTTGTCATTTAGACCTAATGGGCCCATTGCTTCTGTGCGCAATATCCATCTGTTTTCTCTTCTTAATAGTTTGCGGTGCCTATCTCCTCCCTGAGGGAGGTTCTGCACCGTTTCTATACCTGCAAATTTCAATACGCTTACATCTCCATTATGCATTGAGTTGACATGTTCTATAACTCTTGAAACTCTTGGACAGCCCTGAACTGAATTTATGGATGATATATGTTCCCTAATTCTGTCATTTAAATTCCTAATAGTTTTGCCAATATAAAATCTGCCACACGTACAGATTAAAAGGTAGACAACCAACTGGGTTTTGCAAGTAATCAGTGTTTTTACCCTATGCTGGATACCACCAAAAAACAGGGTCTCCCATTGGGGGTTAAATCTGCAACAAGTGCAGTTCCCACAACGGCGATTGCCTTTGGGCTTCCACCCATCCAACCATGTTTTTCCCTCTTCCTTAAAGCGACTACCTACAATTTTGTCTTTAAGCCTGTGGCATCTCCTAAAGGCGATGATTGGGCGAATGCCCTTTACATTAGTTAAATTCTCATCTCCTTCCATAATGTCTCAGTTACTGCATATTACTTTTTTAATCCGTTCTGCTGTGGGACTAAACTTGAAGGAGAATTGGCTGTATATCTTTCTGTTTTTGTTGATTTGGGATCCTCTAGGTACCACCTATTTGTGTAGCCTTGAACATGGCTTCATTAAGTTGGTTGATTGGGTAACCCCTGACTAGGAGACATTTTTTCAGGTCTAAAGCCTGCCTGACATAATCTTCCTCTGTTTTGGTAATTTGCTTTAATCTCAGGAATTGACCATAAGGGACAGCTTTTTTAACACTAGGGTGGAAGCTGGAATAGGGTTAAAACTTAAACTACAAGACAAAATCCCTTTGGTATATAAAACGTAACTTTTACTATTGATTAGATAAAATAAAATAAATGTACCCAAAAACAAGTGCCTATCGATGCTTAGCACTGCCTCCCTTGTCCAAGGCACCCCCCAGACTTATTGATGTTAGAAATAGCTGGGGAGGATGAAAATAATGGACCCAATGGTGTAAGTCCCAATGCCCTAGAGGGATGAATGAAAGACTATCATTCACCTGCTTCCTATAATGAGAAACAAGCCCTGTGATCTCTGTGTAGGGCCCTCCCATCACCTGACTTTAGAACTGTCATCACCTCTTCAACAGCCACTCGATTCCATGTATGGAATCGGTTTTTTTCCCCCCTATTCCCCCCCCTCCCCCCCCCCTGAACGTTTTGAATTTCCCTCTCTGGAACGACCTCTACCTCTAGGGACAAACCTTATATGTAGATGAAAATTGATTCCCAAACTGACCTGAGATGCCAAAAATGGTGTCCGAATGATGTATTGACCCCATTGTCTGTAAATGTATGGGGTCACGAGTTGTATGAGGGGTTTATGATGATAATATCTAGTCCTTTTCCCCCTCCCCCCCCTTTTCCCTCCTCCATATGAAGCGCCCCTATAGACACAAATATGTCTGGTGGGAGAAAGTAATGGAGAATAGTGGGAGGAATACCGTGGATCAATTATACCATAGAGTGTGCTATGGAGGTTTTTTGTATTTTCTTTCCCCATATTGTACAGAAACAATCATGTTTTTTGCGGGATTGGCCCACGGTATCCCCCCCAGTATTTGAGAAAGAAACCTGGCATCCAATATTATTATCGAGACATACTGATATGGTTCATTACGGTATGCGCATGCACAATAGAAACTGGAGGGTACCGGAAGCATCGGGTACCCGAGGTGCGGTCCAGCAGAGCAAAGCGTGCGCTCCACTGACCGGAAATGAGGGAGTGGAGCGGCGCGCCTGCTGTGAGCGCACTGCAGGAAGTGCGATGCGTTCCAATGGAGACCGGAAGCGGCTCAGCGTGCGCTCCACCAACCGGAAATTATGCCGGCTGAGCGCACGTTACACCACCTGTATATATATGGGTGGGAGTAGGATCTGTGTACCGCCACCAGCTTATCTTGGCAAGGAGGAGGTACATACCGGTATGCCAGGCTAATAGTGAGTACATTTCTTCTATATGTAGAATATGGAAGTAACGCTTGTGATGTAGAATGTATGACCTATCCATGACTACGGGATTCTGTATACTTATATCTACTTTCTGTCAACAGATTATCCTGCCTGAAGCACATGAGGGTTAACCTTGACCCATCTGTGCAAACTTGGTAAGAATGGAAGGAGAGGGCCTTACACATCATTAAATAGGTCAGAGTTTTCCTTTCTTACCATATGGTTGTACACTACATGTGTGACAATTATTTACATCTGCACTATCAGCCCCCTGAGGAGCCTGGATACAGGCGAAACGCGTTGGGGACTTACCACACATCTGGGGTTCACTATAGAGACCAGTTTGTCACCGTTATCTACCTAGACCCCCACTTTAAAGTGGGGTAGACTCACCAGTTGAGCACTAAGCAACAGGGTAGTTTTATTGAGGGTAAGTTTAGGGTCAACAGGGAAGGCACGAGGACAGGGGAACCCCACCATCAGGGGTGGTCCCTTGGCTGAGCAAGGACAGGGACTGGGAAGGGCAAGTATATCCCTTTCCCACGACACACTCTAGCATCTAGTCCTAGCTAATGCCATAGCAGCCTATCCCTCGGTGCCCACCCATACACATACCCCTACCACTGTTGAGGCTACGCCAATAGTGCAACTAAGGACCATTGGGTCCATTATTTTCATCCTCCCCAGCTATTTCTAACATCAATAAGTCTGGGGGGTGCCTTGGACAAGGGAGGCAGTGCTAAGCATCGATAGGCACTTGTTTTTGGGTACATTTATTTTATTTTATCTAATCAATAGTAAAAGTTACGTTTTATATACCAAAGGGATTTTGTCTTGTAGTTTAAGCTTTGATGTCGTATAAATCCAAATTTTTCATATTAATATTAATCTGTTTAGACATTATTGTTATTGGAAGCTGGAATACTGTAGATAAGAGTTAGTGGTGGTGGGTTTGTGATATCCCTCCGTCACTAGCTCACCTTCTCTTACTGTCATGAGGACGTCCAGGAATTTCAACTTTTGATTATCCGAACTTATAGGTGAACACCATATTCATGTCATTTGTTTTGTTCAGATAGTCGACAAACGCGACAAAATCATTTTCTGAACCTGACCAAATGATGAACACATCATCACTAAATCTCATATATGTATGCATAAAGGGGAGGAATCTATTTGCAACTGAGTATATGAATCTATCTTCTAGTCTGGCTAGATACATATTTGCAAAGGTGCATGCAACGGGCGTGCCCATCGCAGTTCCAAACTTTTGTTTGTACCATTGGTTTCCAAACTGGAAGGCATTGTTCTTAAGGATGAAGTCCAAGGCTTCACCAATGAAGTTGCAGAAGACCGCACTCTTATCAGTGTTGCTTAGTATCTCCATTATTGCCCTGATGCCTTCATCTTGGGGAATGCGTGTATATGGGCTTTCTACATCCAGGGACACCAGATGAAGACCATCACGCCACTGTATATTCTCCAGTGCCCATAATAGGTCATCCGTGTCTCTGAGATGTGATGGCGCTGCCCATACCATTGGTCTTAACAGCCAATCTATGTATCTGCACAAAGGCTCAGTCACTGACCCAACCCCCGAGACAATAGGTCTCCCAGGGGGATGGGTCAGTGACTTGTGAACCTTTGGCACAAAGTACCATTTAAGCTTTTTTGGAAAAGGGGGTAGGAGCCTCTCTGCTGTTTTCCATGACAGAACTTCAAGTTGGGTGTATTTAAATAGAAAACTTCTTAACTGTCCCTGTGTTTTGTATGTAGGGTCTTCAATTTTTCATATACCTCTGCATTTTCCAACTGTCTATGTGCTTCTGATATATAGTATTCTTTTGTCATTACCATTACATTCCCGCACATGTACACTGGTTTAACCACCAAATTATTTTGGGATTGTAGCCACTTTAAAGCCTTCTCTTCTCCCTTATCTATATTTGGAGGTGCCTGGGCGTAAATCAGAGCCTTTACTCCTTCCAGCACTTTTTGTTGGAAAATCTCTATTCCACTACCAGCGGGCAAAGGGGGACAGAAAGTAGAGGCAACCCCTCCACTAAACCTCTCTTGTTTTTGTGCCTGTGTGGGTGTTCCTAATGATGTATCTGCCATCCATTCCAAGACTGATATCTCAGCTGGGTTAAACCCAGCAGTCACAGTAAATCCCAAGGGACCTATGACCGTGAGTGTCTACTTCCGTATTGATTTGTGTATTTTTTGGTACATTCCTGAACAGTCTATTAAAATTTAACTTTCTTATGGCTTTGCTGACATTGTACTACTATAGGGCAGAGCACCACCAGATAGCATCTCTTCTACACCCAGTGCAATAATAGTGGCGATCACCGGCATTCTATAGGGCATTCCACTGAAACTGTTTTCTCAAGATTTATAAATTCATAAGGAGACTAGGAGCAGAATTGAATAGACCCCCTGGATCAAATGGCATGGAGCCAGTGGTGGAAAAGGTAAGTAACCGCATATTTCTTGCCAGATGACATTAATCACTGCTAATTCATGAATGCTAACTATGAATACTAATAAATACTAATAAGTTATTGGGCTGAAAATATATCTTCTCCCTTAATATCTTAATTTGTTTGGTATGTTTTTTGTCTAAATTTGCATCTCTCTACCTTAAATTAAACATCTTAACAACCAACGACAAACTGAGTAATGCTGCATCCCTTAGGTATTGTATCCCTGGCAACTAATCTCTCAAAAGTCACAGTGTTTCAAAGCAATACTCTATTGGCATTAAGCTGAGAAGAAAAAAGCAGTGTGGCAAGAGTCAGGTCATGTGATTATCCATCTTGGCCTGCATTATTAATCAGATTTTTTTTATGAAAATAAATTTAGCCACAGAAAATGCATGTCTTTATGACCTTGTAGTCTCACTAAACCCTGTAGACTGATATCAAACATGCAATTTCTTCTGCAGTCTGTAATGTACTTTTATGAGGTAAACACTAAATAGTAGACATATAATTCTTTTTATACTCTACATACCTTCTATTTACGTCCACTTCTTGCATTTACATAAAAAACTATGTGGAAAAATGTGTCAAAAACTACATAAAAATCACATGTATAATTACAGCCTTAAAGGGGTTAGCTTTCAAGATCAGTATCACCAAACTTGCAAGCATGTGAAAGAATCCACAAAAATTTAAGGGATCAGCCTGTTTACTGTATTTTTCAGAATATAAGACACAATTTTATCAAGAAAATAATCTCACTAAAAAGTGCCTGCATCTTATAGTCTGCAGTCAGGGTGGCCCAGCAGTGCCAGACCTTCCTGGCTGCTTTTAAGTGACTCTGTCTGTTACAAAGGCATTTCACTGTTTCACAGGTGCCAGATTCTTGGGAGTTTGAATTTGAGCCATTGTGTTCAGTAGCGGTTTATTTTTGCCAATGTGTCCTGGCTAGTGTTGAGCGAACAGTTCGAGAATAGTTCGGGTTCGTACCGAACTTTGGGGTGTTCGTGACACGGACCCGAACCCGAACATTTTCGTAAAAGTTCGGGTTCGGGTTCGGAGTTCGGCATGTTCTCTCGGCGCATTTTGAAAGTACTATATAGCAGAATAGTACAGGCTTAAAGCTGAAATCGCATTGCGATTACAACTTTGAGCTACCGATCACCATGGGAATGCCTCCTCCAGTAGAATGTACTGTCGGATGTTTGAATTACGTTGAAATCGCAATGCGATTCTTATATATTTGCTTAATCGCATTGCGATTTCAACTTCTCAAATCTGACAGTACATTCTAGCATTGTTCCCATGGTGATGTAGACGCTCCATTAGCACGGAATCCGGCTGAAGCAGAAATCGCAATGCGATTCTTAGAACTCAGATAAATCGCATCACACTACACGCTCTAATTGCATTCGATTTTAACTTTACTGTTTGGTTTTGTATCGCGATAATACAAAATTTGAATAATCGTATGCGTGCTGTTCTAGCACGCAGTGCTATCGTATCCCATCTTAAGTTCTAATCGCATTCGATGTTAACTTATGCATTATTTTTTTGCCAGGCATCAGCAGTAAGTTAAAATAGAATGCGATGCCTGGCAAAAGCATAAGTTAAAATCGAATGCGATTAGAACTTAAGAGTGGGATACGAATAGCACTAGTGTTGTTGAGCGCACATTTCGAGAATAGTTCCGGTCCGTACTGAATTTTGGGGTGTTCGTGACACGACCCGAACCCGAACATTTTCATAAAAATTCGGGTTCGGTTTTGTAGTTGTCATTTTTTGTGGCGCATTTTGAAAGGCTGCAAAGCAGCCAATCAACATGCATCATACTACTTGCCCTAAGATGCCATCGCAGCCATGCCTACTATTGGCAAGGCTGTGATTGTCCAAGTGCAGCATGTGACTCAGCCTCTTTAACCACTTCAGCCCCCCTAGCTTAAACACCCTTAATGACCAGGCCACTTTTTACAATTCTGCACTACACTACTTTCACCGTTTATTGCTCCGTCATACAACTTACCACCCAAATGAATTTTACCTCCTTTTCTTCTCACTAATAGAGCTTTCATTTGGTGGTATTTCATTGCTGCTGACATTTTTACTTTTTTTGCTATTAATGAAAAATTACCGAAATTTTTGCAAAAAAATGACATTTTTCACTTTCTGTTGTAAAATTTTTAAAAAAACTACATTTCTATATAAATTTTTCTCTAAATTTATTGTTCTACATGTCTTTGATACAAAAAAAATCCAATAACTGTATATTTATTGGTTTGGGTAAAAGTTATAGCGTTTACAAACTATGGTGCAAAAAAGTGAATTTCCTCATTTTGAAGCAGCTCTGACTTTCTGAGCGCCTGTCATGTTTCTTCAGGTGCTAGAATGTCAGGATAGTATGAATACCCCCCAAATGACACCATTTTAGAAAGAAGACACCCCAAAGTATTCGCGGAGGGGCTTGGTGAGTTCATGTATCATTTCATTTTTTTTCACAAGTTAGCGGAAAATGACACTTTCTGAGAAAAAAAAAAAAAAGTTTCAATTTCTGATAACTTCTGGCAAAAAAAAAAAATCTCAGACGGACTCACTATGCCCCTCAGTGAATACCTTGGGGTGTCTACTTTCGAAATGGAGTCATTTGTGGGGTGTGTTTACTGTTCTGGCATTTTGGGCGGGGCTAAATTGTGAGCCGCCATGTAAAACCTAAAGGTACTCGTTGGAATTTGGGCCCTTTGCGACCAGGCTGCAAAAGCGGCACTTATGTGGTATCGCCGTACTCAGGAGAAGTAGGGCAATGTGTTTTGGGGTGTATTTTTACATATACCCATGTTGGGTGAGAGAAATATCTCTGTAAATTGTCAACTTTGTATAAAATTTTTTAAAAGTTGTCGTTTACAGAGATATTTTTCACACAAAGTATGGGTATATATAAAAATACACCCCAAAACACATTGCCCTACTTCTTCTGAGTACGGCGATACCACATGTGTGCCACTTTTTGCAGCCTGGGTGCAAAGGGCCCTAAAACCAATGAGTACCTTTAGGATTTCACAGGGCATTTTTACGCATTTGGATTCCAGACTTCTTCTCACCCTTTAGGGGCCCCTAAAATGCCAGGACAGTATAAATACCCCACATGTGACCCCATTTTGGAAAGAAGACACCCCAAGGTATTCCGTGAGGGGTATGGTGAGTTCATGTAAAATTTTATTTTTTGTCACAAGTTAGTGGAATATGAGACTTTGTAAAAAACAAAATAAAAAAAAATAAAAAAACAATTTCCGCTGACTTGTGACAAAAATAAAAATTCTGTGGACTCACCATGCCCCTCACGGAATACCTTAGGTGTCTTCTTTCCAAAATGGGGTCACATGTGGGGTATTTATACTCACCTGGCATTTTAGGGGCCCCTAAAGTGTGAGAATCCAAATGCATAAAAATGGCCTGTGAAATCCAAAGGTACTCATTGGTTTAGGGTCCCTTTGCATCTTGGCTGCAAAAAGTGTCACTCATGTGTATCGCCGTACTCAGAGAGTAGGGCAATGTGTTTTGGGGTGTATTTTACATATACCCATGCTGCGTGTGAGAAATATCGCTGTAAACGACAACTTTTTACATTTTTTATTCAAAGTTGTCAATATACAGAGATATTTCTCTCACCCAGCATGGGTATATGAAAAATACACCCCAAAACACATTGCTCTACTTCTCCTGAGTACGGCGATACCACATGTGTGACACTTTTGCAGCCAAGATGCCAAAGTGGCCCAAATTCCAATGAGTACCTTTTTAGGAGGGCATTTTTACGCATTTTTCTTCTCACGCTTTAGGGCCCCTAAAATGCCAGGGCAGTATAAATACCCTACATGTGACCCCATTTTGGAAAGAAGACACCCTAAGGTATTCCATGAGGGGCATGGCGAGTTCATAGAATATTTTTTTTGGCACAAGTTAGTGGAAATTGATTTTTATTGTTTTTCTCACAAAGTCTCCCTTTCCGCTAACTTTTGACAAAAAGTTTAATTTTTCATGAACTCATTATGCCCCTCAGCGAATACCTTGGGGACGTCTGAATGGAGCCTTACAAGGGGTGTGATCAATGACAGGGGGGTGATCAGGGGGTCTAGATGGGGTGATCAAGGGGTTAATAGGTGAGGGGGGTGGGGGGTTAGTGTAGTGTTTGGTGCAACTTTTACTGTGTTACCTGGTCCTCTGGTGGTCAATCCCAGAAAATGGGACCACCAGAGGACCAGGTAGCAGCTATATCAGACGCTGTTCATAAAACAGCGTCTGATATAGCTGTTTGATGCGATTTATATCGCATCTACAGCCTGCCAGCGATTGATCATCGCTGGCAGGCTGTAGTCCAACTCTCGAGACGCTGCGACGCTGTGAACCGCGCGCGCGCGTTCACAGGAAGTCTCGCGTCTCGCGAGATGACGCCCCGGCGCGTCCGAACAGAAGAGCAGGACCGCCCGCAGGACGCAATCCTGCGTACGGCGGTCCTGTAGTAGTTATAAGCTTGTGCGCACGTCGGGACGTGCTCACTCCCGATGTGAATAGAACAGGGATAGATGCAGCTGCTGTGAGGGCGAGATAGGCAGGGAATAATCGAGGAAAAAAACCTGAGAAGAAGTGAAAGATCTACACCAGTGAATCAAAACAACTCAGCTGAGCTGTTCACTGAAAGTTTATTTTTTTTTACACTGGCCAGATCGATTTTTACCGGCACATGTAACTGGGCTGACCGGCGGCGGCCATTTTGGGACCTGTGGTGCGCCAGCTCAAGCTGCCACAGAGTCCAAAGAAAGATCCAAAGAATTGAAAAATCTACTCCTGTGACACAGAACAACAGCGATTCAGCTGCTCAGTCAAAGTCAATTTTTTTTCTGGCTGGGCAGACCATTTTCTGGCACATGTTACTGGGCTGATAGGCGGCGGCCATTTTGGGACTTGTGGTGCGCCAGCAAAAGCTGCCACAGCGTCCATTAATCTCATGCAATAGTCGATTTTTTCATAGATATACTACATCAGGGGTTTGGCTGTGCTTGTGTCACCCCTACTAACTGCCAATATATTTAATATATCAGTGGTGAAACTGAAAGTAACCCACTTGGATAGCAAATCCCATGAATGTGCTGTTCCAGCTAGGCTAGCCAGTGTCACTACAGCCAGGTCCAATACTGTCAGCCAGAAATTAATAATTTTTTTTTTTTTTGCCAGAAATATAAATTAAAAAAATCATACCCTGTAACAAACATAATTCTGGTGTTAGACCAGAAGAAGCACTCCTTCAGTAAATAATACTGTAAAAAGGTTTAGGCAATAATTCTCCCAGTGTGGGCAATTTATGTACCAAAACGAGCATTTTAAAAATTCCGGTGTTCTGAAATACCAGCAGTCCTCTTGTAATTAATATCAGAAAAAGGCATTATAGTGTCCAGTGTTGTCATTTTGGTTCAAAAAAAGGGCAATTTAATCAATTTGGTGTTGGTGACACCCGAAATAGTAGGCCGCACGTTATTACTCCTTTAAAAAGGAAATAGTTCTCCCACTGTGGGAATTCATTTAACATAAGTAGCATTTAAAAAATTCTGGTGTCCAATTTGCAGCAGTCCTCTTGTAATTAATACCAGAAAAAGGCATTATAGTGTCCAGTGTTGTGATTTTGGTTCCAAAAAGGCCAATTTAATCAATCTGGTGTTGGTGACACCCGAAATAATAGGCCGCACGTTGTTACTCCTTTGAAAAGGAAATAGTTCTCCCACTGTGGGAATTCATTTAACATAAGTAGCATTTAAAAAATTCTGGTGTCCAATTTGCAGCAGTCTTCTTGTAATTAATACCAGAAAAAGGCATTATAGTGTCCAGTGTTGTCATTTTGGTTCCAAAAAGGCCAATTTAATCAATCTGGTGTTGGTGACACCCGAAATAGTAGGCCGCACGTTGTTACTCCTTTGAAAAGGAAATAGTTATCCCACTGTGGGAATTCATTTAACATAAGTAGCATTTAAAAAATTCTGGTGTCCAATTTGCAGCAGTCCTCTTGTAATTAATACCAGAAAAAGGCATTATAGTGTCCAGTGTTGTCATTTTGGTTCAAAAAAGGCCAATTTAATCAATCTGGTGTAATTAATACCGGAAAAAGGAATTACGGTATATCTTCCAGTGTGGGAATTTTGGGGCTAAAAAATAATATATTTTATTGTGGTGCGAGTTGAATCGCAACAATGAGGAAACATTCTATTAAGGGACGAGGACGCGGTCGTGGTGGTGTCCGTGGAGCCTCTGTTGCTGGCAGAGGATGTGGCCGTTCGGCCTCAGGCGCACAAAGTAGTGAATCAACTCCATTAAGTAGCCGGCAGAATTTACAGCGATATTTGGTGGGGCCCAATGCCGTTATGAGGATGGTAAGGCCTGAGCAGGTACAGGCATTAGTCGATTGGGTGGCCGACAGTGCTTCCAGCACGTTCACCACATTGTCTTCCACCCAGTCTTCTGCGGAAAGCACACAGGTGGCACCTGAAAACCAAGCACATCAGTCTGTCACATCACCCCCATGCATATCAGAGAAACTGTCTGAGCCTCAAGTTATGCAGTAGTCTCTTATTCTGTTGGAAGACTCTGCTCGCACGGTTTCCCAGGGGCGTCCACGTAGACCTTCCCCAGCGGTGGAAGACATTCCATGCACTGACGCACAACCACTTATGTATCCAGATGATGAGGACATGGGAATACCACCACAGCAGAGTGACCGAGTCTCTGATGATGACGAAACACTGGTGCCCACTGCCGCGTCATATTGCAGTGTGCAGACTGAACAGGAGGAGGTCAGAGAGGAAGACTGGGTGGAAGACGATGCAGAGGACGATGAGGTCTTAGATCCCACATGGACTGAAGGTCGTGCCGCTGACTTAAATAGTTCAGAGGAAGAGGCAGTGGTGAGACCGAGACAACAGCGAAGCCAAAGAGGGAGCAGGGGGCAAAAGCAGAACAGCCGCCGTCCAGAGAGTTCGCCTGCTATTGGCCAGCACCAACAGGGACACAGCACCCCAAAGGCATCTTCAAGGAGTTCCCTGGCATGGCACTTCTTCAAACAATGTGCTGACGACAAGACCAGAGTGATTTGCACGCTGTGCCATCAGACCCTGAGGCGAGGCATTAACGTTCTTAACCTGAGCACCACCTGCATGATCAGGCATCTACATGAAAAGCATGAACTGCAGTGGAGTACACACCTTAAAAACAAGGAACCCGCTCAGGCTCCCCCTGCTCCCTCTACCGCTGCTGCCTCGGCTTCCGCCTCGAGAGGAATGTTGCCACCTGCCGAGCAGCAAACAGAGGATGTGCCACCGACACCACCACCACCACCGGCACCGTTACCTTGCGTCTCCACTATTTCACACAGCAGCGTTCAGCTCTCCATCTCTCAAACCTTTGAGAGGAAGCACAAATTCCCACCTAGTCACCCTCGAGCCCTTGGCCTGAATGCCAGCATTTCTAAACTACTGGCCTTTGAAATGCTGTCATTCCGGCTGGTGGACACAGACAGCTTCAAACAGCTGATGGCCATGGCTGTCCCCCAGTATGTGGTTCCCAGCCGCCACTACTTCTCCAAGACAGCCGTGCCTTCCCTGCACATGCAAGTATCTTATAAAATCAAGTGTGCACTGCGCAACGCCATTTGTGCCAAGGTCCACCTAACCACAGATACGTGGACCAGTAAGCACGGCCAAGGACGCTATATCTCACTAACTGCACACTGGGTGAATGTTGTGGCGGCTGGGCCCCAGGCGGAGAGTTCATTGGCGCACGTCCTTCCGCCACCTAGGATCGCAGGGCATCATTATCTGCTTCCTGTAGCCTCCTCCTCCTCCTACTCGGCTTCCTCCTCCACTGCTTCCACCAGCTCCTCCTTTCAGCCACACACCTTCACCACCAACTTCAGCACAGCCCGGGGTAAATGTCAGCAGGCCATTCTGAAACTCTTATGTTTGGGGGACAGGCCCCACACCGCGCAGGAGTTGTGGCGGGGTATTGAACAACAGACGGACGAGTGCCGGTGGGCCTCAAGCCAGGCCTGGTGGTATGCGATAATGGGCGAAATCTCGTCGCAGCTCTGGGACTAGCCGGTTTGACGCACATCCCTTGCCTGGCGCATGTGCTGAATTTGGTGGTGCAGAGGTTCATTCACCACTACCCCAACATGTCAGAGCTGCTGCATAAAGTTCACATCCTTCCGCTGCTCGCCTGTCTGCGCTACAGCGGAACTTCGGCCTTCCCGCTCACCGCCTCATATGCGACGTGCCCACCCGGTGGAACTCCACCTTGCACATGCTGGAGAGACTGTGCGAGCAGCAGCAGGCCATAGTGGAGTTTCAGCTGCAGCACGCTCGCGTCAGTCGTACTGCGGAACGGCACCACTTCACTACCAATGATTGGGCCTCGATGCAAGACCTGTGTGCCCTGCTGCACTGCTTTGAGTACTCCACCAACATGGCCAGTGGCGATGACACTGTTATCAGCGTTACAATACCAATTCTATGTCTCCTAGAGAAAACGCTTAGGGCAATGATGGAAGAGGAGGTGGCCCAGGTGGAGGAGGAGGAGGGCTCGTTTCTAAGACTTTCAGGCCAGTCTGTTAGAAGTAGCTCAGAGGGAGGTTTTTTGAAGTAGCAGAGGGCAGGTTCACAAGTCGCCAGCCAAGGCACTCTAATGGAGGACGAGGAGGATGAGGAGGAGGTGGAGGAGGACGAGGATGAAGCAGGTTCACAGCAGGGTGGCAGCCCACACAGCTCAGGCCCATCACTAGTGCATGGCTGGGGGGATACGGTGGACGATGACGATACGCCTCCCACAGAGGACAGCTTGTCCTTACCTCTGGGGAGCCTGGCACACATGAGCGATTAAATGCTGCAGTGCCTGCGCAACGACAGCAGAGTTGCCCACATTTTAACGTGTGCTGACTACTGGGTGGCCACCCTGCTGGATCCCCGGTACAAAGACAATGTGCCCACTTTACTTCCTGCACTGGAGCGTGATAGGAAGATGCGCGAGTACAAGCGCACGCTGGCGCGCTCCTGAGAGCATTCCCAACTGTCACAGGGGAACAGGTGGAAGGCCAAGGCCAAGGCAGAGGAGGAGCTAGAGGTCACCCACGCAGCAGTGTCACGGCCAGCTTCTCTGAGGGCAGGGTTAGCATGGCAGAAATGTGGACAAGTTTTGTCTCCACGCCACAGCTAACTGCCCCACCACCTGATACGGAACGTGTTAGCAGGAGGCAGCATTTCACTAACATGGTTGAATAGTATGTCTGCACACCCCTCCACGTACTGACGGACGGTTCGGCCCCATTCAACTTCTGGGTTTCAAAATTGTCCACGTGGCCAGAATTAGCATGTTATGCCTTGGAGGTGCTTTCCTGCCCGGCGGCCAGCGTTTTATCAGAACGCGTATTCAGCATGGCGGGGGGCGTCATTACTGACAAGCGCAGCCGCCTGTCCACAGCCAATGTGGACAAGCTGACGTTCATAAAGATGAACCAGGCATGGATCCCACAGGACCTGTCCCTCCCTTGTGCAGAGTAGTCCTTAATAACTGCCTAAAACATGTCTTGTTGTACTATGGGCCACTTCTTTATTTAATACAAATTTTATGTAACCCACAGTTGAATGAAACTCTCCTCTGTCTGGGCGCCGGGGCCTAGCTAGATGAAAGTGGCCTGTTAAACTATCGGGTGACATAAAGCCATAACCTCTGCCATGCTACCTCTGTCCTCTGTCTGGGTGCTGAGGCCTAAGTCAAATAAAGCGGTCTTCTGCTGTGCTGGGGGATATGAAGCTAATCTCTGACCTCTCTCCTCTGTCTGGGTCCAAAGGCCTAAGTCACTAAAAGAGGCCTTCTCCTGTGGTGTGTGATATGATGCCTGAATTTGTGCTGTGGGACCTCTCTCCTCTTCCTGGGTGCAGGGGTCCAAGTTACTAAAAGTGTCCTTCTCTTGCAGTGGTTGATATGATGCCTGAATATGTGCTGTGGGGCCTCTCTCCTCTGTCTGGGTGAAGGGGTCAAAGTAACTTTATGGTGGCTTCTCCTGTGGTGGTTGATATTATGCCTGATTCTCTGCTGTGGGACCTCTCTCCTCTTCCTGGGTGCAGGGGTCAAAGTAACTAAATGGTGGCCTAGTCGTCTGGTTATTGATATGATGCCTGAATATGTGCTGTGTGGCCTCTCTCCTCTGTCTGGGTGAAGGGGTCAAAGTAACTAAATGGTGGCCTACTCCTGTGGTGGTTGATATGATGCCAGATTCTCTGCTGTGGGACCTCTCTCCTTTGTCTGGGTGCTGGGGTCGAAATAATAGTAAGTGACCTTCTCCATTGGTGGGTGACTTGAAGCCTGATTCTGTGCTATGGGACCTCACTCCAATTAATATTGTTTAATTTTTATTTATTTTATGTTAACTCATCATTTCCCTATCTACATTTGTTTGCAGGGGATTTACCTACATATTGCTGCCTTTTGCAGCCCTCTAGCCCTTTCTGGGTGTGTTTTACAGCCTTACCAGAAACCTTACCAGATCTAGCACATAAACCAATTGAACTTGAAACCCTTGAAAGATTACAGTAATGAAAAATAATTTTTAATATGGGCAACACTATCTGTACCCTTTGTTTCCAATCAAACAAAACGCAATAAATTTGATTTAACATTATAGTTTTATAAAATAATCTTTAACAAAATTGAATTATTTTTTAACATAAATATATAAATAACCAAAAAAATTAAGGTAATTTTTTAATTTTTCTCTGCTCCTCCAGCAGATCATCGATGTCCTTAAGATGAGCCTCCTCCATGGCTCGCATTTGGTGGGAGAACTGCATCTTGAGCTGCCTCATCTTCCTGGTTTGCTGCTCCCTGAACTGCTGCATTCGCAGCTGGTGCTTCCTTCGCATTGTTTTTATTTTTTTAACATGATGTTGTCAGCTGTAAAATAAATGAAATAAAATTTGAAATGTACATTAAAATACAATCATTAATTGTTATATAAAGCAGATGATATTTTTTTCTTGAAATCTGTTATAAATTGGTTTAGGTAGGATTAATAATAGTTCCTTTTAGTTTTGGGTTATTGACTTAGTAGTTACGTTAATGGTTTTGATGTTGATCAATTACTTTTTAGTGTTTATTTTTATATTACTGTTATGTGTTGTACTTTATTTGTTGCCTGTTTTATTATATTTTCTTCATTTAAAAAAATAATATAGTTTGTTAAAATATATTCTTACAAAAATTTATATATTGCATGCTTGTTATATCGTACTTCCAAAAATGTATGTGTCAGTTAGATACGTTATGGAAATCAGTACTCCCACCCGTAACCTTAGCTTTCTGGGACACTGAATAAATAAAAATATCCACATCATCCATTTACCCTCTTGTCGGGGGGTAGTGACCATCTCCTCTTCTGCCTCCTCAGAGTCATCACCCTCCTCCACTGCAGCAGGTGGGCTATGGGCCCGATAGCCTGATGGCCCTGCCTCTTCCTGCTCCTCCTCGTCCGAGTGGTCTGTCTCCTCCTCCACCTCCACCGCCTTCTTCTTTGGGAAGCGGAGCATCTGTAATGATGATGACCAAATTTTTTAAAAATGCCAAGATAAACAAGTAACGCCAAATTACAGTTAAAGGTACACAAATTAATCTATGGTAGTGTCTGGATGGCATAATAATTAACTACACCTATCTTTCTTCTCCTTTTGGCTTAGATCAAGTGTAGTATCATCAGTGTCTGCCTTGACCTGCCGGCCCAGGACCCTGTGGGTACCCCCTGCACTCTGCCTTTGAGCATCGTTGATTAAGTTCAGCTTCAACTCACTGCTACTATTGGGTGTTGGGCCACTCCCCAGGGAACAAGAGTGATTCGAGTCTATGACTTCATTTGGGCATGTGGCCTAATTGACCTGTTCGATGCTTGTTGTCTACACTCGTCCAGACGTGCGAGGAGTTTGGACAAGCTTCAGGGGCCAAAGTCAACTGTGTAAAGTCAAAAAACATATGTGGCCCAGAAAGAGGTCTCATATTGCCACCTTTAGCACCCTTTCCCATCAGTTCAACACCACTGTACTAAGTGATTTATTGTAAAGGGTTAAAATACTTATTTCTCTCACCAACATATTGTGTTATCTATCTGCTCAGTTATGCAAATAAGTATTGTACCTGGAAAAGATATATCTCTGATCTTAGTGATCAGATCCATCCTGTGGCGCTTCAGATCTGACCACTTTTTTAGAATCGCATCCTTCCGATGAGTGCACCCATGCTTCTGCCACAGCTGGAAAGCAATTCTCCGCACTATGGCCTGCTTTTCGCCCCTTGACCTTCTGCAGTCGTACCCCTTCTCCAACATTTCCTGCAAGATAACAATTAAATCATGTAATCCCACAGTTCTAAAATACAATTATTAGTTATCATAGTCATAAGAACCATCAAAAATAACATTTAATATCAAAATAGTCAAAGATTAGAACATCGCCATCCCTTTAAAAGTGACTTGAACATTGCTGCCCCTTTAAAAGTGACTTGAACACTGCAGCCCCTTAAAAAGTGACTTGAACATTGCGATCCCTTTAAAAGTGATTTGAATATTGCCGCCCCTTTAAAAGTGACTTGAACATCGCCATCCCTTTAAAAGTGACTTGAACATTGCGATCCCTTTAAAAGTGACTTGAATATTGCCACCCCTTTAACAGTGTCTTTCACTAATCACTCATGTAGTTGTGCAGTCTGCTAAAGCCTGTGATGAGTTTATGTCACCAAGCAGTAGGACATGTGACAGTGTAAGGCAGTTATGAGATCAGTGAAGGCCTGCAGGCTTCTTGGCTAATAAAAATCATTAATAAGTTTAAATCACATTACTGCATTACACACTAACTAAGTTCAATTACTTACAGTTATTAAGAAATCCAGCTCTTCTTTAGAGAAATTACTTTTCTCCATAATCGCTGGGACAGTCACCAATCTCCACTCTCGTCTCTCTCGATCCGATCCGAGGTAACGCACACACGTACACGATTCTTGAATAGTTGTATTATCGCGATAATAAAACTAACAGTGTAAAGTTGACTGTATTGCTCTAAGTTATATTCGCGTACGAATGTAACTTCTATTACAGCACACCAATACTAAAACTGACTAAGAGACAGCTTTAAGTTCTATTCGAACGCGATTGCAACTTTGGAACTTAAAGTGGTGTACGATTTTAAAAGTTGAGTACTAAAAAGTTGAAATCGCAATGCAATTCTTATGTATTTGCTTAATCGCATTGCGATTACAACTTTGAGCTACCGATCACCATGGGAACGCCTCCTCCAGTAGAATGTACTGTCGGATGTGAGAATTAAGTTGAAATCGCAATGCGATTCTTATATATCTGCTTAATCGCATTGCCGTTTCAACTTAGCATTGCTAAATAATTCCATCCATATTCGTTAACTTACTGACTCAGTAAGTTAACGATATGGATGGAATTATTTAGCAATGCTAAGTTGAAATCACAATGCGATTAAGCAAATATATAAGAATCGCATTGCGATTTCAACTTAATTCTCAGATCCGACAGTACATTCTACTGGAGGAGGCGTTCCCATGGTGATCGTTAGCTCAAAGTTGTAATCGCAATGCGTTTATTGCGGTATATTATCCCTCTGGGTGTCTTTTACAGCCTTTTTAGTGCCCAAAAGTTCGGGTCCCCATTGACTTCTATGGGGTTCGGGTTCGGGATGAAGTTCGGGTCGAGTTCGGATCCCGAACCCGAACTTTTCCCGGAAGTTCGGCCGAACTCGCCGAACCCGAACTTCCAGGTGTTCGCTCAACTCTAGTCCTGGCGTTAGGTTCTTGTGGGTGTGAACTGCCATTGTGCCTTGTATTTCGCCTACATTTGGCACTGATAGGGTTAACTTTCCCTGGCTGTGTGTGTGCACCCGTTTGTCTTATGTCATTTATTCTGCTATATATTCTGAGTTGTGTGTCCTCCCCCTGGTTGTGCAGCAAGTTCTGTTTGTATCTGTTCAGATTCTGTCTGTTTGTTCTGTGTCTGAATTCTCATCTAAGTTCCATAGATTTGTATTCTGCATGCATTCTATGTTCCTGTCCTTGTCTTGATCAGTGCTTTCTCTGTGTCTAAATTCTGAACTATGTTTCATTTGCCATTCCCCAGTGCCTGTTCCATGCATTTGTATGTATTCTGTGTGCCTGACCTTGTGGTTGCCTTGGTCTCAGGTGTATTCAGCCACCTGTTTATGTGTGTGTGTGCTTTGCCTGTGCTTCCAATGTGTAGCACTTGAGTCTCTGACCTCTGTGTGTCATCTGCCAACTACACTGGGACTGTTCTAAGAGGTAGCAGCCTAGCGTCTTCCTGGCAGTGAAGTTTAGATTTCTGTATAGGGGTTAAGGGTAAAAACCAGGTGACTGCCAGGATCACACCCTCAGGACTAGCCCAACATCAAACTGTTGGTTGGCACAGTGGTTCCACAACCATTTTCACTAACGCTGTCACTCTTTTCACTAATCTGACTACCTGGAGTGGGAATCAGTCCAGAAAATGGCTGCATTTTGAATGTCCAGAAAAATAACTTTTTTCCAATCGATCAAAGTGCCCAGCTGGATGGGCTTTCCTTTTCTAAGTGCTCAACCCCTCTTTTGACTGATATTTGCTCCTACCCTAACCTTCCAACCCTTCCTCCTCTCTCCACTGATGTTACATTGCTTAATTTCAAATCTCACGCCGGCACACAACATTCTCTTTGGTGGGCTATTGTCTCAGGGATAAAAGTTCTTTTTCTGCAGGATGACTTACATGGAGGATCCGAATATTGTTTACATGTAAGTTTATTAGTAAAAAGTGAGTGACAGACTTGCTCTTAATGCTCCAGAAGAGCACTCATACAAAGCTTTGCTAGATCAGTGAGACTGCTGTGCCTCTGCACACTTCTCTCTCTTCCTGCCTGACACTGATCTGTGTGATGAGTGCTGACAGAAAGGGAGTGTGAACAATCATGAAGAGTAGAAAAACATAGCCCTCGCCATGTTGAAGATCTCTCAGCTGCAGTGAAAGGGGATAAAATCTTTGATTAAGGGGGCATTCACATAACCATATTAATTTTGCATTTTGATCTCTATATATACACCAGGACATTATATTGGGCCTTTTGTATATATATATATATAATGTGGGGAGTCGCTCTGGTAGACAGCGGTGCGGGTGCAGTTTAGAGGCAAAACAAGGAGTCCAGATTGTGCATCAAACAGTGTTTTATTCACACTTGCACACCAGAAATGAAAACAGTCTCTTGGTGACAGTTCACACACAACAGAAATCATGTGGCAAAACCAAAAACAGGCCAACACAGGGTCCAGTCACCTTGGGTGGTTTAAGTGCGGTTCACACCTAGCAGTCGGTTCAGCCGCAGGCGATTCCTCCTTCAGTTTGCAGGGAAACACCACCTTGCTGAGCTCCGTCCTCCAGCACAGAGAACTCCTCAGTCCTGTTAGCAGGCTCCAGGATAATCACCCACAGACACAGCTGATGGCTGTGTTTTATACCCAGCCCAAAACTCGGACTGGACCGTGGGGAGCAGCCACCCACCCTACTCTTTAGCTGCTCCCAGTAAGAGCCGGCCCGGATCGGCTTTGCAGCCATGCTATTTAAAAGAGTCAAACAGCACTAGCTGCTGCAGACAAAAACCCGGCTCTCACCTCACCGAGGCCAGCAACCTCGGTGACACGTACCTGCCATCGCAAATGACACCTTGCACCTTACCACATACCCCCCTTTGTTCAACCCTGAGGGGTGAACACACGTGAGGCAGTGGACGCGGGACAGGGCATCTGCGTTGCCCTGCAAGCGGCCTGCCCTGTGTTCCACGGAAAACTTGAAATTTTGAAGAGATAGGAACCACCTGGTGACCCGAGCATTCCTCTCCTTGGCCTGACTCATCCATTTGAGGGGGAATGGTCGGTCACCAGACGGAACCTCCTCCCTAACAGGTAGTAGCGGAGAGATTCGAGTGCCCACTTGATAGCCAGGCACTCCCTCTCCACTATACTATATCTGGACTCGGCGGGACTGAGCTTACGGCTCAGGAAGACAACGGGATGTTCTTCCCCGTTGACCTCCTGCGACAGTACCGCACCGAGGCCTACCTCCGAGGCGTCGGTTTGTACGACAAACTCCTTGTTGAAGTCGGGTGTCACCAAAACCGGGGACCCACACAGGGCCGACTTCAACGCGGAGAAAGCCTCCTCCGCCTTCTCACTCCAGCTAACCCTCCCAGACTTTCGCCCCTTCAACAGGTCTGTCAATGGCGCTGCTATTGTGGCAAAGTGGGGCACAAACCTCATGTAGTAACCTACAATCCCCAGGAACGACTTTACCTGCCTGGTGGTGACCGGTCGGGGCCAGTTACGAATGGCCTCTACCTTAGTTACCTGAGGTTTGATGACTCCCCGCCCAATTACATATCCCAGATATTTTGTCTCCTCTAACCCTATGGAGCACTTCTTTGGGTTAGCGGTCAGTCCGGCTTTCCTCAGGGCATCCACTACCGCCTGCACCTTGGGTAAATGGCTTTCCCAGTCGGTGCTGTGGATGACTACATCATCTAAGTAGGCCGAGGCGTACCGACGATGTGGTCGCAGCACTATGTCCATTAACCTTTGGAAAGTGGCGGGGCGCCATGCAGGCCAAAGGGTAACACCTTGTAGTGATACAGGCCCTGCGGGTAACAAATGCGGTTTTTCCTTAGCCGACTCCGTTAAGGGTACCTGCCAGTACCCTTTAGTGAGGTCCAGCACAGAAAAATAACGGGCTTGTCCTAAACTTTCAACCAGCTCGTCTACTCGGGGCATGGGATACGCGTCAAACTTGGATACTTCATTTAACTTGCGAAAGTCGTTGCAGAACCGCAACGTCCCATCCGGCTTGGGTATTAGGACTATGGGACTGGCCCACTCACTTTTCGACTCCTCAATGACCTCGAAGCTTCAACATTAACTGTACTTCCTCCGCGATGGCCCGTCGCCGAGCCTCGGGTACCCGGTATGGTTTTAACCGGATCTTGGCCTGAGGCTCAGTGACGATGTCATGTTGGATGAGAGACGTGCGGCCAGGGAGGTCCGAGAACACATCCGTGTTCCGACTGATGAACTCCCTGACTTCCTGAACTTGTTTGGAAGACAGGCTGTCTGCAATTTTTACCGTGGTTACTGCTTCACAGGCCTCGAACTGTGGGGCTGGACCCTTTCACCTAGAAGCCCTGGCCGGGGGCTGTGGTCGTCGGCCGTGTCCCTATCTTTCCACGGCTTTAGTAAATTCACGTGGTACACCTGCTCGGCTTGCGCCGCCCTGGCTGGTGTACTTTGTAATTTACTTCCCTACTTTCTCGATCACCTCATAGGGGCCCTGCCACCTAGCTAGGAACTTGCTGTCAAGGGTGGGTACCAGAACCAACACCCGATCTCCCGGCTTGAAGCCCCGTACCCGAGCCTGACGATTGTACACCCTACTCTGGGCTTGTTGCGCTGCCTCCATATGCTCCCGGACCAGCGGCAACACCTTTTCCATCCGTTCCTGCATCTGGGTGACATACTCAATGACACTTTTGTGGGGGACAGGCTGTTGTTCCCACGCTTCCTTGGCGATATCCAACAGGCCCCGAGGGTGTCTGCCATAAAGCAGTTCGAAGGGCGAGAACCCAGTAGAGGCCTGGGGCACCTCTCGCACTGCGAACATGAGATAGGGCAGAAGCAGGTCCCAGTCCTTCCCATCTCTAGACACCACCCTCTTTAACATATTTTTTAAAGTTTGGTTAAACCTCTCGACAAGACCGTCCGTTTGTGGATGGTAAACGGACGTCCGTAACTGCTTTATACGCAATAATTTACACAGTTCCCTCATTACTTTGGACATAAAAGGGGTCCCTTGGTCTGTCAGAACCTCTTTTGGCAGGCCCACACGGGAAAACATTTCCATTAACTCTTTGGCAATGAGTTTAGCTGAGGTATGTCGCAGAGGCACCGCCTCCGGATACCGAGTGGCATAGTCGAGAACTACCAGAATGTGTTGGTGGCCCCTGGCAGATTTTGGTACAGGCCCAACTAGATCCATAGCGATTCGCTCAAACGGGACCTCAATAACTGGAAGCGGTACCAGAGGACTACGGAAATGTGGCTGGGGGCTAGTTATCTGACAGGTGGGACAGGACTTACAATAATTCTCTACCTCCTTGAACACACTGGGCCAATAAAACCGCTGCAGTATGCGGTCCTGGGTTTTCTGCCACCCCAGGTGTCCCCCAAGAACATGTTGGTGGGCAAGCTCCATGACAAGCCTGCGATACGCTGTGGGCACCACCAACTGTTCAACAGGCTCACCTCGGATTTGGTTCACCCGATACAACATATCCTGAAGGACAATGAATCGCGGAAACATTAATTCAGCCCCAGGTTTCTGGGGTTTACCATCAATTATTATGACACTTTCCCAGGCTCTGGTTAGGGTTTGGTCCCGGTGTTGTGCGGTCCCAAAATTTTCCCCGGAGACATTGAGGTCTGCCAACTCAGGTCCCGGTGGCAAGTCCTCCGTGTCTCCCACCATTACACTCAGTGGGGTTGTCTCCCTCTATCACAGAAGTGGTGGTCACCTCTACCGCAGGCCCTTCGGACTCGGGCTCCCAGGGCTCTGGCCTCCCACAGGAACCAGGCCACTCTGCTAGGGTTACCCCTGTCTCAGGGCTATTAGTCACTTTCACCTCAGGCCATAGTGACGGAAAACCAGGGAAGTCTCTTCCAATTATTAGTTCATACGGTAGCTTGGCGGAGATCGCCACTTCACAAGTCCATGTGCCGGCCGCCGTGGACAGAGACATTACAGCCGTGGGATAGTCTTTTAAGTCTCCGTGTATGCACACCACCCCAACTTTCCGGCCCGTATACTGGGAGGGCTGTACCAGGGCAGCACTTACCAGGGTTACTAGGCTCCCTGAGTCCAGCAGCGCCACTGCAAGATTATCACCGACTTGCACCTGGCACAGATGACGATTGTCTAGGGTCTCGGGGTGCCGGTCGCACACAGTCTCCGGGCATACATGGAAGCCCGGTACCCATAATTGGTCTCCATGGGTTCTCCCCACTGTGGACAGTCGGCCCTCACATGGCCAGGCTCGTGACACCGCCAGCAGACTATCGGGGCCGGGTCTACAGGGGTACACCCCGAGCAGGTTTCTCGGGTACCAGTCGTCGGGACTGGATGGGAGACCTCCGGGGTTTGACCGGCCCCCTCCCAACAACACCTCCTTTCAAGGTTTTTGTGGCCTCATAGCGCTCGACCAGGTCGACCATGTCCAAGGCATTAGTGGGTGACACCTGGCCGATCCAGTGCTGCAGGGGGTACGGCAAGGCCCTCCAGAAGATGTCAGCCAGCAGACGGTCCAGCATAGCAGCCGGACTTAGAACCTCAGGCTGCAGCCACTTTTGCAACCTGTGCAGCAACTCATAATACTGCGGCCTGGCGGGTTCAGCCGTATTAAAGTTCCACTGGTGGACCCGCTGAGCCCGGACTAACACGTTCACCCCCAGTCTTGCCAGGATCTCACCTTTCACGGTCGGGTAGTCAGCGGCTTGGTCATCTGGGAGGTCAAAAATACTTGCTGGGGTCCAGACGCCAGGAACGGAGCGACGACCTCTGCCCACTGTTCTCGGGTAATTTCTCCCTCACGGCCACCTTCTCGAACACCGCCAGATAGGTCTCCACATCATCCGAGGGGGTCATCTTAGGGATCGCGGCACGGACAGCTTTCCGGGCATCGTGGACGCGGTGGGACGCTCCTGCCGCTTGCAACGCCATCACGTGCTGTAGCAGTAGCTGGTTGGTCTCCCGCTGCTGCACGTTAGCCTCTATGAGGGCTTTCACAGCCGCCTCCATTTTGTCGGGGATCACAGGCTGCAACTTTGCCGGCTTAATATAGGACATTCACTTCTGCTCAGCAAAAACAAAGTTCGGCGTTCACGCCAGCCTCACTGCGCATGCCCGCATCCGACACCAAATGTGGGGAGTCGCTCTGGTAGACAGCGGTGCGGGTGCAGTTTAGAGGCAAAACAAGGAGTCCAGATTGTGCATCAAACAGTGTTTTATTCACACTTGCACACCAGAAATGAAAACAGTCTCTTGGTGACAGTTCACACACAACAGAAATCATGTGGCAAAACCAAAAACAGGCCAACACAGGGTCCAGTCACCTTGGGTGGTTTAAGTGCGGTTCACACCTAGCAGTCGGTTCAGCCGCAGGCGATTCCTCCTTCAGTTTGCAGGGAAACACCACCTTGCTGAGCTCCGTCCTCCAGCACAGAGAACTCCTCAGTCCTGTTAGCAGGCTCCAGGATAATCACCCACAGACACAGCTGATGGCTGTGTTTTATACCCAGCCCAAAACTCGGACTGGACCGTGGGGAGCAGCCACCCACCCTACTCTTTAGCTGCTCCCAGTAAGAGCCGGCCCGGATCGGCTTTGCAGCCATGCTATTTAAAAAGAGTCAAACAGCACTAGCTGCTGCAGACAAAAACCCGGCTCTCACCTCACCGAGGCCAGCAACCTCGGTGACACGTACCTGCCATCGCAAATGACACCTTGCACTTTACCACAATATATATATATATATATATATATATATATATTTATATATATATATATATATATATATATACACTCGATAACTGACTGCAAGTAACAGTTGAAACATTGCAATGGGAAAATAAAGCGGGTCCGTTATTTGCACTGAACATTGGAATGCTGCCTCATTTTTGAAGATATATCTGCCAAGGACTGCCAAGTCAGCGGTCAGAGGAGTTGCACCCCTATTCTTTTAGCTGTGCTGCTGATCTCATTTGTGTTATATATATATACATATACACACCAGGACATTTTAATTATTTGGGGGAAAAAATTAATAGCACAAAATAAATGGCAATAATCACAAAACTGTCCATTATAGAACGAGACTAATTAAAATAATGGAAGCGCCGTCTCCATCAAATGACAGAAATTAATGTCACCTGATGGACCACACTGACTTTAAGGCCTCATGATAACTAGTGTATTTGTTTTGCAGTCTGCAAACTGCGGATCTGCAGAATACAGATACCATCCGTGTGCTCTCCACAACTGTTCGTTCATTCCACAGTTTATAGAACATGTCCTTTACTGGCCCGTAAAACACGATCTATGGACCCATTGACGTCCATAGGTCCTCAAAATAAAATTTGGATGGTGCAAGGATGTAACATATGACCCTTAACTTTTAGTTAATTGCCCATATATCTAAGGGTGCAAAGCTAAACAGAAAGCTGAACGATGATGTGAACTTAGCATATCAGATGAATAGTAGCTTTTTGAGGAGCAGAACATATACAATATATACATATATATTTCAATACATTAGAATATCATCAATATCTGTGCTGTATCACAGAATATCAAAGGAAAGTTGAGTAGGAAGAAAAAGTGTGGTAGAAAAAGGTGCACAAGCAGCAGGGTTAACCACAGCCTTGAAAGAATTGTCAACAAAAGGCCATTTAAGAATTTGGGGAAGATTCACAATAATAATAATAATAATATCTTTGGGCTACAAACTGTTGCATTCCTTGAGTCAAGGCAGTCATGACCCAGAGACAAAGTCAGAAGGAAGCATCTTACCTGGGCTAAGGGAAAAAAGGACTGGACTGTTGCTCATTGGTCCAAAGTCCTGTTTGCAAATGAAAGTAAATGTTGCATTTAATTTGGAAATCAGAGTCAAAGTTGCTTGAGATCTAGTGTGAAGTTTCTAAAGTCACTGATTGTTTTGGGAGCCATGTCATCTGCTTGTGTTCGCCCACTGTGTTATATCAAGTCCAAAGTCATCACAGCCATCTACCAGGAAATTTTTAAAACCCTGCATGCTTCCCTCTGCTGATAAGCTTTCTGTCAATGCTGATTTCATTTTCCTAGCAGGACTTGGCACCTGTCCACACTGCCAAAAGTACCAACACCTGATTAGTTCCACGGTATCACTGTGCTTGATTGGCGAGCAAACTTGCCTGACCTAAACCCCATAGGGGTATTGTCAAGAGGAAGATGTGAGACACCAGACCCAACAATGCAGACAATCTGAAGGCTGCTATCACAGCAACCTGGGCTTCCATAATATATCAGTAGTGCCACCGACTGATAGCCTCCATGCCATGCCGCATCTGTATTAAAAGTAGTTTTTTATTTGTTCTTATAAAATTTTCTTATTTTCTGAGATAATAACTTTTGGGTATTCACTAGCTGTCAGCCATAATCAACAACATTAAAAGAAATAAACACTTGAAATAGATCACTCTCTGTATGATAAATCTATATATTATATGAGTTAAAATGAATTAATGAAATAAATTAACTTTTCATTGATATTCTAATTTATTGACATATACCTGTTCACGTTTACTACTTGTAGCAGTATTTCATCATGTCTGTCAGTGTCTGTATAGAAACAGATCTGTGCGTGTCGTGTTTGTTTTTTACAGTAAACTTTATTAACAACGTGACAGCATTTCCTAGTGGCAGGCAGATATTTTTCAACATCACCTTAAAGCAGCCCTGTAAATGTACACAATGATGTTACTTTAACCACAATACAGAAAATATACTTATTCCACCACTAGTCCTAACTTGCTATCCCATGGATGTGTCCTGTATGCTGACCCAGCACGCAAATGTCATATAGGGGAAAGTTCACATCAACGTTATTTTGATTCATGAGAAGATTTGCTGTAAGGGTATTTTTAAGTACTGGTTGGTTCTGTGCGCTTTAATTCTGTCCCCTTTATTATTTTGTATAATGATATTCCTTGTAACGTAGTGAATTCGGTACATACACAAAACTCCCAACTCCCATTGTGATGATAAGGCCACATTCCTGAGTGATTATCTTAGAGACATGAGTGCTGCACACTGAAGTTTTTTTGGGAGGAAGGGTTGAAATCATATAAACTTGGCTGCATGCAGACAGGTTATTGGCACTCCATTGATGAAATCATTCAGGTAGGATGAATTAATATCATTATCTGTCATAACACCCTTGGATGTCTGCCATGGCAATCGATGTTACCCCCATATTGTATGTTCAGGCCAGGATTGATTATTTACTTTTTACTAATCTGTAAGATATATGTCTGTTGTACATTATAATTAATTACACTTAGAAAATATATTTATTCACTTAACCTGCGTAAGTTTATTCATTTCCAAATCTTTTGGATTCACGTGAAAACAGAAGAACAGAAAAAAAAAGAAAAAAATTGATCCTAGGCATCCGTTTGAGCTATTTCCATCTGAGATCAGTTTTTTTAGTTGGAAAAAAATGTACTGCATTAAGAATGGAAAAAATAACTGTGATGTGAACTCTTCCTAAGGCTACATTCACATGACCACAAATTGCGGATCAGCAAAAAATACGCATGACGTCCATATGCCATCTGTTTTGTTTGCAGATCCATTGAAACAATGCCTATCCTTCTCTGCAAAACGGACAAGAATAGGACATGTTCTTTCTTTTTTGCAGGGCTATGGAATGGACATACTGATGCGGACAGCACATGGTAAGCTGTCCGCATTTTTGGCGGACCCATTGAAATGAATGGGTCCGCATCCTATCCGCAAAAAAAACGTAACAGACACGGAAACAAAATACATTCGTGTGAATGTAGCCTGACACTGCTTCTAATGGATTGTCAGGGCTGATATAATCTGCAAAGTGTCACATGACTGATGTCATGTTTCAGTTAGGCCACAGATACATTAGATCGGACTGATACCTGGGCGATACCATTCTTCTTTGCATCCAGGAGTCCACTGCCTGATTTAAGAAAGGTATGCATGCAGAATTTAAATGAATAACCCTTGTAAATTACCATTTTAAGTTCTCTCTACAAGGTATCAAACCCACAACCTTTTCATTTTAGACAAAGATTTTAACCTTTGAAATTTAGGGCTCAATGCTAGTAAATGGAAAATACAGTAGTATTCTTCCCATGTATTACGTATTCAAATGTACAATGTAGTGGAATCTACAGATAGATCTCTATCATTGTATGGGAATTTTCTTTCTATATATACCAAGACATTTTAGATTTTTTTTAGATAAAATTTAATGGCATAAAATGAATTATAATAATCACAAAACTGTCGATTATAGGAGAACAATTAAAATAATGGAAGCACCGTCTCCATCAAATGTCAGATATGAATGTCACCTGATGGATCTTGCTGACTATAACGCCTCATGCACTCGACTGTATCTGTTTTGCTTTCCCACAAAACAGATACACAAGATAGTCCATACTCCATCTACATTTTTTTGCAGACCCATTGACGTCAGTGGGTTTATAGACCACATTTTGTGGGCCAGAAAAGGACCTGCTCTAGAATTTGCAGAACGGACATATAGAACACGGACGGTATCTGTATTTTAGAGACTTAATAAATGGTAAATACACAGGGGTGTCCCAACACTGAAAAAAATAAAAATTTTACACTCTAGTACATTGTATATGTACTACTGAGGTTTTTAGCCATAGAAAATCTTCCATGTGCTAGCATTGTCCTCTATGGCTCAGTGGTTAGCATCTTTACTTTCAATGCAGAAGATTGTGAGTTTGTGACCTGGCTGAGACAACTTTAAAATAGAGACGTGTTAAATACACAGAAGTGTCCCCAACCTGGGAAAAATTAAGTTTTATTTTTAAAAAAATATGATAAAACTATTGGTGCCCCATGTTAAACTATGTCACCTTTTTATTCCTGTAAAGGTGGCCAGTAATTTTTGTTGGGAAAGTTTGCTAAAACACAAAAGCAGCACAGATATTTCTATAAAACTTTTTCTCTGTAGCTTCCACTGCTGGTTTTGGCTTACAAATACTGATGAAAAATACTGACCATATACTGACTGTATGAAAGTAGCCTAAAAAGCAACTAGAAAATCTACTTGAACTGCTAGGTTCTCACGGTGTAGTGTGCCTCTGAAAAAAAATCCTCATTTAATCCAATTGTGCAACCAGATTTAAAGGGGTATTTCAGTTTTCATTTAGTTTTATTTTAATTTATTTACTTATATAATAGGAAATCATGAAATTTTCTTATGTATATGCATTTACAATTCTGCAAGGATACCTTTCTTAAATAAGACAGTTGACTACTAGATGCAAATTAGAATGGAAAAGCCCACGTATCAGTCCTATGTAATATTTCTGTGGGTAAATGAAACATGGGATCAATCATATGACACTCTGCACATCATATAATCCCTGGCAATCAGGTAGAAGCAGTGTTATATTACATACATGTGCTCAGTCAGCATACAGGACACATCCATGGGATAATTAGATAGAACTAGTTGTGGAATAATAATTTTAACGTGGTTACTACAGTAAAATAATTGTGTGTATTGACACTGCTGCATTTAGGTGATGTTTAGAGATGAGCGAATCGAATCCCACAAAGTGGAATTCAATCCGAATTTCACGATAAATTAGATTCGCCTAGAAGCTGAAGTTCTTCGTGCTTTGTGTCCGCGAATCGATTTAACCTGAAATAGTATAAAAACAAAAAAATTCAAACTAACCACCTCCATTTGCTTGCGACAGGCCGCCAGCCTTCATCTTGCTTGAAGATCTTGGCCAAAATCCTCTGCGGAACGAGATTACATCATCACTCCGGCTGGCGTGATGACGTAATCTTGCGATGCACAGGATTTCGTCCGAGATCTTCAAGCAAGATGGCGGCGGACGGCCCGTTGCGAGCAAATGGAGGTGGTAAGTAAAAATTATTGTTAATTTTACAATGTATGAACACGCCATCTGAGGGGTACAATGACGGGGGCGGCGTTAACGCCGCTCCCTATCATTGCACCTGCTACTTACAAAAAAATGCGCTTCGTGATGAAGTAATTCGTCACGAGTCTAATTTTTTGTGAAATTCAGCCGAATCGAACTTTTAAGAAATTTGCTCATCTCTAGTGATGTTGTTAAATATGTTAAATATGTGGAAATATGTGACGTTGTCATCTGTCTCTAGATGGTTTGTAAACTGGCTGTCTGTCTCTAGGTGATGTTGTCTTGTTGTTAAAGTTTAGTGTAAAAAATCAAACACAAAACACAAACAGATCTGTTTCTACACAGTCAATCAAAGATATGATGAGATTTTCCTGAAGGTAGTAATATAGTATGTAATATATTTTTGGTCACGGCTACCTGTATAATGAAGACAACTAAAGACATGACCATTAACCTGCATAACTAACTAGATCTAAGCGGATTTAAATTGGGCCATAACCACTGCGTAGGAGGGACGGCTAAAAGAGGGCATCCCCTATACGATGTAACGTGTAAATAAGGGCGGGTTGGGAAGGTACGCCAGACCGACGCTGAGCACAGAGGGGAATGCCTGGCAGGTTAAAGAAGGCTGCTGGCGCCACTCCCACAAGCACAGGCCAATAACATAGTAACATAGTATATAAGGCCGAAAAAAGACATATGTCCATCCAGTTTGGGCTGTCATCCTGGTGAAGGCAGAAAAAAAAAATGTGAGGTGGAAGCCAATTTTCTTAAGGGGAATAGAAAATTCCTTCGCAACTCCAATCAGGCAATCCGAATAACTCCATGGATCAACGACCCATCGCTAGTAGCTATAATCTTTAATATTATTAGACTCCAGAAATACATCAAGGCCCCTCTTTAATTCCTTTATTGTATTTACCATCACCACCTCCTCAGGCAGAGGGTTCCTTAGTCTCACTGCTCTTACCGTAAAGAATCCTCTTCTATGTTTGTGTGCAAAACTTTTTCCTCCAGACGCAGAGGATGTTCCCTCGTCACAGTCACGCTCCTGGGGATAAATAGATGATGGGATAGATCTCTGTACTGACCCCTGATATATTTATACATAGTAATTAGATCTCCCATCAGTTATCTTTTTTCTAAAGTGAATAACCCTAATTTTGACAATCTTTCAGGGTACTGTAGTTGCCCTATTCCAGTTATTACTTTAGTTGCCCTCCTCTGAACCCTTTCCAGCTCTGCTATGTCTGCCTTGTTCACAGGAGCCCAGAACTGTACACAGTACTCCATGTGTGGTCTGACTAGTAGAGTTGAGCGAACACCTGGATGTTCGGGTTCTAGAAGTTCAGCTGAACTTCACGAAAATGTTTGTGATCTGAACTCGATCCGAACTTGACCCCGGACCCCATTGAAGTCAATGGGGACCTGAACTTTTGGGCACTAAAAAGGCTGTAAAATAGCCCTGGAAAGGGCTAGAGGGCTGAAAAAGGCATCAAAATGTAGGTAAACCCCCTGCAAACAAATGTGAATAGGGAAATGACTTAAAATAAATAAAAATTACCAATATCAATTGGAAAATTGGAGGAGGAGGTGGAATAGGAGGATGCGGTGGTGTCAGGTGGGAATGCTATGGGAGTTGAAGTTCTCATCAAAGCCAAAAAGGATTCATGTCTGCCAGAAGGTTCACAGGCCTAACTCAAAGACTCAGGCCAATTGCAACCATACATGGGAGTTGAAGTTGTCATCACAGCCACAAAGGAATCATGTCTACCTGCACGGCCACAGGCCTCATTCAAAGATTCAGGCTCCCGGGATCCACAAAGGGGAGAGTTAAAATCATGCCAAAACAGTATTGATTTCACCCAGTAGTGCCACAGGACCACCCACAAAGAGGAGAACGGTCCAGATACAGCAACACAGGCCTCAGGTCAACCTGCAATGGAACAAGCGATTATCATTTATGTAGGCTCTTGACACCCAGACAGAAGAGAGGTCATTTGACAGTAAAAAGAGGTTAATGTCTCCCACCAATGCAGCAAGCGATTAAACAAAATATAGGCCCCTGACAACCAGACAATGTAGAGGTCATTTGACAGTATAAAGAGTTTAATGTCTACCAACAATGAAGCAAGTGATGAAATAAAATATAGGCCCCCAACAACCAGACAATGGGGCAGTCATTTAACAGTAAAAAAAGGTTAATGTCTCCCACCAATGCAGCAAGCGATGAAACACAATATAGAACCTTACAACCAGACAATGTAGAGATCATTTGACAGTAAAAAGAGGATAATGTCACCCACCAAAGCAACAGGTGATTATCTGAAATGTAGGCCCCTGGCACCCAGACAGAGGAGAGAGGTCCCATAGCAGAAAATCAGGCTTTATGTCACCCAGCAATGGAAAAGAGCACTTTCAGTTATTTAGGCCCCAGCAGCCAGACAGAGGAGAGAGGTTCCATAGCAGAAAATCAAGCTTGATGTCACCAGCCAAAGCAGCAGGCGATTAACAGAATTTTAGGCCCCTGACACTCAGACAGAGGAGAGGTTCATTTATTGAAGTAGGTTCAATAAAGAGGTGCCCTGGAGTTCAAGAATGTATGGTTGAGGGCGAAGCAGTTATAAATGTCTATTCTGTACAAGGTACGGACAAGTCCTGTGGGATCCATGCCTGGTTTATTTTAAGGAACGTAGGCTTGTCCACGTTGGCTGTGGACAGGCAGCTGCGTTTGTCTGTAATGACGCCCCCTGCTGTGCTAAATACATGTTCAGACACTACACTGGCCACAGGGCAGGCCAGCACCTCCAAGGCATAAAGGGCAAGCTCTGGCCATAGGGACATTTTGGAGACCCAGAAGTGGAATGGGTCAGTATGTGGAGGCATGTGCACATATACTGTTCCACCATGGTGTTGAAATGCTGCCTCCTGCTAACACATTCCCTGGTGGTGCAGTTTGCTGTGGCGCGGTGACAAAACTTTTCCACAGCCCGGCCATACTAACCCTGCTGTCTGAGGAGCTGGCCGTGACACAGCTGGTTTGGCGACCTCTTCCTCCTCCGCCTCTGCCTTCGCCTTGTGCTTCCACTTGTCCCCCCTGTGACATTTGGAAATGCTCTCAGGAGCGCGGTTACCAGTGTGCGCTTGTACTCACGCATCTTCCTATCACGCTCCAGTGCAGGAAGTAAGGTGGGCACATTGTCTTTGTACCGGAGATCCAGCAGGGTGGCAACTCAGTAGTCCGCACACGTTAAAATGTGGGCAACTCTGCTGTCGTTGCGCAGGCACTGCAGCATGTAGTCGCTCATGTGTGCCAGGCTCCCCAGAGGTAAGGACAAGGGGCCCCCTACTGGAGGATGAGGAGGATGAGGAGGAAGTGGAGGAGGATGAGGATGTGGGAGGTGTATCGTCATCATTCTCCGTATCCCTCCAGCCACGCACCAGTGATGGGCCTGAGCTGTGTCGGGTGCCACCCCGCTGTGAACCTGCTTCATCCTCCTCCACTTCCTCCTCATCCTCCTTGTCCTCTAGTAGGGGGCCCTGGCTGGCCACATTTGTACCTGGCCTCTGCTGTTGCAAAAAACCTCCCTCTGAGCCACTTCTAAGAGACTGGCCTGAAAGTGCTAAGAATGACCACTCATCCTCCTCCTCCTCCTCCTGGGCCACCTTCTCATCTATCATCGCCCTAAGTGTTTTTTTCAAGGAGACGTAGAAGTGGTATTGTCACGCTGATAACGGTGTCACCGCCACTGGCCATGTTGGTGGAGTACTCGAAACAGCACAACAGGGCACACAGGTCTCGTATGGAGGCCCATTCATTGGTAGTGAAGTGGTGCTGTTCCGCAGTGCGACTGACGAGTGTGTGCTGCAGCTGAAACTCCAATATGGTCTGCTGCTGCTCGCACAGTCTCTCCAGCATGTGCAAGGTGGAGTTCCACCTGGTGGGCACGTTGCATATGAGGCGGTGAGCGGGAAGGCCTAAGTTACGCTGTAGCGCAGACAGGCGAGCAGCGGCAGGATGTGAACGCCGGAAGCGCGCACGGCCCGCACTTTTATGCAGCAGCTCTGACATGTCGGGCTAGTTGTGAATGAACTTCTGCACCACCAAATTCAGCACATGCACCAGGCAAGGGATGTGCGTCAAACCGGCTAGTCCCAGAGCTGCAACGAGATTTCGCCCATTATCGCACACCACTAGGCAGGGCTTGAGGCCCACCGGCAGAAACCACTCGTCGGTCTGTTGTTCAATACCCCGCCACAACTCCTGCGCAGTGTGGGGCTTGTCCCCCAAACATATGGTTTTCGGAATGACCAGCTGACGTTTACGCCGGGCTGTGCTGAAGTTGGTGGTGAAGGTGTGTGGCTGACTGGATGAGCTGGTGGAAGCAGAGGAGGAGGAAGCTGAGTAGGAGGAGGAGGCTACAGGAGGCAAAGAATGATGCCCTGTGATCCTTGGCGGCGGAAGGACTTGCGCCAAGGAACTCTCCACCTGGGTCCCAGCCGCCACTACATTACCCAGTGTGCAGTTAGGGAGATATAGCGTCCTTGGCCGTGCTTACTGGTCCACTTATCTGTGGTTAGGTGTACCTTGCCACAGATGGCGTTGCGCAGTGCACACTTGATTTTATCGGATACTTGGTTGTGCAGGGAAGGCACGGCTGTCTTGGAGAAGTAGTGGCGGCTGGGAACAACATACTGTGGGACAGCCATGGCCATCAGCTGTCTGTGTCCACCAGTCTGAATGACAGCATTTCAAAGGCCAGTAGTTTAGAAATGCTGGCATTCAGGCCCAGGGCTCGAGGGTGGCTAAGTGGGAATTTACGCTTTCTCTCTAAGGTTTGTGAGATGGAGAGCTGAACGCTGCCATGTGACATGGTGGAGATGCTTGGTAACGCAGGTGGTTGTGTCGGTGGCACATTCTCTGTTTGGTGGGCGGCAGGTGGCAACATTTCTCCGGAGGCGGAGGAAGAGGCCGAGGCAGCAGCAGAAAATGGGAAGGGGGAGCCTGTGTGAGTTCCTTGTTTTCAAGGTGTTTACTTCACTGCAGTTCATGCTTTGCTTGTAGATGCCTGGTCATGCAGGTTGTGCTAAGGTTCAGAACGTTAATACCTCGCTTCAGGCTCTGATGGCACAGCGTGCAAAATACTCAGGTCTTGTCGTCAGCACATTGTTTGAAGAAGAGATATGCCAGGGATCTCTATGAAGCTGCCTTTGGGGTGCTGGCTTCCTGGTGGCGCTGGCCAGTAGCAGGAAAACTCTCTTGGCGGCGGCTGTTCTGCTTTTGCCCCCTGCTCCCTCTTTTGCTTTACTGTTGGCTTGGTCTCATCACTGCCTCTTCCTCTGAACTATGAAAGTCAGCGGCACAACCTTCATTCTTTGTGGGGTCTATGACCTCATCGTCCGATGCATCGTCTTCCACACAGTCTTCCTCCCTGACCTCCTCCTGTTCAGTCTGCACACTGCAGTATGACGCGGCAGTTGGCACCTGTGTTTCGTCATCATCAGAGACTTGCTGACCCTGATGAGGTGGTATTCCCATGTCCTCATCATCAGGAAACATGAGTGGTTGTGCGTCAGTGCATGCTATGTCTTCCACCGCTGGGGAAGGGCAAGGTGGATGCCCTTGGTAAACCCTGCCAGCAGACTCTTTAAACAGCATAAGAGACTGCTGCATAACTTGAGGCTCAGACTGTTTCTCTGATATGCATGGGGGTGATGTGACAGACTGATGTGCTTTGTTTTCGGGCGCCATCTGGGCGCTTTCTGCAGAAGACTGGGTGGGAGATAATGTTGTGAACATGCTTGATCCACTGTCGGCCACCCAATTAACTAGCGCCTGTACCTTCTCAAGCCTTACCATTCGTAGAACGGCATTGGGCCCCACCAAATATCACTGTAAATTCTGGCGGGTACTGGAACCTGAGGTATTTGGTTCACTAGGACTTGTGGCTGTGGCAGAACGGCCACGTCCTCTCCCAGCACCAGAGGGTCGACTAACAACACCACGACCATGTCCGCATCCGCCTCCCTTACTAGATGTTTTCCTCATTGTTACCATTCACCACAATAAGAAAAAAATGATTTGGCCCAATGTATTGAATTCAAATACCGTTTTTTTTTTTTTTTTTTTACAGGCACCCAACACTTTCTGGCTATCTATTTATGTACCATATTACACTAATCCAGGCACCGCAGTAACCACAGATTTAGGGGAATATCAATTGTAGGCCTAGTATTTAGGCCCTGGATGAAAGGTATCCTTTTATGGACAGATTTACACTTGGAGATGCTATGACGGACACTATTAAACTTGGCCAGCCACAGCTGACACTACTAATTTATGGTATTGCTATTTTGCCAATTGATTTCACACCAGAAAAAATATATCCTTTTACGGATAGAATTAAACTAGGCCTGCAACAGCTGGAACACCAGATTCAGGGTATTGCTATTTTGGCAAATAAATTTCGCCCCAGAAAAAATATACCCTTTTACGGACAGATTTTAACTAGGCCTGCAACAGCTGGAACACCAGATTTACAATATTTCTATTTTTGCTACTGACTTTCACCACAGAAAATAATATATCCTTTGACGGACACTAGGGAAATTGTCCAGTCACAGCTGAAACCAATGATTTATGGTATTGCTATTTTGGCAATTAAATTTCACCCCAGAAAATAAAATGTATCCTTTCCCGGACACTATTAAACTTGTCCAGCCACAGCTGGAACACCAGATTTAAGGTATTGCTATTTTAGCAACAGTATTTCACCCCAGAAAATAATATATCCTATGACGGACACTATGAAACTTGTTCAGTCACAGTTGGAACACCAGATTTACGGTATTGCTATTTTGGCAATAGAATTTCACCACAGAAAAAAAATCTATCATTTGCCATATATCAGACAGTATTACACTTGGCTAGCCAAAGCTGGAACACCAGATTTAGGGGATTGCTATTTTGGCAATTGAATTTAACCCCTTAAAAAATATAGAAATTTCTATCCTGAGTTTCTAGGGGTGACAATAAGCACAGCCAAGCCCCTGATGTAGGATATAGCAAAAAAAAAAAAAACCTAGTGTTGATGGATTGATGGACTTGGTGGCAGCTTGTGCTGGTGCACCACAAGACACAAAATAGCCACCGATCAAAGTGAGAGAAAAACGCTCTATGCAGCCTAAAAACCAGTGAGCAATTAACTAGCAGAAGTTGAATGTTTCACAGCTGTAGATCGATCACCTAATTAGGTGTTTTTGCTGACGTTTCCCTGCCTAATCTCGCCCTCACAGAAGCTGCGTCCTCTCCCTACACTAATCAGAGCAGTGTGACATGCGACGCTACGTGACTCCAGCTTAAATAGAGGCTGGGTCACATGCTGCACTTGGCCAATCACAGCCATTCCATTAGTAGGCATGGCTGTGATGGCTACTTGACTGGTTGCTGTCACGCTAGTTGACTGGTTGCTGTGCAGCCCTTCAGAAAGCGGGAAGAAATCGCCGAACAACGGACCAGAACTTTTTTGAAAATGTTCGTGTTCGGGTCCGTGTCATGAACACTCTAAAATTCGGTACGAACCCGAACTGTGCTCGAACTGTTCGCTCAACACTACTCACTAGCACAACCTTCAGTCCAGCCTGGGTCTAGGACTCCATCATCCTCCACCCATACATGACCCATGCCCTTCTCATCGGTCTGCACATTGCAAAAAGCCACAGCAGTTGGCACCTGTGTTTCATCATCATCAGAGATGGTTTGTAGTGGTATTCACATGTCCTCATCCTGCAACAAAAGTGGTTGAGCATCAGTGCATTCAAGGTCTTCCTCTTCTGGGGCAGGGCTAGGTGGATGGGCCGGCGAAACTCTGCCAACAGAGTCATCAAAAAGCATGAGACTTTCCTGCATGATTTGGGGCTCCGATTGCTTGGCTGATTTGCAAGGGAGTCAGGTGGAAGACTGATGGGCATGGGCTGCAGGTGTCAACTCTGAGCTTTCTGCAGAGGACTGGGTGTTAGATACTGTGAAGGAACTGGAGGCACTGTCAGCCACCCAATCTACTATCGCCTGTACATGTTCTGGCTTCACCATCCGTAGAGCGGCATTTGGGCCTATCAAATAACGCTGCAAATTCTGTCACCTACTCGCACCAGAGGAAGGTGTTTGACTTGGAGCAGTAGATGGAGCTTAACGGCCACGTCGTCTACTAGCAACAGGAGCTCCACAGACACCACCACAACCCTTATTTTATGTTCTCCTCATTATTTGCATTCACCCACCAAGCAGAAAGATTGGTCTCTCTCCGGTGTCAATTTACCTGCCACTAGTCGACAATTACATTTGCTAAGGCAGTGCCGTGTCATAAAAATGCTCTGCACACCCAGATTCTAAGTTTCTATGCTGAAATGTTAAATTTTGTTTGTTACGCTGTATGCACAAGTGGTTTGTGGACCAAGAACAAGTATTTGTGTAATAAAATACAGAAAATAAGTATTTCACTGCTGTAAATTGAAATTAATTATTTATACGCCAGATGCACAACTGGTTTTTCGGCCTAAAACACGGCTTTTTTTCAATAAAACCCCGAAATGCAGTTTTTAACTGCTGTACATTAACAGTAGATATTTATACTATGTATGGACACTAGATTTGGGGACCCAGAACACAGATTTGGTTACCAAAATTCACAAATGCTGTATTTAACTGCTATATATTGGAAATAAATATTTAAACGACGGATGCACAACAGCTTTTTTCAATAAAACCCCAAAATGCAGTTTTTTACTGCTGTAAATTTAAATTAGATATTTATACCCCGTATGTACAACTACTTTGTGAAGCACGAATATTGCTTTTTTCACATAAAAAAAATAATGCACAATTTCTCAGCTGTAATGTGAAATCGGTAATTAAGCAGTGTATTTCCAGATGCTCTGTGGATCAGGATTACCACTCCTTTGTCAAAAAAATACACTTATGCTGTATTTCACAACAGCAATATAAAATAGGTGGTTGTAATAGGTATTTCAGACTGTTTGGTGGACCTTGAATAACGTTTTTTTTGTCCCTAAAAAACAAAGAAGCACTATTTCCATGCAGAAGTATAAAATACGTCATTGGACGGTGTATGCAGAACTGTTTTGTGGACAGTTTTTCCCCCAAAATTACACAGATTCTCTATTTCACCGCAGAAATGTCAAATATATATTTTGGCGGTGTAAAATAGGTTTGGTGGATCAGGATGACACTTATGTACTATTTGAAAGCTGAAATTGAATATACAGTTTAGTGCATAGTATACAAAAGTGCTCTATGGCACCACAGATCCCAGGCTAGACAAATGGACTATGTCACCCCTTAAACATACAAAAGGTAATATAGGGGACTTGAGCAGCCAGAAAAAAAAGTTTTTTTTCCTTCACTGAGCTACAAAATAGGATTAGGCTGATGTCCCTGGCAGGCTGGCAGACATGCAGTACACTGAAGTGCCTAAAATGGCCGCCGACCCCCACCTCAGTAACAGATGGATTACAAAAAAAATCTCCCTGGAAGTGGCTGGATACAGAAATGTTGGATTGCTGAAACTCCCTCCCTCTCTATGTGCTGTATCTTGTGGATTAAAGTTGCACAGGGTCTTCAGATTACTGCCCTATTCTGACCCTGATCACACCAGCAGCAACCTTGCTCTAATCTCAATTCAGCAGACTGACGTGCGGCACTAAGTGACTCCAGCTCATAAAGAGGCTGGGTCACATGCTGCACTCAACCAATCACAGCCATGCAATTAGTAGGCATGGCTGTGATGGCTTCTTAAGGCAAGAAGTAAACGGCTTGTTGATTGGCCTTCAGAAAGCGGGAAGAAATCGCCAAACAGCGGACCCAAACTTTTTTGAAAATGTTCGGGTTCGGGTCCGTGTCCCGAACACCCCAAAATTCGGTACGAACCCGAACTATACAGTTCGGGTTCGCTCAACTCTACTGACTAGCGATTAGTAAAGTAATAGGACTATGTTCTCATCATGGGCATCTATGCCCCTTTTGATACAACCCATTATCCTATTGGCCTTGGCGGTAGCTGCCTGACACTGGTTTTTGCAGCTTAGTGAGAAACCCTTTCTCTAACTCAGTCTGTAACAACTTGTCCACTGAAGTTGGGGCCCTCTCCACAGACTGCAAGTTTTTGCATTTGTTTGTGACCTCTGGCAGCGCGACCAGACCTGTATGGAATCCTGCCACGAACCCTGTGACCAAGAAATTGACGAACTCAGGGTCATGATGACCTTGCAGTCATGACTGTAAATAATCAGTGTTTATGACGCTCATGCATGCTTTATCTGACTTTAATGTACATGCTAGCTTAGGGTGAGCTCTGAAACAATTGAAGCAAACATGGAGCAGACGGCATTGGCTGCAATTACTAGCTGAGAAATTAAAGTTGTTGCAAATCTGAGACTTTCCTAAATGTTTAATAGGGCGACCTAACTTGTCCACTACGCCGGTGTCCTTGTGAGCATCCGACAGACCAGCTGAAGGGACTCTGAGACTTGCCTCTGAACCGGCGGCTGCACAATGACACCGATCGGTCGTATGAAATGTAGACTGACACAGTGAGCACAATGGGGCTTTAAGCCCTGAAAAGTGTCTACAGAAGATCTCAGTGTATGTTAGCCCAATTAGTGGTAAACTGAGACTGACTAAGTGCTGCCGCTGCTTTAGCAGAAAAAGAACACTGGTAGTCGTAAAATGCTGTACCGCCATACTTATGCCACAAATCAGTAACTCTATAAAAGGTAGAGATCCAACTACTTCCGCCTATCCGGACGAACATAGAAAATTACATCCCTGTACAAGCTGAATGACAGAACGAATTACGTAATCGTTAGCTTCCGATTCAGACTATGATCGCGTCTCTTAAGAAACACGGAAACATCACCACTTGCAATAACTTTATTATCCGAAATATCTCTAGTAGCGATCAGTAAGGATGCTAGATTTAGTTCTCTTCCCTCAAGTATGTCCTTCTTTCTATTTGCCGGAATAAAATGAGCCGGCGCGATGATAGGCATAGGGGACAAGGTACCGGAGCAACCCGCGGCAGACGTGAAAGCAACTGGTATGTCCGGGGTAGGATGAGTAGCAGCTGCACCCCGAGACTCCACTGTCTCCAACCTCCCCTGAATATTGTTGATCGATGATGTCAAGTTATTGACCATCACATGCAATTGTGTAAGAGAAGTCTGTAGTGTAGACATAGACACCTTCTCTTGGCGAGGACACGCCGTACCCACCACACGTAAGTGGTACAGCTCCGCCTTCATGTGGCCGAGAAAGGGATACCCCTTTTCAACAACTCCGATGTGAGCCTGGGAATGGTCCAGCTTCGGAGCTACGGAATACTGCCACACTCCGACATCCTGGTGACGTTCTTCCACTATGTCAGACGCATGCGACATGTTGTAACTGCAGATGACAACAGAGATTAGGACTGTTATGTTGAACACTGAAGAACACAAATAAAATGTGATAATTTGCAATACAATCGGTGTGCCGTGAATCTACCTAATAACAGAGATTAGGACAACCTCCAGTATGCGTGACCAAACAAGCCAGTAGTGCCACCAACCACCAAAGTTGACTGAGGGAAAGGCAGAGTGAATGTTCCGAAAACCCCACCCGACAGCGTGACCGTCATGCAAACTCGGATGTACCGTTAAGGTGACATGCAGGATACTGAACACAGCCGAGAAGTAGCAGCATAGCCAACTGATCTCCTGTTTACCACTGAGCGTATCCTCTAACTATTCCCGGACAAAAAATAATTGCATTTATTTATTTTTTTACCTAACCCACTTTAAGTGCACGGCAACACCCTCTGGGAGACCACAGCTAACAAAGCAAGTGATTGTACAAACTGGCAACATACAATGGCGAATGTACGGTGCCATCCGTGAAGTAACAAACGTAAACCGTGACAGGCAGCTAAGGGAGCCCTAGACTTACCAGAAACGTGAGGTACATCAACCTGAATAAGACTGTAAATAGAGGATCCGCAACCTAAAAAATACAACCCCATCCGAGACAGAAACCGTGTAAGCAACTGGCAACCCCCTTTTTTTCTCTTTTTTTACTACCTGATCCAACGAGATTTTGACCAATAAGGCCTCTTTCACACTTGCATTGTTAGGATCCGACGTGCACTTCCGTCGCCGGAAATGCCCGCCGGAACCGTAACAACGCAAGTGACCTGAAAGCATTTGAAGACTGATCAGTCTTAAAGTCCTGGTTGCCATAGTAGTAGTGGGGAGCAGGGGAGCAGTATACTTACAGTCCGTGCGGCTCTCGATGCACTCCAGAATGACGTTAGAGCGCCCCATGTGCATGGATCACGTAATCCATACGATCACGTGATCCATGCGCATGGGGAGCCCTGACGTCACTCTGGAGCGCCTCGAGAGCCGCACGGACTGTAAGTATACTGCTCCCACGCTCCCCACTACACTTTACCATGGCAGTCGGGACTTTAGCGTCCTGGCTGCCATGGTAACCATTCAGAAAAAGCTAAACGTCAGATCCAGCGATGCGCCGAAACGAAGTTTAGCTTAAGGCCTGATCCAGATTAATGCCTTTCAATGGGCATTAATTCCGGATCCGGCCTTGCGGCAAGTGTTCAGGCTTTTTGGCCGGAGCAAAAAGCACAGCATGCTGCGGTATTTTCTGCGGCCAAAAAACGTTTTGGTCCTGAACTGAAGACATCCTGATGCATCCTGAACGGATTTCTCTCCATTCAGAATGCATTGGGATAATCCTTTCAGCATAGAGCCCCGACGACGGAACTCTATGCCGGAAAACAAAAATGCAAGTGTGAAAGAGCCCTAACTGAGAAAGGAGGGCTGACCTGAAAACAAAATGATGTGCTATTACAGCCCTGTTTCCACAGCATGCACATATTAACAGCAACAGTTCAGGTAAGCTATCAGTGCTCCCCCCTCCCTCCCCCCCTGGACCACAGTGCAGTGCTTGCATGATAGGGTCCATACCAAGATAACCTGACGGCTGATGCATCTACCCCAGTAAGAACAACTGACCATCCCCCATACATCCCCCGCCCCACCCCCGCTCCCTGAAATAAGACTGAGCTGCATGCATTTGCAGCAACTCACCCGATCCCAGGAGGCAAGCAACTGATGACAGGACGTGACTGGACTCAGAGGTAGGCTGGATTAACATGCATACTGCTCCTAGGCTCAGACGGCACACGTGTACGCCACAACAACGCTGAGCATGAAGAGGACCACCTGGCAGGTTAAAGAAGGCTGCTAGCACCCCTCTCACAAATACAGGCCAATAAATCGACCTTAATACATGTTCTGCTTCTCAATAGGGTACTGTTCACCTGTTAGACATATGTGCAATTAACTGAAAGCACTGGTCAGGTCTTTAAAAATGATGCCCAATCGCGAGCGCAGTGGGCGCCATAGCTGCCGGGTTTCTGCAATTTTATTATGCCTTCCACAAGTATATTCCTATTCAGGTCTGCAGTTAAATATGTTTAATAAAATGAGTATGATAAAGGAATTAAAAAAAGTGTTAGTACAGCGGCTCCACCCAAATCTGACCGTGGTGCACCCCTATACCGTATTGTGCATATGAAGAAAAGTCTCTAAAAGAGGGAGGCACTCTGCTAACACTGTACCACACGGAGACCTAAATGCACTGCACACCGTAAATTTTTTCAAAGTACATAGAAATACATATACAGTTCGTATAAAATGTATCTAAATAAAAACATGAGCCGGATACATCTAAAGTGCATATATCAAAGGGGTCTCACATAAGTCCTCCAAAGTTCCCCTTTGAATATCCAGCTCAGGGATGCTCAACCTGCAGCCCTCCAGCTGTTGTAAAACTACGACTCCCACAATGCCCTGCTGTAGGTTGATAGCTGTAGGCTGTCCGAGAATGCTGGGAGTTGTAGTCTTGAAACAGCTGGAGGGCCGCAGGTTGAGCATGCCTGCTCTAGGAGATGTCCACAAGTGGTAATGTAAAAAAACACCTCCTCTTTACATGTGATATATATGAAAACACTGTAGATACGATCTTATTATAATGCGAGAATAGCGAAAAGGTTTTCTCTATATGGAGTAACGTTTCTCAGGGAACATCTTACCAGCTATTGAATAACTACACACAGAGACACTTCACTATAATAAGGAGCTCAAAGATTTTGGGACAATTTATACCGACATAGAGGGACGTTAGTGCTGGATATTCAAAGGGGAACTTTGGAGGACTTATGTGAGACCCCTTTGATATATGCACCTTAGATGTATTCAGCTCATGTTTTTATTTAGCTACGTTTTATACTAACTGTATATGTATTTCTATGTACTTTGAATAAATTTATGGTGTGCAGTGCATTTAGGTCTCCGTGTGGTACAGTGTTAGCAGAGTGCCTCCCTCTTTTAGAGACTTTTCTTCATATGATAAAGGAATTATTGCAGTAAAATGTGTTTGCTATAAATTCCAGTTATCTTGTCAGGCAGTAATACACTCTTGTAGCACTCTGTTACAATTGTGTATTACATTGAAGAAGTTGAAAGCCAACAGTGAGTCCTTTTTCTTATGTAAGGGCACCACCTGCTGGCTTTAAAATTAAATGTTAGCCTGCAGGCTGGGAATTAACCTCTTCCTGACGTGACTATGGCAGAAAGGGGTTAATTCACTTTAAAAAAATAAATAAAAAATATACATAAAAAATGAATAAAAAAAGAAATAAAAAATGTTAAATATATAGCAATAGTTACTAGTACAAGCAATAGTAAATACACTACGCACACACCCAAACATCCCTCCACTTTTTCGTTAATTAAAAATAAAAATATATAATATATATATATATATATATATATATATATATATATATATATACATACATATGAATATATATATAAATATATATATATATATATATATATATATAACAAACAAAGAGATCCAGCAGCACTCAAGGTAAAGCGGGTGCAATCCTTCACTGACGACCGACCGCGTCGTCACAATCATATAAATCCAAAGCATGCTTGAGAAAGACTGCATTGTGCAGTTGAAACGTTGCAAGGGGAATAGAGTCGGTCCACCATTTGTTTCACCATATCTGGAGTGCTGCTTCAATTCTTTGGATATATATATATATATATATATATATATATATATATATATTAGTTTTAGCAATAGTATAGTGGAATTTGTATATGTAAAATATACAACCATACACACATTTGTTTATTTTAAAAAATCTAGGTATTTGTTTTAGCTTTATTTTGTTTGGAAGGTTTTTTTTTTCAGCGTAAAATATAAAAACGCACACAAAAATGCAAATAAAAACAAAAACACTTAAAATGTCGCAAAATTTCCCCAAGATGAATACCTTAGATGAATAACATTAAAAAAGTCACTTGTAGAGTTTTGGCGCTGTACAAGATATTTCTGACAGTACGTTGCTATAGAACCAGCAATAGAAAAATAGGCCGCCAAAATCCAAAATGTGCTCCAGTCTTTTGAAGTCTTGCGGCCATTTTCAGGGTACAAGCGTACAAGAATGGTTTTAGAAATGTTTTCTCTTGAAACCTTTTGTTTATAGTTAAAAAAATAAATTATAAGAAAGGAAAAACATATATTTTTTTAAATAATTTTCAGTTTTCCTTAATTATATATTTTTTAGATTATATCTATCATTTAATGGCACAAAAGAAAGTTCTAAGGTGTCCTGAGAAAAATAATATCAAATACATGTAGGTTGGCTCAGAAATTAATCAGTTATTTGCAGATAGATAGACGCATTGCTACAACTGAAAAACTGGCCTGGTAAGGAAGGGGGCTAACCACTCCGGTAATGAAGTGCATTTTATTTTGGAAGCAATGTTAATGTCCCCTAGGGGCCTCAAAAAAAGTAAAAGAAAAAAACTTTAAAACGTTTTTAAAAATATAAAAAAATATAAAATTTCAAATAACTCCTCCTTCTTCCTTTCAAAAATAAATAAAACAATATTGATAATTTCCACTACTGCGTCTCAAAAAGCCCTTGCTATTACAATATAAATGTATTTATCCTGTACGGTAAACAATAAAAAGTTATAAAAGTCAGAATATGGTGATACAAAGAAAAAATAAGTTTTTTTTCCAAAGTTTTTTTTTCAGTGATAAAACACAAGAAAAACTATATAATCTTAGTATCACTGTAATTGTACTGACCAGTAGAATGGAGCTGTCATCTCATTCTTACCACATAGGAAATGCTGTAAAAGCATAACTCACAAACATGTGGTAGAATTGTGTTTTTTTCCAATTACATCACATTTGGAATTTTCTTCCAGCTTCCCATTACATTGTATGCAATAATAAATGGTGCCAATAGAAAGTTCAACTTGTCCTGCAAAAAAGCAAGCCATAATTTGGCTATGTGAATAAAAAGTTATGATTTAAGGAAGGCAGGGTATGAAAAACAAAAAAAACGCAAAAACAGAAAATGACCCAGGGCTGAAGAAATTAATCCTAGTCAGCTTTCTCATGGATGCTTTTCCCAAGACTAAACTGGACCATACCATTTTATTTTTCTTTAGAGACAGGATACTGCGCAGCTATCGTAAAGGTCTGCAAGCAATATTTTAACCCCTTCCTCCCGCATGTATTGTATAGTGGATGTAGGGTCTTTTAAGGGAACCTGTCATCAATTTTATGCTGGCCTTACTGACTGCACTGTACAGCAGTGACAGACTGTCACGGTGGGGAGTGGGGGAAACCCCCCACAGTGCATTGTCCGCAACTACTGGGCAGGAATGCAGGGAACAAGGAGCAGATAACCTCCTGGCGAGTCCCTAAAACTGCCCCTAGACTCTTAATGCATGAGCCACCTCAGATGGTAAGGAGGCTCATGCCCCCGAACCTGGAGCCCTGATATCCCTGCATTGCTCTAGCAAGGAAAGAGAGCAGAGACCACCCGCTCATCCAGAACCACAGATGAGCAGGCGTATCCAGAGGCCCAGCAGCTGGCCAACAACTTGACAGGATACACAGCCAAACGGCAGGTAAGTATAACAAGGCAACAGACAACATAAGTTACCAACACTTACCTGTAGCCGACGAGATGGACTAGAAATACACTGTCTAGTTGTTTGTTTAAACCCCTCCGGGAAAGCAACCCCCTTCCGGAGGAGACACACCACAACTCAAACCTCCAAACAAAGCCCACACCATCACAACATACACCAGGTGGGGAAGGGCCAACAGAAGCACGCAGGAGGGGGACACACAGACAGAGAAAGGGAAACAATATAACAATTAAGGGTGGCTCACACAGACTAACATTCTGCCAGGGAGCAGAGCTCCTACACAGACAGACAAACAAAACAAAACTGACCTCAGGCTCCACCACAACAACATATAGGGAGGCCTGAGGTCACACCCACCACACCTAACAAATACACCTTAACCCCGTGCACACTAAACGGGGGAAGTGCAAACATTCAAACACACGTTGCCGAAGGCAACCGCATGCGTTGACAGCGAGCCGCCTAGCACAAAGCTCAGGCTGCTACGCTGCCAACAACACCAAGGGGAAACAAGACACGCATGCATAACCAAACATGTTTCCAGTGGCAACCGCACGTGAGGCTACCAAGTAACAGTACTTCCCATGCGGCAAACCTCGCCACTGGCAACCGCATGCGACACAACAGAGTCATGACCGAAACCACTGGTCGTGACACAGACGAGGTGATTTCAGAGGCTTCTCATTCATGTGCTAAAAGTAACTGATTACGGAGAACCAGCATCATAACCATCACAATCTTGGCTTGGAAAAGAGTCATGGCTACCTTATAAGATTAATGGCTAGTCCTGAGCTCGTGCTCTACCTTCTCACTATTTAGTATTGCCAATGTTTCGTAGGTGGGCAGAGAGAGCAGCAGCTCATGAGTAACCATGATTCTTCTCAGACAGCTGTGTCTCTTTCCCGACCTGGATTGTGATGACTGTGATGCTGGTTCTTTGCAATCACGTACTTTTAGCTTCTGAATGAGACGCTACTGAAATCAGCTCACCTGTCACTTCTTTACACAACCCTCAGTAGAGCTCAGTAGACGTTTGTTTTTTGGGGCGTGTTTTGTGATTGACACCACAGTAGTGCAAAAACGCACTGAAATACGCGCGACAAAAACGCGCGTAAAACGCGCGTTTCCAGAACGCTCAGGTCTGAACCCAGGGTTAGGGAGGTACTTTCCTCCCCTTTGCTTATGCCTACCAACTTTTCGTATGTGTATGTGGATAATGTTTATGATGATTTTTTATTGTTCAATAAAGGTACATTTGATTATTATGCAACTGTGTGACCAGTTGGTCACTAGTTGTTTAGTGAATGTTAAATTATTGCAGTGTTGCAGTGTATGGTAGAAGCGGTCACAAGATCACATGTTAAAGTCCCCTAAGGGGATGTAAGATCACTGTAAAAAAAAATGTGAAAAAGCTTTTAAAAATATAAAAAAGCTAAAATTTCCCCATATTAAAAAAAAATAAAAATAAAAAAATAATGATCATTAGCATTGTCAGCAAAAATGCTCATACTTTTAAAATATAAAAAATGTATCTCATATAATAAATGCAGTAATGGAAAGAAAATAAAAATGGCAAAAAACTGAAGTGATAGTGGTATCACTTACTTTTGTGGGTCTGTATGCTATGCAGATTCAGTACAGGTAGCACACAGGCTGACATTACTGCTGTCTGAATTAATGGGGCATATTTACTAAATATAGCTTTCCGCATCTGTATGTTCATTCCTCAAACGATAGAACATATGGACCATGGACCCATTGAAGTCAATAGTTCCACAAGAAATGCGGATGCCATACAGACTGTTTCCTATTTTGTGGATCCACATTTTGTGGACAGCAAAATACATACGTGATGTGAATGCACCCTTAATAAGAGGTCAGTTGTAGTATGATGCTTTGAATTTATTAAAAAGGTACAGTCCTCTTACTTTTCATCAGTTTCCACCTCTCATATGCAGACTACTGCAGACTATAGCTCACTGTTAATGTTGGTTTTTATTTGGACAGGAACCAAGTAAAAAATGCAGCTGAGAATTAATTTAATAAATTGAGGCATCCCTTAGCACTGTCAGAGTCTGTGGAGGGCACCTTTCTCAACTAATTTCCACCTCAGAGAACAGAAAATTCAGAGAGCAGGAGTTGGTCCTACGCCCTACAACAGACCCTACCATTTGCTCAGCCTTGCCAGCTGCTGATGTTAGCCCTGACTAAACCACCCCTAACAGTGAATTTGTGGATGCAGTATTGTGGTAATAGGTGGAAATATTAGGCATTATCAGCATTGTGCTGGTATTGAACAGTGAGCATTATATGTTAGTATTATTTGACCATCGTATGGAGGTATTAATTAGGCATTGTATGGAAATATTATGTGGGACCTGAATGGTGATATTTTTGGGGCATTGCATATAGTAGGTGTATAGAGAAAGTGATATTCACAAAATAAATCTAAGTGCTTTTAATATAAGAACTAGCAGTGATATGGACAACCTTTTAAGCTTCAATACAAAGTTTCATAATAGTATAATTGGATTTTTTTTTCAGCATGCCATCCATTATCTACTTTGTCCCTTTACTCTTCTGCCCTCGTTGTTACTGTACATTACCTAGTCAACTAAATTGAATTCAACAGCATGGATCTATCCTAAAAATAAATGTTATCCTTCAGCAAAAATCTGTCACCTCTGATTTTATTGTATTATGTAGAAACATGGCCAACTGATTAATTAAAACTGGCATTTGGTAGATAAAATAAAAATCAGCAGGATGGTTCAGTCCATTAGTCCACTTGGCTTTAGATTTTAAATAAAACACAAAAGACATTATCAATATAATACAACAATATAAGACAATGAACTTTTTTTTTTTACTTTTCAAACTTACATTTTTTATATTGTTCCTTTTAATTGTTACATAACTAATAAGTCACAGCATATGTTAATGAAGATTTTTTTTTCCTACTGACATATTTTCAGATTTGCAGGCATTTACAACTTGACTGGTAAACAAAAACAATGAGCATGTTGTGCACTGGGCACATGCATGCAAAACGTATGTTCTGAATAGGAATAGAGGACTAATCCACTGTCAAAAACCTCTGGAGGTGGCTTATCCACGAAGAAAGTCATGTAAAGTAGGTGAGGCGAAGCACAACAGCTGTGCATAGGAAGGGACAGACAGTGTAGGGAGTGATATTGGACTATTTTTATTAGAAAAACTTTTCAGTGACCCAAAAGTACTTTTAAGGACTATTGTGTGTGACAGCAGCAATATATATTTGTAGTGCAACCTGCACTAAATTGCTTAAACATTACCGACCGAAAAGTCATTTTAAGGACTATTGTGTGTGGCAGCAGCAATATTTTTTTTTAGTGCATACTGCTCTAAATAGCGTCCAATAGGCTGCTGCGGACAGTTAAATTATCTGCGTCACATCTCCTGTTTTAAAGTGTGGCCATCCCAAAAAATATCTATGACATCCAGCGTACTTTTTCCCTAGACGATTTCCGCTGCAGACAGTTAAATTAGCTGCACCACATCTCCTGTGTAAAGTGTGCGCATCCCCAAAATATCTGTGTAATCGAGTGAACTTTTTTCATAGACTGTGTCCGCAGCGGACAGTGACATTAGCTACGCTACATCTGCAGTGTAACGTGTGCGCTGAAAAAAATTTATTTGTGACATTCATTGTAGTTTTTCAATAGACGGTGTCCGCTTCTGACAGTGACATTAACAGTGCTACATCTCCATTGTAAAGTGTGCGCATCCCAAAAATATCTGTGACATCCAGTGTAATTTTTCCATAGACTGTGTCTGCTATTTGGCCCGAGCACCCAAGCACCCGAGTACTTGAGTGCTCGATTAACACTAGTGTACACATGTTTTACAATCCAGAGGGTAGTGTTTGAACACACCAGAAATAGTAGGGCATCTTGGGAAAGTTTAAGGTTTGGTGTGGAGGGAATAGTTTCATAGTAGTTTGACAACTTGTGTTTTACACTAGAGAAAGCTTTTCTTCTGAATCTGCATATTTGAATGCACATAAGACATAGGGCGCAAATCTATTAGTGACGACCAGTGTTGGACTGGGGTTCCTGAGCTTCTCCAGTAAAATTCACACAGCAGCAGCAAGATGCTACAAGATTATTAAAGGGGTTATCCAAGTTATATTTATTGATGACCTATCCTCAGGATAGGTCATCAATATCAGATCGGCGGGGGTCCGACACCCGGCACCCCCGCCTATCAGCTGTTTGAAGAGAAGGCGAGCGCCGTGCCAGCGCTGCCTCCTCGTCATTGTTTACATGCTGGCCGTTGTATCTGCAGCGGTGAGCAGGTGTAATTACACCCAAGCCGTTCCATTCATTTCAATGGGACGGCTCTGTAGTATACACTTGTATAGAAACGAGCCGTCCCATTGAAATGAATGGAACGGCTTGAGTGTAATTACACCTGCTCACCGCTGCAGATGCAACGGCCAGCATGTAAACAATGACGAGGAGGCAGCGCTGGCACGGCGCTCGCCTTCTCTTCAAACAGCTGATCGGCGGGGGTGCCGGGTGTCGGACCCCCGCCGATCTGATATTGATGACCTATCCTGAGGATAGGTCATCAATAAATATAACTTGGATAACCCCTTTAACGGGACCCTGTATTGACTATTAGAGTACAGGTCCCTGTGGTAAAAGGATACTGGCTGGCCTGCCACTGTGCATAGAATTCATCTCAGCCATTAGATGCATCTGTAATGATAAACCTGTACTTTGTTTAATAACCTATGTGGTTTTTAATATAAACAAAATCTGGGTGAAATGCTGTACACGGTTTATCAATATGTAGTGCAATGAGCGCCATGTGTCACTTGTGCAGAGAGTGGGGTAATAGGGACCAATCTTGTTTTGGGGCCCACTGGGGGATTTACCTATTTGCCTGTGGGCCAGTCCGCGCCTGGTGGCAATGATACTTCATTATTTCCAAAGTCAATTGTGCAAAGGGTGCCATGTTGCAATGAAACCAGAGCTTCCAGGTGTAATGGCAACTCCACTGTTGCTCTTACAGGGTTATTTGAAAATATTAAATCCTAATTTTTCTCATTAAAGTGTGCATATATGAACATGGAAATAACACAGGTGCCCTCACCTGCCACCCGCACATTCAACAGGTCAGCCTATTTTATAGGTTCAAATTTACAGACAGATGCCCTTTAAGTTCCAGAAAACAGAAAAATACTTTGTGACTATCTACATTAGACCCAATGTCAGGAATAGAGAAATGTTGGAAACGTAAGACTCAAGGCAAGGCCTTGTCCTCCCAGAGCCAGAATGTGGGTATCAGCAGCAAAAGATTTCCAGCCAGAAGTAGTAATAGTAGTAGTAGGCTACAGTTCTCCCTAGCTTTGAAAGGCGCAACATTATCATTGAGGAGAAAGAGGATGAGCTTGTGGATTAGATGGCTCACTCCTCCTCTCAGTCACCCCACCACACCCTATGGCAGATAGTCCAGACATTCTCCCCTTTTATGACTTATGTAAGACCCCTCAGTATTTAGACTGCTCTGAGGAGGAGGTTCAGAAGAAGGCGGGAGAACTACAGAACAGGTAACAGTTGCAATTAGGAGTGAAGGCAATGTACAGCCAAAACCTCCCAGAGAACAGGCAGGGCCAGATCTGCTACATTGTAGTCAGCTTTGGAACTGGTAATGCCGCTTCACTGTGGGCACCTAGTCGCAAATGTGTCATACCTACACCAAGCTCAGCTTCTTCTAGCTCTGAGCACACAACTGCCAGATGGCATTTTCTCCACAAGCCAGCACACAAAATCACTGCCATGTGCAAGATCTGCTGGATTAAAATAAGCCATGGGCGCTCAAACACAAACATAGGTACTATGTTTAGTAGGTTCTATAGCACACATGAGGTGGCATCAGCAGATCATTTAGGAGAATACAACTGCAGCCAGCATTCTCAATCAGAGCAAGTCTGTCCTCCTGTTCCTGCTATTATCTGTGGCAGCCAGTCCAAAACAAATGCAATAGCAGTGATCTTGTCTTGTCTTATTCTCCTGCTAAGACTCCTCCTCTATGTATGTCTGCTCCATCATGTATGACATCGATAATGGAACATGTGTGCCATGAGAATACTATTGTTGACCAGCAGTTAGCTTTGTCTATGAGCTGAACCCTAGTCAAGTATGCTAGCAGTCCAGTCACTGCCTTGACACACTGCAGTTTTGTGCTTTCACCGAAATTGAATGTCTGCTTTATGATATGTCAACTTCTGCCCAGCTGACCATTTTTCTAAACTATTGTTTACAATATGTAATTTTCACTGAGCAGAAATGTGCAGGACCACCTTTACATGTCTGGGACAATAAATGTCTTTCATATGCCCACTGGGTCAATGTTTTTCGCTGCAGAGGTTTAGCAGCACCTCAGTAACAAGGCCAGGTCCTATTGACACGTCCACATTAGTGTCGGTCTGGTTCCTACATAAGGTGCTTATGTCACGACTCAGGTTTATGTGTCGTGCATATGCTATGTCAGCAGCAACGTGTCGTCTGCACGGAGGGCTGTTATCCCGTGTGTCCTATGTGCGGTTGCCGTTGGTAACGGTCATCCGCCTGTCGGTCATGGCTTTACCTGTGGCCTCGTATACACTGATGTATGTTATCTCGTATGTGTATGTGTTATGTTTGGCGTAGGGCCACGGCTGCTCTGTCTTATGGTGTGGTGTCACATAGACACACATGCTGGTTGCTCAGCAACTTCTGTAGTGCATGTGTGTCTTTCACCTTTCCTGTGCACGATTCCCATGTTTAGTGTCTTCTGTGTTATGTGTGACGTGCACGGGTATATGTGTGTGGCATAAGGTGTGGCTGCATTGTGGGTGTGTCCTCAGGCGTCCTGTCAGTGTCCTGTGTTTGTGAGCCTGTAGGTCAGTTTGGTTTGTCCAGTCATGATGTATGTCAGTGTGTATGTGTCATATGTATGTCAGTATGTGTGTGTCATATGTATGTCAGTATGTATGTGTGTGTGTCATATGTATGTCAGTATGTGTGTGTGTCATATGTATGTCAGTATGTATGTGTGTGTCATATGTATGTCTGTATATATGTGTGCGTCATATGTATGTCAGTATATATGTGTGTGTCATATGTATGTCAGTATGTATGTGTGTCAAATGTATGTCAGTATGTGTGTGTGTGTCATATGTATGTCAGTATAGATTATCTAACCCAGTCGCCCTTCCCCATCAGCCCTTGTCCTACCCCCATCTACCCCACCAGACATTTAGATGTTATTTATTCCTGCTATTCTAATGCTCTGATCAGTAGATGCTCAAGTCAAGCCCTCACCCCCCCAGCCATTTAGATATGTATGTTATCAATCATCCCCCACCCCCGCCTTCCTTGTAATTTGCTGGCCCCCAATATCCATTGTGAGTCACAATCCATAACAGTGACATCCACAGATCCCCCATAACAGTGTCACCCACAGATCCCCCATAACAATGCGTCATCCAGAGATCCCCCATAACAGTGTGTCATCCACAGATCCCCATAACAGTGTGTCATCCACAGATCCCCCATAGCACTGTCATCCACAGATCCCCCAAAACATTGTCATCCACAGGTCCCCCATAACAATGCGTCATCCACAGATCCCCCATAACAGTGTCATCCACAGATCCCCCATAACAGTGTGTCATCCACAGATCCCCCATAACAGTGTCATCCACAGATCCCCCATAACAGTGCCATCCTCAGATCCCCCATAACAGTGTCATCCACAGATCTCCCATAACAGTGTCATCCACAGATCCCCCATAACAGTGTCAGCCACAGATCCCCCATAACATTGTGCAATTCACAGATCCCCCATAACAGTGCCATACACAGACCCCCATAACAGTCATCCATAGATCTCCCATAACAGTGTCGTCCACAGATCCCCCATAAGTGTGTCATCCACAGATCCTTCATAACAGTGTCATCCATAGATCCCCCATAACAGTGTCATACATATATCCCCCCATAACAGTGTCATCCACAGATCCTCCATAACAGTGTCATCCACAGATCCTCCATAACAATGTCATCCACAGATCCTCCATAACAGTGTCATCCACAGATCCCCCATAACAGTGTCATCCACAGATCCCCCATAACAATGTCATCCACAGATCCTCCATAACAATGTCATCCACAGATCCCCCATAACAGTGCGTCATTAATTGATACATTAAACTGCGCATATTTATGTGTGATTACAACAGTATTTAGTAAAGACTCCACAAGTTGGGGGGGGGGGGGGGCGCACTTGGGCAGCTCAGCCTCTGTTGGTGGTGGACCTTGTCCCAGCCCTGATTAGATGGCTCACTCCTCCTCTCAGTCACCCCACCACACCCTATGGCAGATAGTCCAGACATTCTCCCCTTTTATGACTTATGTAAGACCCCTCAGTATTTAGACTGCTCTGAGGAGGAGGTTCAGAAGAAGGCGGGAGAACTACAGAACAGGTAACAGTTGCAATTAGGAGTGAAGGCAATGTACAGCCAAAACCTCCCAGAGAACAGGCAGGGCCAGATCTGCTACATTGTAGTCAGCTTTGGAACTGGTAATGCCGCTTTTACTGTGGGCACCGTCGCAAAATGTGTCATACCTACACCAAGCTCAGCTTCTTCTAGCTCTGAGCACACAACTGCCAAATGGCATTTTTCTCCACAAGCCAGCACACAAAATCACTGCCATGTGCAAGATCTGCTGGATTAAAATAAGCCATGGGCGTTCAAACACAAACATAGGTACTATGTTTATAGGTTCTATAGCACCACATGAGGTGGCATCAACAGATCATTTAGGAAAATACAACTGGCCAGCATTCTCAATCAGAGCAAGTCTGTCCTCCTGTTCCTGCTATTATCTGTGGCAGCCAGTCCAAAACAAAGCAATACAGTGATCTTGTCTTGTCTTATTCTCCTGCTAAGACTCCTCCTCTTTCTATTCTGCTCCATCATTAGACATCGATAATGGAACATGTGGCCATGAGAATACTATTGTTGACCAGCAGTTAGCTTTTCTATGAGCTGAACCCCTAGTCAAGTTGCTAGCAGTCCAGTCACTGCCTTGACACACTGCAGTTTTGTGCTTTCACCGAAATTGAATTCTGCTTTATGATATTCAACTTCTGCCCAGCTGACCATTTTTCTAAACTATTGTTTACAATTGCAATTTTCACTGAGCAGAAAGGTGCAGGACCACCTTTTACATGCTGGGACAATAAATGTCTTTCACAGCCCACTGGGTCAATGTTTTTCGCTGCAGAGGTTTAGCAGCACCCCAGCAACAAGGCCAGGTCCTATTGACACCTCCACATTAGTGTCGGTCTGGTTCCTACACAAGGTGCTTATGTCACGACCCAGGTTTAGGTCGTGCGTGTGCTTGTCAGCAGCAACGTGTCGTCTGCACGGAGGGCTGTTACCCCGTTGCCCTATGTGCGGTTGCCGTTGGCAACGGGTCACCCGCCTGGCGGTCGTGGCTTTTACCTGTGGCCTCGCATACACTGATGTATGTTATCTCGTATGTGTATGTGTTATGTTTGGCGCAGGGCCACGGCTGCTCTGTCTTTGGTGTGGTGACACATAGACACACATGCTGGTTGCTGCTAGCAACTTCTTGTGGTGCATGTGTGTCTTTCCCCCTTTCCTGTGCACGATTCCCTTGTTTAGTGTCTTCTGTGTTTGTGTGGCGTGCACGGGGTTAAGGTGTGGCTAAGGTGTGGCTGCATTGTGGGTGTGTCCTCAGGCGTCCTTTAAGTTCCTGTGTTTGGAGCCTGGAGGTCAGTTTGGTTTGTCCAGTCATGGTGTGAGCATGGCTGGAGTTTATTGTCTGTTCCCCACTTGATGTCTGTGTGAGCCACCCTTATTTGTTATATTGTTTGCTATGTGGTTCCTTCCCTGGTGAGTGTCTGTGTATCCCTTCCCCACCTGGTTGTTGTAGTATGGTGTGGGTATGTTTGGTGTTTGTTGACACGGTGTGACGCTCCGGAAGGGGCTTGCCCGCCCGGAGGGGTGTGGTACCTACCTGATGGTGTGCTGCCACTTTGGGATCCATCCGCATGCGTCAGTTGTCCGCATGGGAGGTCGGGAGTTCTTGGATCCGCTTTATCTTCTGCGGTGCGGCAGGTAAGAGTGTTTGGTTGTATGCTCTCCTGCGGTACTGGGGTTCACACTGTCAGGGTCCCGGCTGCAGAGGGGCCTCGGGAGACTCCTGCTCATCCGTGTCCCTGGGTGAGCAGGTGGTCTCTGCCCTGTTAGTTCCAGGGTGAAGCAGGGATGTCCAGGGCTCTAGGTTCCGGACGTATGGGCCCTCCTACCTTCGGGGTTGGCCCATACTGTTAGGAGACCAGGGCCAGCGTTAGGGATGTGCTAGTTTGGCAGTTCCTATGTCCCTGCTTTTAGTCCTTTTTGGCCCAGCGGCCGTGGATAGTGCGCGGCGGGGGGTTTCCCCACTCCCCGTCGTGACAGCTTATCCACCTTCTCTACTTAACAGACTTCCTACTGTCCCCAACAGGAGCAGGGCAGAGTGCTACTTCCAATTCCCCTCCCTACTATCACATATACAAACAAGCGTTGACATGAATGATTTTGTCATGCACCAGACTGCCTTAGCAAGGAGCATGTGTTGTTTCAAGGTCAGGCAGTGGCCGCTCATCTGAGATGCCTCCTGGGTGCTGAAGCCCTTTGAGGAGGCTACAAAATGTATCATTAGGGACAACTGCGGCATGAGTAATTTAATTTAATTTATTTATAAAAGTCGCTGATGCAGCAGTGGACTACTGTGGAGAAAGAACAGCTAAGGCATTTTGCTGTCCACCCTGTAGCTGTTGGGGACCCACAAAGAGAAATTCCCATGGAGGCGAAGGAGGAGGATGAGAATGAGAAGCTGCCACTGGAGGATGATGAGGTGGAAGAGCAAGAGGAGAATGATGAGAATGATGATGGCATCGGCCACAACATTATCATCTCAGTGGTGGTAGAGGGCTGAGCTAGAAACAACTGGCTCATCGGGCATGCAAGCCAGAATCTGTATGCTTTCCTGCTTACGCACTGATAGGTGTATGCTGTAATTGACATCAAGCAGTCTGATGATTACTAGATAGGAAAGCGGTAGAAAAACAAAAACGAAAAGGAGGAGGAGGTTAATCAAATCTTCAGGGATAAGGATCCCGTCAAAGATAAAGTACCGTAGGAGCCAGAAGTGGTGGAAATTTGATCAATCAAGGTAGTTAACCAAAGGAAAAAGAGGAGTAAGATAATAGGTGGTAAGAAGACAGATATATAGATATATATATATATATATATATATATATATATATATATATATAAGACAAATGTCTAGACAAATAAGGGTGGTATTGTAAAGGTTACCAGACGTCTAATATCTGTCTAGGGAAAGAAAAAGAGAAAAGGGCTTAAAGCACCACTCCCCATAATTATCAATATAATTAGATGTGGTTTGGTTAGGGAAATACTGCGAATCGGTGAATCAGTGCACCTTATATATTTTCTATGCCCCTCAGTTGTGTGTGGGACAATGATTAAGAGGTGTTTAATCAAAATATGATACACTTAACAGCAAAATGAGATGAGAGCAACGGTATAGCACAGAAATAAAGACATGGACATTAGTCTCCCATCAGGGGCGTAGCGTGTGGGGGGGCCGTTGCCCGGGGCGCCAGACTGAAGGGGGGCGCTAGCCGCTGGGGGAAAAAATCTGAAATTGCTGTTGTTTTTCTCCCTGCCGCACTGCCGAGAGCAGGGAGAACAGGGCGCGCACTGTGCGGCGCACGGCAGTACGGCACTTCAATCATAGGCTGGCTCCACCCACCTTCCAGGCGGGAAAGACGGAGAAGATCATTGCCGCGCTTCAGATGTTCAGAGCTAGACACAAGCAGCTGCCCTATCGTCAACTTCTGTGCTGCCTGTGACTGAGGGTTAGTGTGTGTCACTCGGCTCCCCATAATTGCAGAGGTACTGGGGGCACTATGGGGAGGGGGGCAGCAGAGGCGAGGACCACCTAGCTGAGGACATCATACTAAGAATGGCCACTATATTAATACCAAAGAGGGGCTATTACATAAGTAATAAAGAGGGGGCCATACATTACTAATAGAGGTACCCTCTATTAGTAATGTATGGCCCCCTCTTTATTACTTATGTAATAGCCCCTCTTTGTTATTAATGAGGGGCCGTTACATTAATAATAGAGGGGCCCATTACATTACTAATAGAGGGGGGCCATTATATGACTAATAGAGGGGGCCATTATATTACTAATAGAGTGGGCTATTACATTACTAATAGAGGGGGCCATTATATTACTAATAGAGGGGGCCATTATATGACTAATAAAGGGGGGACATTGTATGACTAATAGAGGGGGCCATTATATTAATAATAGAGGGGCCTATTATATGACTAATAAAGGGGGGCCATTATATGACTAATAGAGGGGGCCATTATATTATTAATAGAGGGGGCCATTATATTACTAATAGAGGGGGGCCATTATATTACTAATAGAGGGGGGCCATTATATGACTAATAGAGGGGCCATTATATTACTAATAGAGGGGGCCATTATATTACTAATAGAGGGGGGCCATTATATGATTAATAGACGGGGCCATTATATTATTAATAGAGGGGGCCATTATATTATTAATAGAGGGGGCCATTATATTATTAATAGAGGGGGCCATTATATTATTAATAGAGGGGGCCATTATATTATTAATAGAGGGGGCCATTATATTACTAATAGAGGGGGCCATTACATTACTAATAAAAAGGAGGCTATTACATTAATAATAAAGGGGGGCATTGTACAAATAATAAAGAGGGTGGCCATTATAATATACAGGGGGAATACTATTATGGGGAATGGGGGGTCTATCTGTATGGCTCTAGCTAAGTTTTGGGGGGCAGCAAGATGACAGTGTTGAGGCACCAGGAGGAAGAGGACGATGATAGTAAAAGTGAGAAACCTACATTTTTTTCTATGAAACTCTGCAGAGACGAAAAGGGACTGAAAGAAGATGTCATGGCGGTCTTATCTTCCAATGAAGACGCTGAGGAAAGTCTACATCACAGGAGATGTCACTGGATGTATGAGGTATGTGCTGCTGTATTCTACTGTATATAGTAATGTCCATCCACATATTTGTTTCACGGTAGGGTTTGAGGGGGATATAGAATTTTGCCCACTCTGCTGCATCCCGGCCCCAGACTTCAGGTCACACTATCAGTGTTCTGAATTCTGGGCCTCCCACCCATGTACTACATTATCTGTACTCATGGAGTTATCACTGTGTTATCTGTAGTGTAACATAGGACTGCAAGTTATCTACTACATCATCTGTTAAAAGGGGCGTGCCCACAGGGTGGGGGGGAGCGCAAATTTTTGTCTTGCCCCGGGTGCTGGCAACCCACACTACGCCACTGTCTCTCATACATTTACTGGGGGGCTTGTCTGCAGGACTTTTAACCCCCCTGGCCGGGATTGAATGTAGATGTATGGAGATTAATGGCAGCACACTCTTAGGGCTTCTGTTCTGAACAATCTTCTTTATTAGGAATCTGTGGCTCAACGCGTTTTGAGGGCTTGGATAATTCCCCCCTTTCTCAGGAGCAGTAGACAGTACATTACATTACAAAACGTATGAACAACTTACATATATATACACTAAATATCCATTTTCTCACACTACGTGCAGGCGCCGTTACCGGAAATGATGTGCTCGGAAGTGACACCTACTGATATATCTTTCCTATTAGCTTTCTGCGTCTCAGCCTTGAGCGCTCCATGCCCAGGCCGGATGTGACGTCACCTGGAAGTGGTGTCTGGTGCTTCTAGAATAACAGCGTCCTCCCTCAGGTTTCTATGCGTTCCACCTTGGAATCCATCCAAAATGACGTCACCAGGAGGTGGCGTCTGATGATTCTAGAGTGATTATAGAAGTCTACTTGACTCGTAGGACAAAAAGAAAGTCCTGTTTTCAAAAGTTCTATCAGGACTTTCTTTTTGTCCTACGAGTCAACCCCACTTATTTGAACTATTCATTGATCTCAACCAATTCATACGGAAACTTACACTTCATCAACACTTCACGATTAAAGATCTCCAACATATAGACCAGTGTAGGGAGTTAGAAGAAAATATCTGTCCTCTTCCTACAAAGAACATAGGTAACCTAACCGACCATTCTGACTCCATAGTCAATATGAATGCATCTGACCCCTTGCCCAGCACCTCCCCCATCCCAGCCAACATCAAAATAAAATCCACTTTCTACCTTTTAGAAAGTAAAGGTCCCCATATAGAAAGTTACTATAATATGGTTATGGCTGACCTAAAATAAACCTTCTCTACATCCCAAATTGCAGATAATAAGAACAATCTTAACTCCGATTTATCCAAAGCCGTAAAAACCTAGCACAAAGTAGATATATTGTAATCAAAAGCGCAGATAAAGGGGGGAGGTATCGTGATCATGGATTCTAGCTACTACCTATGAGAATCTCTTCGTATTATTTCTGACAGTGAATACTACAAACCCTAAAACAAGATCCAACTAATGATTACAGAAACAACTCTTGGAACTCATAAATGAAGGTTTCAGTACGGGAGTGATTGATAAAAAAGAAAGAACATTCCTTAAAGTATTCCATCCATCTACAGTGAGATTTTACTTCTTTCGAAAAGCCATATGTCTTTGACAAATCTCCTGGGAGGCCCATTCCAACATTTTATAGGAATACATTTTAGAACTACCTTTATACCGTAGGGATACCTCCCACCTAATAAGCACCCTAGAAACAATCCAATTGAATGGGCAACACTAGATGTCTCCCCACAATACAATATATAATGCACAATTTAGGTCTAATTACAATAAAAAAAAGTTCTACTTACAGACCCAAATATGCCACAAACACAAAGGACATTGTATTTAAAGACGCCGCTCAGACCGAGACGCGTTTTCAGACCGAGAGGCCACACGGGACGCCATGTTAGGCCCGGTCCGCACACAGAGTGTGACGTGAGCTGCTCCCGCAAATCTGCAAGAGTGGTAATGTACCCAGCGAATTAGTTGCATTATTGGGGCACACTATTTTAATAATGCCGGGACACTATCCATTTTAAAATACTCAGCCATAATAATCATTGTCTGGCAATTTTATACTGCATTCTAACTGCACCAACGATTCGTGTTGACAAGTGGAAACTTTCTCTCAACAATACAGTGTGGACATATAACAACATTGAGTGTAACCTAATGAGTAAACCTACTGAACTATTGCAATAGTACACTTTACTACATAGTTGTATCGTTGGTACAGTTGTACATCCAATCTTCAGTACCAGCTGTGACTGGAATCTACAACTCATTACAACTTGAGTACAACTTACTGGGCAAGCCCAAAGTACTACTGCAATCGACTATATTACCTTTGCGCCTTAAAGCAGTCATGTATTTAATTTCCAGTGCCAAGATATACCAAATAATTACCAGTGACTCTTTTTTGCCTGAGATATATGCATTGGACTTTATTTCCCCCGTTCTACCAATCAGGAGTCATTTGATTTTAACAATCGTTTTTTTGTATGCCATATCTATATGTACTTTATTGTTTTATGGTTTTTATTAAATGTATGATTGACCTAACATTTATTGGTCCTGTATTTCCGAATATTAGAGTGCCCCCATTCCTCGAATTAAAATTCATTCTTACTCACAATTATTTCCTTGTTAGTAACCCCATCTATCAGCAGGAAAAGGGGCCTTTGAAGACAAATTAGGTTTCCTAACACACCCGAATATTATATTCTATAAAAAATTCATTGACAACATTATATTAATTTGGGATGGTGAAACCAATGTAAATGTAGATGTAAATGAAATAAACAAAAATGAGTGGAATTTGACGCTCACACTTGAACTCCATCCCAAAGAAGCTACTTTCTTAGATCTACATCTGAGTATCATAAACAATAAGATCTCTACAAAAACAAATTTTAAAAAAAGTGGGCACCAACAGTTATCTTGACTTCAAAAGCTGTCATCACCATAGGTGGAAGAAAAATATCCCCTATAGTCGGAAGATGAGAATTAGAAGAAACTGCTCAGATAACAAAATCATGAACAGATAGATACACTCATTAAAAGATTCAAAGACAAAGGCTACCATCTAGAGACTAATAAACAAATTGACAAAAAGAATCCTTACAATAAACCAAAAATACAGATTAAAAAGTAAAACAACCAAACGTGAGAAAACTAAATCTCCATCCCTCAATTTTATTACTCGCTATAAAATAAAACACACAGAAATTTAAAAAATCCCAACAAAATATTGGAAGGTCCTACAAAAAGACCCCATTATAGGAAAGAACATTCCAAAAATTCAGAATTTTACCTTCCGTAGTGCACAAACACTTAATAACATGCTAACACCATCTTGCCCTTAATTGAGTAAAAATTCCATCAACCAGATGACAATTTTGAAGAAAAATCAGTAGAACAGGTTCTTTTAAGTGTGAGGTGAGAAGATGTAGGTGTTGTGATATCTTTGCAAACAATATAAAAGAAGTGAGACTACCGACCCTTAAAAACTCCATCCTTTTACGTTCTGAAATAAATTGCGGCACTACTAATATACACACATATATAATTTTTTTAAATAATTTTATCATTAATTTATTAACACTCCTTAGATATTGTGATCTTTTTTGTCTACTTTATAGTTTATTCTAATATTTACCCATTTAACATTTATTTATTTATTCAACAGTCATCTATTTATTTATTTACAGTTGCAAGAAAAAGTATGTGAACCATTTGAAATTATATGGATTTCTGCACAAATTGGTCATAAAATGTGATCTGATCTTCATCTAAGGCCTCTTTCACACTTGCGTTCTGAGGATCCCGCCGAGTCCGTCAGAACGCAAGTCGCCTGAAAGCATTAGAAAACTGATCAGGATCCTGATCAGTCTTCGAAATGCTTTCAGGTTACTATGGCAGCCAGGACGCTATTAAAGTCCTGGTTGCCATAGTAGTAGTGGGGAGTGGGGGAGCGGTATACTTACAGTCCGTGTGGCTCCCGGGGCGCTCCAGAATGACGTCAGAGCGCCCTATGCGCATGGATCACGTGGTCCATGCGATCACGTGATCCATGCGTGTGGGGCGCCCTGACGTCATTCTGGAGCGCCCCGGGAGCCGCACGGATGGTAAGTATACTGCTCCCCCGCTCCCCACTACATTTTACCATGGCAACCAGGAAATAACTCAACTTTGGTTTCATCTGTCCACAGAATATTTTGCCAGTACTGCTGTGGAACATCCCGGTGCTGTTGTGCAAACTGTAAATGTGCAGCAATGGTTTTTTTTGGATAGCAGTGGCTTCCTCTGTGGAATCCTCCCATGAAATCCATTCTTGTTTAGTGTTTTACTTATCGTTAACAGGGATGTTAGCATATGCCAGAGACTTTTGTAAGTCTTTAGCTGACACTCTAGATTTCTTCATCACCTCATTGAGCAGTCTGCGCTATGCTTTTGCAGTCATCTTTACAGGATGGCCACTCCTAGGGAGAGTAGCAGCAGTGCTGAATTTTCTTCATTTATAGACAATTTGTTTTACCGTGGACTGATGAACAGCAAGGCTTTTGGAGATACTTTTATAACCCTTTCCAGCTTTATGCAAGTCAACAATTCTTCATCGTAGGTCTTCTGAGAGCTCTTTTGTGCGAGGTATCATTCACATAAGGCAATGCTTCTTGGAAAAAGCAAACCCATTACTGGTGTGTGTTTTTTATAGGGCAGGGCAGCTGTAACCAACACTTTCAATCTCATCTCATTGATTGGACTCCAGTTGGCTGGCACTTCAATTAGCTCCTGGAGATGTCATTAGTCTAGGCGTTCACATACTTTTTCCACCTGCACTGTGAATGTTTACATGGTGTGTTCAATAAAAACATGGTGACATTTAATTCTTTGCGAGTTATTAGTTTAAGCAGTATCCTTCTGGAGGAATTTCAGAAAGGGGTTATCCACCGATAATACATAGAGCTCCTCAAATACCGCCAGATACAGGTTGGCGAAGGTACAAGACACATTCTTGCATTTAATGGTTTGAATTGAGCGAAGCTCGTTATATTTGTTATTCCCTAGGGCTGGTTTAATTTCCAGACATACATAACTTTGTATTAATTTTGTTACAAATGTTATAGTCCCAGCCACTCTCCTCCATATACATATATGTTTTAATCGTCCTATCAGTGTTTCAGGTTGTTCGATGCAGCAGCGCTGCACTAATAGTATCGTATCCTGTGTGTTAATTAGCGGAGTGACACGAGGACGTACATAGCGGTGGGATGATGCGCAATCTCAAGCGCGAAACGCCCGTCCCGCATTAACCACCTGCATATGGCGTCCACCTGCTCACCCTTGTATTACATTTTGTGCCGTGTTGATGGCGAATAAAGTGTTTATATGAAGACATCCCTGGCGAGTGCCGCTTTTTTTTATAACTTCTGGAATTTTATAACTACCTGGATACAATTGAGTTCTGATTTCAGTAATCGGCAGAGCACCACCTTATGGGATATACCACAGCTGGAGGAGCCACTATTTGGGGATAGGTGTGAACTATTGTTTATAGAGGAGTGTAGGGCAGTGCCGCGGGCAAATTGCTCTATTCAGTCATTAGTTTAAGCAGACTGTCATTGTCTATTGTTGTGACTTAGATGAAGATCAGATCACATTGTATGACCAATTTTTGAAAAAATCCATATCATTCCAAAGGGTTCACATACATTTTCTTGCAACTGTATTTATCATATGATAATGTGAGACAATTGTAAAATATCATGTATAACATATATATTTTCTTAAATGTTATTTATTTATTTATCTATACTAATAAAAGCCCTGTGTCCCTGCTGTCCGTGCGTGTGGGCCGAATACTCAAATGCGCATGCGCGGCGCACAGAGCATTCGGCACACACTCCACAGACTTCACACAGAGCACAGGAGGCATACCCCACGCGGTGGAGAGAAGAAACGGGGCATTACATAGAGGAGGATTGAACCGCTGTGGGAGAACCAGGTAGCTCATTTACACATCCTCAGCTTTGTGTCTCCTGCAGTGGTAATGAAGAATGAGTGGCCGTACAATGTGTAAGTCACTAAGTGACGCCCCTGCTCCGCCCACTTCATGAATGAAGCAGGCTGCGCTGCCTGCTTCATTCAGCGGGCGCATGACGTAGTTACTTGCACTACCAGTTCTTGGCCGCCCGCCTGCCTCACCATGTAGAAGATCGTTATTACTCATATGGGGGGATCTGTGGATGACACATTGCATAAGATGCTATGTGTCATGCACAGATATCCCCATAACAGTGTTATCCACAGAATTCCCCCCAATAACAGTGTCAGTCACAAACCACCATAAGTGTCAGTCACAGACGACCCCCATAAGTTTCAGCCACAGATCCCCCATAACAATGTCAGCCACAGACCCCCATAACAGTGTCAGCCACAGACCCCCATAAGTGTAAGCCACAGATCCCCCCCATAAGTGTCAGCCACAGATCCTCCCCATAAGTGTCAGCCACAGATTCCCCCCATAAGTGTCAGCCACAGACCCCCATAACAGTGCCATCCACAGATCCCCCATTACAGTGTCAGCTACAGACCCCTTCATAACAGTGATATCCACAGATCCCCCTATAATAGTGTCATCCACAGACCCCCATAACACTGTCAGCCACAGACAACCCCCATAAGTGTCAGCCACAGACAACCCCCATAACAGTTTCAGCCACAGACCCCCCATAAAAGTGACATCCACAGACCCCCCATAACAGTGCCATTCACAGATCCCCCATAACAGTGTGAGCCACAGATCCCCCATAACAGTGCCAGCCACATATCCCTTATAACAGTGACATCCACAGACCCCCCCATAACAGTGTCAACAATAGACCCCCATAAGTGTGAGCCACAGACCCCCCCCATAACAGTGTCAGCCATAGACCCCCATAACAGTGTGTCATCCACAGATCCCCCACAACAGTGTGTCCTCCACAGATCCCCCCCATAACAGTGTGCCATCCACAGATCCCCCATAACAGTGCCAGTCACAGATCCCTTATAACAATGTCATTCACAGATCCCCCATAACAGTGCCATCCACAGATCCCCATAACAGTGTCATCCACAGATCCCCATAACAGTTTCATCCACAGATCCCCATAACAGTTTCATCCACAGATTCCCTATAACAGTGCCAGCCACAGATCCCCAATAACAGTGCCATCCACAGATCCCCCATAACAGTGCCATCCACAGATCCCCCAAAACAATGCCATCCACAGATCCCCCATAACAGTGCCATCCACAGATCCCCCCCATAACTGTGCCATCCACAGATCCCCCCATAGCAGTGCATCCGCCACAGATCCCTACCCCCATAACAGTGCGTCCACCACAGATCCCCCCCCCCCCCCATAACAGTGCGTCGGCCACAGACCCCCCTCCCCCATAACAGTGCGTCGGCCACAGACCCCCCTCCCCCAAAACAGTGCGTCAGCCACAGAACCCCCTCCCCATAACAGTGTATTGGCCACAGAATCCCCCCCCCCACCCATAACAGTGCCAGCACTAATGTTCTAGTGCCCGTTATTGTAACGGGCCTAATGTCTAGTTATTATATTTGGGACAATTGTGAAAAATCATGTATAAGGCTTCGTTCACATTACCTTTCAGCCTTTCCGTTCTCCTGCTCCATTTAGGAGCAGGAGAACGGAAAGGACGGATTCGGCACATAACTGAGACGGATTTGGCACATAACTGAGACTAGTGCATGCACGACTTTTGTCTCCGCTCCAAAATCTTTCTCTCCTTCTGAGAGGACACCTAACGGACCCCGATATAGTTTATGGGGTCTTTAGGCTCCGTTCGGCTCAATTAGGGCTAAAGTATGTGCCGAATCCGTCCTTTCCGTTCTTCTTCTCCTAAACGGAGCAGGAGAACGGAAAGGCTGAACGGTGATGTGAACAAAGCCTAACATATATTTTCTTAGATTTTATTTATTTATTATATGCAAATGAACAATGTATGTGACCACAGATATGTATATACATTGCATAATTTTTCTGGATACTCGACCTTTAACACTGTTAGCAATTACAGAAGAATCTCTTTATTAATAGGGTATAAGTAATCCTTTATAATATCTCCTTTTTTCTGTTCCCATCCCAAGTGGAAGTACTCCAAGGTGGAATGCATAAGAACCAGAGTGAGGATGCGCTCACTTTAGAATCATCAGACCTCCTGGTGACGTCACTTTTGATGCGTTCCAAGGTGGAACACATAGGAACCTGAGGGAGGATGCTGTTATTCTGGAAGCACCAGACGCCACTTCCAGGTGACGTCACGTCCAGCCTAGGCACGGAGCGCTCGAAGCTGAGATCCAAAAAGCAAATGGGAAAGATATATCAGTAGGCGTCACTTCCGATGACGTCATTTCCGGTACCTGCGTCTGCATGTGGTGTCAGAAAATAGATTTTTAGTGTATATATATGTGAGTTGTTCGTATGTTTTATAATGTTCACTGTGTACTGCTCCTGAGGAAGGCGGGAATTATCCAACCCCCAAAACGCGTTGAGCCACAGATTCCTATTAAAGAAGATTGTTCAGAAGCCCTCAGAGTGTGTGATTTCTGTGCTATACCATTGCTCTCATCTCATTATATATCGATTCGACACCTCTTAACCATTGTCCCACACACAACTCAGGGGCATAGAAAATATATAAGGTGCACTGATTCACCAATTCGTGGTATTTTCCTAACCAAACCACATCTAATTGTATTAATAATCATGGGGAATGGCTTTAAGACTTTTTCTCTTTTCCTTTCCCTAGACAGATATTAGACATCTGGTAGAGTAACCTTTACAATACCACACTTATTTGTCTAAACCTATTTTTGATTACTGGATAGCCAAGCTTTTAGACCCTCAATATCAAAGCAAAATGGTGGAATATTTTTCTCCCGCTCAAAGGGAGGACAAATTACATTATTACCAGGAAACACTGTGTACACATCTTGCTGCAGCTTTCAGTGAGAAGATGGCTGAAAGGTAAGCCCCTCTCTACCCCCCTGCAGAGTCACCAACTTTCCACTGCCACAAGCAGTAGAACCCGCAATAGCAGCAGCAGCCAGTTCGGTCTCCTCAACATAATGGAACAGTTTTGTTATGTTTTTTTCATGGCAATCTGAGGCAAATCAGCAAGTGAAGACCTCCCGCCTCAATGCCCCGGTTCAAGCTTACCAAGACTCTGGCCTCTCTCTGGTGCATACCCTCTTCCCTGACCCCATAAACTTCTAAGCAGGGCAACGGAACTGCCTGCCAGATACTCACAATGCAAGTGTGAAAGTACCTTTACAGAACATGAATATTTTATTCATAGCAAATTTTAGATGTGTTCAGAATTCTTATATATAGTGATTTATGCCCTAGCATCAACCCCAGGATTCACAGTTGCAAAGCAAAAGGTTATTTATTTTCAAACATCCCATCTGAAAAATTGCTATGTGGATAAGAAAAAATCATAGCATTTTAATGATGTGTGTTACAATTGTGGATGAGCTATTTTATTTTATTATCAGGTTCCACTTTTCTCCCACCTTAAGGTTGATAAAAAATGGTTTTAAAAATAGCTTTCTGTTCAGTTCTCTATTGTATGTATTTGAAATTTGACATTTTAGAAGCAATCATGGTCCAGGAATACAGAACTTGTAACAGAAACACATCTAGTCTTCATTCATTTTTCTCTTTTATACAGTATGTGGTGTTAAACAGAAATTTGCACTTTCTCCCTAATGTTTGCTCTAACAATGGAGGTGATTCACACAAAATAGATGAGGAATTTTGCAAAATAAGCTTTTGTAGACCAGCTTGCTTCTATTATCGAAAGAGCAATGTAGCTTCTAAGGAAGTTTTCTACTTTCAGGCTAAATTTGTTAAGAAAGTGGCAAATGAATTTAAAGGGAATATCAGAAAATGACCTATTGTTTAAATCACATTTTTATGTGAGATTTGTTTTAGAATTTTTGGTGATTTTTTTCCCCACTATCTATTGTCACTAATATTTAATAGAAAGGTATCCAATCCTACAATTTTCACACTGGCCACTAGGTCTAATAATAGGTCATTATTTGCTTTTCTGTACAGGTAACTTTATCATCACAGGTAGAATAAAATGACAATTAATTACTTTATACAGATAACACAGGATCCACTATTCACAATAGGCGATCACAGCTTATCAGCTCCTTCCTGACCCATGCACAGATCACAGGACATACTTAGGAAACTCTCCCATAGAAGTACATATGGTCAGCCCCTTTCCATTGTGCCTACAGGCCATTTAGTTCTGATTATTCTGATAAGACAGAAAGTGTTATTGTATTTTAGGAAAAGTGTTAAAGCTGAAGGATATATATATAGATAGTGACATGGATTGACATGGACCTGAATTTCAGGAAATATTCGATTTGCACTAAATGCAAATTTCCTCGTGCTTTGTGGTAACAAATTGCATTTTTTTCCTAAAAAGCTGCTACACGTGTGAGAACATGGGGCAAGGAACTCTGGGAAGGTGGGATCACCCATATTGCCATGCATGCAGCCAATCAGCAGCCAGCCAGCCCTGTGATGTCACAGCCCTATAAATACGGTGGCCATCTTAGATTCTGTCATTCACCAGCATGTCTGCAGGCGCTAGGGACAGTGATAGGAAAGACTTGATTGTGGTGAAAAAAAAAAAAAAACTATTTACAAGTGCAGGGAAAGGAGAGGGGGGAATCATCCCACCAGCATTTGTGTTGAACAGGGTTCAGTAGGGGAGGTGACAGCCTGGGTAATAGGAACAATCCGATTACACCTTGCTGCACTGACTGGGGATCCAAAATTCCATTATACAGCTATGTAAATCCAGCAAACCTGTGTTTTTAGGGTGCAAGTGCTTTTTGATACAGGCATTAACGAGGTTTATTACAAGGAAATATTCTATGTTTTATTTGCCCCTATGTGGTGCAGTTATATGTTCTAAAGCAATTTTTGGCTTGTATTAGAGAGAGAAAAAGCGCTTAATTAGCTGTTGTGTGGTGTAGGGTGAAAATTACAGCTAAAATATATTTGCCTCTCAGTGGTGCAGTTATCTGTTTTAAAACTCTTTTTTTCGTGTATTAGTGGGAAAAGAAAAAAAAAATTTGCCGCTCAGCGGTGCAGTTATCTGTTTAAAAGCCCTTTTTTGCATGTATTAGTGGAAAAAGAAAAAATATCAGCGGAGCAGTGAAATATTCGGAAGCCCTGTATGCAGTGTATTAGTGGCAAAAAAATATATATTCGCCATCCAGCGTTGCATATATCTGTTGAAAAGCCTGTTGTGTAAAAGTAGAAAAAAATTAGGGCCTAATTGCCATTCTGCGGTACAGTGATATATTCTGAAGCCCAGCTTGCCATGTATTAGTGGCAAAATAAAAATATATTCGCCGTTCAGTGTTGCATATATCTGTTGAAAAGCCTGTTGTTTAAAAGTAGAAAAAAATGTTGGGCCTAATTGACGTTCTGCGGTGCAGTGATATATTCTGAAGCCCTGTTTGCCGTGTATTAGTGGCAAAATAAAAATTATATTTGTCGTCCAGCATTGTATTTCTCTGTTGAAATGCCTGTTGTGTAAAAGTTGAAAAAATTTTGGGCCTAATTGATGTTCTGAGGTGCAGTGATATATTCTGAAGCCCTGTTTGCCGTGTATTAGTGGCAAAATAAAAAATATTTAATCTAACATTGGATTATTTAATCTAACAGTATGTCATATAGAGAAGTGCCAGGCCCTGCACAGGAGACTGACAGAGGCATAAATGTTTCTGGTGCAGGCAGAGGTCGCAGCAGAGTAAGGGGGTGTGGCAGCAGGGGTTGCAGCGAGAGGCCTGAGCTCCCAGGGTGTCATCTATCGGTCGTGTCTTGACCAGCAACCCAGCGGTTCATGAATGTTTGACTTGGTTATCCACTTCGTCCCAAGTGACATCAGACACCCCAGCCAAGAGTCGGTGGGTTCCTCTGACATGAGGCTTAGTTGGCATGGGCCGGGAGCAAGCCCGTGCCTTTACCTCTCCTCAACCAGCCTCTGTCCTTTTCTGTTCCCTCAGCCAGAGAAGTATTAAATGCTGTGGGCTCGGCTCCACTTTTCAGTCAGGACGAGCTACTAGAAGACAGTCAGTAGCTACTGCCCAGCCAAGATCTGGAGGAGACATCCACCGCTTCCTCCACTAGGCGGGAAAGTACTGATGAGGAGAGTGGCATGGTTTCTGGTGTTGCGAGCGGTAAGGCTTCTGACCCAGAGAAGGTTGAGGAGGACATCAGTGACGTGCAGACAGTACTCGTTGATGATGATGGGGCTTCATCATCATTGGGAAAATAGGGTGACAGCTTGCCTGTGAGCCAGCGGCAAAGCCAGCAAGTCGCTAGTAGTGTTGATCACGAATTTTCGAATTGCGAATTTTAATTGCGAATATCGGCACTTCGAGAATTCGCAATCGCAAATATTTAGAATATCGCAAAATATATTCACAATTGCGAATATTCGTTTTTATGCGAATTTTTTATACGCAAATTTTCGCAAGCAAGAAAATAATATCATTATTTTCTGATTGCGAAAATTCGCATACAATATTCGCATACATTTGCATAAAAATTTGCATACAATTTTCATAAAAATTCGCATAAACTGGCATTTAAAAGTTACCTTTAAATACCAGTTTATGCAAATTTTTATGCAAATTTATGAAAAAATGTTATGCGAATTTTCGCAATCAAGAAAATAATGACTGGAGATTACGAATTTGTGAATTTTCGAATATATGGCGAATATTCGCCCAAATATTCGCAAAATATCGCGAATTCGAATATTGCCCCTGCCGCTCATCACTAGTCGCTAGCATGGCCGGGAGTCAGCAGGGTGGCAGCAGTGGGAGGTCGGTAATGAAACACGCCCAGGGTAGACCATCTTCTTCACAGGGTGGCCAGTGTTCCCAGTGTCAACATATGCAGCATCACCATAAAGTGGCCTAGGAGAATCGTGGCTCCGATGTGGTGGTCCAGCCCGCCGCAGCAGCTGCTGCATCACACAGTGGCAAGCACCTTTTTTCAGGCAGTCAAGGCTCCACCAGCTCAGGCGAGTCCGGTCTGTCCTTCCCATCATCTGCTGGTCCTGATGCTCATGCTCCTCCTCCTACTCCTCAGTAATTCTGTCAGCAATCGATCACCGAAGCGTTTGCCAAGTGACAAGAGTATGCATGCTCCCATCCAATGGCACAGAAACTGTGCTGCAGTCCCTTCCTTTCCGAGTGGTGGACTCTGCGCCTGTCAGAGAACTGATGCGTTTTGCTGACCCGAGGTGGAGAGTCCCAAGCTGTCATTTCTTTGCCAAAAAGGCAGTACCAGCCCTGCACACACATGTAGAACAGAAGATGGGCCAGTCCTTGAGCCTGTCGGTGTTTGCCAAAGTGCATGGCAGCGCTTAGTATGGAGCTGTAACTACGGACAGGGACAATACATGTCCTTTACAGCCCACTGGGTAAATGTGGTTCCTGCACAGCCACACCTCAACTTGGCCAGGGGATGCCGCTTCCGCCTTGACGTTGCCATGCTGTTGGTCCTGTGACAATGTCCGTCTCCGCCTCCTCATCCTACACCATGTCCTCAGCCTCCACTGCAGGGATGCAATTCACAGGGGTCCATCAGCATACCACATGTGCAGAGCATGCCGCCACCTCCAGATTCTGTAATTGTTCAACTCTTTGGTCTCCTGATGCTGCTGCCACCTCCATACTCTGCCATTGTGCCACTTTGTGGCCTCCTGATGCTGCCTCCACCTCACCACTATGTCATAGGGCCACTATGTGGACTTCTCGTGCTGTTCGCACCCTGCTCACTTTATGACTGGGCCACTATTTTGCCTTTTTGGGTTGGCTGACATCATCTTTTATTTGATCCTATTTCTGATCTGTCAGAAGGAAGGAAAAATGAGACACACAATGGATCCTCTCTGTGTAGCAGCTGTAAGGCCTGTATGTCCCATAAGAATTGGCTTGTGATTTGTTAGCCATAAGCAGGAGTGGGTACAAAATCCAAAAGACATGCAAATATTCCATTCACGTGTCATGTTTGTTTTGGATCCACTCCTGGTTTTTTTGGCATTAGCAATACTGATGGATTACTGACCAAATGATGACTGAGTGAAGGCAAATGCTCAACAGACAGGATCCATTTTTTGGGGGGTTATTGTTCTGACGGATCAGAGGAAGGGAAAAATAATCAGTGACGTCAGCACAAAATTACTGCTGACACCCTCTCCACTCTCTCAGGGAGGCTCTACTTTTATAAGCATTTAATAGAACAGGTTCTGTTTACATCTATGTGGAATCAGCTGACAAGGGTGCAAAAGGAGTGCACTTCATATTGACACTAACATTGAACTGTAAGGCTGAGTTCATACTTGAGTTATTTGGCCAGTTTTGGCCCCGTGACTGCCCAAATACGTGAAGTGTGCAGTGATTCTAAGAGCAACGCCTGTCATCTGCATGTCATATAGACTCATAGTATTGTTTCACTTCCAAAGCAGACTCCCTATGCGTGATACTGCAAGGCAAGGTGTTCTACACCCCTATAAAGGCTCTCTCGTTTCTTACCGTAATTTGCCGCAAATATATTCGGATCGAACCGTGTATTTATGTCAGGTCCTAAACCCTGCATATTTATTTCTTGTAACTGTTATTGTTCATGTAATTTACCAGGTTCACCAGAAGGTGGCAGCAAGCATGGCAGAGCTACAGTTAGAGAGAATGGAACCCCTCTTTCCATTCTAACCCTCTCTGTAATGAAGGGTGGAAACTAGTTGGTTAGAGGTTAGTTCAGCTTACTCATTTCCAAGGGAGGGTGTGCAAAAGGTGCACTTCCCTGCTGGACATGCCTTGCCCAAGCCAGCTAGAGCACCTTCAGCTCTGATGGATGTGGAGGCCACAGCTTGGAGCCTCTGAAGCCAGGAAGAGTTTTCCCTGGACAAATCTAGAGTCTGACTACAGAGAGAAGTTGCAGCACACAGCTAAAGCAAAGTTATTCAGTCAGCCTGTCAACACAGTACAGCCACAGAGCACCAGATGTAGCAGAGTTGAATTTGTTCGCCTGCTAGAGTTAATGCTAAAGACAAAGCCTGAAAATGTTGGAGAAATGTTTATGCAAAGTAAAGCTTTTATTGAAATTCATCATAAGTCTGGACTCCATTTATTTCATCATCCCCTTTATCAGCAACCCCCTTTTCATTGCCTCAGGACAATGCCTGGGGTCAAGCGTATCCAGGTAGGAACACCTTGACACGTGCACCAACAATAACCCCTTAAAGACATGGCCCTATTTCACCTTAAGAACCAGGCCATTTTTTGAAAATCTGACCAGTGTCACTTTATGTGTAAATAACTTTAAAACGCGTTTACTTATCCAGGCCATTCTGAGAGAGCTTTTTCGTCACATATTGTACTTCATGGCACTGGTAACATTTTGTCAAAAAAGTTCTTTGTAGTTTTTTTGTATTAAAAAATACTAAATTTACCAAAAATTTTGAAAAATTAGAAAATTTTCATGTTACAATTTTTCCACTTCTAAAATACATAGTAATACCTCCAAAAACAGTTATTACTTTACATTCCCCAAATGTCTACTTCATGTTTGGATCATTTTGGGAACACCATTTTATTTTTTGGGGACGTTACAAGGCTTAGAAGTTTAGAAGCAAATCTTGAAAAAAATTTTAAGGACCAGTTCAGTTCTGAAGTCACTTTGTGAGGCTTAGGCCTCATGCACACGACCGTTTTTTTATGCTGTCCGCAAAAAGGGGTTCCGTTGTTCAGTGATCCGTGTCCGTTTTTGCCTTCCGTTGTGTTTCCGTGTGTCTTCCGTTTTTTTAGCGGACATGACCCAAAAGATTTTGCCAAAAGACAGGCTGACAATTTTTCCCAAGTGCCTGCCAAGGGATCCGCAAAAAAAACGGACACGGAATGCGGATGACACACGGATGGCCATCCGCATTTTTCACGGACCCATTGACTTGAATGGGTCCGTGAACCGTTTTTCACGGACAAGAATAGGACAGGTTATATTTTTTTGATGGACTGGAATCACGGACCACGGACGCGGAGGACAAACGGTGCATTTTCCGAGGTTTTCACGGACCCATTGAAAACTAATGGGTCCGCAGAAAATCACGAAAAACGGAGCAACGGACACGGAATCAAACAACGGTCGTGTGCATGAGGCCTTACATAAAAGAAACCACCCAAAAATGACCCCATTCTAGTAACTACTCCCCTCAAGGTATTCAAAACTGATTTTACAAACCTTGTTAACCCTTTAGGTGTTCCACAAGAGTTCATGGCAAATGGACATACAATTTCAGAATTTTGATTTTTTTTGGGCAAATTTTCTATTTGAATCCACTTTTTTCCAGGAACAAAGCATGAGTTAACAGCCAAACATAACCCAATATTTATTGCCCTTATTCTGTAGTTTGCAGAAACACCCCATATGTGGTTGTAAACTGCTGTATCGCCAAACGGTAGGGCATAGAATGAAGGGAACGTCATATGGTTTTTGGAAGGAAAATTTTGATGGACTGGTTTATTTACACCATGGCCCATTTCAAGCCCCCCTGATGCAACCCTAGAGTAGAAACTCCAAAAATGTGACCCCATTTTGAAAACTACTGGATAAGGTGGCAGTTTTGGTGGTATTATTTTTAGGGTACACATGATTTTTTGTTGTTCTATAATACATTTTTGTGAGACAAGGTAATAAAAAATAGAAAATCTGAAATTTCATCTCCATTTGCCATAAACTCTTGAGGAACACCTAAAGGGTTAACAAAGTTTGTAAAATCAGTTTTAAATACCTTAAGGGGTGTAATTTCTTATATGGGGTCACTTTTATGGAGTTTCTACTCTAGGGGAGCATCAGGGGGGCTTCAAATGGGACATGGTGTCAAAAAAACCGTTCGGCAAAAATCATATGGCGTTCCCTTCATTCTATGCCCTGTTGTTTGGTGATACAGCAGTTTGCAACCACAAATGGGGTGTTTCTGTAAACTACAGAATCAGGGCAATAAATATAGATTTTTTTTTCACTGGTAACCCTTGCTTTGTTACCGGAAAAAAGTGATTGAAGTGTAAAATTTTGAAAAAGTAGCTGTTTTGGGACCGTTTTTTTTTTATTTTTGTGACTGTGTTCATCTGAGGGGTTAGGTCATGTGTTATTTTTATAGAGCAGATTCATACAGACACGGAAATACCTAATATTTTAATATGTCTACTCTTTTAAATGTACTTAGGTTTTACACTATAATATCCTTTGTTAAACAAACAAAAAACCATTTTAGTATCTCCATAGTCTGAGAGTCAGTTTTTTATTTTTTGTCCAATTGTCAAAGGTAGGGGCTCATTTTTTGCGGGATGAGATGACGGTTTTAAAAGCACTATTTTGGGGTGCATAGGAATTTTTGATTGCTTGCTGTTACACTTTTTGTGATGTTAGGTGACAAAAAACTTCTTTTTACAGTATTTTTTTTTTTAGGTGTCCATCTGAGGGGTTAGTTCATGTGTTATTTTTATAGTTCAGGTTCTTACGGACTCGGCGATACATCATATGTCTACTTTTTATTTATTTATTTAGGTTTTACACAATCATATAATTTTTTAAACAAAAAAAAATCATGTTTAAGTGTCTGCATAGCCTAAGAGCCATAATTTTTTTATTTTTGGGCGATTTTCTTAGGTAGGGTATCATTTTTTGCGGGATGAGATGATGGTTTTAATGGCATTATTTTGGAGTGTATATGACTTTTTGATCGCTTGCTATTAGACGTTTTGTGATGTAAGGTGACAAAAAATGGCTTTTGACACAGTTTTTCTTTTTTTGCGGTGTTCACCTAAGAGGTTAGGTCATATGTTATTTTTATAGTTCAGGTTATTACGGACGCGGCCATACCTAATATGTTTACTTTTATTTATTTATTTATTTAGGTTTTACACAATCATATTTTTGAAACAAAAAAAAATCTTGTTTTAGTGTCTGCATAGCCTGAGAGCCATAATTTCTTCATTTTTTAGGCTATTTTCTTAGGTAAGGTATCATTTTTTTGCGGGACAAGGTGACGGTTTATTAGTGCTATTTGGGTGTAGATACAACTTTTTTATCACTTTTATTAATTTTTTGGGAGGTGAGGTGGGCAAAATGGGGATGGGGAGGGAAGCTGGGGACTGGAGCTAGTGGGGGGGGGGGGGTGCACCGGGCACAGCAGCCCCCCACAGCAGCTCCCTCTCTCTTAACCCCTTCCATACAGCTGTCTGTACGGACCACGGCATGGAAGGGGTTAAAAGGCTGACATCCGTGCCTGCACGGATGTCAGCCGTTATAAGCAGAGTGTCAGCAATGTGCTGAGACTCTGCTTGCTAAGCTCAGCCATCCTGAAAATGAGTGGAGGGGCAGGCAGAGGATCGCGCGCGCGCCCGCCCCCCGCAAGTCCCCCCCCCCACCGCCCATCACAATGAGGGCACAGGGAGGAGGTTATAGAAATTTTAAAAACCATTTGGCAGCATTTTAAAGTTTCTGACCGCGGGAATCAGATATATCGCAAAGCGCTGCAAACCGCAGGTATGAATTGACCTGTGGTTTGCAGCGATCGCCGATATGGGGGGGCATGTGAACATGGTTACTGCTGCATGGAATCATGTTTCTATTGCGTTTTTTTTTTACATACGATTTTATTCAGGACGTATGGGTACGCCCTGTGTCCATAAGGACTCGGACATTAGGCCGTACCAATACGCCCTGTGTCCTTAAGGGGTTAAGGGACATTTAGGCCACCCTACGCCACTCTCAATTTTTTACATCTGGGTACCATTCACAGTACCATACCTGTGCCCTTGTTTCTTCATTGCAACCGGTGTAACAAGTACTAAAGCTCTTAAAGGGCCCTGGGGGGAGGTGCCCGCTGCACATGTACTGTATATAGCTTCTATATTCATTCTCTTTTGGACTGCTGGTGATGATCGAGTATAGCGCTCAACTATTCTCAGAAGCATCAACAATGAAGTGGCAGTTGCAGTGTGCACAAGTCTCAATCCATTCACTCCAGAGATTCCAGGACCCCATTCTTGTGATTAGTGTGAGTTCCAATGGTCACACCACCATAGATCAGATACAGTGGGCAGGTTGTATGTTCTTCCAGTGGGAAAACCCATAAAGATAGGTGTAAAAATAGTAAACCTAGTTATATTTTCATAAATCTAACTACAATGAATAGTAGCAGGGTGTACACTGAATGAGAATATCCATGAACAAATATCCAAATGGTACCTCCCTCTCTACTTTGGTTCACAACTCCAACTTGAAGTAGGATGGCAGAAGGCTAGCAAAATCCGGTGTAAAAATTAATGCCAAGTCACAAGCACATGGACCGAGTTTTGTGGAGGTACAAAGAGTCCCTGCAGCTCAGTAATACAGAACATATGATGCTTCTATACAGTGCCATACTATGGAGATGTTTTCCCCTAGAAGACAAGCCTCTGTAATACGCTGCACGTATACCTCATTAAGATGCTCGTATTGATTTTTTCAGATTCATACTGAAATCTGTACCATATGCTGTTACAGTACATATATTGTAAAAAAAACTCCAGATGCACCCGTAGAAATAATAGTTTGAAAAACAATCTTATCTGTATATTTTTTTAATTTTGTTATAAGGCGCTAACAGAGAACCTGTTCTAATCACCATATAAAAACATAAAGAATTCTTCACCTACCATACAGAACTTTTATAATGCAGTTTGTCGATATATATTGCCATATAGTACCGTATTTTTCACATAGTGATGAGCCTGACATCTTAGTAAACCATACATATGAAATTAAACACAGATATTTACTAACTTCCCGGGCCATTATTATGTTCTTCAGAACTCTGATGCAGGTCTGACAGGGACACACATAAATCATTATAATGACATGTGATCCTGCCAGAGGAGCAGAGGTCACGTTTACACTTGCTAGTCTGAGTCTGGTGGTCATTTATCAAATTGGTGTAAAGTAGAACTGGCTTAGTTGGATATAGCAACCAATGAGATTCCTCCTTTAATTTTCTAAAGGAGTTGTCCAAAATGAAAGGTGGAATCTGATTGGTTGCTATAGGCAACTAAGCCAGTTGTACTGTATACCAGTTTGATAAATGACTCCCATATAGTCTAATGGTGCCACAGACTATGAATTCATCCTGTCTCTAAGCTATTAATTTCAGCATCACTTATACATAAGTAAGCTGGAAATCTATGTGCAAAATAAACCAGTAAATGTCTTCTTCACTATCTACACTTGTAGGAAACATAACCATTGTATAATTTTTATGAAACCTTGGAACCAATACACGTTTGTAGCACATTAAGCAGATATAGGGGAGAAAGGAATCTTAATACACTTGACAGCTCTTACAGCACACTCCCTATTCATAGAAAGTTAAAACATAACTTTTAATGAGTATAATTTAAAAATCAGGCATTAAAAGTGCTGGAGGGAGTTACTGCTGAACACTGATAGTGATACTTAGCAGGAAATCAACTTCTGATAAAAAGAAAGATAAAAGCACATTGTAGGTCTGAGAATCCTTCTTCATACAAAGTTACACAATCCTTTAATCCAAGAAGGATAATTCTAGATTCGCTTCAGCAATGGTAAGACACAAACAGTCAAATTGCAGTACTTTTACGGTATTTTTCCACAATAAGAGAGCTACGGGTCGATAATATGGGGCAGTATATGAATCAATGCCAAATATATACATTTATTCAAAGTTACTCTTCATAAATGTCATTATTTTTACTAGTGTTATTGAACAGCTTTGCTCAGTAGTTAGTATCGTCTCCTTAAAGCACTGGGGTCCTAGGTTCAAATGCAGGTAAGGGCAGAAATCTTATTGAAAATGCTCCAGTCTTTTGGTGGCATTTGGACAAAAAGCAAAACAAAACTGGCACGTATGTTGTGCATCACATTTATCAATTGTGTCATACCCTTTTCTAAGCTTTTTATGCCTTGCCAGACAAAGGAGTGTGGCCTAAGTGCACCTCACTGCTGTAAAATTTTGCTGCCATTAAAGATGAGCGAATTTTTCAAAAATTCGATTTGGCTGGTTCGCCGAATTTTTAGAAAATAAATTTATTTGTGGCAAATCTCGTTAAAAAATGCCTATTTCCTGGCTGCAGAGAGCCTTCATAATGGTGTAGGACACTGTGCCTTGCAGTAACACGTATAAAAAGTCTGCAGTGGTAGTGAAATAATACTGAGTCAGTATGACATGCAGATGAGAGGCACTGCTTTTAGAATCACTGCACACCTCACTTATTTGGGCAGTCCCGGGGCCAAAACTGACCAAATAACTATGAACTTAGTCTTACAGGTCGATGTTAGCGCAAAGAAGAAGCGCACTCCTTTTACACCGTTGTAAGCTGATTCCATACAGATGTCTACAAAACCTGTTCTATTAAATGCTTATACAAATAGAGCCCCCCCGACAGAGTGGAGAGGGTGTCAGTAGAGATGAGCGAATCAAAGCTGATGAAGTGAATTTTGATCCGAATTTGATTCACAACGAATCCTGATTTCCTCATGCCATGCATGCAGCCAATCAGCAGCCAGCCAGCCCTGTGATGTCACAGCCCTTTAACCAGTCCCCGACCGCCGTACGCAGGATTGCGTCCTGCGGGCGGCCGGGATCTTCTGTTTGGACGCGCCGGGGCGTCATCTCGCGAGACGCGAGACTTCCTGTGAACGCGCGCGCGTGCGCGCGCTCACAGTGAAGCTGCCTCGAGAGTTGGGACTACAGCCTGCCAGCGATGATCAATCGCTGGCAGGCTGTAGATGCGATATAAACGCATCAAACAGCTATATCAGACGCTGTTTTATGAACAGCGCCTGATATAGCTGCTACCTGGTCCTCTGGTGGTCCCATTTTCTGGGATCGACCACCAGAGGACCAGGTAACTCAGTAAAAGTTGCACCAAACACTACACTAACCCCCACCCCCCTCACCTATTAACCCCTTGATCACCCCATCTAGACCCCCTGATCACCCCCCTGTCATTGATCACACCCCTTGTAAGGCTCCATTCAGACGTCCATATGTGTTTTGCGGATCCGTGGATTCACGGATGCTTTTCACGAAAATGCTTTCAAAAATGGGGTCACACGTGGGGTATTTCTACTGCCCTGGCATTTTAGGGGCCCTAAAGCGTGAGAAGAAAAATGCGTAAAAATGCCCTCCTAAAAGGTACTCATTGGAATTTGGGCCCCTTTGCGCATCTTGGCTGCAAAAAAGTGTCACACATGTGGTATCGCCGTACTCAGGAGAAGTAGGGCGATGTGTTTTGGGGTGTATTTTTACATATACCCATGCTGGGTGAGAGAAATATCTCTGTATATTGACAATTTTGAATAAAAAAATGAAAAAAGTTGTCGTTTACAGCGATATTTCTCACACGCAGCATGGGTATATGTAAAAATACACCCCAAAACACATTGCCCTACTTCTCCTGAGTACGGCGATACCACATGAGTGACACTTTTTTGCAGCCAAGATGCGCAAAGGGGCCCTAAAACCAATGAGTACCTTTAGGATTTCACAGGCCATTTTTACGCATTTGGATTCTCACGCTTTAGGACCCCTAAAATGCCAGGGCAGTATAAATACCCCACAAGTGACCCCATTGTGGAAAGAAGACACCCCAAGGTATTCTGTGAGGGCATGGTGAGTCCACAGAATTTTTATTTTTTGGCACAAGTCAGCGGAAATTGATTTTTTTTTTTTTTTAATTTTGTTTTTTACAAAGTCTCATATTCCACTAACTTGTGACAAAAAATAAAATTTTACATGAACTCACCATACACCTCACAGAATACCTTGGGGTGTCTTCTTTCCAAAATGGGGTCACATGTGGGGTATTTATACTGTCCTGGCATTTTAGGGGCCCCTAAAGGGTGAGAAGAAGTCTGGAATCCAAATGCGTAAAAATGCCCTGTGAAATCCTAAAGGTACTCATTGGTTTAGGCCTTTGCGACCCAGGCTGCAAAAAGTGGCACACATCTGGTATCGCCGTACTCAGGAGAGTAGGGCAATGTGTTTGGGGTGTATTTTTATATATACCCATACTTTGTGTGAAAAATATCTCTGTAAACGACAACTTTTAAAAAATTTTATACAAAGTTGACAATTTACAGAGATATTTCTCTCACCCAACATGGGTATATGTAAAAATACACCCCAAAACACATTGCCCTACTTCTCCTGAGTACGGTGATACCACATAAGTGCCGCTTTTTGCAGCCTGGGTGCAAAGAGGCCCAAATTCCAACGAGTACCTTTAGGTTTTACATGGCGGCTCACAATTTAGCCCCGCCCAAAATGCCAGAACAGTAAACACACCCCACAAATGACTCCATTTCGAAAGTAGACACCCCAAGGTATTCACTGAGGGGCATAGTGAGTCCGTCTGAGATTTTTATTTTTTTGCCAGAAGTTATCAGAAATTGAAACTTTTTTTTTTTTTTTTCTCAGAAAGTGTCATTTTCCGCTAACTTGTGAAAAAAATGAAATGATACATGAACTCACCAAGCCCCTCCGCGAATACTTTGGGGTGTCTTCTTTCTAAAATGGTGTAATTTGGGGGATATTTATACTATCCTGGCAGTCTAGCACCTGAAGAAACATGACAGGTGCTCAGAAAGTCAGAGCTGCTTCAAAATGCCAAAATTCACTTTTTGCACCATAGTTTGTAAACGCTATAACTTTTACCCAAACCAATAAATATACACTTATTGGATTTTTTTATCAAAGACATGTAGAACAATAAATTTAGAGAAAAATTTATATAGAAATGTAGTTTTTTTTGAAAAAGTTTACAACAGAAAGTGAAAAATGTCATTTTTTTGCAAAAATTTCGGTAATTTTTGATTAATAGCAAAAAAAGTAAAAATGTCAGCAGCAATGAAATACCACCAAATGAAAGCTCTATTAGTGAGAAGAAAAGGAGGTAAAATTCATTTGGGTGGTAAGTTGTATGACGGAGCAATAAACGGTGAAATTAGTGTAGTGCGGAATTGTAAAAAGTGGCCTGGTCATTAAGGGTGTTTAAGCTAGGGGGGCTGAAGTGGTTAAATAGCCTCAGCCATCTTGGATTCTGCCATTTACCAGTGTACATCATTGTGCTAAAAAAACGATTTACAAATGCAGGGAAAGATTATTCAAGGTGTAGGGAAAGGATAGGGAGGAATCATTCTGCAACATTTATGTTGAACAGGGTTCAATAGGGAAGGTTATAGACTGGGTAATAGGAACAATGCTATTACACCTTGCTGCACTGACTGGGGATCCAAATTGCCATTATACAGCTCTGTAATTCCAGCAAACCGTTCTTATTAGGGTGCAAGTGCTGTTTGATACAGGCATTAACAGGGATTATTACAAGGAAATATTTATAAGTCGTATTTGCCCCTTGTGCGATGTAGTTATATGTTTTAAAGCATTTTTAGCTTGTATTAGTGAGAAAAAGGGCTTATTAGCCGTTGTGTGGTGAATTGCTAAAATTACAGCCCTTTTTCTCGAGTATTAGTGGCAAAAGTAAAATATATTTGCTTTTCAGCGGTGCAGTTATATAAAGCCGTTTGTGGCGTGTACTAGTGGAAAAAGAAAAAAATATATTTGCCGATCAGAGATGCATTTATATGTTCTAGGGCCTTTTGAGGCGTGTATTAGTGGAAAAAGAAAAAATATATTTGCCGATCAGCGGTGCAGTTATATGTTCTAAACCAGTTTGTGGCATGTATTCTTGAAAGGAAAAAATATATTTGCCGATCAGCAGTGCAGTTATATAAAATCGTTTGTGGCGTGTATTACTGGAAAAATAAAAAATAAATTTGCCGTTCAGCGGTACAGTTATCTATTTTAAAGCTCTTTTTGTGTGTATTAGTGGTGAAAAAAGGGCATAATAGCCGTTGTAACACAAATCACTGAGAAAAACTTCCTAAAATATAACTTTTAATGAAAAACAATCAATAAAAAACGTCTCATAGGACAAAAAATGACGCTATCAAAGTGCCATCTAACAGACACACATCACGCAGGAAATACCACCAGTATAGAGCAGAAAAAGGAGGGGAAGATCGTATGAATTGATCAGATACTAATCACATAACCATCTATCCCTAAAAAATCCCTCAAAAGCTGCTCAACCCAGAGGCATCCCTTAATGGTAGGGACCCTCTGTCCTCGAACCTTGGCTATTAATTCCCTATGAGTCCCTCTGCTAATAATCAGATTACCAACTTGCTATATAACATCGAATGATATAGCTGCTAAAAATCCAAACCGTGGTATAGCATAAATCCCTTATGCGAACCCGACATGTTTCCCCTTGTAATAAGACAAGGTTCCTCAGGGGAACAAAGTGATAAAGTATTCACCACATCAAAAAGATATCTGAGATAACAAATATAACACCCAAAAAGGCGCATATATCAGACAACCAGTCGGATGCTCAACAGACAGGGTCGGTTTTTTGGGGTTATTGTTCTGATGTATCAGAAGAAGGGAAAAATAATCAGTGACAACACAAACTGTCTGCTGACACCCTCTTCACTCTATCAGGGGGCTCTACTTGTATAAGCATTTAATAGAACAGGTTCTGTAGGCATCTATGTGGAATCAGCTCACAACGGTGTAAAAGAAGTGTGCTCTGTCTTAGCGCTAACATCGACCTGTAAGGCTGAGTTCATACTTGAGTTATATGTTCAGTTTTGGCCCTGTGACTGCCAAAAAAAGTGAAGTGTGCACTGACTCTAAGGGTGACGCCTGCATGTCATATGGACTCACAGTGGTCAACACACCACTATAAAGGCTCTCTGCAGCCAGTAAATACCAATTTTTTAAACTAAACCGCCGGAAATAAATTCGGATTGAACCGATTTTTTTCCCAAAAATTTGGTTAAACGTGAGTCGAATTTTTGAAAAATTAGCTCATCTCTAGGTTTCAGCAGTAAGTTTTTGTTAATGTGATTATTTTGCCCTTCCTCTGCTCTGTCAGAAGAATAACCCCCAAAAAATGTACCCTGTCTGTTGAGCATCCATCGTCATTCGGTCAGCATTTGGTCAGTAATCCATCAGTATTTTTAATGCCAAAGAAAACAGGAGTGGATCCAAAACAGAGATGACCAGGTCAACCATTCAAGAACCGCTTGGTTGCTGATCAAGACACGACCGCTAGATGACACCGGGAGCTCAGGCTTCTCGCTGTGACTCCTGCTGCCACACCCCCTTATTCTGCTGCGACCTGTGCCTGCGCCAGACACATTTAGGCCTTTGCCACTCCCCTGTGCAGGGCCTGGCACTTCTCTGTCTGACATACTGTTAGATCAAATAAATAAATAAAAAGGAAAATAAAACACCCCAAAAAAGTCTGTAATTTTCTCACTTCACCACACAACGGCTAATATGCCTTTTTTTTCCACTAATACAAGCCAAAAAGGGCTTTAATTTTCTCACTTCACCTTACAATGGCAAGTACTTTTTTGTGCCACTAATACACACAAAAAAACAGCTTTAGAACATATAACTGCTTCACTGAAATGCAAATAGATTTTTCTTTTGCTACTGATACACGATAAAAAGGGCTTTAGAACATATAACTGCACCGCTGAATGGCAAATAGGCCCTTATTTTTTTTTCCACTTATGCACAACACAAAAGGCTTTAGTACGTATAAATGCACTGCTGAACGGGAAATATATTTTTCTTTTTTCCACTTATACACAACACAAAAGGCTTTAGAACATATGAACTGTAAAGAAAGCAATAAATGACAAAAAATAAAGCATTTAAATCACTAAAACAGGAGGGTAGCGAGAAAGCACTGAAAAACTATAAGGAAAAAAATAGTATATGTAAAAAATTTAAAAAAAAGCGGACAAACTAGAGATCAAGAGATTAATTGCCAAAGAGAGCAAAACTAACTCTAAAATGTTCTGCAATTATATAAATGGTAGAGAGTATAAATCTGAAGGTGTCAGCCCTTTACAGAGTGATGGGGGGGAGTTGCAGAGAGCGATGAAAAGAAAGCAAAGCTATTAAATATTTTTCTCTCTACTGTATTAACTGAAGAAAATAAACTGTCAGAAGTAATGCAGTATGTAAAAGTAAATTCCCCATTAAAAGTGCCCGGTCTGATCCAGGAAGAAGTACAGCGGCGTCTTGAAAAGATTAAAATAGATAAATCACCAGGACCAGATGGCATAAACCCCCGTACTCTAAGGACTCTATACTGACAGGGAGTGTTCTACAGGATTGGGACATAGCAAATGTGGCGCCAATATTCAAAAAGGGTCCAAAAACATAGCCCGGAAACTATAGGCCGGTAAGTTTAATATCCATCATGGGTAAACTGTTTGAAGGTTTTCAAAGAGATGCTATCTTAGAGCACCTCAATGAAAATAAGCAAATAATGCCATATTAGCATGGCTTCATGAGGGATTGGTCATGTCAAACTAATTTAATCAGTTTCTATGAGGAGGTAAGTTCTAGACTTGACAGTCGCGAATCAATGGATTACGTATATTTGGACTTCTCCAAAGCATTTGATACTGTCCCGCATAAAAGGTTGGTATATAAAATGCGAATGTTCGGACTGGGAGAAAATGTCTGCATGTGGTTATTGATAGTACACACTCATATTGGGTCACTGTCACTAGTGGAGTACCTCCGGGGTCAGTACTGGGCCCTAGCCTCTTCAATATACTTATTAATGATCTTGTAGAAGTCTTGCACAGTAAAATATCAATTTTTGCAGAGTGTGTAAAGTAATTTACACGGAAGAGGACAGCATACTGCTTCAGATGGACCTGGGTAGATTGCAGGCTCGGGCAGAGAAGTGGCAGATGAGGTTTAACACTGACAAATGTAAAGTTATGCACATGGGAAGGAATAATGCAAGTCACACGTACATAGTAAATGGTAAAACAGTGGGTAACACTGGCACGGAAAAGGATCAAGGAATTTTAGTGAAGAGCAAACTAAACTGTAAAAACCAGTGTCAGGCACCTGTTCCCATACCAATAAGATAGTGGGTTGCATCAAAGGGTACATAGATGCCCTTGATGAGAACATAGTCCTACCACTTTACAAATCACTGGTCAGACCACACATGGAGTACTGTGTACAGTTCTGGGCTCCTGTGAACAAGGCAGACATAGGAGAGCTAGAGAGGGTTCAGAGGAGGGCAACTAAAGTAATAACTGGAATGACGGATCTACAATACCCTGAAAGATTATCAAAATTAGGGTTATTCACTTTAGAAAAAAGACGACTGAGGGGAGATCTAATAACTATGTATAAATATATCATGGGTCAGTACAGAGATCTCTCTCATTATCTATTTATCCCCAGGACTGTGACTGTGACAAGGGGACATCCTCTGCGTCTGGAGGGAAGAAGGTTTGTACACAAACATAGAAGAGGATTATTACGGTAAGAGCAATGAGAGTATAGAACTCTCTGCCTGAGGAGGTGGTGATGGTGAGTTCACTAACAGAGTTCAAGAGGGGCCTGGGTGTATTTCTGGAGTGTAATAACATTACAACATATAGCTACTAGAGATGGGTCGTTGATCCAAGGAGTTATTCTGATCGCCTGATTGGAGTCGGGAAGGAATTTTTTGTTCCCCATAGGTGGGGAAAATTGGCTTCTACTTTACAGGGTTTTTTGCAGGATAACAGGCCGAACTGGATGGATATACAGGCCTTATATACTATGCTACAATATAACTGCACCGCTCAATGGCAAATACATTTTTCTTTTGCCACCAATACACGACAAAAAGAGCTTTAGAACATATAACTGCACAGCTGTACAGCAAATATATTTTTATTTTTTCCACTTATACACTCCACAAAAGGCTTTAGAACATGTAACTGCAACGCTAAATGGCAAATTGGCCCTTTATGTTTTTTCACTTATACATGACACAAAAGTCTTTTTCACCGCTGAATGGCAAATATATTTTTCTTTTTTCCACTTATACACTCCACAAAAGGCTTTAGAACATATAACTGCACCTCTGAACGGTAAATACATTTTTTTATGCCACTAATATACGCCAAAAAGGGCTGTCATTTTCACCACACAGCGACTATTAGGTTCTTTTTTCCCACTAATACAAGCCAAAAAATGCTTTACAACATAAAGCTGCACTGCACAAGGGCAAATAAGACCTAGTGATATTTCCTTGTAATAAAGCCTGTTAATGGCTGTATAAAGCAGCACTTGCACCCCAATAACAAGAGCGGGTTGCTGGAATTACAGAGCTGCATGATGGTAATTTGGATCCCCAGTCAGTGCAGCAAGGTGTAATAGGATTCTTCCTATTACCCAGGCTGTAAACTCCCCTACTGAACCCTGTTCTACTTAAATTGAATGATTCCTCCCTATCCTTTTCCTACACCTTGAATAATTTTTCCCTTAACTTGTAAATCATTTTTTTTAGCACAATTAAGTATTTCCTAGCACTGTCCCTAGTGCCTGCTGACTTCTCTCCCTGCACTAAGTACACTGGAAAATCCAAGAATGGCTGAGTCTATTTATAGTGCTGTGACATCACAGGGCTGGATGGCTGCTGATTGGCTGCATGCATGGCATTATGGGTGATCCTGCGTTCCCAGAGTTCCTTGCTCCATGTCCTAACATGTGCAGCAGCCATTTTAGGAAAAAATGTGATTCATTACCACGAAGTGTGAGGAAATTTGGATTCGGTTCAAATCAAATTTTTCCTGAAATTCAGATTGAATTTCACTTCGTCAAGTTTGATTCGCTTAACTCTAGCTGCCATGTAAATCTAACTTCCCTGTTGTTTGCTATTTCCTTTACTATTACATGCAATTTACTCTACTAAGGTTTGCACACAAACATAGAAAAGGATTCTTCACGGTAAGAGCAGTAAGACTATGGAACTCTCTGCCTGAGCAGGTGGTGATGGTGAGTACAATAAAGAAATTCAAGAGGGGACTGGATGTATTTCTGGAGTGTAATAATCTTATAGGCTCTAGCTACTATAGAGGGGTCATTGATCCAGGGAGTTATTCTGATTGCCTGATTGGAGTCGGGAAGGAATTTTTTTTTTCTCTTAAGTGGGGAAAATTAGCTTCTGCCTCACAGGGGTTTTTTGCCTTCCTCTGGATCAACTTGTAGGAAACAGGCCGAACTGGATGGACAAATGTCTTTTTTCGGTCTTATAATACTATGTTACTATGTAATGTTACTTAGGCGAGTTGAGCAAAGAACATCAATTCTGGATTATGTTTTTTTTCCCAACTGCATTAAAAAAAACACAATATTTTAATAGTTCAGACAATTATGTTGTCTATTATAGTGTTTAATTTTTTACATAATGAATGGGGTTTTTGAAACTTTAAGTTTTGTGTTTATCTTTCACATATTTATTAATATTTTGCAATCTGTCAGGAAAGAAAGCTCTTCTTTACCCACTGTAATTAAATAAACATAATGCACCATATAGTCTAAAATTTTTATGGCAGCATTCATGTAGTTATCATTCATCAAATGATCATTTATTCAACAGTTATTTTATCATCAACCTTATTTTTAATTTGAATTTCCACCTTTACAGGTTTTGATCTTATCCACTTTAGCTAGTTTTGTTAAACCATGTAAACTTTGTAATACAGTAAATTTTCCTAATAGACAATGAAGAAAAAATAATAGTAACCCCCAGTGTCATTGCAGCCACGGGTATTCAAGGTTTCTTTTATTTCTAAACTTATCTGAATAATTAAATGATTGATCAGTTTGATTGCAATGGGAAATACTGACTATTCTGTGTTTTTTTTTTTTCCTATGGATTTTCACATCAAAATGTTGTGTGGCCCCTTTAAACAATATACTATTTAAGAATGTGAATTGCATTAATAAAGGTTAAAATCCTGCTATGCTAATGGTTATATATCTTATCATATAAATGGATTATTTACCTATCGGGAAAACATAGATGCTTAAAGCAATAAAGGCTAAGAATGCTAACAATACACAAATTCCCAAGAGGTATTTGTCTTATAGTGAGATTAAAAGCAGCAGAGGACATAGCCAGGACACCGTTCCTACTCCTTTTCCATATGTATGAATGGGAATTCTATTTGTTTCAGCACAGATACTTGGTTGTAAACGTTTTCACACATACTGCAAGAAACTATTCTCTCCTGTCAGAAGACATATCGGACTAAACAAGTGCTGCAAATCTAATTAAATAATTTATCAAAGATGATTACTTCATCGAAACCTGCAGATATCAACATTTTACAGATTAAGAATAGCAAGGGCTAGTATTGAACAGTCTTCTGAGATTTCATGCTCCATTATCAGCTACACGATGGTTCTATCTTTAAGAATCTTAATAATAAATGTTTGTCATCTTAGGTGATGCTTTTAAAGAGTATTTCCACCCAAAGTACATTTACACATTTACTTAACACCTACCTTTATATGGGTAGCCTGCTTCTGCACCTAGCAGAAAGAATATGTCATTCATGCCTTATTTGAGTTTCATGTATTAAAAGGGTTATCTAGACTTTTAAAACCAATGGCCTCGCAATACATATTTAACTGTAGGTGTCCAACTTTTGCCACCTTTGTTGATTGGCTATTTGAAGCAGTATGATTGCCATGCCTCTTCTTGTTTACATCTATCTTGACAGTGTTCGTACAGAAAATTGTTGTCATTTTAGTAGCAACGTTGCAAGATATGTCCTATTCAAGTGAACTGTTAATTGTTAAGGCCATAAGGGTATTGTGCTACAAAATACAGATCCTATAAGATTTTATATGGTTACATACTGTAGTATAGTTGAAAACTGATATATGCACATCAAATTCAACCAATATAAGTGTAGGGGTGCCGATGAAGGGGAATGCGAAGATAGACTCAGGAAAGAAGGTTTGTACACAAACATAGAAAAGGATTCTTCACTGTAAGAGCAGTGAAACTATGGAACTCTCTGCCTGAGGAGGTGGTGATGGTGAGTACAATAAAGGAATTCAAGAGGGGACTGGATGTATTTCTGGAGTGTAATAATATTACAGGCTACAGCTACTAGAGATGGGTCATTGATCCAGGGAGTTATTCTGATTGCCTGATTGGAGTCGGGAAGGAATTCCCCTTAAGTGGGGAAAATTGGCTTCTGCCTCACAGGAGTTTTTTGCCTTCCTCTGGATCAACTTGTAGGAAGCAGGCCGAACTGGATGGACAAATGTCTTTTTTCGGTCTTATATACTATGCTACTATGTTACTTAGGCGAGTTGAGCAAAGAACATCAATTCTGGATTATGTTTTTTTTTTTCCAACTGCATTAAAAAAATAACACAATATTTTAATAGTTCAGATAATTATGTTGTCTAGTATAGTGTTTAATTTTTTACATAATGAATGGGGTTTTTCAAACTTTAATTTTTGTGTTTATCTTTCACAAATTTATTAAAATTTTGCAATCTGTCAGGAAAGAAAGCTCTTCTTTACCCACTGTAATTAAATAAACATAATGGACCATATAGTCTAAAATTTCTATGGCAGCATTCATGTAGTTATCATTCATCAAATGATCGTTTATTCAACAGTTATTTTATCATCAACCTTCTTTTTAATTTGAATTTCCACCTTTACAGGTTTTGATCTTATTCACTTTAGCTAGTTTTGTTAAACCATGTAAACTTTGTAATACAGTAAATTTTCCTAATAGACAATGAAGAAAAAATAATAGTAACCCCCAGTGTCATTGCAGCCACGGGTATTCAAGGTTTCTTTTATTTCTAAACTTATCTGAATAATTAAATGATTGATCTGTTTGATTGCAATGGGAAATACTGACTATTCTGTGTTTTTTTTTTTCCTATAGATTTTCACATCAAAATGTTGTGTGGCCCCTTTAAACAATATACTATTTAAGAATGTAAATTGCATTAATAAGGTTAAAATCCTGCTATGCTAATGGTTATATATCTTATCATATAAATGGATTATTTACCTATCGGGAAAACATAGATGCTTAAAGCAATAAAGGCTAAGAATGCTAACAATACACAAATTCCCAAGAGGTATTTGTCTTATAGTGAGATTAAAAGCAGCAGAGGACATAGCCAGGACACCGTTCCTACTCCTTTTCCATATGTATGAATGGGAATTCTATTTGTTTCAGCACAGATACTTGGTTGTAAACATTTTCACACATACTGCAAGAAACTATTCTCTCCTGTCAGAAGACATATCAGACTGGATGGACAAATGTCTTTTTTCGGTCTTATATACTATGTTACTATGTTACTAGACTTCTGCACATTTTCATAAGCATTAACGTCATTTAAGCCTTTTTTAGAATTGTTCACTGCTCCTATTGTGACCATGTCCTGAGGTAAACATAGATTCCCCTTGTGTTGGTGTACTGATATATTTGCTGGTTTAATTAAATTGAACAACTCTCCAAAAAAATTCGGAACCGTGTGGAGAAGGAAACAAATGGATGATGCCTAATATCATATTATCACTCACAGATAATTTAGTGCACTACCCTGTGTATTAATATAGTGATCACCTATATACTGGTTTAATCAAATTGGAATCACCCCACAAAAAATGAAAACTGCAACCGTATGGCTACAGAATAAACCGAAATGGATGATGGAGTCCTGATGCTTAATATCACATTTTCACTCACAGATAATGTGGTGCACTACCCTTTGTATAGTTGTACTGATTGCCGATATGCTGGTTTAATTAAATTGTGAATGTAGAATAAATAGAAAAACATAATTATGGGCCAGGCCTGACGCTTAATATTACATTATCACCCACAGATAATGTTGTGCACTACTGTTTTTATTGGTGTACTGATATATATGCTGAGTTAATTAAATTAAAAAAAAAAATTAAAAAAATAAAAGTAATTCTAACCATGTGGATATAGAATAAATGGAAACTGATGATTAAGGGTTTAATTTTGGAATGGAAATTAATATTTAAGTCCTGTGGCTTAATTTCATGTTATCATTTATAGATAATGTGGTGCACTACCCTGTGTATTGGTGTACTTATCGCTTATATGCTGTTTTACTTAAATTGAACAACCCACACAAGGAATAAAATTCCAACAGTGTTGAGAAAAAAAAAAATCTAAAAGAATGATTGAGGCTTAATGAATGCATTTAGCAATATGATGCCATCAATCACTAATTTATACAGTATTTTAAACTTAAACCAAGAATTACCAATTTAATGAAATAATGTAATTAAATATGTGGCACAGTGTTCGCACCAGTATTTTATACGCTATGCTAGATAAATGGTAGAACGCATGATGTACATCTTTATTAAAATCTATAAAACCAATAAATAGATGTATAAATTGGCGAAGACAAACACAACCACATGGAGAATGAACAAAACACATCGGGACATCCAGTTATAACATTGCAAGTAGTGGAAAATGTGGGATGGAGAAACAAGTATAAATAAATACAAAATCAAACCATGTGGCTCCCCGACCTAGATTAAAAAAAAAAACATGATTCACAACATATGCAAAATACAGACCAGGCTAGTGGCACCTCCAAGAGACCCCAACATGTGTTTTGCATCAGCTTCCTCAGGGGGAGTGGAGGCATAAGGCAGAGAGGCCCCTATATTTATATACCCAGTACTACCAATTAGTCACACATAATAAAAATCAAATCAGCCAAGCCCCACTTTACGTCATACATCCACTCACACAGGGCTTATCCTCCTATAAGCATGTCTAGCAGATTGCGATCATGTGACGATAGCGTCGTGTGACACAAGATAAAAATGAAGGGTAAAAGACTACTCTTAATACTAGCATCAAATAATGAATAATATCCTCGGCACAATCGACCATTAAAACACAATATGGCTACAACAGAAACACAGAATACTATTATTGAACACACACCTAGAGCATCCAGTATAGCGCAAAAGGCATGCGACACCTCCCCATCGATCACATGATCCGGTGGGGGTGTGGCGCAGGCATGGAATCGAGTAGTTGCCAGATCCACCATCTTGGATAAGGGCAAAACGCCCAAGTAGAAAAACCCACCCAGTAATCACCTTCAAAGTGTCCGGGATTTATGACAGCGGTGACAGTGCAGAAAAGAGGGAGCAAGTAGAAATAAACACAAGAAAAGGGAGTAAAAAGTGTGTTATTTGCCAGAGGGTAAAAACCAAGGAGTATGAACAGGAACCAAAGGGGAAAGAATGAAAAGTGCAGACAGACAAATGAGAGTGTAAATTCAATACAACACTAGGTGTACATGGGTTCAAAGGTGCTAAAAATGCAAAAATTATGAATAAAAAATGATGAATGAAAAAATATTTATTTTGTGGGGAAAAAAATGTAACGGTAAATTGTGAAAAAATGTGAAGAAAGTGTAAAATGTATGGTGAAAAAGAAACAGAGGTACGGAAGAAATAAAACAAAAAGTAAAAAAAAAGAAAAACACAATAAAATAGTGACAAAAAGGAGGTAACCACCAGTCGGATCTGTAATAAAATTAGAAATAAAAAGGGCACTTGTCAGAGATCAAGAAAAAAGCTGCCATGGAAAGCCAAGGCTAAAACCTTAAAGAACTTATACAATACAGTGCAAAAAGTAAAAAGGTCTAGATAGTGATCAAAGATTTTTTCTTTCTTTCATGCTGATATGGTAGGTCCACAGCTGAAGACAGGTGTAGGCTCAATAAGTGTCCTTTTTTTTTCTAATTTTATTACAGATCTGGCTGGTGGTTACCTCCTTTTTGTCACTAGTTTATTGTGTTTTCATTAATTATGTTTTTATATGGATTTTCTTTGTAATTAATGTATATGTGTTTATCAACCATAAGCCTCTTGCACACCTTTGCCGTATTGTGGACCGCATATGCGGATCCGCAATACATGGCACCATTCTGTGTGCATTCCGCATCATGGATGCGGAGCCATTCACTTCAATGGGTCCGCAAATCCGGAGATGCGGAATGGTGCGGAACAGGCTCATGGAACGTAATGCTACGGAGTGCTTCTGTGGGGTTTCGCCCCGTACTTCCATTCTACAAAAAGTTATAACAAGTCTTATCTTTTTGCAGGAACGGGAGGATCGCGGACCCATTCAAGTGAATGGGCCCGCGATCCTCTGCGGCTGCCCCATGGTCGGTGTTCGTGCATTGCGGCCCTTAATTTGCGGGCCGCAGCATGGCCACGGGGCACACACATTCGTGTGCAGGAGGCCTTAGTCTGTTCCCATGTTTTATTTTTTATTTTATTTAACCACTTCCAGATCGAGCCATTTACCCCCTTCCTGACCAGGCCTAATTTTGCAAAGCTGACATGTGTCACTGTATTTGGTAATAACTTTGGAAAGCTTTTAGTTATCCAAGCTATTCAGAGATTGTTTTCTCATGACACATTGTACTTTATGCTAATGGTAAATTTGGGTCAATATGTTTTACCTTTTTAAAAAAAATCTAAAAGTTAACGAAAATTTGAATCTCTCTGCTTTTAAGGCTACATGCACACGAACATTTGTTTCCGTTTCCGTTCTGTTTTAAATTGTAATGAATGTGGACCCATTCATTACAATGTACATTCCATAGCCCACAAAAAAAAAAGAACATTTCCTATTCTTGTCCGTTTTAGGCATTGTTACAATGGATCCACAAAAAAAAATAACGGATGGCATACCTTTTTTTTTTTTGCGGATCCGCAATTTGAGACCCGCAAAAGCCATACGGTCGTGTGCATGTAGCCTAAGACATATAGTGATACCTCATAAAATATTCAATAATTAACATTAGCCATATGTCTACCTTATGTTGACATAATTTTGGTAATGTAATTTTATTTATTTAGGATGTTAGAAGGTTTAGAATTTTAGCAATTTTTTAAATTTTTAAGTAAATTTCCAAAGTCAGCTTTTTTAAGGACCAGTTCAGTTCTGAAGTAACTTTGTGGGGCTTACATAATAGAACAAACCAATAAATGATCCCATTTTAGAAACGACATCCCTCAAACTATTCAAAACTGGTTTTAGAAATGTTGTTAACCCTTTAGGTATTCCAGAAATTAAAGCGAATTAGAGGTGTAAAAAAAAAGATTTTTATTCTAAATCAATTTTTTCCTGGAACACATCACGGGTGAACAACAAAACAAACCTCAATATTTATTAGGCCTCATGCACACGACCGTTGTTTGATTCCGTGTCCGTTGATCCGTTTTTCGTGATTTTCTGCGGACCCATTGGTTTTCAATGGGTCCGTGGAAACCTCGGCAAATGCACCGTTTGTCCTCCGCCTCCGTGGTCCGTGATTCCAGTCCGTCAAAAAAATATAACCTGTCCTATTCTTGTCCGTGAAAAACGGTTCACGGACCCATTCAAGTCAATGGGTCCGTGAAAAATGCGGATGGCCATCCGTGTGTCATCCGCGTTCCGTGTCCGTTTTTTTTGCGGATCCCTTGGCAGGCACTTGGGAAACATTGTCAGCCTGTCTTTTGGTAAAATCTTTTGGGTCATGTCCGCTAAAAAAAACGGAAGACACACGGAAACACAGCGGAAGGCAAAAACGGACACGGATCACTGAACAACGGAACCCCTTTTTGCGGACAGCATAAAAAAACGGTCGTGTGCATGAGGCCTTACTCTGATTCTGCAGTTTACAGAAACAGGGCACAGAAGGCAAGGAGCGCCAAATGGTTTTTGGAGGGCAGATTTTGTTGGAATGGTCTTTGGGCACCATGTTGCATTTAAAGAGACCTGGGGGTATCCCACTGTGAAAACCCCCAAAAAGTGACCACATTTTGTAAACTACACCACCCAAGGAATTTTAAGGGGCGTAGCAAGCACTTCACTCAACAGGTGTTTCATAGAATTTTTAATACTTGGATGTTAAAAGTAAACTTTTTTTTATTTTAACATGAAAATGGTGCTTTAGGCCCCAGCTTTCTTTTTCACAAAAGATAATAGGAGAATATCCAACCACAATTTGCTACCCATTTTCTCCTGAATAATAAGTTAGACACTAAGGCCCTATTCACACATCCGCAATGTAGTCCGCATGTATTCCGCAATTTTGCGGAATACATGCGGACCCATTGACTGTGAATGGGGCCGGGAAAGATGCGGAGAGCACACACTGTGCTCTCCGCATCCGATTTTGCGGAGCGCGCCGCCGATTTTCCGGTCCGCGGCTCCGCAAAAAAAATAGAGCATGTCCTATTCTTGTCCGCAATTGCGGACAAGAAGAGGCATTTTCTATGGAGTCCGGGCAATGTGCGGTCCGCAAAAATGCGGAATGCACATTGCCGGTGTGTCCGTGTTTTGCGGATCCGCGGCTCCGTGGATCCGCAAAACACTTGCGGATGTGTGAATAAGGCCTAATTGTGGTCGTAACTGTTAGGCCTCTTTCACATGAGCGTGTCCGGATTAGGTCCGGATGCGTTGCGGATGCGTTCAGTGAAAACTGTGCTGTTTCACAGGCAAAGCCATTCAGTTTTGCCTGCGATTGCGTTCAGTTGTTCATTTTTTTCCGCGCGGGTGCAATGCGTTTTGACGCGTTTTTCACGCGCGTGATAAAAAACTGAAGGTTTACAAACAACATCTCCAAGCAACCATCAGTGAAAAACGCAACGCATCCGCACTTGCTTGCGGATGCAATGCGTTTTTCACGCAGCCCCATTCATTTCTATGGGGCTAGGGATGCGTGAAAAACGCAGAATATAGAACATGCTGCGATTTTCACGCAACGCACAAGAGATGCGTGAAAAAAAACGCTCATGTACACAGACCCATTGAAATGAATGGGTCAGGATTCAGTGCGGGTGCAAAAACACGCTCGTGTGAAAGGGGCCTTATATGGGGATACACCAGGGCTCAGAATGGAAGGAGCGGCATCTGGATTTTCTAACATGGAATTTTCTGTCATGGTTTTTAAGAGCGATAGCTTTTTTTTATTTTTTGTTGAATGAGCTGTGTGTGGGACAAGCTGAAGTTTTTATTGGCACCATTTTGGGGTACATTTGGCTTTCTAATCGCTTTTTATCTCATTTTTGGGGAGGTAAAGTCACAAAAAAAGCAGTTTGGTGTAATTTTTCTTTTTTTTTTTACACTGTTCACTTGATGGGGTAGATCATGTGATATTTTTATAGATCCGGTCATTATGGATGAAACGATACCAAATATGTCTATTTTTTTTTTTTTTTACATATTACACAATAAAAACATGCTTAGAAAAAAAATCATGTTTTTGTATTGCCATTTACTTAGCGCCATAGTTTTTCAATTTTCTAGCTATAGTCTTGTGTGAGGGCTTGTTTTTTGCGGGATGAGGTGAAATTTTTGTTGCTACCATTTTGGGGTACATACGACTTTTTGATTCATTGATATTATGTTTTTTGTGAGGTGAAGTGACTAAAAAAGTCTGTTTTGGCATAATTTTTATTTGTTTTTTTTTAACACCGTTCAATTAATGGAGTAGATCATGTGATATTTTTGCCAATTGCTATGGACGCGGCGATACATAATATGTTTTTTTTTTTATTAATTTTTTTACATTTTACACAATAAGAGCATTTTTAGAAAAAAAATCATGTTTTTGTGTTTAAATTTTCATAGAGCCATATTTTTTTCTGGCTATGGTCTTGTATGGGGGCTCATTTATTGCGGCATGAGGTGACATTTTTATTGCTACCTTTTTGAGGTATATATGACTTTTTAAATGATTAACATTATGGTTTTTGGGAGGTGAGCTCACTAAAAAGTTTGTTTTTACGACATTCACCTAATGGGATAGATCATATGACATTATTTTAGAGCCGGTAAACTTTTTTTAAATAACGGATTGGGGGGAATTTTTTTTTATGAATTTAAAAAAAAAAAATTATTTTACCCTTTGTGTCCTCCATAAGTTCATACAAGACCTCTAGCGGACATTTAACTTATTATTATTTTTTTTATTTAGCTATTGATTTCTCCTATAACTGGGCTGACATAGTAGCCGAAGTTACACTGTAAATACACCCCCCAGAGAGGTTGTACAGCAGAATACAGAGCTGTACAGCCTCAGTGCAGTGCTGATCGTGGTCTATGGAAGACCCGACAGCTCCTGCACTCTCCCCGCGCTGGCAGCCACATGATCACCGGGCCAGAACAGGAAGCAGCAGATTGCTTCCTCATCTGTATACACAGCGCTCGTTCAGCGCTGTGTATACAGCGATCTAGAAGGCAGGGACACCCAGGAACGGTCCCTAACTTCTCCCTGGAATGCCCTTTAGTGATAAATGTCCATTCAGAGATAAATCCGACCGCCCAGGACATTTATAGTTAATGGGCAGTCGGGAAATGGTTAAAAAAAATTCACAATTTTCTTTCCACTTCTAATCATATTCTTGTAACCCGCTTTTTTTTACTTTATTCTAGGATTTGCATGGTGCATTGCAGCTTATTGGTCACTTAGAAAAAATAATTTTTTTATTTTTCCTATTTTTTGTACTTTTTCTTTCTCACACACACACTTAGGCCTCTTGCACACGGCCGTAGTTGGCCCGCACCCGTGCTGCAGGCTGCAAATTGTGGCCCGCAATGCACGGGCACCGACCGTGGGGCAGCCGCAGCGGATCGCGGACCCATTAAATTGAATGGGTCCGCGATCTTCCCGTTCCACAAAAAGATAGGACATGTTCTATCTTTTTGCGGGACGGAAGTACGGAACAGAACACCACGGAAGCACTCCGTAGTGCTTCCGTAGTGTTCCGTTCAGTCATTCCATTCCGCACTGTTCTGCATCTCCGGATTTGTGGGCCTTTGAAATGAATGGGTCCGCATCCGTGATGCGGAACAGCAACAGAATGGTGCCTGTGTATTGCGGATCCGCAAATGCGGTCCGCAATACGGGCACGGGGTGCACACGTTCGTGTGCAAGAGGCCTTACAATCCCTTCTCAGTTAGTTTTCATACAACAATTTTGTGGTATTTTTTTATTTCACTTATTTCATTCTCACTTTTTTTTCTCTTTTGTTCAATCTGATTTTTTCCTTCATGTTTATACATATCTTAGTTGACACACACCTTTTATACTGCTCACTTCCTCTTCAATTTTTACTTTCCTTTTTATTTTTTTCGTACTTTGTTTCTTTTTCACCACACATTTCATACTTTCTTCACATTTATTCACATTTTACATTGCACATTTAATTTTTTTCACAAAATGTCACAATTTTTTTTCATTAATCATATCTGCATTTTTTGTACTTTTCAACACATGTACACCTTGTGTTATATTGTCTTATTTTGTATTTGTCTGTCTGCACTTTTCATTCTTTCCCCTTTGGCTCCTGTTCACACTCCTTGGTTTTTACACTGGCAAATAACACACTTTTTTCACTCCCTTTTCTGGTGTTTATTTCTACCTGCTCATTCTTTGCTGCACTGTCACTGCTGTCATGAATCCCAGACACTTTGGAGGTTATTACTGGGTGGGTTTTTCTCCTTGGGCGTTTGCCCTTATCCAAGATGGTAGATATGGCGATTGCTCGATTCTGTGCCTGCGCCACACCCCCACCGCATCATGTAATTGATGGGGAGGTGCCGCATGCCTTTTGCTTATACCAGATGGTTTACATGTTCAATAATATTATTATGTGATTTTATATTTATTTATACTTAAGTTATTTCCCCATCCCACCTTTTCCACTACTTGCAATTTTATAACTGGATGTCCCGATTTGTTTTGTGCACTCTCCATGTGGTTGTGTTTGACTTTGCCAATTTATGCATCTATTTATTTATTTTATAGATTTCAATAACCCTCAGTTCACACTTGCGCGTTTTACAGCGCGTTCGAACGCACTGTAAAACGCATATCCGATGCAAACCAATGCTTCCCTATGGGACTGGTTCACATTTTCGCATTTTACAGCGCATTCGAACGTGCTGAAAAACGCCCGACGCATAAACAAGTATGTGACGAACTGCCATTTATCCCTGGTCATTGGAGAGGCCTGCTTGTCAGCCTCTTACCCTGTGACTATGGCCCCAGTGACAGTTGGCATTCACAATGGACATTGCCTGTGACCTAATCAACATCCACAATGGACATTGCCTGTGACCTAATCAACATCCACAATGGACCATGCATGTGGGGTTGGGATATATCTGGCTGTATGTTGATTGGTCGCTGTATTTTGTGTGCCTGTCCTCAATCAGGTCCCCGGAGGAGTAGCCCTGGCTGGAGGACTTGCATAAAAGGCCAAGCTTTGCCATCCAATAAAGAGTTTCTGCTTGACCCTCAAAACGAAGTGTCGTCTCGTTATTGGGGGGGATTTATTGTATGCTGTTCCAGTTTGACTGCGAGGAGTGTAAACCTCTTCGTATGGTTTTTCCTATTCGGCTGTTTACCGCATTCATATGCTTCTCCGATTTGGTGGTTGTGGTGTCGGCTAGAGCGCTTGGAATCCTCAAGAAGCGCTAGGAGCATCTTTAAACGGAGGTACCGAGTCGGGGTGCCCGTCGATCCGTTACAAAGTACTTGAGCTTTTTTTGGGGTGTTTCAATGAGCACGCGCAACACTTGTATTTTGCGCGTTTTTGACACTGAAAACGCGTGTTCGAACGCGCGTTTATGAATTTGCAACATGATGGAAAGGCCAAACTTCATATAGACAGGGATATTTGGTCATTGGACAACACTGCAGTCAATCACACAAACGCGCGTAAGACTATTGGCAAAAACGCGACAAAACGCGTGGAAGACGCGCGTCTCAGAAATGTTCAGGACTGAACCCAGCGTAAAGATATAATTTTGGATACACATTTATGTACTATATTTGTGTATATGCTGAGTGCCTGGGTTTGTCCCATCTAGGAGCTTTCTATGAAGATGTGAAGGGTCATTTGCTGGTCTATGTGTCTGTTTTTTTCTAAGTGAACTGCTAGGCTAAAAAATGTGTTTCCAGAGCATTTCCAACCAATAGTCTGTGGAAACTTTTGGCAACACGAATGCGATCCATGTTCTGTTGTTTTTACAGACCTATAGTCCAAAGTACTAAAAAAAAGTACTAAAAACCAAAGTACCAAAGTACTAAAAACCAAAGTAGTGTATGTTTCCATTGTTTTTCTACTTACCCATGGTAAATTTTCCTGGCATTAGATGGGATATCCTCTCGTTTTGTTATTGTCAGACAAGCTAATTTACATACCTTTGGGATTCTGAGAAAGATATTCTAAAACAGAAAAAAAGTTCTAAACTTTTATCATGCACATAAGAACTAAAGGTGTTGACCACTTTCTGGTTACTGTTGACCAATTTGTGAGATAATTATATGACACTTATTAACCACTTAAGCCCCCCTAGCTTAAACACCCTTAATGACCAGGCCACTTTTTACAATTCTGCGCTACACTACTTTAACTGTTTGTAGCTCCGTCATGCAACTTACCACACAAATGAATTTTACCTCCTTTTCTTCTCACTAATAGAGCTTTCATTTGGTGCTATTTCATTGTTGCTGACATTTTTACTTTTTTGCTATTAATCATAAATTAACGATTTTTTTGCAAAAAAATGACATTTTTCACTTTCTGTCACAAAATTTTTCAAAGAAAACTACTTTTCAATATAATTTTTCTCTAAATTTATTGTACTACATGTCTTTGATAAAAAAAATGCAGTAAGTGTATATTTATTGGTTTGCGCAAAAGTTATAGCATTTACAAACTATGGTGCAAAAAAGCAAATTTCCGCACTTTGACTTTCTGAGCACCTATCATGTTTCCTGAGGCACTACAATGCCCAGACAGTAGAAACACCCCACAAATGACACCATTTCGGAAAGTAGACACCCCAAGGTATTCGCTGATGGGCATAGTGAGTTCATGGAAGTTTTTATTTTTGCCACAAGTGAGCGGAAATGAAAATTTATTTATTTTTTTACAAATTCTCATATTCCACTAACTTGTGACAAAAATAAAATTTTACATAAACTCACCATACCCCTCACAGAATACCTTGGGGTGTCTTCTTTCCAAAATGGGGTCACTTGTGAGGTAATTGTACTGCCCTGGCATTTTAGGGGCCCCTAAAGCGTGAGAATCCAAATGCGTAAAAATGCCCTGTAAAATCCTAAAAGTACTCATTGGAATTGGGGCCCCTTTGCGCACCTAAGCTGCAAAAACTGGCACACATGTGGTATCGCCGTACTCGGGAGAAGTAGGGCAATGTGTTTTAGGGTGTATTTTTACATATACCCATACTTTTTGTGAACAATATCTCGGTAAATCACAACTTTTTCCATTTTTTATACAAAGTTGTCCATTTAACGAGATATTTCTCTCACCCAGCATGGGTATATGTAAAAATACACCACAAAACACATTGCCCTGCTTCTCCTGAGTACAGCGATGCCACATGTGTGACAGTTTTTGCAGCCAAGATGCGCAAAGGGGCCCCAAATCCAATGAGTACCTTTAGGATTTCACAGGACATTTTTACGCATTTGGATTCCAAACTACTTCTCTCGCTTTAGGGACCCCTAAAATGCCAGGACAGTATAAATACCACACAAATGACACCATTTCGGAAAGAAGACACCCTAAGGTATTCACTGAGGGCATAGTGAGTTCATGGAAGTTTTTATTTTTGGCACAAGTTAGTGTAAATTGGATTTTTTTTTTTTTTTTACAAAGTCTCATATTCCACTAACTTGTGACAAAAATAAACTTTACATGAACTTGCCATACACCTCACAGAATACCTTAGGGTGTCTTCTTTCTAAAATGGGGTCACTTGTGTGGTATTTTTACTATCCTGGCATTTTAGGGGCACCCAAACGTCAGAAGCAGTTTGGAATCCAAATGCGTAAAATGTTCTGTGAAATCCTGAAAGTACTCTTTGGAATTTGGGCCCCTTTGCGCACCTTGGTTGAAAAAAGTGGCACACATGTGGTATCGCCGTACTCGGGAGAAGTAGGGCAATGTGTTTTGGGGTGTATTTTTACATATACCCATACTTTTTGTGAAAAATATCTCGGTAAATCACAACTTTTTCCATTTTTTTATACAAAGTTGTCCATTTACCGAGATATTTCTCTCACCCAGCATGGGTAAATGTAAAAATACACCACAAACACATTGCCCTACTTCTCCCAGTACGGAGATACCACATGTGTGCCACTTTCAGCCAAAGTGCTAAAGGCCTAAACTAATGAGTACTTTAAGGATTTCACAGAACATTTTACGCATTTGGATTCCAAACTGCTTCTGACGTTTAGATGCCCCTAAAATGCCAGGATAGTAAAAATACCACACAAGTGACCCCATTTCGGAAATAAGACACCCTAAGGTATTCACTGAGGGGCATAGTGAGTTCATGGAAGTTTTTATTTTTGGCACAAGTTAGTGGAAATTGGATTTTTATTTTTTTTTTTATTTTTTTACAAAGTCTCATATTCCACTAACTTGTGACAAAAATAAACTTTACATGAACTCACCATACCCCTCACAGAATACCTTAGGGTGTCTTCTTTCAAAATGGGGTCACTTGTGGGTAATTGTACTGTCCTGGCATTTTAGGGGCCCCTAAAGCGTGAGAATCCAAATGCGTAAAAATGCCCTGTGAAAATCCTAAAGGTACTCATTGGAATTGGGGCCCCTTTGCGCGCAAAGCTGCAAAAAAGTGTCACACATTTGGTATCGCCGTACTCGGGAGAAGTAGGGCAATGTGTTTTAGGGTGTATTTGTACATATACCCATACTGGGTGAGAGAAATATCTCTGTAAATTGACAACTTTGTATAAAAAAATGGAAAAAGTTGTGATTTACAGAGATTTTTTCACACAAAGTATGGGTATATGTAAAATACACCCCAAAACACATTGCCCTACTTCTTCTGAGTACGGCGATACAAATGTGTGCCACTTTTGTGCAGCAAAGATGCGCAAAGGGGCCCCAATTCCAATGAGTACCTTTTAGGAGGGCATTTTTCGCATTTTTCTTCTCACGCTTTAGGGCCCCTAAAATGCAAGGGCAGTATAAATACCCCACATGTGACCCCATTTGGGAAAGAAGACACCCCAAGGTATTCCGTGAGGGGCATGGCGAGTTCATAGAAGATTTTTTTTTTTTGGCACAAGTTAGTGGAAATTGATTTTTTGTTTTTTCTCACAAAGTCTCCCTTTCCGCTAACTTATGACAAAAATTCAATATTTCATGGACTCAATATGCCCCTCAGCGAATACCTTGGGGTGTCTTCTTTCCAAAATGGTGTCATTTGTGGGGCGTTTGTACTGCCTTGGCATTTGAGGGTCTCCATAATCATTACACGTATGGCCAGCATTAGGAGTTTCTGCTATTCTCCTTATATGGAGCATACGGGTAATGAGATTTTTCCGTTCAGCCTCTGGGCTGAAAGAAAAAAATGAACGGCACAGATTTCCTCATTCGCATCGATCGATGTGGATGAAAAAATCTCTGCCAAAAAATATGCAAGAAAAAAAGAGGGGCCTGGCGATTGCCAGGACATAGGAGCTCCGCCCAAACATCCATACCCACTCAGCTCCTATGTCCTGGCAAACATGATTTCTCCATTCACATCGATCAATCGATCGGTGTGGAGGAAGACATCTTTGCCAGATTTTTGATACAAAGTGTTTGCCAAAGCATATGAACTCCAACACCTCTCCTCAGCTCAAATGCCAGGGCAAACGTGCCTGTCCTGCAGAGGAGAAATCTCGTCTTGCAGCGCCGCATACACCGACTTCACGTGTCTTCTGACAGCAGCGCAATGCTTCTCTCAGAATGCACATCAGTGCTGCGGCGTTTTCATCGGTTGGTCCATTGATCTACCTGGAAAATAAAGGGTGGTTAGGGGAAAAAAAAAAAAGAAGAAAAAACAGGCAGCAGGCACATGACTTGAACGTTGCAAACATTATAAAACATGAATAAAACCTGAACATGAAAAAAAAACTGAACTTTTAAAACCTGAACTAACTCAAGATTTTATTTTTCTTGCTACCTGTTTAATTTTTTTCTTTTTTAACCATATCACTCTTTATTTTCCTTGCAGAAACATCTCCTTTCCCATGGGACAATGTGTAAAGTGTAAATCACACAGAGATGGTGAGAAGTACATTATGCACTTTATCCCAAGTGAAAGGAGGCGTTTCTACCGTTTCACACTTCTGCAGTAGCACAGCAGCACCGTACCCTATGTGTTAGGGTCTCTCAAAACCTAGTATCCTGAGAGACCCTCGAGCCTGATTATAAAAACTACCTGTGTCGTGCATTCCCTATCCTAAGTGTACCTGGGTGTGGTACTTCCGGAAACACTCCCTAGGCATAGGGCAGGGCGGTCAGGACAGTCAGGACAGAAATAACGGGTGTCACGCCTTATTCCACTCCTGCTACAGACACGACATTTTTTCGGGGTGACGGTTGGGTTGAGGTACCAGGAACGGCACTGGGGAAGTGCCGCTCGTGTAGACGGCTAACTACACTGGTGGATGGGGCCACGGAACCTCCTGGATACAGGAGGTTCTCGATGATCTCTTCCTGAAATTTGAGGAAGGATCCTGTTCTCCCAGCCTTACTGTAGAGAACGTAACTATTATAGGCAGCCAATTGAATCAGATATACAGACACCTTCTTATACCAGCGTCTGGTGCGTCGGGAAATTAAATACGGGGCCAACATCTGATCGTTGAAGTCCACCCCTCCCATGTGGAGATTATAGTCGTGGACGGAGAGGGGCTTTTCAACGACACTGGTTGCCCGTTCAATTTGGACTGTCGTGTCTGCGTGAATGGAGGAGAGCATGTAAGCGTCACGCTTGTCTCTCCATTTCACCGCGAGCAGTTCTTCGTTACACAGTGCAGCCCTCTGCCCCCTTGCAAGTCGGGTGGTAACGAGCCGTTGGGGAAGCCCGGCGACTAGGTCGCACGGTGCCACAGCAGCCAATGCGTTCTAGGAACAAATGCTTGAAGAGGGCCACACTTGTGTAAAAGTTGTCCACGTAAAGATGGTACCCCTTGCCGAATAAGGGTGACACCAAGTCCCAGACTGTCTTCCCACTGCTCCCCAGGTAGTCAGGGCAACCGACCGGCTCCAGGGTCTGATCTTTTCCCTCATAGATCCGAAATTTGTGTGTATAGCCTGTGGCCCTTTCACAGAGCTTATACAATTTGACCCCATACCGGGCGCGCTTGCTTGGGATGTACTGTTTGAAGCCAAGGCGCCCGGTAAAATGTATTAGGGACTCGTCTACGCAGATGTTTTGTGCGGGGGTATACAAATCTGCAAATTTCTGGTTGAAATGGTCTATGAGGGCCGAATTTTGTGGAGCCGGTCAAAAGCTGGGTGGCCTCTGGGACGGGAGGTGGTGTTGTCACTAAAGTGCAGGAAACGCAGGATGGTCTCAAAACGTGTCCTGGACATGGCAGCAGAGAACATGGGCATATGATGAATTGGGTTCGTGGACCAATATGAGCGCAATTCATGTTTTTGTAATGCCCATGTTGAGGAGAAGGCCCAAAAAGTTCTAAATTCGGAAACTTGGACTGGTTTCCACCGGAAAGGCTGGGCATAAAAGCTTCCCGGGTTAGCGGTAATAAATTGTGTGGCATACCGGTTTGTTTCTGCCACTACTAAGTCAAAGAGCTCCGCAGTGAAGAACAGCTCAAAAAACCCTAGTGCCGATCCGATTTGAGCCGTCTCCACCGAACTCCTGACTGGGCGGTGAAAGGGGAACTAATGGTGCGGCTGAAGATGGGGACTGCCAATCAGGATTTGCCAGCACCTCAGGGACTCTAGGGGCTCTACGGGCCTGTCTGCGCGGTGGCTGCGGCGGGGAATTACTGCACGTGCCACCGTACCAGCTTCAACTGCCCTTCTGGTGCTCGCTACTTCACCATGTGTTACGGCAGTGCTGGTAGAAGGTCCAGGACGGGCTGCGCTGCTGGTGTATGCCTCACCACGTAATCCGGCAGCGCCAGCCCCACTCTGCTGCCCTTGAGCGGATCCTGCGCAGCTTGCGGTCTAGCAACACGGGGCCGGAGTGCGCCTGGTGCTATCAGGGACCTCAACCTCCTCGTCCGAACTTTGAGTCAGAGAGCCACTGCTTTCTACAGGTTGGTATTCTGACCCGCTAGATTCGTCAGATGAGGGTTCCCATTCCTCATCCGACTGGGTCAGAATCCTGTAGGCCTCTTCAGGAGAATACCCCTTGTTTGCCATTTGGGATACTAAATTTAGGGGTATTCCCTGAGACTACCCAAGAAAAAAGCAAGCCTGTCTTACAAATGGGAGTGTAGCGAAGTACAGAAGCCGCTGCGATTGATAAAAATATCAAAACTGATTTTTTATCGCCGCAGCGCTTGTGAAGGATTGTGCAGTGATACAAAAAAAAATTTTTTGTCACTGCGGCGAGGCGGCGTGGGTGAGCGCAGGTGTGGGCGACCGATCAGGTCTGATCGGGCAAACACTGCGTTTGGGGTGGAGGGCGAACTAAAGTGACACTAATACTAATATAGATCTGACTGTGATCAGTTCTGATCACTTACAGATACTATAAAAGTATAAATGCTGATTAGCGCTACGCTAAACAGCGATCCAGTGACTGCGGTGCGGTGGGCTGGGCGCTAACGCTAACTACCTAACAAAGGGGCCTAAACTAAGCTAAGCCTAACAGTCAATCCAAGTGAAAAAAAAAAAGTGACAGTTCACAAAAGTGACACTGATCACTTTTTCACTTTCACTATGTACTGACAGGGGGTGATCAAGGGGTTAATTAGGGTGATGGGGGTGATCAGGGCCTAATATGTACTGATTGGTGCACTTACTTGGGATCTGTGCTCTGTGCTGGGTCCAACCGATGAAAAGGACCCAGCACATGGCACAGATCCCTACTACACTACATTTATTTGTAAATACATTGTAGATCACCATTTTCTATAGGTGATTTTAAAAATCACCAGCCTGCCAGCGATGATCATTGGCTGGCAGGCTGGTGACTCACCTCCCCCGAGTCCAGCGGTGCGTTCCATGTGCGTTCCACTGGATGCTGTAGCGCGTCTTCTCGCGTCTCGCGAGAGGACGCACGGATGCGTCCAGGAGGAATAAACCTGCCGCCGCCAGGACGCATCCGTGCGTTCGGCGGTCGGGGACAGGTTAATATAGCCTTTGTTTAGATTCTGCACCATTTTCTATATTTTATAAGGTATGACCCTTGTTTACAAAGTCTTTGTGCGGTCCACACAGAGGTCTTGTCCATAAAATGGCTTCTGATAGAGAGTCATGTGACCAGGAAAACCACCTCCATTCAATACCTCCCACAGGAGGGGACTACAGTAAGTCAGTTTCTTATCAGTGCACTGTATTTTAGTATGTGTTCCATTATTGTCAGCGCAGTCCAGTGCACATTTTGTCTAATGTATGCAGTCCTGGAACAGTCGTTTGAGGGTGCATATCTTTGTTGAGAATGTGAGAAAATTACCCTTTGGAATAGCACATTGTGTATCTAACTGGGTGAGTTTCAACACTGAGAAGCATTAGCAATTAAGAATAGAGTTTGCTGCTCACTGAACAGGCACTCTATGGGGTAACGGTGGAGGAGGGTGGTAGTAAGGAGGATCAGGAAAGTGAGGTAAATAGCTAGGTAACAGTTAGAAAGCGAGTTAAAGGGAATAGTGCCAGGGGAGCTAGCCCTGATTAGGGATGAGTAAACCCGAACTGTATAGTTCGGGTTCGTACCGAATTTTGGGGTGTTCAGGACCCGGACCCAAACATTTTCAAAAAAGTTTGGATTCAGGTACGTTCTTCAGCGATTTCTTCCCGCTTTCTGAAGGGCTGCACAGCAGCCAATCAGCTAGCGTTTTACTTCTTGCCCTAAGAAGCCATCACAGCCATGCCAACTAATGGCATGGCTGTGAATGGCCAAGTGCAGCATGTGACCCAGCCTCTATTTTACCTGGAGTCATGTAGCGCCTCACGTCACTCTGCTCTGATTAGTGTAGGGATAGGACGCAGCTGCTGTGAGGGCGAGATTAGGCAGGGAAACGTCAGCAAAAACACCTAATACAGTGATCGATCTACAGTTGTGAAACATTCAACTTCTGCTAGTTAATTACTTAATGGTAGAGATGAGCGAACACCTGGAAGTTCGGGTTCGGAAGGTTCGGCCGAACTTCCCGAAAATGTTCGGGTTCGGGATCCGAACTCGACCCGAACTTTATCCCGAACCTGAACCCCATTGAAGTCAATGGTGACCCGAACTTTTAGGCACTAAAAAGGCTGTAAAATAGTTCAGGAACGGGCTAGAGGGCTGCCAAAGGCAGCAAAATGTAGGTAAATCCCCTGCAAACAAATGTGGATAGGGAAATGAATTAAAATAAAATAAAATAAATAAAATTTAACCAATATCAATTAGAGAGAGGTCCCACTGCAAGGAATCATGCGTCATATCACCCAACACTGGAGAAGGCCACTTTCAGTTATTTTGGCCCCAGCACCCAGACAGAGGAGAGAGGTCCCACAGCAAGGAATCATGCGTCATTTCACACACCACTGGAGAAGGCCACTTTCAGTTATTTTGGCCCCAGCACCCAGACAGAGGAGAGAGGTCCCACAGCAAGGAATCATGCGTCATATCACCAACCACCGGAGAAGGCCACTTTCAGTTATTTCGGCCCCACCACCCAGACAGAGGAGAGGTTCATTCAACTTTGGGTTGCACCGCAAGATCATGGTAAAGTTAAAAAAATGAGGATTCAATAAAGAAGTGCCCCGGAGTACAAGAATACATGGTTGAGGGGGAGGCAGTTATAAATGTCTATTCTGTACAAGGGATGCACAGGTCCTGTGGGATCCATGCCTGATTCATTTTTATGAACGTAAGCTTGTCCACGTTGACTGTGGACAGGCGGCTGCGTTTGTCAGTAATGACTACACGTTCAGACAAAACGCTGGCCGCCGGGCAAGCCAGCACCTCCAAGGCATAAAATGCTAACTCTGGCCACGTGGACAATTTGGAGACCCAGAAGTTGAATGGGGCCGAACCATCAGTCAGTACATGGAGGGGTGTGCAGACGTACTGTTCAACCATGTTAGTGAAATGCTGCCTCCTGCTAACGTTCCGTATCAGGTGGTGGTGAAGTTAGCTGTGGCGTAGAGACAAAACTTTTCCACATTTCTGCCATGCTAACCCTGCCCTCAGAGGAGCTGGCCGTGACACAGCTGCGTTGGCGACCTCTTGCTCCTCCTCTGTTCCCGTGTGACATTTGGGAATGCTCTCAGGAGCGCGTCTACCAGCATGCGCTTGTACTCGCGCATCTTCCTATCACGCTCCAGTGCAGGAAGTAAGGTGGGCACATTGTCTTTGTACCAGGGATCCAGCAGGGTGGCAACCCAGTAGTCAGCACACGTTAAAATGTGGACAACTCTGCTGTCGTTGCGCAGGCACTGCAGCATGTAGTCGCTCATGTGTGCCAGGCTCCCCAGAGGTAAGGACAAGCTGTCCTCTGTGGGAGGTGTATTGTCATCGTCCTCCGTATCCCCCCAGCCACGCACCAGTGATGGGCCTGAGCTGCATCGGGTGCCAACCCTGCTGTGAACCTGCTTCATCCTCATTCTCCTCCACCTCCTCCTCATCCTCCTCGTCCTCCAGTAGTGGGCCCTGGCTGGCCACATTTGTACCTGGCCTCTGCTGTTGCAAAAAACCTCCCTCTGAGCCACTTCTAACAGACTGTCCTGAAAGTGCTAAAAATGACCCCTCATCCTCCTCCTCCCCCTGGGCCACCTTCTCTTCCATCATCGCCCTAAGCGTTTTCTCAAGGAGACATAGAAGTGGTATTGTAAGGCTGATAACGGTGTCATCGCCACTGGCCATGTTGGTGGAGTACTTGAAACAGCGCAACAGGGCACACAGGTCTCGCATGGAGGCCCAATCATTGGTGGTGAAGTGGTGCTGTTTCGCAGTGCGACTGACGCGTGCGTGCTGCAGCTGAAACTCCACTATGGCCTGCTGCTGCTCGCACAGTCTCTCCAGCATGTGCAAGGTGGAGTTCCACCTGGTGGGCACGTCGCATATGAGGCGGTAAGCGGGAAGGCCAAAATTCCGCTGTAGCGCAGACAGGCAAGCAGCGGCAGGATGTGAACACCGGAAGCGCGCACAGACGGCCCTCACTTTATGCAGCAGCTCTGACATGTCGGGGTAGTTGTGAATGAACTTTTGCACCACCAAATTCAGCACATGCGCCAGGCAAGGGATGTGCGTCAAACCGGCTAGTCCCAGAGCTGCGACGAGATTTCGCCCATTATCGCACACCACCAGGCCGGGCTTGAGGCCCACCGGCAGCAACCACTGGTCGGTCTGTTGTTCAATACCCCGCCACAACTCCTGCGCGGTGTGAGGCCTGTCCCCCAAACATATGAGTTTCAGAATGGCCTACTGACGTTTACCCCGGGCTGTGCTGAAGTTGGTGGTGAAGGTGTGTGGCTGACTGGATGAGCTGGTGGAAGCAGAGGAGGAGGAAGCAGAGTAGGAGGAGGAGGCTACAGGAGGCAAAGAATGATGCCCTGCGATAATTGGCGGCGGAAGGACGTGAGCCAAGGAACTCTACGCCTGCGGCCCAGCCTCCACTACATTTACCCAGTGTGCAGTTAGGGAGATATAGCGTCCCTGGCCGTGCTTACTGGTCCACGTATGTGTGGTTAGGTGGACCTTGCCACAGATGGCGTTGCACAGTGCACACTTGATTTTATCGGATACTTGGCTGTGCAGGGAAGGCACGGCTATCTTGGAGAAGTAGTGGCGGCTGGGAACAACATATTGTGGGACAGCCATGGACATCAGCTGTTTGAAGCTGTCTGTGTCCACCAGCCTGAATGACAGCATTTCAAAGGCCAGTAGTTTAGAAATGCTGGCATTCAGGCCCAGGGCTCGAGGGTGGCTAGGTGGGAATTTACGCTTTCTCTCCAAGGTTTGTGAGATGGAGAGCTGAACGCTGCCGTGTGACATGGTGGAGATGCTTGGTGACGCAGGTGGTGTTGTCGGTGGCACATCCTCTGTTTGGTGGGCGGCAGGTGCCAACATTCCTCCTGAGGTGGAGGAAGAGGCCAACGCAGCAGCAGAAGAGGGAGCAGGGGGAGCCAGAGTGAGTTCCTTGCTTTTAAGTTGTTTACTCCACTGCAGTTCATGCTTTGCATGTAGATGCCTGGTCATGCAGGTTGTGCTAATGTTCAGAACGTTAATGCCTCGCTTCAGGCTCTGATGGCACAGCGTGCAAACCACTCGGGTCTTGTCGTCAGCACATTGTTTAAAGAAGTGCCATGCCAGGGAACTCCTTGAAGCTGCCTTTGGGGTGCTCGGTCCCTGGTGGCGGTGGCCAGTAGCAGGCGAACTCTCTTGGAGGTGGCTGTTCTGCTTTTGCCCCCTGCTCTCTCTTTTGCTACGCTGTTGGCTCGGTCTCATCACTGCCTCTTCCTCTGAACTATGAAAGTCAGTGGCATGACCTTCCTTCCACGTGGGGTCTAGGACCTCATCGTCCTCTGCATCGTTCCAAACAGTCTTCCTCCCTGACCTCCTGTTCGGTCTGCACACTGCAGAAAGACGCAGCAGTTGGCACCTGTGTTTCGTCATCATCAGAGAAGTGCGGACTCCGATGATGTGGTATTCCCATGTCCTCATCATCAGGAAACATCAGTGGTTGTGCATCAGTGCATTCTATGTCTTCCACCACTGGGGAAGGGCTAGGTGGATTCCCTTGGGAAACCATGCCAGCAGAGTCTTCAAACAGCATAAGAGACTGCTGCATAACTTGAGGCTCAGACTGTTTCCCTGATATGCATGGGGGTGATGTGACAGACTGATGGTCTTGGTTTTCAGGTGCCACCTGTGCGCTTTCTGCAGAAGACTGGGTGGGAGATAATGTTGTGAACATGCTGGATCCACTGTCGACCACCCAATTGACTAGCGCCTGTACCTGCTCATGCCTTACCATCCTTAGAACGGCATTGGGCCCCACCAAATATCGCTGTAAATTCTGTCGGGTACTGGAACCTGAGGTAGTTGGTTCACTAGGACGTGTGGCTGTGGCAGAATGGCCACGTCCTCTCCCAGCACAAGAGGGTACACTAACACCACCACGACCGCGTCCGCGTAACTTACTAGATGTTTTCCTCATTGTTACCGTTCACCAAGCACCACAATAAGAAAAAAAATATTTGGCCCAATGTATTGATTTCAAATTCAGGCCATTTTTTACAGGCACCTAACACTATCTGCCTATTTATTTATGTAGCGTATTACACTAATCCAGGCACAGCAGTAACCACTGATTTAGGGGAATATCTCTTTTAAGGCTAGTATTTAGGCCCTGGATGAAAGGTATCCTTTTATGGACAGATTTACAATTGGCCTGCAACAGCTCAAACACCAGATTCAGGGTATTGCTATTTTGGCAATTGAATTTCACCCCACAACAAAATATATGTTTTTGCGGACACTATGAAACTTGGCCTGCAACAGCTGGGACACCAGATTCAGGGTATTGCTATTTTGGCAATTTAATTTCACCCCAGAACAAAATATATGTTTTGGCGGACACTATTATACTTTGCCAGCCACAGCTGAAACCACTGATTTATGCTATTGCTATTTTGGCAATTGAATTTCACCACAGAAAATAATTAATCCTTTGCCAGACAGCAAACAGTATTATACTTGGCTAGCCAAAGCTGGAACACCAGATTTAGGGGATTGGTATTTGGGCAATTGTATTTAACTCCTTAATAAAATATAGAAATTTCTATCCTGAGTTTCTAGGGGTGACAATTAGCACAGCCAAGCCCCTGATGTAGGATATAGCAAAAAAAAAAAAAAATTAGTATTGATGGATTGATGGACTTGGTGGCAGCTTGTTCTGGTGCACCACAAGTCACAAAATGGCCGCCAATCACCCCAGAAAATAAGTGACAGAAAAACGCTCTGTGCAGCCTAAAAACCAGTGAGCAAGTAACTAGCAGAAGTTCAATCATTCACAGCTGTAGATCGATCCGTTCATTAGGTGCTGTTGCTGACTTTTCCCTGCCTAATCTCGCCCTCACAGAAGCTGCGTCCTCTCCCTACACTAATCAGAGCAGTGTGACGTGCGGCGCTACGTGACTCCAGCTTAAATAGAACTACCTCCAACAAAAAGGTCATGCGCCAATTTATAACAAAAGTTCCTTTATTGACCAATCATTAAAACATTATACATAAAATCCATGATTACATAAAGATAAATAGACTATCAACAAGTGGAGGGGCGTACACCCCTGGTCAGTAAGGATCTCTCCCGCCTATATTAGCCAAAATTATAATACGTAAATTGTGAAAGGTATAATACCTAACAAATATATGGCTTTCCTCACTTACTCTGTTGCCCACTCTGAACAACAAACTGAGCCCATGGATACCATCCGGGGTCCAAGTCAATCACATGGTACCCGGGAGGAATAAAACATATGCGCTCTGTTCAGAGAGGGAAAAATCAGATGTACAAATACATGAGGTAAATAATCAACCACAGCTAACTCTAAGGTGCACTTACGGGAGGATACAATACCGAACAAGGGTGGACGCCGTCACCTCAGCCCCAACGCGCGTTTCGCTACCTGCTTTTTCACAGGGGCGTTAGAAGCTGCGTCCTCTCCCTACACTGATCAGAGCAGTTTGACGTGCGGCGCTACGTGACTCCAGCTTAAATAGAGGCTGGGTCACATGCTGCACTTGGCCAATCACAGCCATGCCATTAGTAGGCATGGCTGTGATGGGCTCTTAGGGCAAGAAGTAAAACGCTAGCTGATTGGCTGCTGTGCAGCCCTTCAAAAAGCGGGAAGTAATCGCCGAACAACGAACCCGAACCCAAACTTTTTTGAAAATGTCCGGGTTCGGGTCCGTCTCCCGAACACCCCAAAATTCGGTATGAACCCGAACTATGCTCGAACTGTTCGCTCAACACTACTTACTGGTTTTTGGGCTGCACGGAGCGTTTTTCTGTCACTTTTTTCTGGGGTGATCGGCGGCCATTTTGTGTCTTGTGGTGCACCAGCACAAGCTGCCACCAAGTCCATTAATCCATCAATACTATGTTTTTTTTTTTTGCTATATCCTACATCAGGGGCTTGGCTGTGCTTATTGTCACCCCTAGAAACTCAGGATAGAAATTTCTATATTTTATTGAGGGGTTAAATTCAATTGCCAAAATAGCAATCCCCTAAGGCCCCTTTCACATGGGCGAGTTTTCCACGCGGGTGCAATGCGTGATGTGAACGCATTGCACCCGCACTGCATCCTGACCCATTCACTTCATGAGCGTTTTTTTTTCACGCATCACTTGTGCGTTGCGTGAAAATCGCAGCATGTTCTATATTCTGCGTTTTTCACGCAGCCCTAGCCCCATAGAAGTGAACGGGGCAGCTGTAAAAAACGCATTGCATCCGCAAGCAAGTGCGGGTTTGTTGCGTTTTTCACTGATAGTTGCTAGGAGAAGTTGTTTGTAAACCTTCAGTTTTTTATAACGCGCGTGAAAAATGCATAAAAATGCATCAAAACGCATTGCACCAGCGCTGAAAAAACTGAACAACTGAATGCAATCACAGGCAAAACTGAATGGCTTTGCCTGTGAAATCGCACAGTTTTCACTGAACGCATCCGCAACGCATCCGGACCTAATCCGGACACGCTCGTGTGAAAGAGACCTAATCTGGTGTTCCAGCTGTGGCTAGCTAAGTGTAATACTGTCTGCTGTCTGGCAAAGGATAGATTTTTTTCTGTGGTGAAATTCAATTGCCAAAATAGCAATCCCCTAAAACTTGTGTCCCAGCAGTGGCTGGCAAAGTTTAATAGTGTCCGGCAAAGGATATATTTTTTTCTGGGGTGAAATTCAGTTGCAAAAATAGCAATACCGTAAATCTGGTGTTCCAGCTGTGACTGGACAAGTTTCATAGTGTCCATCATTGGATATATTATTTTCTGCTGTGAAATTCAGTTGCAAAAATAGAAATACCGTAAATCTGGTGTCCCAGCAGTGGCTGGCCAAGTTTAATAGTGTCCGGCAAAGGATATATTTTTTTCTGGGGTGAAATTCAATTGAGAAAAGAGCAATATCGTAAATCTTGTATTGCTGTCTGTAATGTGAACCGTGCCTGATGTGATGAGATTTTATCAAGTAAGAAAATAAAGAGGATTTTATTACTACTTACAAAAACAGTGCTGGAACGCCATTTTTTTCCACAAGTAGTCTAGCACCTCCAAGGCGTAAAGGGCAACCTCAGTATATGTGCCCAATTTGATGACCCAGAAGTTGAATGGGGCAAGGACAAGCTACCCTCTTTGAGGGAGGTATATCGTTTGTGTCCTCTGTATCCCCCAGCGTTCCTCCTACTCCTCTTCCTCATCCTCCAGAACTGTGCCCTGGCTGGACAATTGTGTTCCAGGCCAGGGCCTATGTTGATGTAGATACCCACGCTCGGAGCCACTTGTATTTGGTTGGCCTTAAGTTAAGGATAAGGAGTGTATATAGTTTTGTTTCTTTATATGGTTAGTTTAGCTGCCTTATAGTTATTTTAATATGTTTTTAAGTAAATTTGTAAATAGTTTGTTAATGGTTTGCTTGAAAGGGGGGGGGGGGCTGTTGAGTGTGTAGGGTGTGAGGCTGTTTGGGTTTATTTTCTATCCACTTTCTACACTGTCTATACTGCCACTGTATCTAATTTCATTGTATAATACTGTTGAGGGGGCCCTGACAAAGTCTTTTAGTCCTCCTACTCCTGGATTGGCCTCTTCTAGGTCAGGGACCCAAAACAGTGTGCTTCCCACGCTTCCCTGTAGCTACGCCCCTGGGCAAACTCATCAGTCAGTACATGTACTCTTCCACCATGTTGCTGAAATGCTGCCTCCTGCTAAGACGTTCCTGATCTGCTGGTGGTGCAGATTGTTGTGGCGTGATGACAAAGCTTTCCCACATTTCGCCAATGCTAACCCTGCCTTCTGAGGTGCTGATGGTGACCCAGCTGCCCGTGAGCTGGCTTGGATGCCACCCTGCTGAGAACACGGTTCCTCCTCATCCTCCTCATCCTACTTATCCTCCTCATCCTCCAGAACTGTGCCCTGGCTGGACAATTGTGTTCCAAGCCAGGGACTATGTTGGTGCAGGAACCCATCCTTCGAGCCACTTGGATGTCACTGGCCTTAAGATAAGGCGTGTATATAGTTTTGTTTGTTTATATAGTAAGTTTAGCTGCATTATAGTTATTTTAATATGTTTTTAAGAAAAATTGAAAATAGTTTGTTAATGGTTTGAGTTAAAAGGGGGGTTTGGGGGGCGGAGCTAGCTCTAGTCGGTGATGGCCGCACTGCAGCTCGCTCTGTAACCACATCTACCCCAAGTACCAGCTATCTTCAGCTATCAAGAGAACAATGGTGAAAATTGGCAACCCCAAGCCAGGTGAACCTCCGCTCTCCCTCCAGTCGCAATCCCTAAGCGGGGAAATGGAGAAATTCTTTAAAAAGGCTGTGGCCAAAGTCGCTGCAAGGGAACCAAAGATGGCGCCGGCTCCCGCCCACAAGGCCGCAGCTCTAGCCTCAGAACAGTCGGGAGAAGACAGCGACGCAGACGACTCACGCTCTAATAGAGATCTCCCTCTGACCCGGCGATACCTGGAGAAAGCCCTCAGCAGGGCCCTGGATCCCGTGGTTTCTGAAATCGCGGCGCTCAGAAAAGATGTCCGCCACATTGGAGACCGCGTTGAACAGATCGAGACGCAGCAGGCCGCCATGCTGGATCACCAAACAGCCACAGCCAAATCCCTGTCTTGCTGCAGCACATACCTCAACGAACTGCACAATGCTATTGAGGACCAAGAGAACAGGGGACAGCGCAACAACCTGCGGTTCCGAGGCGTGCCAGAATCTATACCGGCTGGTGAGCTTTTTCATACTATCCACGCTATTTGTAGCAGTCTCCTAGGCCCCGACTTTGCCCTAGACATCATTATTGAAAGGGCACATAGAGCACTACGCCCTAAGCCGAAGCCTGAAGACCCCCCGAGGGACCTGATATGTCGCTTCTTAAACTTCCAAGTGAAAGCAGCAATTTTAGAAGCCGCTCGAAATCACAATGACTTCTCCTATGACGGGGCCCAAATTTCTATCTATCAAGATTTGGCACCATCTACCCTCAGGAAAAGAAAAGCCCTCAAGCCCCTCACAGATTGGCTACGTGCTAACAAGGTCCCCTATAGATGGTCATATCCTTTTGGCCTCTCTTTTCACCAAGCAGGCAAGTGCTTCAATATATCCATGCATTCTGATCTGCCATCGGTGTTTGACCACCTGGGCATACCGCCCCTTGACATCGAGGACTGGTCCCTATACAAGGATTTGGCTGATCTCCCTGACCTCCCATCCATCACGCCGTTTGAGGTCCAACGTACCCCAAAGTCTCAGAAGTCCAAGAAGAGACCTCATCAGTCAACGCCTAAGAGACTCTTGCAAGACCAGTAACATTATGTCTCTGTGATTCTTCACTTTCCACTTGTGTCACCCTATGGGTTCTTACTCTTACTTATTCTTTTCACTCCTTTAGCTCACCTAGAGCTCTTCACCTATCTGACTTTCCTCTCCCTTTTTCAGCTCCTATTTAAACTCACACCTTTATTCTTTTGCGAACTGACCTCTACCTATTTGAAGCGGGATTGCCTCTTCCCTCGCCTTTCTCTATATAGTTAAATGTACAATGGGGGCTGTACGTTAGGTCACAAGACCTTTTCCCCCTCCTGCCTGAGCGTACACACGCTCTCTTACTATGTTTTTGCTTAACTTGACTTTATCCAAGGTTACGTTTCTTTTTATTGTTCTGCCAGTTTCATGTTCTTGTCTTTTTCTCTGTTTACAGTACAGGATTGAACCTGTATGCATCCTGAACAATGACAACGTACTTCCAACCCATCTAACTCAGCACTTCGTATTCAACAATCTCCTCCCCCTCTCAACGCGTTTTTTCCTGGAGGACTGCCACGCACCCTGCTCTTTCCTACATTGGTGAGAAATCATGGCTGACTTACACATAACTTCTTATAATGTTAATCTTCCCACCCTCTCAGACTCCCAGAAATGCTCTCTATCCAACCCCTTTACCTCTGAGGAACTGTCTGTAGCCATACGCCACCTACCCAATGGGAAAAGCCCTGGACCTGACGGTCTTCCTGCTATCTACTTTAAAACTTTTCAGAAACAACTGCTCCCCCTTCGTCAATGCTGTCTTTGCTATGTACACCCATGCCTCTGCTCATGTCATGGTCAATGGGGTCCTCTCCCCCTACTTTGGTATAACCAATAGTACCCGACAGGGATGCCCCCTCTCCCCCCTCCTCTTTGTACTAACCATGGAACCCCTCCTCCAAGCTCTCAGATCAGACCCCCTGATCAAAGGCCCAGTGATAGGGGGCACGGAACATAAACTTGCAGCCTTCGCTGATGATGTCCTGATCTAGACCTCCAACCCCGTCACTTCCCTTCCTTTAATCCAGACCCACCTCTCCAATTTTGGCCTACTTTCAAACTTTAAAATTAACTCTAATAAATCTCTTGTTATCTGCATCGGAATACCCACGCGTATTAAAAACAAACTACAGCTTAACTCCCCTTTCAATTGGTCATCCCCTACGATTACATACCTCGGTATTAAGATAAGCCCCCAAATTACTGACCTTTTTCCCTTAAACTATGTCCCATTAAGACTTTCCATATTTCAAGCAATAGACGACCTCGACAAAAAGGTTCCCACCATCTCGTGGTTCGGACGCAAAAACCTCCTCACCTCTCTTATCCTTCCCCGCCTGACCTACCTCCAGCAAGTCCTTCCCATCCCTATCCCCACATCCTACTATACTTCCCTCAAGCAAAAATTCACTCATTTCCTATGGAAAGGCCGTAAAGCTAGACTTTCCTACCCCCGTCTTATCAGGCATAGATCGGAGGGAGGAATTGGTCTCCCAGATCCTGAACTTTATGGTAAGGCCATACTATTGTCCAGAATCGTAGATTGGCTCCGTGGTTCCCCCCATAAACACTGGGTGGCACAGGAAAGCTCAATTCTGGGTAAACCTCTCCGGGCCTTCTTGCTGGGCAATGAATCCCTCCCTCTATCTCGCCTTTCAGCCTACCCTATATTGAAGGCCACTCTGGCTGTCTGGTCCTGGCTCTCCTCCACTCACTGCCATATCCCCTTCCCCTCTACTTTAATCACTATTCCTAGGTGCATCTGACCCCTCACTATTAGGTTCTTCTCCCAGTGGTCCTCGCCTTACCATCATCCCTATCAGATCGCTCCAAGACGACATGGGCCAACCCCTTTCCAGCACTGCCCTCTCATCCCTTCTGAGCCCACAACCCAGGCGATTTCGCCCTGATTCCACTCTTACGCGCTTTCCTTATGAAACACACGCTTAAAGGCGAGCTTCTACGTCCATTAGTGTGGCTAGAAGCGATCATTTCCATGGGTAAACCCCCTGACAAGCCGATCTCCATGCTCTATAATAAACTCCGCTCTCCCCCCATCATTGTAAAACCTGCCTTCATTTGTTCCTGGGAAAAGGACCTTCAATTAGAATTGCCGCTTGATATTCTCCCTAGACTCCTTGAGACGCCACATAAAACCTCTCGCTGTGTTTGGATACAAGAAAACAATTATAAAATATTGACCCAATGGTATATTACCCCTGTCAAATCTGCTTTTTACTCAGCTGGGGCTTCGGATAAGTGTTGGAGATGTGAGGAAGAGAGAGGCAAATTTTTCCATATTTGGTGGGAGTGCCCACCCATCAACCAATGGTGGTCAAAATTTTTTGCTCAGGCAAATAAGATCTGCCAAACCTCTTTTGTCCCCACGCCTTCCCTTGCGCTCTTATCAATCCCCCCCTCTCACCCTCCAATACACGTACCCTTCCTCTTTCGTCAATTGCTGATTGCTGCCCGTCTGCTCATACCAAAGTTCTGGCTCCAGAGCTCCCTTCCAGACCTTGAAGCCTGGATGACAAAGGTGGACCAGCTCTATCGCTTCGAAGAGATGTCTTCCTGGGAATCTCGCTCCCACTTAAAGTTTCTCAAACTATGGCTCAAATGGAAATCCTTCAGGTTTCCCAACCCCTCTTAGGGCTTCTTTATCCGCCTACCGATAGTGTCCTTAACCTTTACCCTTGAGATGTACGCGTTGATCTTTTGATGGTTTGAGCTACCAACCTGTTATGATGGTGACTTATATTGCTTCAACAATTCTACAACTGTATTTTTGGTGCATGCGGATATGTTTCCTCAACTATTCCTGTACTCTTGTTATTACACTTTGTAATCCTAAAGTATCTCTTCTTACTTAAATGAAAAAAGCAATAAAAATTTTGATAAAAAAAAAAAAAAAGGGGGGTTGGGGGTGTTGTGTGTGTTCGATTAACTGAATTGATTTTCACTGTCTGGTGTTTAGGAATGTCTGCACCCCAAATTCAGCACATGTGGCAGGCAGGGGATGTGTGTCAAACCTGCTAGGCCCAGACCTGCTAGTATATTTCGCCCATTAGCGCACAACACCAGGCCGGGCTGGAGGCTCAGTGGCACCAACCAATGGTCGGTCTGTTGTTTCATGCCTGTCCACAGCTCCTGCGCGGTTCGGGGTTTGTCCCACAAACACACAAGTTTTAAAACAACCTGCTGTCGTTTCCCCCTGGCTGTGCTGCTGTGGGTGGTGAAGGTGTTACGCTGAGTGGATGAGGAGGAGGAAGCCGAGTAGGAGGAGGAGGAAGAGGTAACAGGATACAAATAGAAATGCCCAGCAATCCTCGGGGGCGGAAGGACATTCGCAAAAATGCTATCCGTCTTTGGGCCAGCCGCTACATTTACCCACTGTGTTGTTGGTTATGTAGACGTTGCCACAGATAGCGTTGCGCAGTGCACACTTGATTTTGTCCGCCACTTGGTTGTGCAGGGAAGGCATGGCTCATCTGAAAAAGTAGTGGCGGCTGGGATACACGTACTGTGGGATAGCCACCGCCATAAGGGTTTTAGAACTGTCCACCAGACAGAATGCCAGCATTTCAAAGGACCAGGAAGTTTGAAATAAGTTATTCAGAGCCATGGGTAGGGGGGTACTTCCTCTTTCTATTTCTTTTTCTCTCCAGTGTTTGGGAGATGGACAGCGGATAGCTGAACACTTCCATGGGATTTGGTGGACAATGACAGATGTGGTGGCTTTGCTGCCACATGCTCTGTTTGCTGGGTGACAGGTGCCACTGTCACTCACTTGGGCTCAAGTTTAGAATGTTTATTTATTATTTTTCTGCATTTTTTTATTTTAAGTGATTTCCCTATTCATATATGTTTGCATGGAATTTACCTACATTTTGCTGCCTTTTGCAGCCCTCTAGCCCTTTCCTGGGCTATTTTACAGCCTTTTTAGTGCCCAAAAGTTCGGGTCCCCATTGACTTCAATGGGGTTCGGGTTCGGGGTGAAGTTCGGGTCGAGTTCATATCCCGAACCCGAACATTTTCGGGAAGTTTGGCTCAACTCTAGCCCCGATCTAACACACCCCAACAAATTTGCAAGTTTGTCAGATGAGGGGGATGTCAGTTCAGGGAGAGCATTGTTGCAGCCGGACACTTCCTCTGCCAGACAGGGGAATGTCAGCTCCAGTAAGCAGGAGAGCAGGGCAGGCCAGACAGGTGCTGGTAGTGGGAAACTCAATTATTATGGGTACAGATAGGGCAAACTGTCACAAAGACAGGGATCATTGAGGATCGGCTTGACAGATTACTGGGAGGGGCTGGAGAAGATTAATTAGCCATGGTTCATATCAGAACCAATGACAATGTTAGAGGTAGGTGGAGCATCCTCAAAAATGATTATAGGGATTTAGGTCACAAGCATAGGGCAAGGACCTCAAAGGTAGTGTTTTCCGAAATATTGCCTTTACCACGAGCCACACAAGAAAGGCAGCTGGAGATTAGGGAGGTTAACAAGTGGCTCAAAAACTGGTGTAGGAAGGGGTTTGGGTTCCTGTAAAACTGGTCCGACTTCACTGTTGGCTACAGGCGCTATTGTAGGGATTGGCTGCACCTGAATGGGGAAGGGGTGGCTGTTTTAGGCGAAAAGATGGCTAGAAGGTTGGAGGAGTGGTTAAACTATGGACTGGGGGGGAGGGTAATTACATTATTAAAGGGGAAGATAGTGCAGATAGAGTCCTGGGGCAAGATAATGGAACTGGGGGAGGAATGGAAGGAGGGACTAGAACAGTTCAGAAGGAAAGTCGTAGGTTAAAAAATATACATAAACCTCTTAATTATATGTACACTAATGCCAGAAGCCTGACTAATAAAACTGCTGAACTGGAATTAGTGATGTTTTTATTATAAGTAGCTTATAATAAACTACTAATAGGAGTTTATTATAAGCCACATGATATACCACAGAAAATCGACTTCTAAACTAAATAGACGACTAGGCGGCAAATTAATAGACTAATAGGCGGCAAATCATAATGAGGTTGTCATTATGGGGGACTTCAACTATCCAGATATAGACTGGGAAACTGAAAACTGTACATCTCATAAAGGAAACAGGTTCTTGGCAATAACCAAAGACAATTACCATTCCCAACTGGTTCAGGATCCAACTAGAAGGATGGCCACTCTGGACCTAGTATTAACCAATAGACCTGACAGAACAACAGATGTGCAGATTTGGGGACACCTGAGAAATAGTGACCATAAAGTAATAACCTTCCAATTGTCATTCAAAAGACTGCTTCTTCAGGGAGGAACAAAAATACCAAACTTCAAAAAAGCTAAATTTAGCCAACTAAGAGAGGCCATATCGCCTAACTAACTGGGACAAACTCCTCAAAAATAAAAAATACAGCCACAAAAAAGCATCCTAAAATCTATTTCCATAAGGTATGTACCTTGTGAGAGATACATACCTTATGGAAATAAAAGGTTAAAGGGATTCTGTCACCACCTATAACCCCCGTGAGCTAAACATATGCTTGCTCATGTCCAGGGTAATATTATGATTCCTAAGGTGGCCTTATAAAATCTATTTGTGGCTTTATTTTGCTAAAAAACAGGTTTTACTAACCTGTCAATCACTGATTTAGGGTGCCCAAGGGGAGGTCCATTGATCCATGGTGCATGGCCGCACCCATCACCGTTCGGTGCCCAGTGCTGCTCTCCCTGCCTTCAGCGCCGCCTACTACACCTCTGCGCCGACCTTTCCCTCCCCCTCCTCCCGCTTCCAGATCCCGCGTGCGCGCGTGCACGCGCACAGGCTCAGCCTGATGAGCCCCTGCGGACTGCTGGCATAGGCTTCTTTTTGCGAAGTGCGCATCAGGCCGACGCATGCGCACTTTGCAAAGAGAAGCCAATACATACATACATAGTGCTGTGATGTCACAAGTTCACAACAATACTTAGTGCACCAATCACTAATATGTAGTCAGACCTGTTAAAATGTGAAGTTGCATGTATTGCACAAAAATATGCACATCATTAATTGCCGATTTGCGCAATCGCGAATATGTCTGAGCACTCTATCTGCAAATAAAGCTATTGTAATGTTCTGCCATGCTGACCATTTTCTCCAGACTCAGGAAGCTTCTAGCAGCTTTAAAAATGTAGCAATAGTGACCCACGCCTGTATTGCGTGCGCATTACGCAAATATTACATTGCCGATTTTTGCAATCAACAAAATAACCGCAAATTTGAGACTATATGACGAATATTCTACAAAACATTTGTGAAATATCGGGAATTTGAATATTGCCCCTGCCACTCATCACTAGTTAGTATATAAAATGAGAATGCTTGGACAGTGGGCAAATGTCTGCAAGTTGCTGGCTCAGTGATAAAACAGAGGGTGGTTATTAATGGCACACACTCAGATTGGGTCAATGTCACTAGTGGAGTACCTCAGGGGTCAGTATTTATTAATGATCTTGTAGAAGGCTGGAACAGTAAAATATGCATTTTTGCAGATGACACTAAACTGTGTAAAGTAATTAACATGGAAGAGGGCAGTATCCGGCTGCAGATAGATCTGGATAGATCAGAGGCTTGGGCAGAGAAGTGGCAGATGAGGTTTACACTGACAAATGTAAGGTTATGCACATAGGTAGGAATAATGCAAGTCACCAGTACATACTAAATAGTAAAACACTGTGTTACTCTGACATGGAAAAGGACCTAGCGATGTTAGTGAACCAAAAAATAAGCTGTAGAAACCAGTGTCAGGCCAATAAGAGTTGGTTGCATCAAAAGGGGCATCGATGCCCGTGATGAGAACATAGTCCTGCCACTGGTCAGACCACACATGGAGTACTGTATACAGTTCTGGGCTCCTGTGAACAAGGCAGACATAGCAGAGCTGGAGAGGGTTCAGAGGAGGGCTACTAAAGTAATAACTGGAATGCGGCAACTACAGTACCCAGAAAGATTATCAAAATTAGGGTTATTCAGTTTTAAAAAAAGACGACTGAGGGGAGATCTAATAACTTTGTATAAATATATCAGGGGTCAGTGCAGAGATCTCTCCCATCATCTATCTATCCCCAGGACTGTGACTGAGACTGTGACGAGGCAACATCCTCTACGTCTGGAGGAAAGAAGGTTTGTACACAAACATAGAAGAGGATTCTGTACGGTAATAGCAGTGAGACTATGGAACTCTCTGCCTGAGGAGTTTTTGATGGTGAGTTCACTAAAAGAATTCAAGAGGGGCCTGGATGTATTTCTGGAGCATAATAATAGGCTACAGCAACTAGGGTTGTTGATCCAGGGAGTTATTCTGATCGCCTGATTGGAGTCGGAAAATATTTTTTTCCCCTAAATTGAGGAAAATTGGCTTCTACCTCACAAGGGTTTTTGCCTTCCTCTGGATTAACTTGCAGGATAACAGGCTGAACTGGATGGACAGATGTCTTTTTTCAGCCTTATAAACTATGTTACTATGTTACATTCAAACACTCTTCACCTGACAACTGCACTTGTTCTGTTGAGAGTTTAGTGCGGGTACAGTCTGTTTGAATGGATTACATGACCCTCTATCAGCAGCCATTTTATGGAGAGGACCTTTGTGTGGACAGAACAAAAGACTTTGTTAACAAAGGGACATACCTTATAAAATATAGAAAATGGTGCAGAACAAAGGCTGTATTAGTAAGTAACATAATTTCATCTCACAAACACGTTGGTCAACAATAAACAAAGTGGCTAACCCCTTTAAGATATGTAAATTTACATATATTCTTCCTAGAAACCAATAGCGTGGTCGCATTTCATAAAATAGTCATGCATACGTACTTTTTCTGTATGTCCCTAATGATAAAGATTACCCCACAAGGTCAGTAAACCAAAGTAAATATTTCTGGTTTTCTTGTCCTTTTAGAAAAGGAACTAGCTTGTATGCTTCATTGACATGTGTAATCTTGATAGCATAGTCTGGTTTACTTGTCTCACTTGAATTGAATATATCTGTGGGGGTCATGTTCTGGTTCATACCAAAATGAATCCTAAAATGGTAAGATAGAATTACTCATCATTAAAGGCCATCTGTAAGCAGATTTGTACCTATGAAATTGGCTGACCTGTTGCATGTACAGTCGTGGCCAAAAGTTTTGAGAATTACATAAATATTGGAAATTGTAAAAGTTGCTGCTTAACTTTTTATAATTGCAATTTGCATATACTCCAGAATGTTATGAAGAGTGATCAGATGAATTGCATAGTCCTTCTTTGCCATGAAAATTACCTTTCCACTGCATTTCATTGCTGTCATTAACCCTTTAAGGACTCGGGGTTTTTTCATTTTTGCATTTTCGTTTTGCGCTCCATGCCTTCCGAGAGCCATAACTTTTTTATTTTTACGTTCACATGGCCATATGAGGGCTTTATTTTTGCGGGACAAGTTGTACTTTCCAACGCCACCATTTAATATTGCATACGATGTAGTGGGAAGCGGGAAAAAAATTCCAAATGGGGTGAAATTGCAAAAAAAAAACAATTCTACCACAATTTTACGGGTTTTTAAATTACGACGTTTGATGTGTGATAAAACGGACCATTTAGTTTTATTCTACAGGTCAGTACGAATCCGGCGATACCCAATATGTATAGATTTTCTTGCGTTTTGATAGTGAAAAAAAATTCAAAAGTGGGAAATTTTTTATTTTTTATTTTTGTCGCCATATTTTGACCCCTATAACTTTTTTGTAATTAAGTGTATGGCATTGTATGGGGGCTTATTTTTTGCGGGGCGATCTGAACTTTTAGTTGATACCATTATGGGGTGTGTAGGACTTTTTGATCACTTTTTATTTAATTTTTTTGAGGAAATGAAGCGTTCAAAAATGGCGAATCCGCCATTTGGGCGCTTTTTTCCGTTTTTCTGTTTACCGTATGGGGAATATATTTTTATATTTTTATACCACGGGCGTTTTCGCACATTATGACACCCATGTTGTGTATTTTTTAAAAAAATTATTATTTTATTTTAATTTTGGGGAAAGGGGGTGATTTGAATTTTTAGGTTTTTTTATTTATTTTTTTATTTTTTTATTTCTTTTATTTTTCTTTTACACTGTTATATAGGTCCCATAGGGACCTATATAAATCAGTCATCTGATTGCTTCTAACATAAACTCCAATACACTTGTATTGGAGTTTATGAGATTTACTACTTTCCTATGAAGCCCTATTGCTAACAAGGGCTCCATAGGAAATAGTAAGTGATAGCCTCATGCTGAATGAAAGGCTTGAGGCTATCCCTTACAGCGCTCCGATTCTCCCGATCACCACTAGGGGAGCCGGAGAGCTGCCGAAAGTTTTACTTTCGGTTTTAGCGCACGCAGATGCCGTGGTCGGGATTGACCACGGCATCTGCGGGGTTAAATGATTGCGATCGGCATCGCTGCCGGCCGCGATCATTAGCCGCGGGGGTCAGCTACAGGAAACAGCCGGACCCCCGCAGCGATCGCGCCCACAGAGGGCAGGAGCGGGCGCCATACTTAGGGATCGGACCCATGACGTACCCATACGTCATGGGTCCTTAAGGGGTTAAAGGACCTGCTGAGATCATTTCAGTAATCGTCTTGTTAACTCAGGTAAGAATGTTGACAAGCACAAGGCTGGAGATAATTATATCAGGCTGATTGGGTTAAAATGGCAGACTTTACATGTTAAAAGGAGGGTGATGCTTGAAATCATTGTTCTTCCATTGTTAACCATGGTGGCCTGCAAAGAAACGCGTGCAGCCATCATTGCGTTGCATAAAAATGGCTTCACAGGCAAGGCTATTGTGGCTACTAATCAATAATTTATAGGTTCATCAAGAACTTCAAGGAAAGAGGTTCAATTCTTGTTAAGAAGGCTTCAGGGCGTCCAAGAAAGTCCAGCAAGCGCCAGGGTCGTCTCCTAAAGAGGATTCAGCTGCGGGATCGGAGTGCCACCAGTGCAGAGCTTGCTCAGGAATGGCAGCAGGCAGGTCTGAGCGCATCTGCACGCACAGTGAGGCGAAGACTTTTGGAAAATGGCCTGGTGTCAAGAAGGGCAGCAAAGAAGCCACTTCTCTCAAAAAAAAACCATCAAGGACAGATTGATCTTCTGCAGAAAGTATGGTGAATGGACTTCTGAGGACTGGGGCAAAGTCATATTCTTCGATGAAGCCTCTTTCCGATTGTTTGGGGCATCTGGAAAAAGGCTTGTCCGGAGAAGAAAATGTAAGTGCTACCATCAGTCCTGTGTAATGCCAACAGTAAAGCATCCTAAAACCATTCATTTGTGGGGTTGCTTCTCATCCAAGGGAAGGTGCTCACTCACAATTTTGCCCAAAAACACAGCCATGAACAAAGAATGGTACCAAAACACCCTCCAACAGCAACTTCTTCCAACAATCTAACAACAGTTTGGTGAAGAACAATGCATTTTCCAGCACGATAGAGCACCGTGCCATAAGTCAAAAGTGATAACTAAGTGGCTCGGGGACCGAAACGTTTACATTTTGGGTCCATGGCCTTGTAACTCACCAGATCTCAATCCCATTGAGAACTTGTGGTCAATCCTAAAGAGACGGGTGAACAAACAAAAACCCACTAATTCTGACAAACTCCAAGAAGTGATTATGAAAGAATGGGTTGCTATCAATCAGGAATTGGCCCAGAAGTTGATTGAGAGCATGCCCAGTCGAATTGCAGAGGTCCTGAAAAAGAAGGGCCAACACTACAAATACTGACTCTTTGCATAAATGTCATGTATTTGTCGATAAAAGCCTTTGAAACGTATGAAGTGCGTGTAATTATATCTCACTACATCACAGAAACAACTGAAACAAAGATCTAAAAGCAGTTTAGCAGTAAACTTTGTGAAAACTAATATTTGTGTCATTCTCAAAACTTTTGGCCATCACTGTATGCTTGGCAGCTGAAGACATCTGTGTTGGTTCCGTATTCATATATACCTGCATTAATGAAAAAAAAAATTATGTTTTAATATATGCAAATAATCCTCTAGGAGCAATGAGATCGGCTCTCTCTGCAATGACAGTGTCCCCCTTGATTCTAGAGGCTTATTTCCATATATTAAAACTTAATTTTTCTCAGCAATCTGGACAGATATGAACATGGGACCTTCAGCTGCCAAGCGCACATTTAACAGGTCAACCAGTGTCCTACGTACAAATCTGCTGACTGATGTCCTTTAAAGGTGTTGTCTACTTTTGCTATAAAAATTACATGGAAAGCATGTAAACAGCACTCATATGAGCTGATTGGTGACGTGCCTTAAAGACTTTTAAACATGCTTATATAGCAAACTAGGATAATGGCTAAGCCAGCTTCACATTTACAAATAGCTCTTTCAGAACAAAAGCCTTTTATCAGGGCAAAGCAAATATTAACAGCTTTTCTAGTCGCAAGGTCTTAGGGGACCTCTGGGTGGGTACTATTTCTATTATGGATACAAGGGAATATATGTGAGGATTACTGTTGGCTAGACAATGCTCCTCTTGATTTCTGGGAAATAGATATGCAAAATATGTCTAACATCTGGTGGTATCAGAAAGGCTTAAAAAAGCTAATTTAAATCTCTTTCTCTTCTCTTTCTCTCTCTCTCTCTCTCTCTCCCCAATTTGCCTGAAATGAATCATAAAAGCTTCTTGTCAGTTCAAATTTTTGAGAAATTTGGGACGAATTACAAAATTGTAGAATCAATTTGCTGATCTTTAATCATTATGTTTCCTGGCACTGTATATTTCATGGTATGCATTTAACTTTCCTTGTTAAATTCTCCACTCAAAAAAGACCTCACCTCCAGGTAGTGGTAAAGTGAAAATGTTCATATGAATTTTGTGTACCACAATATAGACTGATATAATTCCCCACATATATAGCCAGTTATTACATTTCTAACTCATAGTCCTTCAAAGAGCTCTAGTTAATTATTATCACTCTTAGCTCTGAGTAAAAGTGAATTCCTGTGAAAACCTTGAGGTGTCATAGACTTAATTACCACTGACCATTTTACATAATTTCTTCGCTATGAAGAAAAGAGCAATGTGGATAATATCAGTAGCAATTATGTAAAGCAGGACAACTGATGCGTGATGCTTGGCAGCTAATTAACTTTTTTTTTTTACTAGTATCACCATAAATATATTCTGACAAATAAACAGTAAACATTTACCTAATACAATGTTAATATCAAATTTGATCTGAAAATGTTATTTGAAGATTCTGTCACAACATGGTCATATTCATATTTTATATACATAAAAAAATGTACAAAGTAACATTTGATCTGGTTTGCATTATTTATTTTTTTCCAGTGGCAATATAGTATAATGTGACATTTATCTTTTAATAAATAGAATATTGGTTATGGTCCCTTACATGAGCAAATAATCTGACTGTAAATTAGTACAGATCAACAATATAGCTTTGTGTTAGTGGTACTTGTTTAGTACAATCAAATTATATCATTATAAGAGCAATCATTATATTATATTGACACAAAATATAGTTAGCAAGATCATTAATCCTCACACACTGTTATGCAAATGGTGTGGACCTACTGTATGACTTGAACAGGTTTGGCTTAGGTCTACTCTCAAGGTTATTATCTAAATGCCCCCCCTCCCCCGGTATTCTGCCTTTAAACCCTATACAGGGATCTGGACTTTGCAGGGGAACCACAGGCCTTCTAGGAGTAGCTTCTGTTCACAGGGGTCAAGAGACATCCGTGTAGAACACCAAGGGATCAGGCAAAACCGTAGTCAGGTACAGGCTGAGGTCAGGGAAGGTGGAGTATGTGCAATCAAATAAACAGATTGAGGGCAGGGCAGGCAGCTAAAGGCCAGAACAGAGTTCAGACAGAAGTCAGGTCAGGCAAGAAAGGAACACATTGGGAAAATAGGCAAAATTTGGTACACAGGTAGACAAAATTAGAGCAGCACACATTTGCAGGGAATGAGCAAACTAAAAGCTATTGCTCCGTTACCCTCCCATAGTGGAAGGTTTCCTAGGTATCCCAAGGTGGCGAGTCATTGGCTGGTGCAGATTACGGTGTGTGCATGCTGGGCCTTTTAAGTGCTGTAGATAGGGAGAGGCGTAGCTGAGAAAAATCAAACCACAGCCTGAATCGAGAGGCAGAGCTACTCCAGTGGCCTGGCCCCCTGGATGGAGGGACAGGAACTATGAGTCTGCTCTGCCGAGAGTGTCAGAGTGGTGTAAGAGATGCGGCGGCCATGCATACTGGAGTAAAGGAGGGGTGGTGGTCATGGACTGCCAACATATTAACATATAGTTTAAATCAACAGCTTTTCTTTCATTCATGTTTGCTTTTCAGTTAATGTGGGTGATGCATTGTAAAGAGTAATTTACCATACTGAATAACCTGATGTTTCAGACCTTTATAAACAGTAAATATGTCTTGAGAAATAAATGTGTAGCACCCGCCTGGATCCATTTATTCATTATGTCACTCATTATCAGTCATTCATTATCTCGCAATCAGCCACATTAACCAGGATCAGCTTTGGATTAGATATGTCCCAAACTATTCTCCGGCGAACATCGCTTGTTCGCGTTCACCGCGGCGGGCGTACATATGCAATGTTCCATCCGCTCCCTATACATCATCATTGAGAAAACTTTGACCCTGTACCTCACAGTCAGCAGACACATTCCAGCCAATCAGCATACCCTCCCTCCCAGACCCTCCCACCTCCTATCAAAAAGCAAGGACAGCATCTATCTTAGAATCATTCTGAAGCTGCAGTGTTAGTTAGAGCAGGGAGAGTGCTACTGCTGCTGAATTGATATAGGGAAAGCGTTAGCTAGGCCAGTGTTCTGTGTCCACTCCAGTCCTCAAAGACTCATCTGCTGTAAGGACAGCGTTCTGACAGCACCAAAAAAAAGCCCTTTTTAGGGCTGGTACATCAGTCTGCTTTTATTTATTTATATATATATATATATATATATATATATTGCAGTTCCCTGCCCGTGTTTGAGAGGCCACAGGCCCACAGACTGTACTGTTTGCACACCACTCATATAGGGTGGCACAGTACCTTGCAGATAAAAAAAGTCATTTAATTTTTACCCTTTAATATAATTGCAGTTGCCTGCCAGTGAGTATCAGGCCCACAGACTGTACTGTGCTCACTGCCCACCACTCATATAGGGTGGAAAAGTACCTTGCACGCATAGTACCACCAATCCCCCAAAAAATGACAGGAAGAGGCAGGCCACCTCGTATGGGCCGTCATGGTCGTGGTGCTGTGATTTCCTTTGGCCCTAGAATAATGCACAGTGTTCAGAGGGCACGTTCCTTAAATTCGAAAAATTCTGAGGTCATAGTTGACTGGCTTACAAAGGACACCCAATCTTCTACAGCTTCCACTCGGAACCTTGATGCACCATCCTCCTCCAGCTCAGCTTCGGGCAGCTCTCAAGTTCCCACTCGCCCGCCCGCCGACACCACCACCAACACTAGCACCACAGCCGCTTCACTTGATCTGTCTTTACTTGATCTGTATTTAAACATCAGTTGGAAAAAATGAGTGATGCGCAACCATTATTGCCCGAGGATGTAAATAACAGGGATATGTCTCAGTGGGGCAGCATTACACACATGGACGTACAGCGTGATGATGATGATGTTGTACCCGCTGCTGCTTCCTTTGCTGAGTTGTCAGATACAAGTGAAGCAGTTGACGATGACGATGTGTCCGTGTCACGTGGGTGCCCACTCGAAGAGAAGCAGAACAGGGGGAAAGTTCAGATTGGGAGACAGAGAGGAGTAGGCGACGAGTTGGAAGCAGGGGGAGGTCATCGCAAGGAGCTAGTTGCAAAGTCAGATATCATGTATCAGCACCTGGGGTCAGCCAGACAGCACGCCAATCAACGCATGCTGTTGCCACCCCCAGAATGCCGTCATTGCAAAGCTCAGCAGTGTGACAATTTTTTGTGTGTCTGCCTCTGATAACAGCGATGCCATTTGCAGCCTGTGCCAAAAGAAACTGAGTCGTGGGAAGTCCAACACCCACCTAGGTACAACTGCTTTGCAAAGGCACATGATCTCATATCACAAACGCCTATGGGATAAACACATGAGAACAAGCAGCACACAAACTCAAAGCCACCATCCTCCTCCTGGTCCAGCATCTTCAGCCACGTCAACCACCTGCCACTCCGCCTCTAACCTTCAGCAGTTTCTGCTCATCTGCCCACAGTCAGGTGTCTGTCAATAAAATATTTGAGCGTAAGAAGCCAATGTCACAGAGTCACCCCCTTGCCCGGCGTCTGACAGTTGCCTTGTCGGAACTCTTAGCCCGCCAGCTTTTACCATACAAGCTGGTGAAGTCCGAGGCCTTCAAAAAAATTGTAGCTATTGGGACACCGCAGTGGAATGTACCCGGACAAATTTTTTTTTCACAAAAGGCAATCCCCAACCTGTACTCTATTGTGGAAAATGAAGTCATGGCATGTCTGGCACACAGTGTTGGGGCAAGGGTCTATCTGACCACTGATACCTGGTCTGCAAAACACGATCAGTGCAGGAATATCATGTACACTGCGCATTGGGTAAACCTGCTGATGGCTGCCAAGCATGGAATGCGTGGCTCTGCAGCGGAGTTGGTGAAACCGCCACGACTTGCAGGCAGGCCGGCTGCCACCCCCTCTACTCCTCCTACTCCATCCTCTTCGCTAACCTCCTCGGCTGAGTCCTCTTCTGCTGCTGCGTCTTGCTCCACATCAACTGCACCCCACAGCTTCCTGGGGGCTATACCACATCCTGGATTCAACAGTGTCACTTCGTCTTTGGGTTGAATTGCCTGAAAGCAGAGAGTCACACAACAGACCAGCACTCCTGTCCGCCCTGAACGCACAAGTGGATCAGTGGCTGACCCCGCACCAACTGGAGATCGACAAAGTGGTGTGCGATAACGGAAGCAATCTGTTGACGGCATTGAATTTGGGCAAGTTAACACATGTGCCGTGCATGGCACATGTGTTGAATCTGATTGTACAATGCTTTGTGTATAAGTACCCACGCTTACAGGACGTCCTCAAGCAGGCCAAAACGGTGTGTGACCATTTCAGGCTTTCCTACAGTGCCATGGCGCACTTTTCCGATATTCAGCCGCGAAACAACATGCCAGTGAGGCGCTTGATTTGCGACAGCCCGACAAGTTGGAATTCAACACTCCTAATGTTTGACCGCCTGCTCCAACAAGAAAAAGCTTTCAACGAGTATTTGTGGTCAGGGCTACATGACACGTAACCGTCTACCTGCCTAACTAACTAAACTAAGTGGCTTGAATTGTTCCATAACCGCTGTGTAGGAGGAATGCCTGAATGGGGGCATACCCTGCAAGGTGTTTATGAAAAAGAAGGGCGAGTTGGGAGGGTACGCAGCACCGTCGACACACCCAGGGGAGGCGCCTGCCTGGTATAGATGTGCTACTTACGCCCCTCCCACAAATACAGGCCAATGAATTGGCTTTCACACTTGTGGTCGGGGCTACATGACACGTAACCGTCTACCTGCCTAACTAACTAAACTAAGCGGCTTGAATTGTGCCATAACCGCTGCATAGGAGGAATGCCTAAAAGGGGGAAAAAACCTGCACCTAAATGATACACAATAGTTGATACCAACAACACTAACATAACCAACCTCTGGGATGCGAGAACATATCTCGACCAGGTTTAAGTATAAACCTATTGAACATGCAGAGCGCCTAATTTCTGGATAACATGGGCCAGAACTTTGTTCCCAGAGGCAGGACATGCTGCACCTGACCTGAAGGAAAGGCCCAGTAGCTATCGGTGTCAACCCTAAAATTGGACACCGGCATACGGACATGCCGCCCAACTGAGAGGTGGTGAGTGGTGCCGTGAGGACCGCAACAAAGTACTCTCAAGGCCTTGGTCTGTTACTGCTGCCATTAATTGCCAAAAGACACGAACCGGGCACCCTGAAAGGAATGTCGGAGAGAGAATGATTATATTGGGGACCAAAAAAATGGCAATAAAACCCAGTGCCAACAACAACACTAACATGACCAACCTCTCGAATGCAAGAACATCTCTCGACTAGATTGAGGTATAAACCTATAGAACATGCAGAGGGCCACTGACCTAGCTTCCGGATAATATGGGCCAGAACTTTCGTGTCTAGAGGCAGCATATGCCGCACCTCAACTGAAGAAAGGCCCAATAGCTGTTGGTTTCAACCCGAAATTGGACACCGGCATATGGACATGCCGCACGACTGAGAGGTGTTGAGTAGTGATGAGCGCAAAGACCCACACTCGACTTCACAACATTTGACAAGCAACCCGCATCACATTCGTCACACATTCACGATTTTGCAAAATTCATTATTTCGCATTCAATATCATGACTTGCGATAAATTTTTTAAGTTATATGCGCGTGCGCATGGAACTTGTATGTTATTAATAATGTTTAAACAGCTTTACACGTATTGAAATAAAGCTGGCGGGAGTCGTTTGTGCGAATGTAAGGGTGCGAAAAGACATACGAATTATCGCAATACATGCAGCATACTGGAGTCTGACACAACCTGTTAACGCTAGGTAGGTAAGGAAATACCGACCGCGAATAGAATAATGCGAATATTCAAGTGACGAACACTTGCAGGACAGTTAACCTATTAAATCTTTACTCTGACAGGAACATTGGAAATTGTTAAAGAAGCAATGAAGGTTGGGGAAATTATGTCTGAAATTATTATACATTTATTTATTTATTTATTTTTTTTTATTTTTTTTTTCCTCCTTAAGATACAGTTTCTCTATCACTCACTATCCACCTTAAGAGCGAATATATGTAATTGCGAATATGGGGTCATGCATTCGACATATTCGCAAAATTTCGAAATCATGACATTCAAGACCAAAACTCGCCCTGCGAATACTCGCGCCCAACATCAGTGGTGAGTGGTGTCGTGGGAACCGCAACAGAGTACTCTCAAGGCCTTGGTCTGTTACTGATGCCAGTAATTGCTGAAAGACACGAAGCGGGCCCCCTGAATGGAAAGTCGGAAAAAAATGATTATATTGGGGCCAAGAAATGGCAACAAACCAGTGCCGGCGGAAGCACCAGAAAATCATATAGTTGAAACTGCCTTGACCTGAGCGATGTGTTCAGTTTGTTGTTGTGATACCGCAAACTGATGAAAACGTGACTTACCCAAGACTCTGAACCTATAGCAACGTATGAAGAAACATCAAGTAGCAAGTTTGTAAGCTGATAAATTTTTATATATAGATATATATATATATATATTTATATTTTTTTTTTCTTCCCCTTTTCCTCCTAAATGAGCAAAAGACGTAATAGAGCACACCAACGGAGAATGGAGAGCTGTGACAGGACCTGAACAGCAAAAATTACATGCAATGATGACCCTGGCTGTGGTAGTGCTGACACTGACACGAGGCATGCAGGCATCAGAATACCAACGTTATGGTTGAAACCGCCGAGGCCTGAGTGACGGGTCAGGTCTGCCGTTGTGACACCGCAAACTGATGAAAAAGTGACTTACCCAACATTCTTGAACCTATAACAACTGTGGGGAGTCGCTCTGGTAGACGGTGGTGCGGGTGCAGTATAGAGGCAACAGGGAGTCCAGAAGGTGCGGAAAACAGTGTTTTATTCACACTTGTATCAAAATAACAGCAGAAAGTCAATTGGTGTTAAGTCACACACATCAGCAAATGAAGGGGAAAACAAAATGTCCAAACACAGGTTCCATTCACCTGGCAGGTTTGATGTGCGGGTTCGCACCTGGCTGTCAGGACAATCCTCCTTCAGGGTTCCAGGACGGCTGCACGCCTCCTTGCTGGGCACGTCCTTCCACCCCAGAGAGCTCCACACCACTAGCAGCAGCTTCCAAGACAATCACTCTCCCAGCTGGTGGTGCTGGCTGAGTTTATAAAGCCCAGCCCAAAACCAGGACTGGGACGTGGGGAGCAGCCACCCACCCTACACTTTAGCTGCTCCCGGTAAGAGCCGGCCCGGATCGGCTTTGCAGCCATGCTACTTAGCAAATGTGTCAGTAGCACTACCTGCTACTGACATCAACAAACGGCTCCTACCTCACCGAGGCTATGAACCTCGGTGACACGTACCTACCATCTAGGACGGCACCCTGCACCTTACCACATACCCCCTTTGTTCAACCCTGAGGGGTGGACACAGGACAAACAGTGTACCCGGGAGAGCGCGTCTGCATTTTTTAATAACCGGCCCGCTCTGTGCTCCACCGTGAATTTAAAATTCTGTAGGGACAGAAACCACCTGGTGACCCGAGCATTCCTCTCTTTGGCTTGGGACATCCACTTGAGTGGGGAGTGGTCGGTCACCAGGCGAAAGCTTCTGCCCAACAGGTAATAACGGAGGGCCTCGAGTGCCCACTTGATGGCCAGGCACTCTCTCTCGACTATGCTGTACCTAGTCTCTGCTGGGGTGAGCTTGCGGCTGAGGAAGACAACGGGATGCTCCTCCCCGTTGACTTCCTGCGACAGTACCGCACCAAGGCCAACCTCAGAGGCGTCGGTCTGGACTACGAAATCCTTCCTGAAATCGGGTGTCACCAAAACCGGGGACCCACACAGGGCCGATTTCAAGGCGGAGAAAGCCTTTTCCGCCTGCTCATTCCAGCGGACCATCCCTGTCTTACGCCCCTTTAACAACTCTGTCAATGGCGAAGCGATAGTAGCAAAGTGGGGCACAAACCTCATGTAATACCCCACAATCCCCAGGAACGACTTTACCTGCCTGGTGGTGACCGGTCGGGGCCAACTCCGTATTGCCTCTACCTTATTTACCTGAGGCTTGATGACTCCCGCCCAATGACATATCCCAGGTATTTGGTCTCTTCCAACCCAATCGCACACTTCTTTGGATTGGCGGTTAGACCAGCTTTCCTCAGGGCATCTACTACCGCCTGCACTTTGGGCAAATGGCTTTCCCAGTCGGTGCTGTGGATGATTACATCATCTAAGTAGGCCGAGGCGTACCGACGATGTGGTCGCAGCACTATGTCCATTAACCTTTGGAAGGTGGCGGGGCGCCATGCAGGCCAAAGGGTAACACCTTGTAGTGATACAGGCCCTGCGTGGGTAACAAACGCGGTTTTTCCTTAGCCGACTCCGTTAAGGGTACCTGCCAGTACCCTTTAGTGAGGTCCAGCACAGAAAAATAACGGGCTTGTCCTAAATTTTCAACAAGCTCGTCTACCCGGGGCATGGGATACGCGTCAAACTTGGACACTTCATTTAACTTACGAAAGTCGTTGCAGAACCGCAACGTCCCATCCGGCTTGGGTATTAGGACTATGGGACTGGCCCACTCACTTTTCGACTCCTCAATGACATCGAGCTTCAACATTAATTGCACTTCCTCCGCGATGGCCCGCCGCCGAGCCTCGGGTACCCGGTATGGTTTTAACCGGACCTTGGCCTGAGGCTCAGTGACGATGTCATGTCGGATGAGGGACGTGCGGCCAGGGAGGTCCGAGAACACATCCGTGTTCCGACTGAGGAATTCCCTGACTTCCTGAACTTGTTTGGAAGACAGGCTGTCTGCAATTTTTACCGTGGTTACGGCTTCACAGGCCTCGAACTGTGGGGCTGGACCCTTTTCACCTAGAAGCCCTGGCCGGGGGCTGTGGTCGTCGGCCGTGTCCCTATCTTTCCACGGCTTTAGTAAATTCACGTGGTACACCTGCTCCGGCTTGCGCCGCCTGGCTGGTGTACTTTGTAATTTACTTCCCTACCTTCTCGATCACCTCATAGGGGCCCTGCCACCTAGCTAGGAATTTGCTGTCAAGGGTGGGTACCAGAACCAAAACCCGGTCTCCCGGATTGAAGTCCCGTACCCGAGCCTGACGATTGTACACCCTACTCTGGGCTTGTTGCGCTGCCTCCATATGCTCCCGGACCAAGGGCAACACCCTTTCCATCCGTTCCTGCATCTGGGCGACATACTCAATGACACTTTTGTGGGGGACAGGCTGCTGTTCCCATGCTTCCTTGGCGATATCCAACAGGCCCCGAGGGTGTCTGCCATAAAGCAGTTCGAAGGGCGAGAACCCAGTAGAGGCCTGGGGCACCTCTCGCACTGCGAACATGAGATAGGGCAGAAGCAGATCCCAGTCCTTCCCATCTCTAGACACCACCCTCTTTAACATATTTTTTAGAGTTTGGTTAAACCTCTCAACAAGACCGTCCGTTTGCGGATGGTAAACGGACGTCCGTAACTGCTTTATACGCAACAATTTACACAGTTCCCTCATTACTTTGGACATAAAAGGGGTCCCTTGGTCTGTCAGAACCTCTTTTGGCAGGCCCACATGGGAAAACATTTCCATTAACTCCTTGGCAATGAGCTTAGCTGAGGTATGTCGCAGAGGCACCGCCTCCGGATACCGAGTGGCATAGTCGAGAACTACCAGAATGTGTTGGTGGCCCCTGGCAGACTTTGGTACAGGCCCAATTAAATCCATAGCGATTCGCTCAAACGGTACTTCAATAATTGGCAGAGGTACCAGAGGACTACGGAAATGAGGTTGGGGGCTAGTTATCTGACAGGTTGGACAGGACTTACAATAATTTTCTACCTCCTTGAACACACTGGGCCAATAAAACCGCTGCAGTATGCGGTCCTGGGTTTTCTGCCACCCCAGGTGTCCCCCAAGAACATGTTGGTGGGCAAGCTCCATGACAAGCTTGCGATATGCTGTGGGCACCACCAACTGTTCAACAGGTTCACCTCGGATTTGGTTCACCCGATACAACATATCCTGTAGAACAATAAATCGTGGGAACATTAATTCAGCCCCTGGTTTCTGGGGTTTACCATCAATTTCCAGCACATTCTCCCAGGCCCTGGTTAGGGTTTGGTCCCGGTGTTGTGCGGTCCCAAAATTTTCCCCGGAGACATTGAGGTCTGCCAACTCAGGTCCCGGTGGCAAGTCCTCCGTGTCTCCCACCATTACACTCAGTGGGGTTGTTTCCCCTCTACCGCTGGAGCAGTGGTCACCCCTACCGCCGGCCCTTCAGACTCGGGCTCCCAGGGTTCTGGCCTTCCAGCGGTATCAGGCCACTCTGCTAGGGTCACCCCTGTCTCGGGTCCCTCAGATACCTTTATTGCCGGCCACAGCGCCGGAAAACCGGGAAGTCCCTCCCAAGTATTAGTTCGTGTGGGAGTGTAGTAGCGACAGCCACCTCGTGGGTCCACCTACCAGCCGCTGTGGACAAAGTCACTAGTGCAGTGGGGTAGTCTTTCAGGTCTCCGTGGATGCACAGGACCCCGACTTTACGGCCAGTATACTCCGCAGGCCGTACAAGGGCAGCCCTTACCAGGGAGACTAAACTCCCGGAGTCCAGCAGAGCCACCGCCAGCGAATCTCCCACCTCTACCTGACACAGGTGGTTATGGTCTTGCACCTCACGGGTGCCAGTTGCGCACAGCTTCCGTGCATACAAGGAGTGGCGACCCCGTAGTTCACCTCCATCAGCTCATCCCGATGCGGACAGTCGGCCCTGATGTGGCCTGGCTCCTGACACCTCCAGCATACCACGGGAGGCGGGCTCGCAGGGGGTATATTCCGTGCAGGCCGCTCTGTCGCCGGACGTTGGAACTGGGGCAGAGGCCTCCGGGGTTTAACTGACCCCTTCCCAGCAAGACTCCCCTGCAGGTTTCTGGTGGCCTCGTACCGCTCCACCAGGTCGACCATCTCCAGGGCATTGGTGGGCGATACCTGGCCGATCCAGTGCTGGAGAGGGTAAGGCAAAGCCCTCCAGAAGACATCGGCTAACAGACGGTCGAGCATAGCAGTGGGAGTCAGTATGTCTGGCTGCAGCCATTTTTGCAACCGTTGTAGCAAGTCATAGTATTGTGGCCGGGCGGGTTCAGCCGGGTTAAACTCCCACTGATGCACCCGCTGGGCCCGGACCAAAACATTCACCCCCAGTCTTGCCAGGATCTCACCTTTCACAGTCGGGTAGTCAGCTGCTTGGTCACCTGGGAGGTCAAAAATACTTGCTGGGGTCCAGACGCCAGGAACGGAGCGATGACCTCTGCCCACTGTTCTCGGGGTAATTTCTCCCTCACGGCCACCTTCTCGAACACCGCCAGATAGGTCTCAACATCATCCGAGGGGGTCATCTTAGGGATCGCGGTACGGACAGCTTTCCGGGCATCGTGGACGCGGTGGGACGCTCCTGCCGCTTGCAACGCCATCACGTGCTGTAACAGTAGCTGGTTGGTCTCCCGCTGCTGCACGTTAGCCTCTATGAGGGCTTTCACAGCCGCCTCCATTTTGTCGGGGATCACAGGCTGCAACTTTGCCGGCTTAATATAGGACATTCACTTTTGCCCCGCAAAAACAAAGTTCGGCGTTCACGCCAGCCTCACTGCGCATGCCCGCATCCGACACCAAATGTGGGAGTCGCTCTGGTAGACGGTGGTGCGGGTGCAGTATAGAGGCAACAGGGGAGTCCAGAAGGTGCGGAAAACAGTGTTTTATTCACACTTGTATCAAAATAACAGCAGAAAGTCAATTGGTGTTAAGTCACACACATCAGCAAATGAAGGGGAAAACAAAATGTCCAAACACAGGTTCCATTCACCTGGCAGGTTTGATGTGCGGGTTCGCACCTGGCTGTCAGCCCAGCCGCAGGACAATCCTCCTTCAGGGTTCCAGGACGGCTGCACGCCTCCTTGCTGGGCACGTCCTTCCACCCCAGAGAGCTCCACACCACTAGCAGCAGCTTCCAAGACAATCACTCTCCCAGCTGGTGGTGCTGGCTGAGTTTATAAAGCCCAGCCCAAAACCAGGACGGACGTGGGGAGCAGCCACCCACCCTACACTTTAGCTGCTCCCGGTAAGAGCCGGCCCGGATCGGCTTTGCAGCCATGCTACTTAGCAAATGTGTCAGTAGCACTACCTGCTACTGACATCAACAAACGGCTCCTACCTCACCGAGGCTATGAACCTCGGTGACACGTACCTACCATCTAGGACGGCACCCTGCACCTTACCACACAACCTAAAAATAAAACATCAAGTAGCAAAGCTCGTAACCAAATGGGAAATTCACCTGTAATGTGACTTTATTTTTATTTATTTATTTTCTTTTCTACTACTTTAGCAAAAGATGTGATTGACCACATCAACTGAGAATGATGAGCTGTAACAGGACCTGAAAAGCAAAAAATGACATGTAAAGACAAACCTGTCTGTGGAAGTATGCCGACACTAACACGAGGCATGCAGCAATATAACGACCTGCAACACGTCACGCCGCTATAGGTGAGTGAATACAAACGATGCCACCATCAGCACGTACATCCTGTGAGATGTGAGTGTATATGCCGTAAAACAAACTAAACTCAGTTCTTGGCGAACGCCAAGCTCACATCTATTTTAGCACAAATAAAGCAATAAAACAAGGCAAAATAACAAAATAAAAGGTCCTCTTGGGTCTCTGCACTTACCTTTTTAGCAAGCAGCCCCCCCAGTGTCCAGCTAACACTCTGAACTGAAGATGGATCCCCAGCACAGGTGCTTTTTTTTTTTTTTTTACACAAACTCAGGTTCACCACCTTAAAGTGGCACACACACATTTTATATTTCCAAAACAAATGAAACAAGACAAAGGAAGATACCTCAACACAGAGGAGCTTACCGTCTACTCAATATACATATCGCAAAATAGCATTTATACTAAAGAAACAATAACACTTTGTAAACAGCAACTCTGCTCCACCTAAATAAATCAGCTGCCTCCCCCTCTATAATGCAAGTAAGGGGATAATACTGGATGTCAGTGTGAACAAGGCTTTAGTCTGTCTGCAGAAATAATGCGGATCACGAGAGAGGTTTGCTGGCAAGCAGTGAAATGGAAGCAAACAAGAAAGACATACAGATATACACAAACTAAGCAAGGTGGCCTGTGCAAAACATAGAAACGGAGAAGACGGAGTCACGCTGACCCCTGCTGCCTAACCGTACTGCCGAGTGGGCACCAAGCGTGGGCTGCCAGGCAGAATCGCTCTGGTGCAGTGCTGCTCCTTCTCACCAAAGGAGCTGGTACAACGCCAGCCGGACTGTAACGGGACGATGCTGCACAAGCTAGAAGCAAACCCTCAACCAACCGGAATGACCTCAACTGGGATCCTGAACGCCGACTGGGTATGGAAGCTGCAGATTCAGTCCATGTGCTGCAACAGGTGGCTCAGACTGCACACAACTACGCAGCACCGTCGAAAAGGTATAAATGTGCTACTTACACCCCACCCACAAATACAGGCCAATAAATTGGCCTTCACACTTGTATGACCGGGGTGCTAGGACAGCCTCTGCGGAGCTGGGTATTTTTTTGCCACGTTACTGGACGCTCATGCGCAATGCCTGTAGGCTCAGGCATCCTTTTGAGGAGGTAACAAACCTAGTCAGTCGCACCGAAGGCACCATTAGCCACCTCATCCCATTTGTTTTCTTCCTGGAGCATGCCCTGCGAAGAGTGCTGGATCAGGCCGTAGATGAGCATGAAGAGGAAGAGGAGGAGTTGTGGTCACCATCACCACCAGAAACAACTTTATCATCATCGCTTGCTGGACCTGCGGCAACGCTGGAAGAGGAGTCTGAGGAAGAGGAGTCAGAGGAGGAATGTGGCTTTGAGAAGGAGGAAGACCAACCACAGCAGGCATCCCAGGGTGCTCGTTGTTGTCCCCATGCAAGGATTCAAATAAATACATGTCCCCTGATAGGGGACTTAATAAAGTTTAAAATGTTAAGAATTGTAGTTCACACTATTTGTGTTGGTGGCACAGTACATTTCGCGGCTCACGCGCAGTGCCCCAAATTGGAAGCAAGAGGACCGACCAACCATCTTTTTCCATCTCCCGGTTCCTAAAATCTATTCCATACACCGGCCCCTGATAGGGGACAAAACAGAGATTAAACTGGTAAGAACAGATTTTTTTGATTTATAAAAAAGAGGACAGCCTCTGCGGAGCTTGGTATTTTTTGGCCGCGTTACTGAACGCTCATGCACAAAGGCTGTAGGCTCATGCGTCCTTTTGCGGAGGTAACAAACCTGGTCAGTCAAACCCAAGGCAATATCATCGACCTCATCCCATATGCGTTTTTTCTGGAACGTGCCCTGCGAAGAGTGCTGGATCAGGCCGTAGATGAGCATGAAGAGGAAGAGTTGTGGTCACCGTCACCACTAGAAGCAGCCTTGTCGCCGTTGATTGCTGGACCTGCGGCAAAGCAGAGAGAGGAGTCTGAAGAAGAGGAGTCAGAGGAGGAAGGTGGCTTTAAGGAGGTGGAAGACCAACCACAGCAGGCTTCTCAGGGGGCTTGTTGTCACCTTTCGGGGACCCTTGGTGTTGTACGTGGCTGGGTGGAGGAAGAGACCTTCAATGACGTCAGTGAGTACAAAACAGAAAGACAAATGGGGGGTCAGTCAGCACATCCCTGTCTGCAGGTGCACGTTATTGTAGCACATATATATACAAACAAAAAAATTTAATAGCACTCTGCCCTGCCTCCATGACAGAAACTGTAAGAGGTAGTTAGTGTACATTTTGATCAAAAGGTAATAAGCCACTCGCCACGCCAAGGCCCTCTCGTGAGTGGTACGCTAAATCCTACCTGTTATGGGCCATGACAGCCACATCAAATCCAGGGAGTGCGGGCCCAGCATGCATGCTGGGATCAACCGTACTTATTAACCCTTTCTGGTGCTATAACAGCCTCCATTAGATCCAGGGACGCAGGTACCAACATGCATGCTGAGCCCACTGTGTTTACCTTTTCCTGGAACCGGATGGTTACTAGCAGGCACTATTCTTAGCATTCAAGGGTGAATTTACATTGAATTTTTTCTATATTGTGACCACTGCCGATTCCTTAATGGGCATCACAACCATTTAACTTTAATACAGAATGCAGACTGTATTTATTTGAACTATAACACATAATTTGACTTGAGAGGATATGCTGCTAAAAACATGTGATGAATGACAAGTACTTGTTTGGCTGATCTTTACCCTGTGTAAAATTACCTTTATTTTTTAGCTTTAAAAAATCTTTTGGGCATCCCTGGTCAAAATTACTGTTACTGTGAACAGTTAAAGAGGACCTTTCACCTGAAAATGCATGTGAAAATAAAGATATACCCTTACTTGCCTGCCCCCCGTAGTGCTTATTCAGCTCTTCTTTTTTCAATATGTGCCCCCGTTTGTCCGCAGTGCCCCCCGCAATATTTGCCGCCTTGTATGCTAATGAGCCATTCGGCTCAACTGAGCTGGCCTGCAAAGGTTCTCCTGGGCGTGTCTGTCTTCTCCCTGGCACGGAGCGCATCCAATCAGCGCACTCTGCTCTTAGCCAGGGAGAAGAAGCTCCAGTTCTCGCGAGAACTGGAGCGATTTCCTCCATCCTGAGCCGATGCCATCTCGAATTCCCGCGGCGAGCAGCGGTAGAGGCGGCAGCAGGATAGGTGAAATCGCTCCAGTTCTTGCGAATCTCGCGAGAACTGGAGCTTTCTTCTCTCTGGCTAAGAGCGGAGCGCGCTGATTGGATGCTCTCCGTGCCAGGGAGAAGACAGACACGCCCAGGAGAACTTTTGCAGGCCCGCCCAGTTGAGCCAAATGGCTCATTAGCATACAAGGCGGGAAATATTGTGGGGGGCACTGCGGACAAACGGGGGCACATATTGAAAAAAGAAGAGCACCACGGGGGGGCAGGCAAGTAAGGGAATATCTTTATTTTGACATGCATTTTCAGGTGAAAGGTCCTCTTTAAGCAAGTTGAAAATAAATCATCTCAAAAGGCATAAAATTAAAGACGACACATTTCTTTGTATTTTATGAAAAAACATATTTTTTTTATCTTTTACACGTTCAAAATAACAAAAAGAAAAAGGGACCAAAGCAACAGTTTGGGCACTCTGTATGGTCCACACCTAGTAGCACCCCTTTGGCATGTACACAGCTTGTGAATGTTTTTTGTAGCCAGCCAAGAGATTTTCAGTTATTGTTTGAGGGATTTTCATCCATTCTTCCTTGCAAAGTCTTCCAGTTCTGTAAAATTATTGGGCAGTCTTGTATGCCCTGCTCTTTTGAGGTCTAATCACAGATTTTCAATGATGTTTATATCAGGGTACTGTGAGGGCCATGGTAAAACCTTCAGCTTGTGCCTTCTTAGGTATTGTCAGGTACAGTACATTGGATTTCCTCAGTTTGAAAAGTAATTAAATGGCGGTTAACAAAAATTGTGCATGTCAAGAGAAGGTCTGGAAGACTAAAATTTTAGAGACAACAGCTCGTAGGATTGCTAGAAAGGCAAATTAGAACTCCTGTTTGACTGCAAAAGACCTTCAGGAAGATTTGCCAGACTCTGTAGTTGTGTTACATTGTTTTACTGTTCAGCGACACCTGCACAAATATGGCTTTCATGGCAGAGTCATCAGAAGAAACCTATCCTGCATCCTCACTACAAAATTAAGTATCAGAAGATTTCAAAAGAACAAGCCTAATGCATTTTGGAAACAAGTGCTGTGGACCTATGAGGTTAAAATACAACTCTGGCCACAATGAGCAGAGCTATGTTTGGAGAAAAAAGGGCACAACATTTCATGAAAAGGATACCTCCCTAAACATTAAAGGGAACCTGTCATCAACTTTATGCTGCCCATACTAACGGCAGCATAGAGTAGAGACAGGTAAGTTGATTTCAGTGGCCTGTCATTTAAAAGTAAGTGGTTGCCAAGAACCAACATCACAATCATTGCAGATTGGGCCTGGAAAAGAGTCACGGCCACCTGGGAAGAGTCATGGTTATTCGTAATCTCCTGCTCTCCCTGCCCACCTGCTGATGATTGACAGGCTTCTACTTAGTTTTCTCCCTCTCTCTCTAGGAGAGAACTGCCAATCATCAGCAGATAAGTGAGAGTGCCGGAGATTATGAATAACCATGACTCTTCTCAGGTAGATTTGACTCTTTTCAAAGCCCAGGCTGCAATGATTATGATGTTGGTGCTCAGCAACCGCTGACTTTTAGCTCTGAATGACACACCGCTGAAATCAGCATTTCTGTCACTAATTTATGCTGCCCTCAGTGAGGTTAGCATAAAGTTGATGACAGGTTCCCTTTAACCCCTCCAGGACCCTGGACAAGAATACTCGTCCTAACTGAGCGGTACTTAGCACATTAGGACTAGCATTCTCATCCTACAGTTAAACTGTCACCATGTCTGCAGACATGGTGACAGTGCTGAGACCCCGTCTGTTACACACAGCCAGGGGTCTCAGCTAACCAGCCGGGGACCAATCAGGTTGGTCCCCGGCCAGCGATCGCACTGATTGGCTAGTCTGTACAGACTAGCCAATCAGAGGATTCTAATGCCGGTTCAAAGGTTCTGATCCCCGTAGTCCATGACTGCGGGAATCAGAACCTTATAAAATGTATGAATGATATCCCCAATGACTCCCCCCCAAGCCCTCAATGTCCGCCTGATTTGCCCCCTATGTGGCGGTGAGGCATGCAGGTGGTGCAGGAGACGGGCGGCGCGGCGTGCAGGATCGCGATCCCCCGCCCACCTCCTCTATAATATTAATTGGTGGTCTAGCGGTGTTAGCAGAGTGTCAGCAATGTGCTGACACTTTGCTAAAAACAGCTGGCATCTGTGCTTGTACAGATGCCAGCCGTTCAACCCCTTCCATGCCGTGGTCCGTATGGACCGCTGTATGGAAGGAGTTAACAGGGAGGGTTGCTCCCTCCCTCTCCCATCGGGGGGCTGCTGTGCCTTTTCAGCCCCCCGACAGGATGAGATCACAGAGGGAGGGGGCCCCCCTCCCTCCCCATCACCCCCTGCTCTGGCGTCCTGCTTGCCATGGTAGGCGTCCTGCTTGCCATGGTAATAGTAACTCTGATAAAGGCAGAAGTCTGACTAGACAGTGTAAAGTACAAAATACAGTACAGTACACTATATAGTGTACTGTACTGTAATATACTGACATCAGACCCACTGGATCTTCAATAACCAAGTGGGTTTGGATCAAAAAAATGTAAAAAAAAAACAGTGAAAAAACATAAAAATTGAAAAAACATAAAAATTGAAAAAATAAAATACACTACAGATATTAGGTATCGCAACGTATGTAAAAACCTGCTCCATAAAAATATCACATGACCTAACCCAAGTAACTCAAGTAAATACCGTAAAAAATAAAAAAATGGTGTAAAAAAAGCCATTTTTTGTCACGTAACATCACAAAAAGTGTAATACCAAAAAGGGGTATGCCTCCCAAAATAATACCAATCAAACCGCCATCTCATCCCGCAAAAAAATGAGCCCCTACATAGCACAATCGCCCAAAAAAAAAAAAGAAAAAGGCTCTCAGACTATGGAGACACTAAAACATATTTTTTTTCTAAAAATTCATATTTTTTTTCTAAAATGCTATTATTGTGTTAAAGTAAAATAAATAAAAAAACGGTATACATATTAGGTATCGGCGCATCCGTGTAAACCTGCTCTATAAAAATATCACATGATCTAACCCCTCAGGTAAATACCATAAAATTTTTTTTTATAAAAACTATGTAAAAAGTTATATGCACTCAAAAAGGTGCCAATCAAACCATCATCTCATCACGCAAAAAATGATACCCTACATAGGACAATCGCCCCCAAAAAATAAATAAATATGGCTCTCAGACTATTGAAACATTAAAACATGATTTTTTTTTGTTTCAAAAATGATATTATTGTTTAAAACTTAAATAAATAAATACAAAGTATTCATATTAGGTATTTCCGCGTTGGTAATAACCTGCTCTATAAAAATAACACATGACCAAACCCCTCAGATGAACAGAGAAAAAAAAAATGATAAATACGGTGTCAAAAGTCATTTTTGTCACCTTACATCACAAAAAGTGTACTAGCAAGCGAACAAAATTTCATATGCACCCCAAGATAGTGCCAATCAAACTGTCATCTCATCCTGCAAAAAATGGGCTCCTACATAAGACAGTCGCGCAAAAAATAAAAATTAAAAATATGGCTTTTTGAATGTAGAGACACTAAAAAATATTTTTTTCAAAAATGCTTTGTTATAAAAAACTTTAAAAACAAAACAAAAGTATTCATATTTGGTATTGTGGCATCCGCAACAACCTGCTCTATAGAAATAGCACACAATCTAACCTCTCAGATCAACGATGTAAATAAGAAAATTAAAACGGTCCCAAAACAGCTATTTTTTTTCAAATTTTCCATTTTAATCCATTTTTCCAGTAACAAAGCAAGAGTTAACAGCCAATCTGCCAGTCGTAAACTGCTGTATGGCCAAACGGCAAAGAAGGAAGGGAACGCCATATGGTTTTTGGAAGGCAGATTTTGCTGGACTCGTTTTTTACACTATGTCCCATTTGAAGCCACCCTGATGCATCCCTACAGTCGAAACTCCAAAAAAGTGACCCCATTTTGGAAACTACGGGATAAGGTGGCAGTTTTGTTTGTACTATTTTAGGGCAAATATGATTTTGGTTGCTCTATATTACACTTTTTTTGAGGCAAGGTAACAAAAAATAGAAATTGTGAAATTTCATCTCCATTTGCCAATAACTCTTGTGGAACACCTAAAGAGTTAACAAAGTTAGCAAATTTGGTTTTGAATACCTTGAGGGGTGTAGTTTCTTAGTTGGAGTCACTTTTATGGAGATTCTACTCTAGGGGTGCATCGGGGGCTTCAAATGAGACATGGTGTCAAAAAACCAGTCCAGCAAAATCTACCTTCCAAAAACCATATGGCATTCCCTTCATTCAGTGCCCTGCCGTTTGGCCAAACTGCAGTTTACGACCACATATGTGGTGTTTCTGCAAACTACAGAATCAGTTCAATGAATATTGAGTTTTGTTTGGCTGTTAACCCTTGCTTTGTTACTGGAAGAAAATGGATTAAAATGGAAAATTTTCCCCAAAAATCGAAATTCTGAAATTTTATCTCCATTTGTCATTAACACTTGTGGAAAACCTAAAGGTTTAACAACGTTTGTAAAATCAGTTTTAAATACCTTGAGGGGTGTATTTTCTAGAATGGGTTCATTTTTGGGTGGTTTCCATTAGGTAAGCCTCACAAAGTGACTTTAGACCTGAACTGGTCCCTAAAAAGTGGGTTTCTGAAAATTTCTGAAAAATTTCAAGATTTTCTTCTAAACTTTTATGGCATTCCCAAAATGATCGACACATGAAGTAGACATATGGGGAATGTAAATCAATAACTTTTTTTGGTGGTATTACTATGTATTATAGAAGTAGAGAAATTGAAACTTGGAATAATGCAAATTTTTCAAAATTTTTGGTAAATTTGGTATTTTTTTATACATAAAAATGAAATTTTTGACTCCATTTTGCCACTGTCATGAAGTACAATATGTGACGAAAAAAACTATCCCAGAATGGCCCGGATAAGTAAACGTGTTTTAAAGTTATCACCACATAAAGTGACACTGGTCAGATTAGCAAAAAATGGCCGGGTCCTTAAGGTGAAATAAGGCTGGGTCCTTAAGGGGTTAAGCATGGGGGAGGATCAATCATGTTTTGGGGTTGTGTTGAAGCCAATGGCACAGAGAACATTTCACATGTAGAAGGAAGAATGGATTCAATGAAATTCAAGCGAATTTTGGAAGCAAACATAATTAAAAAAATCTGAGTTGAAAAGAGGATGGCTTCTACAAAAATCCACAATAGACTACCTCAATAGGCACAAGCTGAAGGTTTTACCATGGTCATCAAAGTCCCTGATCTGAACATCAATGAAAATCTGTGAATTGACCTTAACCCCTTAAGGACACGGCCCTATTTCACCTTAAGGACCAGGCCATTTTTTCAAAATCTGACCATTGTCACTTTATGTGGTGATAACTTTAAAACGCTTTTTCTTATCCAGTCCATTCTGAGATAGTTTTTTCGTCACATATTGTACTTCATGACAGTGGTAAAATGAAGTCGAAAAATTTCATTTTTATTTATAAAAAAATACCAAATTTACCAAAAATTTTGAAAAATTTGCAATTTTCCAAGTTTCAATTACTCTACTTCTATAATACATAGTAATACTGCCAAACAAAGTTATTGATTTACATTCCCCATATGTCTACTTCATGTATCGATCATTTTGGGAATGCCATTTTATTTTTTGGGGACGTTACAAGGCTTAGAAGTTTAGAAGCAAATCTTGAAATTTTTCAGAAATTTTCAAAAACCCACTTTTTAGGGACCAGTTCAGGTCTGAAGTCACTTTGTGAGGCTTACATAATAGAAACCACCCAAAAATTACCCCATTCTAGAAACTACACCCCTCAAGGTATTCAAAACTGATTTTACAAACGTCATTAACCCTTTAGGTTTTCCACAAGAGTTAATGGCAAATGGAGATAAAATTTCAGAATTTCGATTTTTTGAAAATTTTTCCGTTTGAATCCATTTTTTCCAGTAACAAAGCAAGGGTTAACAGCCAAACAAAACTCAATTTTTATTGCACCGATTCTGTAGTTTTCAGAAACACCCCATATGTGGTCGTAAACTGCTGTATGGCCAAACTGCAGGGTGCAGAAGGAAAGGAGCGCCATATGGTTTTTGGAAGGCGGATTTTGCTGGACTGGAATTTTGACACCATGTCCCATTTGAAGCCCCCCGATGCACCCCTAGAGTAGAAACTCCATGAAAGTGACTCCATCTAAGAAACAACGTCCCTCAAGGTATTCAAAACCAGTTTTACAAACTTTGTTAACCCTTTAGGTGTTCCACAAGAGTTATTGGCAAATGGAGATGAAATTTCCGAATTTCTATTTTTTGTTACCTTGTCTCAAAAAAAGTGTAATATAGAGCAAACAAAAATCATGTTTACCCTAGAATAGTACCAACAAAACTGACACCTTATCCCATAGTTTCCAAAATGGGGTCACTTTTTTTGGAGTTTCTACTGTAGGGGTGCATCAGGGGGGCTTCAAATGGGACATAGTGTCAAAAAAACAGTCCAGCAAAATCTGCCTTCCAAAAACCATATGGCGTTCCCTTCCTTCTGTGCCCTGCCGTTTGGCCATACAGTAGTTTACGACCACATATGGGGTGTTTGTGCAAACAAGAGAATCAGGGCAATAAATATTGAGTTTTGTTTGGCTGTTAACCCTTGCTTTGTTACTGCAAAAATGGATTAAAATGGAAAATTTGCAAAAAAATAGCTGTTTTGGGACTGTTTTTATTTTTTGTTATTTACATAGTTGAACTGACAGGTTAGATTGTGTGCTATTTCTATAGAGCAGGTTGTTACGGACGCGACAATACCAAATATGACTACTTTTTGGGTTTTTTGTTTCAGTTTTACATAATAAAGCATTTTTGAAAATAATTTTTTTAGTGTCTCCACATTCTGAAAGCCATAGTTTTATTTTATTTTTTGGGCGACTGTGTTATGTAGGGGCTCATTTTTTGCGGGATGAGATGGCGGTTTGATTGGCACCATCTTGGGGTGCATATGACATTTTTGGTCGCTTGCTATGACACTTTTTGTGATGTAAGGTGACAAAAATGGCTTTTGACACCGTATTTTATTTTATTTTTTTGCTGTGTTCAGCTGAGGGGTTAGGTCATGTGTTATTTATATATATCAGGTTGTGACGGACGCGGCGATACATAATATGTATACTTTTTATTTATTTATATAAGTTTTACACAATATTATCATTTTTTAAAACAAAAAAAAATCATTTTTTAGTGTCTCCATAGTTTGAGAGCCATATATATATATTTTTTTGGGCGATTGTCCTATGTAGGGGCTCATTTTTTGCGGGATGAGATGGCGGTTCGAATGGTACTATTTAGGGGGTCATATGACTTTTTGATCGCTTGCTATTACACTTTTTGTGATGTAAGGTGGCAAAAAAATGGCTTTTTGACAAAGTTTTTATTATTTTTTTTACAGTGTTTACTTGAGGGGTTAGGTCATGTGATATTTTTATAGAGCAGATTCTTACGGACGTGGAGATACCCAATATGTCTACTTTTTAATTTTTTTACATTTAACACTAAAAGCATTTTTGAAACAAAAAAATCATGTTTTAGTCTGAGAGGCATAGTTTTTTATTTTTTGGCCAATTGTTTTAGGTAGGGGCTCGTTTTTTGCGGGATGAGATGGCGGTTTGATTGGTACTATTTTGGGAGGCAAACGCCTTTTTGATCGCTTTGTATTACACTTTTAGTGATGTAATGTGCCAAAAATGGCTTATTTACACCATTTTTTTTTTTTTTTTATGGCGTTCACCTGAGGAGTTCAGTCATGTGATATTTTTATAGAGCAGGTTTTTATGGACGCGGCGATACCTAATATGTGTAGTGTATTTTATTTTTTTAATTTTTATTCAGTGATATGTGTTTTTTCATTTTTACTTTTTTTCACTTTTTACAATTTTTTGACCCAGACCCACTTGGTTCTGAAAGATCCAGTGGATCTGGTGTCTGTATAATACAGTACAGTACACTATATAGTGCACTGTACTGTATTTTGTACTTTAGAAAGTCTGAATAGACCTTTAGCAGGTTTATTCAGACTTTCAGCACCATGGAGAGCAGGAAGCTTCTGAAATCGTCCTGTCTCCATGGCAACCATCACCCGCTGCCATAACTGGGCAGGGGGTGATGGATGGGGAGGGAGTGGAGCTCCCTCCCTCTGCAATCCCATCCTGTTGGGGGGCTGCAAAGGCACAGAAGCCCCCCGATGGGAGAGGGAGGGAGCGCTCCCTCCCTGTTAACCCTTCCATACCGCGGTCCGTATGGCAGATGCCAGCCGTTTCTATCAGAGTGTCAGCAATGTGCTGGCACTCTGATAGAACCACTAGACACCAGGGATAGATTACAGAGGAGGCGGGCGGGGGATCACAATCGCGATCCCGCCCGCCACACCGCCCGCCTCCCGCCGCCCGCAACCACCCCCCCCCCTGCACCCCCGCAGCCACAATATGATTGGGGGCTGCAGGGGAGGTTAAAAAAAAACCGTTTGGGGGCATTAACTCTCTGATCCCCAGAGGGGGGTTCAGAGATCGCACAGAAGCGCTGCAAACCGCAGGTCTGAATTGACCTGCGGTTTGCAGCAATCGCCCATATGGGGGGGTCACAGGACCCCCCTGGGCATTGTAACAAGGTACCTGCTGAATGATTTCAGCAGGTACCTTGTTCCGATCACTGCCAGCTGAGCAGCAGTGATCGGAACAACTCATGACGTACCGGTACGTCATGTGTCCTTAAGGACTCGGGAAACATGCCGTACCGGTACGTCATGTGTCCCAAAGGGGTTAAAAGAGCAGGACAGCCCAATAATCTGAAAGAACTGGAAGACTTTTGCAAGCAAGAATGCATGAAAATCCCCCCAAAAAGAATTGAACGACTCTTGGCTGGCTCCAAAAAGAGTTTACAAGCTGCGATCCTTGCCAAAGGAGTTGCTACTAGGTAGTAAACATGCAGGGTGCCCAAACATTTGCTGTGGGCCCTTTTCCAGTAATTTTGACCAGCGGTGCCCTAACTTTTGCATATCACTGTATAAAACTGCCCCAAAATGTCATAGATGACACTCTGAGGTCTCGTAGGACTATATCTAAAACTTTTCAAGCTTTTAACGCCAGGAAAGCGTTAGCAATGTAAAAGTGCCAGTGACATATATAGCTATGGATAAACACATGGTACCAGTGGCAACAAACAGCCTGTTTAATAACTTCCTGCACTGACAGATTTTCTTTATAATTAAAAACAGGTTCAGAAATGATCACTTATTTCAATTTTACCTTCTCTCAACCTGCCTGAACTACTTTTTAATGGAAAAAAAAAAAACACAGATCTAGTGGTCTAGAATCCATAGCACAAGTCAAGAAGTTAATTAGCTAAATACATTTAAGCAAAAGTGAGAAAGATTTACAAATTAATTCTTATATTTGGAAGCACTGATTAAAAGTTTCATTTATATGTAGTAAGTGGTTTATTCATTTATATATGTCCTTTCACAATGTGAGTGAATATCCTATTTTCATAGAAATAAAATGGAAGTTTATGCTTTAATTTTTTTTGTAGATTTATATTATTAAAAGGACTGACACCACTAGGAAGGGGCTGGGATGAGCAAGACAAACATACCTTTTTGGAGCTTGTTTTAACTGGAATACTGTGAATATGAACTCTCTGCTCTGAGGTGCCTCGCAGACATTTCCCTCTGCTCTGCTCTTACTGACAGCTGTAGTTACCTTCTGGTTGAATGCTACTGCTGTCATTCAGAGCAGAGGGAAGGGACTAAGAAGCAACTCAATGCAGATAGCAGATTCACCTGCAGGAGCAGACTCTGGCAGAAAAAAAGTTCATATTCACACAACTTCTAAAATGTTATTGCATTGGAATTTATAATAATCACAATCAGATTATTGTATATTATAGTCCCCTATGGGAACTATATAAAAGTGTAAAAAAAAAGGTTTGAAAAAAAAACCCAAAAAACAAAAAAATTCAAATCACCCCCCTTTTGCCAAAATAAAAATACAAAAATAAAAAAAAATACACATCATGGGTGTCGCAATGTGCGAAAATGCCTATACTATAAAGATATTAAAGAATATTCCCCATACGTCAAACAGCAAAACGGAAAAAACGTCCAACTGGCGGGTTCGCCATTTTTGGTCGATTCATTTTCCACAAAAAATTAAATAAAAGGTGATCAAAAAGTCATACACACCCCAGAATTGTATCAATAAAAAGATAAGAATATGACGCAAAAAGTGAGCCCCATAAAGATCCATACATCTAATTACAAAAAAGTTATAGGGGTCGAAACATGGCAACAAAAAAGTAAAACAGATTTTTTTCCCACTTTTGAATTTTTTTTCACTATCAAACGCAAGAAAACCTATACATATAGGGTATTGCCGAATTCGTACTGACCTGTAGAATAAAAGTAACCAGTCAGTTTTATCACACATCGAACATCAGAATTTAAAAACCGCAAAGCTGTGGGGGAATTGCTTTTTCTTTGCAATTTCACCCCATTTGGAATTTTTTTTCCGCTTCTCACTACATCATATGCAATATTAAATGGTGGCGTTGGAAAGTACAACTTGTCCGGCAAAAAACATGCCCTCATATGGCTATATGAATCGAAAAATGTAAAAGTTATGGCTCTGGGAAGGCAAGGAGCGCAAAACCCCCCCACAAAAAATGATACATTTCTGGTCCTTAAGGCCTCTTTTACACGAGCGTGACAAGTTAGCTCCGGATGCGTTCAGGGTATGTTCAGGGAAAATGGTGCAATTTGTGCAGTAGAACAAGTCAGTTTTCACTGCAATTGCGTTCAGGGTTTGCGTTTTTTCCACGCGTGAAAAAAAACGCAACCATCCTGTTGAGTCACATGTTCATTATTAAGACATGTAAATACCCACAGCATGCTCTTCTTTTTGGGAAAGTTCCATTTTGTGTGGATAGAAGCTGTTGTGTTCTGTGTTTGATTTTGTTCCTTAGCAGGATGTCAGCTTTCTCCTTATCGTATACTGACCATGTGATTTTGCACTGGCTGGTACACCATTGCTTTGGGGTACGGAGAGAAACGATTGAGGAGGAACTGCAGAGGAAGAGAATGTGGGTTTATCCTCTTATGGCACAGAGGGCTTTTAAAGGTCAGTTTGCCAGCCTGTATTCTGACCTTCGCGCCCTGCCAAATTTTTAGATGATGTTTTCAGTATGTGCCTCAGCCCCGGAAAAAACTAGTGCATGCACCACTTTTTGGGGGTGTGGACAGATCACATACCCCTTCAAGTTGAATGAGTCTGGATCTGTCAGCGGCATACGCACGTATGCAGCCATGCATTTAGGGGTGCAAATAGCGCTCTCCAATGCACAGAACGGGCAGCACAAGTTATTGTGCCTGAGCCATAAAAGAGAGTATGGTTACAGTGTTTTCATAGTTCACTGATCTTTTTTCTTTTTCCCTACAGATTTTTGGCCACGGGGAATTCATTTTCGTCCCTCCACCTTGAGTTTGGCATGGGGACCTCAACCATAGCTGGCATAGTAAGGGGAACTTGTGCCATTATTTGGTTGCGTCTGCGAGCTGCCGTGCTGCCACAACCAACAAGGCAGCAGTGGCTTCAGATTGCCCAGGGCTTCTTGGAGAGGGCACAATTTCCCAATTATATTGGTGCACTTGACAGGAAGCACATATGGGTGAAGAAGCCACCGAACTCAGGGTCCCGATTCTATAATTATAAACGTTTTTTCTCTGTAGTTTGTTGGCCTTGGTTGACACAAACTACAGGTTTATAATTGTAGATATTGGGGCCTATGGAAGTTCGGCAGATGCTCGCATTTTCCAGGCTTCCAGAATGAGTCGGTGGCTTCAGTCCAACCAACTGGACATTTCCCAGCCAGCTCCTTTTCCTGGATCCTCTGGACCACCTGCACCCTTTGTCATAGTTGGCGATGAGGGGTTTGTGCTCTCTCTAAACCTCATGCGTCCTTTTCCCAGGTGAGGATTGGACGAGAAAAGGTGCACCTTCATTTATCGATTAAGCCGGGCCTGAAGATTTGTGGAGTGTGCCTTCGGGATCTTAGCCAGCAAATGATGTATCTTTCTTTCGGCCATCCAGCTGGCCCCAGAAAATGTCAACACAGTCATCAAAGTGTGTGTAGTCCACCATAATTACATTATTCGTATATATGAGGCTACTCAGGATGAAGATGCACATGCCTTTACAGCACCAGACCATGGAGAGTCCTCTCAACTTGGAAGAGCTGGTTCAGCAGGACTCGTTTCTTTTTCCTTCCCGGCAATCTTCCCATGGGGATACCTAATTTTTGCTACATTTTCACTCAAGATGACTATATAGAGTGGAGATATCCTGGATGGATATGGTTTTTAGTTCATTTTTTAAAAAATTTTATAGTTAGGGACTCGCAAGACAATGAGGACCCTTGATGTGGCATTATCATCCGGGGGAGATCTATCAGAAATTGCGAAATATACCACTAGCTGATATTCTCTTGATATTTCTCCCCAATATGTTTCTTATAAATGTCTGTGAAATATGGACTAATACCTCATTATTAGGAACCGAGCAATGTGATGTGGAATATCTGTGAAAACATTTGTAATGGTAATTGTGGATAAGGAGAACACCAAAAGAAAAAACTTGACCAAGTACACACACTATGCCTCCAAGCTAGTGAAAAGTGAAAGGTGACCTCCTATCCATCCCGGAGCCTCGCCATGACAGGTGATAGTATAAGCAAGTCCTCAAGGTGTGTGAACTCATACACTGGAACCTATGCCCTGCTGATACTGTCACAAGGCCGAATGTAGAGAGCAGGGGATGAGATAGCCCTTACCTTTCACCGTGAAGGGCCCATCGTCTCCATGAGACCGAGCCAAAACACACAACTAGGAGAATCTAGAAAACTTAGCTTGAGATGAGCGGGACGCAGAGGATACCCAAACAACCAGCATTGGACTGGCGATAAGGTAAATATGCAGAGCTAGGTACACCCTGAGAGGCGAAAGGAAAGTTAGCCTCTTCACAGACACCAAGCAGCATCTATGGAGAGGTGTGATCCGGCCAACAACCAACAGAAATGAAACACCGAAACACCTGTCAGATGCACTCACGTGTCTCTACTCCAGTGATGGACAAAGTGCGGCTCTCCAGCTGTTGCAAAACTACAACTACAACCATGCCCTGCTGTAGGCTGATAGCTGTAGGCAATCTTGGCATGCTGGGAGTTGGAGTTCTGCAATAGCTGGAGAGCCGCACTTGGCTCACCCCTGCTCACGGCTATCTGATATTCTCTGAGATGTCCCAGGAGAATATGGTGGTTTTGTCTAGTAGGAGTATTGTGCCTACTTTACTACATATTAATGTATGTAATGTTGAAATAAAAGTGTGTATATTGTAGTCCATGATATTTTAAGGACATGTATTCTGAAAAAGATGTTGATTAAAGTACGTATTTGGGCTTGCGCACTTGAAATAAAGGGTATACTTATTTTAATACTATAGCACACATTCCAATACATCCAAACTGTACATTGTGTGTGTAATGTATGATCCCGAGCGAGATGTGGAATGAGTCTGTAAACAATAAAGTTAAATAATAAAGTGTTAATAATAAAAAGCAGACAAGTAAATAACCAAAATAAACTTTTTTAATAAAAATGATCTGTTTCACCTTTCTATTTCTTGCCAATAGTACCTCCTGTACTGGGCAAAATAACAAAAAACACAAAAAAACATAAATTATAATTGTAAAAAAACATGTGGGCGAGGATGCGCCGGCCTCATACTGTGGGCCATGGTAAGTGGCATGTGAGGAGGGACCTGGCTGTGGCGCTGGCATACTTTGGGAGGATGAGGGGCCTGGTTGCCGGTAAGCGGGCTCTCTACTATATGTAGGCCCATAATGTTGAGGTGGGGGACCATAGTGTCGCCCTTGAGGAGAGTATTCAGGTGGGTGTGGGTACATTGGCGAAGGTGGCCTTGGCACAGGCCCACTGGTGTTTCCATAGATCCGCCAGTTCTCACAGGCACGAAAAAGATCCAAAGGAGTGGCTCCCTCCTGAACAATACTGATTACAGATTGGGTACGAAAGTATAATTCTGGAGGCAGATTCCGAAAGTGGGTGGCCAGACTCATCGCATAGAGGTCGAAAGTGTCGCATGCACATGACAGATGGTGGGATATTATTACTAATATTTCTTACACCAAGCCCACATCCAAATTGCATTGAAGGCTCAAATATAGTTAGCTTATATATACGTTACATAATATTATTCACATTACTATAACATCATTCGTAGATTAGGAAGATATTATTTACGAAAGCAAATCCATAATGTCACGGAGGAACATAAGCTGCTCCTTAAACATATATGGCTGCTTCTTTGGGAGACCCACTGCGGCTATGCACCATTTCCTTGTGGAACTGGTCTCTGCAGCTCCGCCATCGGTTTTTCACCTCTTCGACTAAAATGTGAAAATATAAAACAATATTAACCTTCTTTGTAGTGTTTGACATTTACTAGGCCACATACCACAGGATACGACATTAGATTACAATTTGAACTTACATAGAGAATGTCGATTCTTTTCGGTCGTCTTGCCCCAAACATTGGCAAAAAGCTCCTGCGTAACCTCCTGCCAGGCAGCTTCCTTTTTGTACTGGTTGAGGTACTTAGAAGAGCGTGTGTCCCAAATACAAGGCCTCTCCTGCACTAGTACGATCATTTTCTGTACATCAAGAGGTCTGTGGATTTTGGGCATGGTCGCAAAAGAACTGCAGGGGCTGGCAGAAATGTTGGGATCTGCTCTAGACTCGGAAAACGCGCTGCAGATCATTGCAAAAAGCCAACTTCCTGTGTCATGTGACTTCCCAGTTGCTAAGTTACATCTTTTGAAATGTAAATTTTTAACGCAGCCCCATTCACTTCTATGGGGCTTGCATTGCGTGAAAAACGCAGAATATTGAACATGCTGCGGTTTTCACACAACGCAGAAGTGATGCGGGAAAAAAATGCTAATGTACACAGTCCCATTGAAATTAATGGGTCAGGATTCAGTGCGAGTGCAATGCGTTCACGTCACGCAATGCTCCCGCGCGGAAAACTCACTCGTGTGAAAGGGGCCTAAGGGGTTAAAATGGTTTTCTGAGATCTTATGGCTGAAAACCTATCTAGAGCATAGGTCATCGGTATCTGATCGGTGGGGTCCAATGCTCGGGACTCCTGCTTATCAGCTGTTTGAGAAGGCAGTGGTGCTCGCAGTAGCACTATGGCATTCAACCAGCTCACGAAACACAGTGCTATACATTGTATAGTGGCTGTACTTGATATTGCAGCTTAGCCCCATTCACTTCAATGAGCTCAGCTGTGCCTGGGCCATGTGACCGATGAACATGACAACACATGGCCTAGGTAAACATGTGAAAAGGCCACAACGTTACTGTGAATGCTGTTGCCTTCTCAAACAGCTGATTGACAGGTCCAGCTTTTTTTTTTTTTTCCTAAACATCAAGGGAGAGATTTATCAAAATGGTATAAAAGAGAACTGGTTTATTGAACCTGTGTTCTTTTAACACAAATAACACAGTAAATAGAAATCTTATAATATATACTGGAGAGTGAATCTGGATCGCACATCCTCAACAATATGCTTTTGATGTAACGACTGTCTCAGCATAATTACGTGGCATATCCGCCCAATTTGTAATACATTGTATGCTGTGGATAAGAGGCATTAGTTTACAGTTTGATCAAAGAGCATAAGCCCACTTTCCACGACAAGGATGCCTCTGAAAGTGGGAAACTACTCTAACCTATAAATGGCGCAGCCGTGCGCGGCGACCACCGGCGCCCCAGCACCGCACCAGCAGCAGACAGCGGGACCCAGAAGCCACACAGCAACCCCACTGTGCAGCAAAGCCTCCTTGGCTCTGGGACCCACCGCCCCGCCAGCACAGCACTGAGGCAGCAATGGCAGACACGCAGTACTGCACCATGTGAACGAGTGCAAAGAGCTCACCCAGTCACGACCCTCAGGAAATCTTACCTGCCTTTCTGGTATCATTATATTAGTGGCGGTTGTTTCGGGGGGGGGGGGGGAGATGAATAATCACAATACAATTTTGCAGCATGTATCCTATAAGTAAAGAAAAGTCTTTTTTTTTTTTTTTTTTGCATTTTTAAATCCAAATAACATAGTAGATAGAAATCTTACCAGTGCCAGAAACGCAATATTTCCAAAGTAGATTTCCAATAGCAGTGTTCAGTGTGTTTGTAGAAGCGGAAGAACACTTAATTGCGCCACTGTCTTTAAATGACAGAAAACACACTTGCAATTTTGCTATTTAACTGTTTCATAACATGTGTGACTGTGTACCAAACCCATGACTTTCATTTGGGAAAGTTCTGAGTTTTCATTAGGCCCCATAAAAACATGTCTGAAATTCAGAAGAGTTCAAAATGAAAGACCCAGGCCTGGTCCTCCTAAAGCCAACATGTGGGTAGTAGCAGCAGCAGCAGCAGCCATCCAGGCAGTAGTAGCAGTAGGATACAATTCTCCTTGGCTTCTGAAAGATAAAACATTATTATTGAGAACTAGTGATGAGCGGCAGGTGCCATATTCGATTTCGACGAAATTTGCGAATATTCGAAAGAATATTTGTTTCATATTCGTCGAAATCGAATATTCGTCATTATTTTAGTTATCGAGATTAATATGCGATATGTGTTTTTGTGTGGGGGCACTCAACTTATCTGGATTCACATGGGCCTGTGTTATTTTGCAATATTTATTCAAATATATTCAAAACATGTAAACCAAAAAATACACATCAAATCCATAAAAAATCCATAAAAAACTAATCCATAAAAAACTAAAAACGTTAAAAAGTCCAGATCCACCTATTCATACATTTATATACCCTAGCACAGGGTGATATTGAATATTTGCAGTCGTCGTGCAATAGAGTATAGTTGCCTCTGTTTGGTAGCGCGTTTAAAGCGATGATAAATGTCTTAACAGGATTCAACCATTTGTAACATCAGATCTTTCTTCTAGTCATCTCACCCGTAGTATGTGACTAGTTATGTCCATATATCTCCTACGGGCTGGGTATGTCCATGCAATCCCACACTCTACATAAAAGTGGGCTTGGTTGGTGGTCACACTAACGTTTTCTTTGCGTTAGTAGGGCATATACCGCATGATATATCAAGTGTGGTTAATTACATATAGTTAATTAGCTGCGATATTACTATCTGTCCAGCACTCCTGTATTGACAAGTAAGTTCACACGCTACTGCTGAGTACGCCCTGTATTAGAGCATGTCCACTTAGGTCTTTTTCATATGATCGACAATAAGTATGTTCAACAATAAGTATGTCAGTACATTACCGGTCTTCACCCTCCGCCTCTCGATCACTTCGGCTTCAGTGCGCTGTCTGGTTCTTCCCTGCTAGGACCTGGCGGCGTCCACGTGGTCCTAACGTCACTCAGTGGCGTCCACGTGACGACAAGGATAGCTATTGGCTGTACCGAGTGTCGTACTAAGGTCCTGCATGATGATTAGGTCAATCTTTCTGTTAGATATCGAGACAGGAGAGGTGATGTAATTTACTCTTTTGAGCGTAGATCCTTTATGGTAGGTCGCCAGTCCAAGCGCGTTGGGCGTCATTACTTGCCCTTCCTCAGTGGTGCGCACCACTGAGGAAGGGACAAGTTATGACGCCCACGCGTTGGGCTGGCGACCTACCATAAAGATCTACGCTTCAAAAGAGAATACATCACTCTCCTGTCTGGATTAATCTAACAGAAAGATTTGAACTTAATCATCATACAGGACCTTAGTACGACACTCCGGTACAGCCAATAGCGCTATCCTTTGCCGTCACGTGGGACGCCACTGAGTGACGTTAGGACCACGTGGGACGCCGCGCCAGGTCCTAGCAGGAAGAACCAGACAGCGCACTGAAGCCGAAGTGATCGAGAGGCGGAGGGTGAAGACCGGTAATGTACTGACATACTTATTGTTGGACATACTTATTGTCGATCATATGAAAAGACCTAAGTGGACATGCTCTAATACAGGGCGTACCAGCAGTAGCGTGTGAACTTACTTGTCAATACAGGAGTGCTGGACAGATAGTAATATCGCAGCTAATTAACTATATGTAATTAACCACACTTGATATATCATGCGGTATATGCCCTACTAACGCAAAGAAAACGTTAGTGTGACCACCAACCAAGCCCACTTTTATGTAGAGTGTGGGATTGCATGGACATACCCAGCCCGTAGGAGATATATGGACATAACTAGTCACATACTACGGGTGAGATGACTAGAAGAAAGATCTGATGTTACAAATGGTTGAATCCTGTTAAGACATTTATCATCGCTTAAACGCGCTACCAAACAGAGGCAACTATACTCTATTGCACGACGACTGCAAATATTCAATATCACCCTGTGCTAGGGTATATAAATGTATGAATAGGTGGATCTGGACTTTTTAACGTTTTTAGTTTTTTATGGATTAGTTTTTTATGGATTTTTTATGGATTTGATGTGTATTTTTTGGTTTACATGTTTTGAATATATTTGAATAAATATTGCAAAATAACACAGGCCCATGTGAATCCAGATAAGTTGAGTGCCCCCACACAAAAACACATATTGACTACTTTACGGAAAGGGTGAACCGGTGGGAGTGCACCTATTTCATATTGGTAAAGTGGGTGTAGCCACTATTACTCTTCACATTCTTACTGAGATTAATATGCGATTTAAATAATCGCGTATTGCGATTTTAACTTAAGGCTACTTTCCTATTGGTTTCATATCTAGAATTATAGCGAAGATGACGAATATGACGAATGTATTCGTCATATTCCTCAAAACGAAGATAACGAAGTATTCTACATCTTCGTTTTAGCAACCTATTCGTCAACTTCGCTAGTTCTAGCAATCAAATAGGAAGGTTGACTATATTAGAGACAACTGTGTTTAATTCGCTATGCGATTATATAATTTTTTTTTTAATAAATAGAATAATTATATCAAGTAATATAATTATTCTATAAAAAAAAAAAAAAAATCGCATAGCGAATTTAACACAGCTGTCTCTATAGTCAACCCTCCTATTTGATTGCTAGAATTAGCGAAGTTGACGAATAGGTAGCTAAAACGAAGATGTAGAATACTTATCTTCGTTTTGAGAAATATAACGAATACATTCGTCATATTGGCTATTCGCTAATTCTACCAAGCCAACCATAAACGTCCGTGCTCATGGAGCGTCCCCATCACCATGGGAACGTCTCCATATACTAAAATGTACTGTCGGATTTGAGGAATTACGTTGAAATCGCAATGCGATTAATTCAAGTTATATTAATCGCATTGCGATTTCAACTTAGATCTGGGTTTATAATGGGTCAGTTTGCTAGAATGAACGAAGTTAACGAATATGGAATATAGCAGCAGTGCTAAGTTGAATTCGCAATGCGATTAATTTAACTTGAAGTAATCGCATTGCGATTTCAACTTAGCACTGCTAGTGCTATATTCCATATTCGTTAATTCTAGCCTATGTAAGATAGCAGTGCTAAGTTGTAATCGCAATGCGATTAATATAACTTGAATTAATCGTATTGCGATTTCAACGAAATTCCTCAAATCCGACAGTACATTTTAGTATATGGAGACGTTCCCATGGTGATGGGGACGCTCCATGAGCACGGAAGTCGGCAGAAACGGCAACGGGCACTGACTAGAGCAGCCAGGAAGCCAGGAATCCTCAGGACAGGTAAGAACTACTTTTGGGAAGTGGGAAAGAAAAAAATATAACTAAAAAAAAAAAACGAATATTCGAAATAGCGAATTTATAGCGCTATATTCGAAATATTCGCGAATTAGCGAAGTGCCGATATTCGCTAAAAAAATTCGCTATTCGAATATTCACGCTCAACACTATTGAGAACAAAGAGGAGAAGATTGTGGACTATATGGCTCACTCCTCCTCTCAGTCACAACAGGATGACATGTGCTTTATTTCTGTCTAGTAAGGTGCCTTCTTTTTTCCTGGAAGAGGCAACAAAACCACACCATGCAATATGGCAGATAATCAAGAGAGTCTCCCGGTTGATGATTTGTGAGAGAGCAGTCAGCTTTTTGGCTGTGATGAAGAGGAGTTTCAGGGGGAGGTGGAGGAACCCATGCAAAGCTGTGTTTGTGGTAGTGGTACAAGCACTTGTAGCTAGAGATGAGCGAATTGAATCCCACAAAGTGGAATTCGATCCAAATTTCAGGATATTATGGTTTAATAGTCTAAGACTATATATTCCTATTTCTGGTCTTTTACTTAAAATATAACTTTTATTCCTTATTTTTAATAAATTCTAAACCAAAACCCAAAGAAAAAAGTGGTTAAAAATACATATGGAGGGATACTTGGATTGGGACACAGGTACTGTATGTTTTTATTTACTATCACTTAGTATAGGTAAAGCCAGGGGGGATATTGTTTGCATATTACCCTGGAGTTGATGTGTTCGCAGCCTGTATAAGTAGTGTTTTTTAATCGCAATGTTTGCAGTGTCAATCTGACACCAAACATTCTATAAACCAGGCTGCGAACTGTTAGCTAATCAACCCCAGAAAGGTAACTATAATTGCTTTGGAGTGATCTCACTGGATTCTATCCTTTCTAAGGTTCTGCTTTCCCCCCTGTTGATCGCTACTTGAACCTCAACTTTTAGGCACTAAAAAGGCTGTAAAATAGTCCAGGAAAGGGCTAGAGGGCTGCCAAAGGCAGCAAAATGTAGGTAAATCCCCTGCAAACAAATGTGGATAGGGAAATGAATTAAAATAAAATAAATAAAAATTAACCAATATCAATTGGAGAGAGGTCCCACAGCAAGGAATCATGCGTCATATCACCCACCACTGGAGAAGGCCACTCTCATTTATTTCGGACCAGCACCCAGACAGAGGATACAGGTCCCACAGCAAGGAATCATGCGTCATATCAACCACCACCGGAGAAGGCCACTCTCATTTATTTCGGCCCAGCACCCAGACAGAGGAGAGAGGTCCCACAACAAGGAATCATGCCTCATATCAACCACCAATGGAGAAGGCCACTATCATTTATTTCGGCCCAGCACCCAGACAGAGGAGAGAGGTCCCACAGCAAGGAATCATGCCTCATATCAACCACCACCGGAGAAGGCCACTTTCAGTTATTTTGGCCCCACCACCCAGACAGAGGAGAGGTTCATTCAACTTTGGGTTGCACCGCAAGATCATGGTAAAGTTAAAAAAATGAGGATTCAATAAAGAAGTGCCCCGGAGTACAAGAATACATGGTTGATGGTGAGGCAGTTATAAATGTCTATTCTGCACGAGGGAGGCACAGGTCCTGTGGGATCCATGCCTGGTTCATTTTTATGAACGTCAGCTTGTCCACGTTGGCTGTGGACAGGCGGCTGTGTTTGTCAGTAATGACGCCCCCTGCCGTGCTGAATACACGTTCAGACAAAACGCTGGCCGCCGGGCAGGCCAGCACCTCCAAGGCATAAAATGCTAACTCTGGCCACGTGGACAATTTGGAGACCCAGAAGTTGAATGTGGCCGAACCATCAGTCAGTACGTGGAGGGGTGTGCAGACGTACTGTTTAACCATGTTAGTGAAATGCAGCCTCCTACTAACACGTTCCGTATCAGGTTGTTGTGCAGTTAGCTGTGGCGTGGTGACAAAACTTTTCCACATTTCTGCCATGCTAACCCTGCCCTCAGAAGAGCTGGCCGTGACACTGCTGCGTTGGCGACCTATTGCTCCTCCTCTGCCTTCGCCTTGGGCTTCCACCTGTTCCCCTGTGACATTTGGGAATGCTCTCAGGAGCCCCTCTACCAGCGTGCGCTTGTACTCGAGCATCTTCCTATCACGCTCCAGTGCAGGAAGTAAGGTGGGCACATTGTCTTTGTACCGGGGATCCAGCAGGGTGGCAACCCAGTAGTCCGCACACGTTAAAATGTGGGCAACTCTGCTGTCGTTGCGCAGGCACTGCAGCATGTAGTCGCTCATGTGTGCCAGGCTCCCCAGAGGTAAGGACAAGCTGTCCTCTGTGGGAGGCGTATCGTCATCGTCCTCCGTATCCCCCCAGCCACGCACCAGTGATGGGTCTGAGCTGCAGTGGCGTATCTATCACGAGGCAAACAAGGCATTTGCCTAGGGCGGCACTTCCAATGGGGCGGCAAGATGCCTTGTTTGCCTCAGTGATAGATTTTTTCTTTTGTCCGGGCTGCGCTGCTGGCGGTGCGCCGGCGCCGCTCCTCCCCGTCAGCGCCGTTGTAGGTAATTTATTCACTCCACTTGCCTGAGAGAAGCGCCGGAAGACTCACACAGGCGCACTGGCAGAGGCATTGAAGTGCGCATGCGCCTGCCAGTGCGCCTGTGAGTCTTCCGGCGCTTCTCTTCTCAGGCAAGTGGAGTGAATAAATTACCTACAACGGCGCTGGGCAGGTAGGAAATCTGTGGAATCGGATGACACTGGGGGGAGAATCTGTGGCTGACACTTAGGGGGCAATCTGTGGATGACACTAAGGGGGAATATGTGGATGACACTAAAGAGGGGGAATCTGTGGATGACACTGAGGGGGAATCTGTGGATGACACTGAGGGGGAATCTGTGGATGACACTGAGGGGGAATCTATGGATGACACTAAGGGGGAATATGTGGATGACACTAAAGAGGGGGAATCTGTGGATGACACTGAGGGGGAATCTGTGGATGACACTGAGGGGGGAATCTGTGGATGACACTGAGGAGGGAGAATCTGTGGATGACACTGAGGGGGAATATGTGGATGACACTAAGGGGGAATATGTGGATGACACTAAAGAGGGGGGAATCTGTGGATGACACTGAGGGGGGATCTGTGGATGACACTGAGGGGGGAATCTGTGGATGACACTGAGGGGGAGAATCTGTGGATGACACTGAGGGGGAATCTGTGGATGACACTAAGAGGGGAATATGTGGATGACACTAAAGAGGGGGAATATGTGGATGACACTGAGGGGGGGGGGATCTGTGGATGGCACTTAAGGAGGGGGATCTGTGGATGGCGCTTAAGGGGTGGATCTGTCTGTGGATGGCACTTAAGGGGGGATCTGTGGATGACACTTAAGGGGGAGGGGGTCTGTGGATGACACTTAGTGGGATCAAGGGAGGGGTGTGAGGTGTGGCTGTCGTTATTCACTTTTAAATACAGGAATACAGGAAAGGATGGAGCCTAAAAGGAAGGGCGGGGTTTACAGAGAAAGGGGTTTGGCCTTGACAGGAAGGGGCGGGTCAAATTTATATTAGGGGGTGCCCGAGTTTAGTCTCGCCTAGGGCAGCACAAAACCAAGATACACCACTGCTGAGCTGTGTCGGGTGCGACCCCGCTGTGAACCTACTTCATCCTCATCCTCCTCCACCTCCTCCTCATCCTCCTCATCCTCCAGTAGTGGGCCCTGGCTGGCCACATTTGTACCTGGCCTCTGCTGTTGCAAAAAACCTCCCTCTGAGCCACTTCTAACAGACTGGCCTGAAAGTGCTAAAAATGACCCCTCATCCTCCTCCTCCTCCTGGGTCACCTCCTCTTCCATCATCGCCCTAAGCATCTTCTCAAGGAGACATAGAAGTGGTATTGTAACGCTGATAACGGTGTCATCACCACTGGCCATGTTGGTGGAGTACTCGAAACAGCGCAACAGGGCACACAGGTCTGGCATGGAGGCCCAATCATTGGTGGTGAAGTGGTGCTGTTCCGCAGTGTGATTGACACGTGCGTGCTGCAGCTGAAACTCCACTATGGCCTGCTGCTGCTCGAAAAGTCTCTCCAGCATGTGCAAGGTGGAGTTCCACCTGGTGGGCACGTCGCATATGAGGCGGTGAGCGGGAAGGCCGAAGTTACGCTGTAGCGCAGACAGGCGAGCAGCGGCAGGATGTGAACGCCGGAAGCGCGCACAGACGGCCCTCACTTTATGCAGCAGCTCTAACATGTTGGGGTAGTTGTGAATGAACTTCTGCACCACCAAATTCAGCACATGCGCCAGGCAAGGGATGTGCGTCAAACCGGCTAGTCCCAGAGCTGCGACGAGATTTTGCCCATTATCACACACCACCAGGTCGGGCTTGAGGCCCACCGGCAGCAACCACTGGTCGGTCTGTTGTTCAATACCCCGCCACAACTCCTGCGCGGTGTGGGGCCTGTCACCCAAACATATGAGTTTCAGAATGGCCTGCTGACGTTTACCCCGGCTGTGCTGAAGTTGGTGGTGAAGGTGTGTGGCTGACTGGATGAGCTGGTGGAAGCAGAGGAGGAGGAAGCCGAGTAGGAGGAGGAGGCTACAGGAGGCAAAGAATGATGCCCTGTGATCCTTGGCGGCGGAAGGACGTGCGCCAAGGAACTCTCCGCCTGGGGCCCAGCCGCCACTACATTTACCCAGTGTGCAGTTAGGGAGATATAGCGTCCCTGGCCGTGCTTACTGGTCCACGTATCTGTGGTTAGGTGGACCTTGCCACAGATGGCGTTGCGCAGTGCACACTTGATTTTATCGGATACTTGGTTGTGCAGGGAAGGCACGGCTGTCTTGGAGAAGTAGTGGCTGGGGACAACATACTGTGGGACAGCCATGGACATCAGCTGTTTGAAGCTGTCTGTGTCCACCAGCCTGAATGACAGCATTTCAAAGGCCAGTAGTTTAGAAATGCTGGCATTCAGGCCCAGGGCTCGAGGGTGGCTAGGTGGGAATTTACGCTTTCTCTCCAAGGTTTGTGAGATGGAGAGCTGAACACTGCTGTGTGACATGGTGGAGATGCTTGGTGACGCAGGTGGTGGTGTCGGTGGCACATCCTCTGTTTGGTGGGCGGCAGGTGCCAACGTTCCTCCCGAGGCGGAGGAAGAGGCCGAGGCAGCAGCAGAAGAGGGAGCAGGGGGAGCCTGAGTGAGTTCCTTGCTTTTAAGGTGTTTACTCCACTGCAGTTCATGCTTTGCATGTAGATGCCTGGTCATGCAGGTTGTGCTAAGGTTTAGAACGTTAATGCCTCGCTTCAGGGAGTGCAAACCACTCGGGTCTTGTCGTCAGCACATTGTTTAAAGAAGTGCCATGCCAGGGAACTCCTTGAAGCTGCCTTTGGGGTGCTCGGTCCCTGGTGGCGGTGGCCAGTATCAGGCGAACTCTCTTGGCGGCGGCTGTTAAGCTTTTGCCCCCTGCTCCCTCTTTTGCTACGCTGTTGGCTCGGTCTCACCACTGCCTCTTCCTCTGATCTATGAAAGTCAGTGGCACGACCTTCATTCCATGTGGGGTCTAGGACCTCATCAGCCCCTGCATCGTCTTCCACACAGTCTTCCTCCCTGACCTCCTGTTCAGTCTGCACACTGCAGAAAGGCGCAGCAGTTGGCACCTGTGTTTCGTCATCATCAGAGACGTGCGGACTCCGATGAGGTGGTATTCCCATGTCCTCATCATCTGGAAACATCAGTGGTTGTGCATCAGTGCATTCTATGTCTTCCACCATTGGGGAAGGGCTAGGTGGATTCCCTTGGGAAACCATGCCAGCAGAGTCTTCAAACAGCATAAGAGACTGCTGCATAACTTGAGGCTCTGACAGTTTCCCTGATATGCATGGGGGTGATGTGACAGACTGATGGTCTTGGTTTTCAGGTGCCACCTGTGCGCTTTCTGCAGAAGACTGGGTGGGAGATAATGTTGTGAACATGCTGGATCCACTGTCGGCAACCCAATTGACTAGCGCCCGTACCTGCTCAGGCCTTACCATCCTTAGAACGGCATTGGGCCCCACCAAATATCGCTGTAAATTCTGGCAGGTACTGGAACCTGAAGTAGTTGGTTCACTAGGACGTGTGGCTGTGGCAGAATGGCCACGTCCTCTCCCAGCACCAGAGGGTACACCAACACCACCACAACCGCGTCCGCGTCCCTTACTAGATGTTTTCCTCATTGTTACCGTTCACCAAGCACCACAATAAGGAAAAAAATATTTGGCCCAATGTATTGATTTCAAATTTAGGCCTTTTTTTTACAGGCACCTAACACTATCTGCCTATTTGTTTATGTAGCGTATTACACTAATCCAGGCACAGCAGTAACCACTGAATAAGTGAATATCTCTTTTAACGCTAGTATTTAGGCCCTGGATGAAAGGAATCCTTTTATGGACAGATTTACACTTGGCCTGCAACAGCTGGGACACCAGATTCAGGGTATTGCTATATTGGCAGGTTAATTTCACCCCAGAAAAAAATATATGTGTAACCGGACACTATGAAATCGGTCCTGCAACTGCTGGGACACCAGATCAAGGGTATTGCTATATTGGCAGGTTAATTTAACCCCAGAACAAAATCTATGTGTAAGCGGACACTATTAAATCGGTCCTGCAACTGCTGGGACACCAGATCAAGGGTATTGCTATATTGGCAGGGTAATTTCACCACAGAACAAAATATATGTGTAAGCGGATACTATAAAATATGTCCTGCAACTGCTTGGACACCAGATCCAGGGTATTGCTATATTGGCAGGTTAATTTCACCCCAGAAAAAAATATATGTGTAAGCGGACACTATGAAATCTGGCCTGCAACTGTTTGGACACCAGATCCAGGGTATTGCTATATTGGCAGGTTAATTTAACACCAGAACAAAATATATGTGTAAGCGGACACTATGAAATCGGTCCTGCAACTGCTGGGACACCAGATCCAGGGTATTGCTATATTGGCAGGTTAATTTCACCCCAGAAAAAAATATATGTGTAAGCGGACACTATGAAATCTGGCCTACAACTGTTTGGACACCAGATCCAGGGTATTGCTATATTGGCAGCTTAATTTAACCCCAGAACAAAATATATGTGTAAGCGGACACTATGAAATCGGTCCTGCAACTGCTGGGACACCAGATCCAGGGTATTGATATTGGCAGGTTAATTTCACCCCAGAAAAAAATATATGTGTAAGCGGACACTATGAAATCTGGCTTGCAACTGTTTGGACACCAGATCCAGGGTATTGCTATATTGGCAGGTTAATTTAACCCCAGAACAAAATATATGTGTAAGCGGACACTATGAAATCGGTCCTGCAACTGCTGGGACACCAGATCCAGGGTATTGCTATATTGGCAGGTTAATTTCACCCCAGAACAAAATATATGTGTAAGCGGATACTATGAAATCTGGCCTGCAACTGCTGGGACACCAGATCCAGGGTATTGCTATATTGGCAGGTTAATTTCAACCCAGAACAAAATATATGTGTAAGCGGACACTATGAAATCTGGCCTGCAACTGTTTGGACACGAGATCCAGGGTATTGCTATATTGGCAGGTTAATTTCACCCCAGAAAAAAATATATGTGTAAGCGGACACTATGAAATCGGTCCTGCAACTGCTGGGACACCAGATCCAGGGTATTGCTATATTGGCAGGTTAATTTCACCCCAGATCAAAACATATGTGTAAGCGGATACTATGAAATCTGTCCTGCAACTGCTTGGACACCAGATCCAGGGTATTGCTATATTGGCAGGTTAATTTCACCCCAGAAAAAAATATATGTGTAAGCGGACACTATGAAATCTGGCCTGCAACTGTTTGGACACCAGATCCAGGGTATTGCTATATTGGCAGGTTAATTTAACCCCAGAACAAAATATATGTGTAAGCGGATACTATGAAATCTGTCCTGCAACTGCTGGCACACCAGATCCAGGGAATTGCTATATTGGCAGGTTAATTTCACCCCAGAAAATAATCTATCCTTTGCCAGACAGCAGACACTATTATACTTGTCTAGCCAAAGCTGGAACACCAGATTTAGGGGATTAGTATTTGGGTAATTGTATTTAACCCCTTAATAAAATATAGAAATTGCTGTCCTGAGTTTCTAGGGGTGACAATTAGCACAGCCAAGCCCCTGATGTAGGATATAGCAAAAAAAAACTAGTATTGATGGATTGATGGACTTGGTGGCAGCTTCTTCTGGTGCACCACAAGTCACAAAATGGCCGCCGATCAACCCAGAAAATAAGTGACAGAAAAACGCTCTGTGCAGCCTAAAAACCAGTGAGCAAGTAACTAGCAGAAGTTCAATGATTCTCAGCTGTTGATCGATCACTTCATTAAGTGTTTTGGCTAAGTTAATCCCTTCCTAATCTCGCCCTAACACAGCAGCTGCATCCTCTCCCTACACTAGTCAGAGCAGTGTGACGTGCGGCGTTACGTGACTCCAGCTTAAATAGAGGCTGGGTCACATGCTGCACTTGGCCAATCACAGCCATGCCATTAGTAGGCAAAATTCGGTACGAACCCGAACGATGCTCGAACTGTTCGCTCAACACTAAGCACACCGCTATCTATCCCTGCCTACTGTCTGATCTCCCTAATGCTGAATGAGCCGAGCGCCAGACCTCAGCTCTTACATAAAATGGTATCATGTATTCCAGCCAGCCAATCAGTGTAAGGCTTACAGCTAACATTGCTATGGCCTTACACTTAGGGGAATTACTTACCTGGACCTTCATTGGCTGGTTAGAAGGTGCCAAAAGTGAGGGGAGGTGATTTAAGCAATGCGACGAATACACGTGGTGCTCGACGGAGTGAAGCCGAGCGCCGAGCATAGCAATGCTTGAGCCAAACCAATACTCGGCTGAGCATGCTCGCTCATCACTATTAGTCATCTCATTCCAGCTGCCTCTGCCTCAACAAGTAGCAGAAGCCACAGCAGCCAGTTTAGTTTGCTAGTTGTTACACGATGGAACAGTTTTTTCCATGGCTTGTGCCACCTACCAAAACTAAGGGAAAAAAATTTAAGCTTGTTCAGAACCAGACACTCTTTCTTCTGTCAACTATCACTTGTGTGTGCACAATATAAATACGATCAAGCATTTTACCCCTATTATGTCATAGATTTTTGAACATTTGGTCTCCCAACAAGCCACAATATTTCCCCATAACATTGTGTTTGTTTAAGCACCATCTGCCCCTGACTATGGACAATTTGTAGAAGCTTTGTATTATAAACAGCAATGGTGCAGTATGTTTTCCAACACCCTGTTTGTTATTGCTGTCAATCATGCTTTTACCCATAGCTATATGTGTCATAAATGCAAAAAAAAAAAAAATTGTAAAAAATTGACAAATGGAGATAACATCTTAGACTAGAGGGAGTTAAATACCAATTTTTAGGGCAATTGGAGCAACTTTGACTTGGGTAGAATCAATTTGCGTATAAATATATATATATATATATATATATATATATATATAACAAACAAAGAGATCCAGCAGCACTCAAGGTAAAAAGCGGGTGCAATCCTTCACTGACGACCGACCGCGTCGTCACAGTCATACAAATCCAAAGAATTGAAGCAGCACTCCAGATATGGTGAAACAAATGGTGGACCGACTTTATTCCACTTGCAACGTTTCAACTGCACAATGCAGTCTTTCTCAAGCATACAAATGGTGCATGTAGGGGGTACTAAATACCCATCCAAATTAACAACATGATTAGACATCATTAGTGAAAAACAACAAATTTGTGTACATAATTATAAATATTCAATATAAAATTCATATTGCCGTGCATATAAAAATCCATAGAACATCTCCATATATCCATATAATCAAAAAAACATAGTGACATGATCATAATGATAAAGTGCATAAGTGCCAATAAAATATACCACATGTGTGTATATCATGATTAGTGAAAAGGTGAATTAATACAACAAACATCACCTGTGCATACTTCATATTACATATACAGTTGTGTTCAAAATTATTCAACCCCCACTGAAATTGAGTGTTTTGGCCAGTTTGACATTGATTTTGATCATTTCAGTCATCTTGTTTACAATTAAATCACAGAGGCACTTGTAAGTCAGACAAATATAACATAACATTTATAATGAAATAACCACAAATGTCTTTTCTGTGCTCACATCATTATCAGTTTTATTCAACTCCCAAGTGACATTCAATCTTAGTACTTAGTAAAACATCCTTCTCCAGTTATAACAGCTTTTAAACGTGAAGCATAGCTTGACACAAGTGTCTTGCAGTGATCTACGGGTATCTTCGCCCATTCTTCATGGGCAAAAGCCTCCAGTTCAGTCACATTCTTAGGCTTGCGTGCTGCAACTGCTTTCTTTAAGTCCCACCAGAGGTTCTCAATTGGATTTAAGTCTGGTGACTGCGATGGCCACTTCAAAATGTTCCAGCCTTTAATCTGCAACCATGCTCTATGGACTTGGAGGTATGCTTGGGATCATTGTCCTGTTGAAAGGTCCAACGTCTCCCAAGCCTCAGGTTTGTGACGGACTGCATCACATTTTCATCCAATATCTCCTGGTACTGAAGAGAATTCATGGTACCTTGCACACGCTGAAGCTTCCCTGTACCTGTAGAAGCAAAACAGCCCCAAAGCATGATTGACGCCCCGCCATGCTTCACAGTAGGCAAGGTGTTCTTTACTTCATAGGCCTCCTCCAAACATAGCGTTGATCCATGGGCCCAAACAGTTCTAATTTTGTTTCATCAGTCCACAGAACACTATCCCAAAACTTTTGTGGTTTGTCCACATGACTTTTGGCATACTGCAGTCGACTCTTCTTATTCTTTGGAGACAGCAAGGGGGTGCGCCTGGGAGTTTCTGGCATGGAGGCCTTCATTAGGCATTGTGCGCCTTATTGTCTGAGCTGAAACTTCAGTACCCGCATCTGACAAATCTTTTTCGGTTCCTCAGCAGTGACACGGGGACTTTTCTCCACTTTTCGCTTCAGGTAGCGCTCAGCAGTCGAAGTCAGCATCTTCTTTCTGCCACGACCAGGTAGCGTTTCAACAGTGCCCTTTGCCTTGAATTTGCGAATGATGCTTCCTATGGTGTCTCTTGGTATGTTTAACATCTTTGCAATCTTCTTATAGCTATTGCCCTTCCTGTGAAGAGAAATCACCTCTTCTCTTGTCTTCCTGGACCATTCTCTTGACTTCACCATGTTTGTAAACACACCAGTAAATGTCTAGAAGGAGCTGAGTATCACAGTCATTTTAAATCTTCCTAATTGGTGCTTATTATGCTTGATTGCTGCTCCTTGACATCCACAGGTGTTTTCAATAGCTGATCGAAAACACTTGAATGAACCTCTGTTCTTAAGAGTGGTAGTCTTTAAGGGGTTGAATAATTGTGTCAATGAAGAAATCACAAAAAAAACATTTAATACTGTATTGCAAAAACAATTGATGTCATTTTAGTTGCATTTGGTTCTTTAAAAAGTCCTTGTAAGATTTCATTCTGAACACAATTACAAATGTACACTAAATTCCCTAAAACCCTTAACAGCATTGGGGGTTGAATAATTTTGAACACAACTGTACTACTCACACAGCGGTGTATAGCCATCGTGGTCATCATTGGCGTCCCTGAGAACCTACTGCGCATGCTTGAACAGACAAGGAAATTGGCGCATCGTCGGCCTGCGTTCGACGTCATCAACAGGTCACGTGAGTCATCACATGACCAACCTTGACAACGGAGGACGCTCAGCACTAACGAAGATCCGGAAGTAGCAACTAGGAGGAGGCGAGAGGAAACCCAACCCGGCAACACATGACATGTCACGTGTGCCGTAGCCCGGGCAACCTGTCACCAACTGAACGCCGCATCCCACCGGACCTGCTGATACCTGCCGCAAAGAAAGGCATAGGAAATAGGGATCAATAATGGAGCAGAAAAAAGGAGAGAAAAAGGACCATTACTAAAAAATAATGAAAATGGATTATCTTTAATGTCGACCACTCCCAGGGGCACCACAATATATAGCGAAAAAGGAAGGTACCCGCAGCCGTACCATGTATACTGATCATAACTGCTGGGACAAAAATGGGGACTGCGCACCAGGGCAAAACTGCCTCAGGAGCCCAGAACCCAAATATAGCCTCCAATACTAGTGTGGCCGCTCCTTATGGTCTATAACAATAAATGCAATCTGTTGAATATACAATGCTTGGAAGGTCCCATGTTCTGCTCCAAAAGATAAATATATATCGTGTAGACCACTGATGGGATACACCACTAGATAAAATTCAAGTTGAGTAACTAGAAAAGAATAGAAAAAATAGTATAAATAAAATTATACAATACCAATATTCATAAAATTTAAAAAATACACCATCTGTAACTACGTATCCAGTACTGGATGAGTACTCCAATTCTACAGATAAGGGAGTGTCACCCTATATAATATTCCATCTGAATTCCACATTCAATCCTTGTGGTTTAAGTGATTGCAAACGGTGTATCCATCTAAGTTCACATTGTTTAAGGGCCAAAGCTCGATCACCTCCTCTGGAGGATATGGAGATCTGATCTAGAATGGTAAAACCCAGATCACTTTCACTGTGTCCCAATTGCACAAAGTGGCTAGGGACAGGTAAGTCCTTCCTTTTCTGTCTGATGGAGAATCTGTGGTTATTCAGACGTGTTTTCATGTCACAAGTGGTCTCCCCCACATATAGGAGACCACAAGGACATTGCAACACGTAAACCACATATGAGCTGTCACAAGTGAGAAACTTTCTAATATCATATTCAATACCTGTATTGGGGTGCCTGAAATGTTCACCTTTCATCATGTACTTACAATTGACACACCGTAGGCAAGGAAAACTTCCTGTCCTTCTAGTGCCAATGTAAGATTGTACCATTTGAGCCGTAGGAACCTCTGCCCGTACCAGCTTGTCACGTAGGTTTGGCAGACGTCTGTACGACATAAGTGGCGGGACAGAGAACTCATCCAACCCAGGATAGTAACTGCGCAAGATATTCCAATGTTTATTAATGACCTGTGTTATTGGTCTACTCTGTTCACTAAAAGTGGACACAAACGGAATACGCTTGTGTACAGATTTAGGCCTCCTATCTGGTAAATGGGGTTCCCTAACTTTGCATAGATGTCTAGAGATAACCTGGGACAGGTAACCTCTTTGTCTAAATCTATTCACCATTTCATGGTACCGGCGTGGCAATACCTCCTCATCCTGCACTATTCTCTTTACCCGAAGTAGCTGGCTATAGGGCAAAGAGGAAAAAGTAGATCTAGGATGACAGCTGTCAAACCTCAACAAAGAGTTACAATCAGTTTTCTTGATAAAAATGTCAGTCACCAACCTATCCCCCTTGATGGTGACCATCGTATCGAGAAATTGTACTTGTACATTGGAATAGGTCAAAGTAAATTTAATATCCGGATCAAGATGATTTAAGAAATCATGAATTTGTTGTTTTTCACTAATGATGTCTAATCATGTTGTTAATTTGGATGGGTATTTAGTACCCCCTACATGCACCATTTGTATGCTTGAGAAAGACTGCATTGTGCAGTTGAAACGTTGCAAGTGGAATAAAGTCGGTCCACCATTTGTTTCACCATATCTGGAGTGCTGCTTCAATTCTTTGGATTTATATATATATATATATATATATATATATATAAAAAATGTGTAATGGCTCGCACAGCAAGTTCACATGAAAATAGTGTACGGGAGTGCCAGTAGCTGTGAGGGAATTCCCCTGTGCCCACGACTATATAAAAGAAAAAATTCCACAGCACTTCCTAAAATAATGAAAAAAATTCCTTATTTATTTACCGAGTAAAAGCGACGTTTCGGTGCGCCCAATGGCACCTTTCTCAAGCAGTCTGCTTAAGAAATGTGCCATTGGGCACACTGAAATGTCGCTTTTACTCGGCAAATAAATAAGGAATTTTTTTCATTATTTTGGGAAGTGCTGTAAAAAATTTTCTTATATATATATATATATATATATAGCAAATCCAAGAGAGAGCCGCACACCAAAGTTAAAGATGAAAGCGTGGATCCTTTATTCCCTTAGCTTTCATCTTTAACTTTGGTGTGCGGCCTCTCTTTGGATTTGCTGGATATTGGAACCACTTTGTCAGTGGTATGAGGATCTGCACCCACCAACTGTTTGCTGTGTGCTGCTAATCCTTTTGTATTAATATATATATATATATATATATATATACATATATATATATGAGACGGATAAAAGTCGAGCAGCACTCGAATGTGTTCAAATAGTAAATGCGTCTTTATTCACCGATCGGCGTGGCAGCGTTTCAGCTCCTACTGGAGCCTTTTTCAAGCTTGAAAAGGCTCCAGTAGGAGCTGAAACGCTGCCACGCCGATGGGTGAATAAAGACGCATTTACTATTTGAACACATTCGGAGTGCTGCTCGACTTTTATCCGTCTACAATTGTTGGAGTGGGTTTACTCCACAGGTGAGCGTTGCACCCGCCATCCACTTTACTAGGTGGTGCTGCCTCAATTATTATTTTGTATATATATATATATATATATATATATATATATATATATATTTATATATTTTATTTAAATCAAACTTTAAAAAATTTGGGGAACCTGAAGTGAACTGAATCTCAAAAGGTTTGCTCATCTTTATTTTGATGCTAGTCTTTGGCACAAGTGACCTTATTCATTTCAATGAGCGAATCGAAATTGACGAAGTGGATTTCGATCAGAATTTCAGGAAAAATTTGATTTTCTCCAAATTTCCTCACGCTTCATGGTAATGAATCACATGTTTTCCTAAATTGGTTGCTGCACATGTTAGGACATGGATCAAAGAACTCTGGGAATGAGGGATCACCCACTATGCCATGCATGCAGCCAATCAGCAGCCAGCCAGCCCCTATGGTGTCACAGCCCTATAAATAGCCTCAGCCATCTGGGATTCAGCCATTTTCCAGTGTACTTAGTCTGGGACAGTGGTAGAAATGACTTTAAAACTTATTTTGCTGTATAGAAGATCAGGGAAAGGATAGGTAGAAATCATTCCACAGTATGCAAGTGCTGTTTGATACAGCCATTAACAGGGTTTATTACAAGGAAATATTTCTATATCTTATTTGCCCTTGTGCCTTGCAGTTATATGTTCTAAAGCATTTTTTTGGCTTGTATTAGTGAGAAAAAAGGGCTTATTAGCAATTGTGTGGTGAAGTGAGAAACTTATAGCCTTTTTGGCGTCTATTAGTGGCAAAAAAAAAAATTGCCATTCAGTGGAGCAGTTATATGTTCAAAAGCCCTTTTTGGCATGTATTAGTGGCAAAAATATATTTCAATATATTTCTATTTCATATATCAAAAGATTGAATTGGTAATACCAGCAAGTGACATATATATATATATATATATATATATATATATATATATTTATTACATATATATATATATATTACATATATATATATATATATATATATATATATATATATATAGTCCATTCTTTTACATTTTTTACATATATATAGGAGTGAAGAAAGGAGGTAGCAGCACACTTATAAGCAGCGGGTGCAAATCAAGGCCTAGGGACTGGCATCAAAGTCCACAATATACAAATTGAAAGAAGGGCCAGCAGCACTCCAAATAAAGTCCAGTGAACAAAGTTTATTCACCCAGTGTCTGGGTCAAACAGCGACGTTTCGACTGCTTGTTGCAGTCTTTCTCAAGCCATACAGTCATGTGTACCATACCGAGTATATAAAGAGTGCACATCAATTCACAATCAATCACATAATTAATAATCAAAAGTGTAAAATTCATATCTAAAAACTGCTAATATACATAATATAATGACAAATGCGTGCTACCACATACATGATCATACATAAAGTTCAAGTGCTTCTGTGCAAAACATATTGTACTGTAGGAAATGTATCTCTAAGTGCTAATTGCTCAATGATAAACATCCAGGTGTAATTCATAAATATAAATGTGATTAAAACACATCAACAATTCATTAGTGACAGGTGACATCGGAAACATCGGGTCTTCATCGCGTCCTATTGCTACTACTGCACATGTGCGGGATCAACCAAATCTCACGATACTTTGCTCTATACCTCAGAGAACTGGCATTAACCTAATCAAAAATGGCCGCCCAAGTATTTCCTGGTTCTAACTCCCTCTTACCTCTGATCATGTGATCCATAGCATTGCCCACAGACAAGGATCCCATGATCGCTACTCAAAATACCATATTACTAAGCTTATAACAACACATAAATTATCATCTTTGATTATATAAGTTATATCGTTAATCAAGGAAACTTAGAATTAAAATTTTTCAATAGCCAGACACATGCTGAAACCCACGGTGATTATTTCAATTATATTTTTGTATACATTTCTGACACTGATGTTCCGATTGTCTCTGCACCCAAATGTTGATGGTTTGACTTGCAAAAAAATAATCTGAAAAAACAAGAAATAAAAAATAGTATTACAATATATCAAATAATTGTACACATGTCCTTCATGCCCTATATATAACAATAAAGAGTGGACAGGGACATGATGACAACCACCCCACACTGTCTGAAAGTCACTAAACTGCCTTAAAATACACATTCAGACCATTGGGTCTGAGCGTATTTAATGTGAAAATCCAAAATAGTTCACGTTTTTTTAAAATGGCCTGTCTGTCACTCCCTCGTCTGCCAAGTTGTACCTGTTCAAGGTGGCGGAACTTGAAATCTTTCTCTGTGTGTCCCGCCTCCTTGAAGTGCCTAGACACCGGCAAATCCATTTTTCCTTTATGGATAGAGTATCTGTGTTGATTTAATCTGGTTTTTACATCCCACGTGGTCTCACCCACATACCATAGTCCACATGGGCATGATAGTAGGTAGACCACGTAGGACGAATCACAAGTCATAAATTGTCTGATTTTCACATTCCTATTTGTCGCTGGATTATGAAACATATTCCCTTTAAGCATTAAGCTACAATTAATGCAATTATAGCAAGAATAACTCCCTGTTCGCATGGATCCACAGAAGGAACTAACTGAGGTTTTTTTGCTCCCTACATCAGATCTTACTAGTCTGTCTCCTATATTACTTTCCCTCTTGTATAAAAACAGGGGTGGGACCTGAAATTCCTCAATCTTTGGGAAACTGTTCCCCAAAATTCTCCAATATAAGAAAAGGGTGGAAGTAAAAAAATGTGATAAAAGGATATATATAAAAAAAGTTAAAAATATTAAAGAATGGATATATATATATATATATATATATATATATATATATATAGATATATACAGTGGATATAAAAAGTCTACACACCCCTGTTAAAAGGTTTCTGTGCTGTAAAAAATGAGACAAAGATAAATCATTTCAGAACTTCTTCCACCTTTAATGTGACCTATAAACTGTACAACTCAATGTAAAAACAAACTGAAATATTTTAGGTAGAGGGAAGAAAAAATATTAAAATAAAATAATATGGTTGCATAAATGTGCACACCCTTAAACTAATACTTTGTTGAAGCATCTTTTGATTTTATTACAGCACTCAGTCTTTTTGGGTATGAGTCTATCAGTATTTTTTTTTTAATCAAATCTTTTTATTTAAGATCGTTTTTTGTTTTGCGGTGAACAAAAGTAACAACACACAAACCCATCCCAATCCCACCCCTCCCTCCCTCCCAAGCCCCAAAGTCCAGGTGCAGTCCATAACCGGGAAAAGTCCACATCAGATTGCAGAGGATGGTCCAGTGCCCAGTCGACCCACAAGCACACCAGCTCATACACTCATTACTTAATACCACACGTTACGATCACATTTATATACTTTCTCCCTCCCTAGAGTATATGACCCTCATTTCCTTCACCTTTCCCAGGCCTCTGTCCTAGATAGTAAGATGGAAATGTGCATGGAAATCCAGGTACCCCATATTTTATTAAACTTTTTGGTATTTCCCCTTTTTTGATAAACATAACTCTCTAGTTGTACCAAGGCGTGTGTCGATGCTACCAAGTCACTCAACTCCGGTGGATCTGGAGCTATCCAGCGAGATGCTATCCTCTTTCTGGCTTGATATAGAACGCGCTGAATAGCCAACTTGACCTCTCTAGATCCTGACACTTCCCCTACATAGCCCAATATGCATAGTAAAGGAGAGAGTTCGATCCTAATGCTATAAACTGTCATAATGAGGTCCACCACTGCATTCCAATACCTGCGTAGGCGTGGACAGTTCCACATCAGATGTATTAAGTCAGCAGAGGTAGCACCACATCTTGGGCATGCATCGTCGGCACGAAAACCTATCCTACATAACATTTTCGGGGTCCTATATACTCTGTGAAGTAGCAGCAATTGCGAAACTCTATGGGCCTCACTCACCGCTATGTCAGGAAAGTCAGTTAGCACCTTTTCCCATTGGTCTTCCTTCAATCCTGGTACATCTTTCTCCCATTTTCCAAACAGTGGTAATGGATTCTTTTTATGCAAGGCTTCCATTAGACTAAGGTAATGCAGCGATATCACCCCCCCCCCCCCCGAGTCGCCACCAGAAGCCGTGAGGTCAATAATCAGATGCTTCTGGGCAGGCGTCAATTTCTCCTGTCACTCCTGCACTTGTACAGCGTGTCTTACTTGCAAATAAACGTAGAAGAGGGAGTTGGGCAAATTGAACTCCTGCTGTAGTGTAGAAAAATCTTTAATGGATGTTTCTCCAAATAATTGACACAGCTTATCCAGGCCGAATTTCCTCCATGCCTTGGCGCTAGGAACTTTGTTAAGTTCAGTATACATGATATTCGGCCAGATTGGCGTAAACTTCGTATACCCCTCAATACCTGCCATTTTCCTGGTTTTCCACCACACCCTGTGCATTAATTCCAATACACCGTATTTCCGTCCAGCATCCTTAAAAGCTCCCTCCTCTAATGCAGATAGAAGGCAACCCCTATTGAGCAAATGTTTTACCAACGCTCCTATTTTATTAGCCTGTCCTTCCTCCCCCCACCCCCTCATATGCTGCATTTGGGCCGCCAAAAAATAGACCAAGGGGTCAGGGACGCTCAGTCCCCCCTGAGTCTTGGATCTACATAGGGTACTCAATTTGATCCGAGGAAACCCCTTTTTCCAAATTAAGTCTCTAAAGATTGAGTTTATAGTATAGAACATACTTAATGGAATCCACACGGGGGTGTTGTGCAGCACATAGAGGAGCTGAGGCATAAGGATCATTTTAAGCAGGTTCGTTCTGCCAACCATTGATAAGGGCAATTTCGACCATACCTGTACTTTCTTTCTGAACTTATCTAGTAACGGTAGTATATTCAAGTTTACAAAGTCTCTATTATTTCTGGAGATCTGTATCCCCAAGTATTTGAAACTCGACACTATCTGTAGCCCACCAGCCAAAACAGGGTCTATCCCAGTATCATCGGCGAGCGGCATTAGAACTGACTTCGACCAGTTGATCTTAAGCCCTGACAAATGTCCAAATCCATCAATAATTTCCATAGCTGCCGGCAGGGACGTCTCCCAATCATCTAAAAACATGAGCAAATCATCTGCATAGAGTGCTACTTTTTCAGTTACCGACCCATAAGTAATTCCCTTAACTGTCTCTGATGAACGGATAGCCTCCGCCAAGGGCTCAATTGCCATCGCAAATAATAGCGGTGACAATGGGCACCCCTGTCTGGTACCCCTCTGAAGGCTGAATGAGTCAGAGAGACATTCATTCACCTGTATTCTAGCCGTAGGGCCTGCGTACAACATTTTGATACATTCAATAAATATCGACCCCACCCCCATCTTTTCCAGGACCAGGAACAAGTACCGCCATTCCACGCTGTCGAATGCTTTGGCCGCGTCAAGAGACGCAACCGCCGCATTCAAGGCGTGGACCTGGCCCACCTGAACATTCAGGTAAAGTCTTCTTATGTTTATCGCTGTCGACATATTTGGCATAAACCCCGCCTGGTCCCTGTTTATAAGTGAGGCAATGACCGAGTTAAGGCGATTAGCCAACATTTTGGCCAGCAGCTTAACATCCGCCTGCAACAATGAGATGGGTCTATAGGACTCTGCCTCCACCGGATCTTTACCTGGTTTCGGTAGTGAGTCTATCAGTATGGCACATTTTGTCTTTGCAAGATTTCCCCACTCTTCTTTGCAAAAACACTCCAAATCTGTCAGATTGCGACGGCATCTCCTGTGCACAGCCCACTTCAGATCACCCCACAGATTTTCCTTCAGATTAAGGTCTGGGCTCTGGCTGGGCCATTCCAAAACTTTAATCTTCTTCTGGTGAAGCCATTACTTTGTTGATTTGGATGTATGCTTTTGGTCATTGCCATGCTGAAAGATGAAGTTCCTCTCTATGTTCAGCTTTCTAGCATGTGCCTGAAGTTTTGTGCCAATATTGACGGGTATTTGGAACTGTTGATAATTCCCTCTATCTTAACTAAGGCCCCAGTTCCATCTGAAGAAAAACAGCCCCAAAGCATGATGCTGTCACCACCATGCTTCACGGTGGGTATGGTGTTCTTTTGGTGATGTGCAGTGTTGTTTTTGTGCCAAACATATCTTTTGGAATTATGGCCAAAAAGTTTAACCTTGGTTTCATCAGACCATAACACTTTTTGCCACATGCTTTTGGGAGACCAGATGTGTTTTTGAAAAATGTAGCCTGGCTTGGATGTTTTTCTTCGTAAGAAAAGGCTTTTGTCTTGCCACTCTACCCCATAGCCAAGACATATGAAGAATATGGGAGATTGTTGTCACATGTACCACACAGTCAGTACTTGCCAGATATTCCTGCAGCTCTTTTAATGTTGCTGTAGACCTCTTGGTAGACTCCCAGACCAGTTTTCTTCTTGTCTTTTCATCAATTTTTGAGGGACGTCTTCACTGTGTTCCATGGTATATCTAATGCCTTGGAAATTCTTTTGTACCCTTCTCCTGACCCATAGCTTTTAACAATGAGATCTCTCTGATGCTTTGGAAGCTCTCTGTGGACCATAGCTTTTGCTGTGAGATGCGACTAAGAAAATTTCAGGAAAGACCAACTAGAGCAGCTGAACTTTATTTGGGGTTAATCAGAGGCACTGTAAATGATGGCAGGTGTATGATGACTCCAATTTAACATGATTTTGAATGTGATTGCTTAATTCTGAACACAAATACATTACCAGTTATAACACTTATGCAACTACATTATTGCAGGTTTTTTGTTTTCTTTACTCTACCTAAAAGATTTCAGTTTGTTTTTTAATTGAGTGGTACCGTTTATAGGTCACATTAAAGGTGGAAAAAGTTCTGAAATGATTTATCTTTGTCTAATTTTTCTACAGCACAGAAACCTCACATTTTCACAGGGGTATGTAGACTTTTTATATCCACTGTAGATATGTGAAAATAAGAGTGCTTGCTGGTATTACCAATTCAATCTTCTGATATATAAAACAGAAATATAAAAAAGATGTAGAATAGTAGTCCAGATTATATTAATTCTGATAGTATTGCGCTGATATCTGTCAGTATATAATAGTGGATAGATGGCGCGGATGGTCTTTATATTGTATTTTAATTTATAAATTGCTTTCTTGAAAGAGAAAGAACATTAATCTCTTATATATAGTGTTCCATATGATAATTGGCAAACAAAGTGACCATTGATTTGAGACTTGTAGCCTGTACGTTACCAGTCTTTATGTTTCGGCGTCTGTGAGCCCTGATTTTCCCCGATCTTGCCAGATTTGCTGTATTTTCTTCAACATCGGGGAAAATCTGGGCTCACAGATGCAGAAACATAAAGACTGGCAACGTACAGGCTACAAGCCTCAAATCAGTGGCCACTTTGTTTGCCAATTATCATATGGAACACTATATATAAGAGACTAATGTTTTTTCTCTAACAAGAAAGCAATATATAGATTGAAATACAATATAAAGCCCATCAGCGCCACATATCCAATATTATAAACTGACAGATATCAGCGCAATACTATCAAGATTATTATAATCTAGACTACTATTCTATATCTTTTTTATATTTATATTTCATATATCAAAAGATTGAATTGGTAATACCAGCAAGTGACTTATTTATATATATTGTAGGGATCTTCTCTTATTCGGGGGTCATTCTCGCAGAGTTTGCCACAGACACCAGATTGAAGTCCAAAAGATGCTTTATTTTCCAGCACAAAACAGCAATCAAAACATAAATCCTTGGCCTTCTGGCCACTGACTAAACAGTATTTCCCTCTCTATCAGGATCTGGGTCTACCACCCAGCTCCCCAAAACACATCACCAGTGCTTACCCTACACACAGGGTTAGAGGGTCCCGGCTCCCACAGGCCTTGACACAGCCTGCTCCTTTCACAGACTGGGAGCCACACCCAAGTCCAGCAACAGGATTAAATAGCATCCCTGGACATGAGCATTGTCCAAAATCCCGGACTGGAGCATGGGGAACATGCACCCACCCAGCACATTGCCTGCTCCCAGTAAAAGCCCACCCTGGACTAGCTGGAGCCAGCCAAGCTAATTATCTTGGTGTCCACCAACTAACTTAGTGGCCACCTATATCTAGGGCCTTTACTTCACCAAGTCCGGGCCCCTTGGTGACACGCTCCTGGTGCAAACATCCCCCCTTTTTTATGCTTCCCCGGGACTTTACTACACCCCTCCTATTCACATTGCCACAATATATATAGTCCATTCTTTTACATTTTTAAATTTTATATATATATATATATATATATATATATATATATAAATATATATATATCCTTTTATCACATTTTTTTACTAAAACCGTTTTATTCGGTTGATCAACCATTTTTATCGTTATGTGCTATACTTCTTAGAATTAAGGTGGATGCTGTACATCCACATGTTTTATGTGTTCATTTATTTATTTTCCAATAAATTTACAGTTGTACAGTAAATTGACCATTACTAGTCCATACAGCGCCAGATACTGTAGCTAAGTGCCCCGAAAACCAAGTCTACTTTGCTCCTAAAAAAAAAAAATAAAAAAAAAAAAAAAAAAAAAAAAATATATATATATATATATATATATATATATATATATCATTTGCTTTTCAGCAGTGCAGTTATATGTTCTAAAGGCTTATGTGGAGTGTATAAGTGAAAAAAAGTAACGGCCTATTTGCCGTTCAGTGGTGCAGTTATATGTTCTAACGCCCTTTTTGGCATGTATTAGAGGCACACAAAAAAAGTATTTGCTGTTGTGAAGTTAAAAGGAGAAAATTACAGCCCTTTTTGGCGTGTATTAGTGGCAAAAAAATATATATTATTTGACTTCAGCGATGCAGTTAAGTGTTTTAAACCCCTTTTTGGCGTGTATTAGTGCCAAAAATATATATATATTATTTGAAGTTCAGAGGTGCATTTATATGTTGTAACCCATTTTTAACGTGTATTAGTGGCAAAAAATAAAAATTATTTGCCATTCCACAGTGCAGTTATATTTACTAAAGCCCTTTTTGGCGTGTATTAGTGGAAAAAAAGGGGGCTTATTAGCCAATGTGTGGTGAAGTGAGAAAATTACAGACTTTTCTGTGGTGTTTTAATTTCCTTTTTATTTATTTGTTTGATCTAACAGTATGTCAGACAAAGAAGTGCCAGGCCCTGCACATGGTAGTGGCAGAGGCCTAAATATTTCTGGTGCAGGCACAGGTTGCAGCAGAGTAAGGAGGCCACGTTATTTGTCAGGCGCCAGGACTACGGATGAACAATGTTATTCCACTGCATTATGTCCATGAACAGATGCTGGTAAACCTGGCTGGTCAGGGTATTGGAGACGTGGCACCAAGATCTTATGGCCACATGAGCCCTGTGGGGCTGAACTGGAGGAGGAGGAGGAAATTGGAGTACAAGCAATGTGTAGGGAAATAGGTGGTTTTTCTACACAGGTGACAGGAGAGGAGGAGCAGGAGCAGCCAGAGGAGCTATAGTGCGACGAGGAAAATGAGGCAGAGGGCCCAGACACACCGTGACAGTATGCAGTGGAGATGGAGCCAGGAAGTCCCTCTGAGTCACTTGCACAAATGGGCCGATGTATGCTCGCTTCGTAGTGACAGTCGAATAGTCTCTATTCGGCAGAGGGGTGACTTCTGGCTCTCCACCTTGTTGGACTCTCACTACCGGTCCAAAATTGGGGCCTTTATTACATCGGCTGAGAGGGAGGACAAACTGAACTACTATAGAGACATTCTATGTAGTAAGTTGGCCGCTGCCTATCTGCGCTATCATCCATCCACTTGCAAGTCTGACCGGGAGTCCCTCTGCACTCACGTCCCTCTGCCATGGCTGCTGTGGCAGGGTGGGGGCGGGGTAGGAGCAGTTCCAGCTCCATCAGCAGCAACTTGAGTCTAGAATCGCTGATGAGCAGGTTTCTTCACCTGCCTAGTGAAGAAGCTACTCACAGCAGCAGCTAGACCTGGAGAAGGACCTGAACCAGCAGGTGGTGGCAGACTTGGACAGCACACTGGGACCCCACATTAAAGACCTGCGGGACTACTGGGCATCCAAACTGGATTTGTGTCCGCAACTGGCAGAGTTTGCCTTGAAAAAGCTATCCTGCCCTTCGAGTAGTGTGGCTTCAGAGCGGGTGCCATAGTTACCCCACAAAGAACTCGCCTGTCCACCCAAAATGTGGAGAGACTGACCCTTGTCAAGATGAATCAAGCATGGATCAGACAGGATTTCCATCCACCAATGCCTAATCCCTCAGATTAGATCATCCATGGTGCCACACCAACAATTTGACAAAAGAGACCGGTTTCTTCTGGCTAACTGTCTCAGCTAGTATTCCGATGCTGCCACCTGCCTGATGCCATACATCTAATGCCAAGTGCTCCTTCTTCCACCCACCATCTTCATCTGGTACTGGTATTGTCACCCACCTCCAAACTCTGTCACTTTGCCACTCTGTGGCCTCCTGATGCTGCTGCCACCTCCATACTATGTCACCTTGCCACTCTGTGGCCTCCCGATGCTACTGCCATCTCCACACTATGTCAGCTTGCCACTCTGTGGTCTTCTGATGCTACTGCCACCTCCACACTATGTCACCTTGCAACTCTGTGGCATCCTGATGCTGCTGCTGCCACCTCCACACTGTCATTCTGCCATCCTATGGCCTCCTCCGGATGCTCCTGCCGCCTCCTCCACACTCTGTCATTGTGCCACCCTGTGGCCTCCTCCGTATGCTGCTGATGCCACCTCTACACTGTCATTGGGCCACACTGTGGTCTCCTCATGCTGCTTCCACCTCACCACTATGTCATAGGGCCACTCTGTGGACTTCTTATGCTGTTCCCACTCTCCCCACTTCATGACTGGGCCACTATTTTGCCTTTTAGCCTGGCTGACATCAATATTTATTTGACCCTTCTTCTGATCTCCAATCCTACTAGTTTAGATCAGCATATAAAGGAACGCTATCCTACAATCAAACATCAATATCTCAAAAATACAGATGGCACAAAGTTCCAATAAAATAAATAGTTTATTGATAACTTTATTAAAAACATACACTACAATTCATTATGCATGGGAAACCATTCATAAAAGCGCCATAACACATCCTGCAAATAAGTTGTAACCAGGGTACATACACCCAGTATAACTTCTCCACGATAGTCTTATCTATGTCCTAACTTAGATAGTCCTCCTACTTACTATAGTACAGCCCTTACACATTAGTATGAGATAGTTCACAGGTATGGCACCATCAGGCATCAACATACATAGACTGCTGTATCCTTATCTTCAATAAATGAACCTGGCTGACCCATATAGCATTAAGAGTAGATCGAGATTACATACCCTTAAAAGTTCTCCTGTGCAGGAATGGCGCCCTCTACGCGCGTTTCGCGTGTTTGCTTACGTCAGGAGGAGGACTCTCCTGGCAAGCAGGCACGCAAAGCAGCGCGTAGGGCGCCATTCTGCACAGAAGAGCTTCTAAGGTATGTAATCTCGATCTACTCAATGCTATATGGTCAGCCAGGTTCATTTATTGAAGATAGGGCTACAGCAGTCTGTATGTTGATGCCTGATGGTGCCATACCTGTGAACTATCTCATACTGTGTAAGGGCTGTACTATAGTAAGTAGGAGGACTATCTAAGTTAGGACATAGATAAGACTATCGGGAAATGATACTGGTGTATGTACCTGGTTACAACTTACTTGCAGGATGTGTTATAGCGCTTTTATGAATGGTTTCCCATGCATAATGAATTGTAGTGTATGTTTTTAATAATGTTATTAATAAACTATTTATTTTATTGGAACTTTGTGCCATCCGTATTTTTGAGATATTGATGTTTGATTGTAGGATAGCGTTCCTTTATATGCTGATCTAAACTAGTAGGATTGAATAATAGCTCTGTGTTTTATTCACAGATTTAATAGATCGTGTTATGGATTTAGGGGCTAGAGAGATGACCTGGCGGTCTAGAGCCCTGGATATATTTAGAGGGGAAACCAGTTCTGTTTTTAATGAGGCCACACTACAAAAGAAGGAACAAATGAAGCAGCTCTCCTCCTGACGAAGCAAACACGCGAAACGCGCGTAGAGGGGGCGCCATTCCTGCACAGGAGAACTTTTAAGGGTATGTAATCTCGATCTACTTCTTAATGCTATGTGGGTCAGCCAGGTTCATTTATTGAAGATAAGGATACAGCAGTCTATGTATGTTGATGCCTGATGGTGCCATACCTGTGAACTATCTCATACTAATGTGTAAGGGCTGTACTATAGTAAGTAGGAGGACTATCTAAGTTAGGACATAGATAAGACTATCGTGGAGAAGTTATACTGGGTGTATGTACCCTGGTTACAACTTATTTGCAGGATGTGTTATGGCGCTTTTATGAATGGTTTCCCATGCATAATGAATTGTAGTGTATGTTTTTAACCCCTTAGTGACCAAGCCTGTTTGGGCCTTTATGACCAAGCGTTTTACTTCCTTTTTTCATGGTCTCGTTCCAAGAGCTATAACTTTTTTATTTTTTCGTCTATATAGCTTTATGAGGGCTTGTTTTTTACGGGACAAGATGTAGTTTTTAATGGCACCATTTTGGGGTACATGTAACTTTCTGATTAACTTTTATTAACTCTTTCTGGGAGGGAGATGGGGAAAAATGGCAATACTGCCACTGCGTTTTTACATTATAAATTTTACGGCGTTCATTTTTCGGTACAAATAACATAATATCTTTATTCTCTGGGTCAGTACGATTACAGTGATACTAAATACTTATAATTTTTTTACGTTTTACTACTTTTTTGCAATAAAACCCTTTTATTAACCCAAAAATTATTTTGCATTGCCACTTCCCAAGACCCATAACTTTTTATTTTTATTCTATGGAGTTGATTGAGGGCTTTATTTTTGAGGGAAGACTTGTATTTTTCATTGGTATCAATTTGGAGTAAATGCCGCTTTTGATCGCTTGTTATTACGTTTTTTCGGTGGAAACTAAGAATAAATTAGAAATTCTGTCTTTTTTTTATTTATTTTTATGGCGTTCACTATAGGGGATAATTTACGTAATATGTATTTAGTCCGGGTCAGTTACGGACGGCAATACCAAACATATGGGGATATTTTCTTTTGCAATTTTTTCATTGAAAGCGTATTTTCAATGGGAAAAAAGCATATATTTTTATTTTATGGAATTTTTTTATTTAATAAATGTGTATTTTTTTATTTTGTTTTTACTACTTAATAGTCCCACAAGGGAACTATAATATACAATATTTTGATTGCTTTTAAAATGTAATGCATTATGTCAATAATGCATTACATTTTAATAGCAATGCTATTCCAACATTGACCAGCAGGCTGCACCAGAGAGGCACAGTCTGCTGGAGATGCCGGAAGACAGGCTCGGGGCCCTGATCGGAAGCTAGGTAAGCTTCCCAGCACATCAGCACCCCGCAATCGCATTTGCGGGGTGCTGATGGGAGACAGAGGGAGTCCGCTCCCTCTGTTACCACTTTACATGCAGCGGGCGCCATTGCGCCCGGCATGTAAAGTGTTAAACAGCCCGGATCGGCACTCCTGCCGGTTCGGGCTGTTAGAGCAGGGCCCCGGCTCTCATGTGAGAGCCGGGTCCGTGCTCCCCGCTGCACGGGGGAGCCGTGCAGCGCTTAGACTGGGCCGCCGTAAAAACGCGGCGGCCCAGCCTAAGGCCCCTTAGTGACTGCCGTAAAAACATGTATGGGTGGTCACTAAGGGGTTAATAATGTTATCAATAAACTATTTATTTTATTGGAACTTTGTGCCATCCGTATTTTTGAGATATTGACCTTCTTCTGATCTGTCAGAAGGAAGAAAAAATCAGATGCACAACGGATCCTGTGTATGTAACAGCTGTAAGGCCTGCATGATATGGTCCTTATTTTGCATCAGAATTGGCTTATGATTTGCTAGCCAAAAGCAGGAATGGGTACAAAACACAGAAGACATGCAAATATTCCAATCACATGTCATCTCAGTTTTTTTTTGGCTTTAGCAATACTGATGGATTACTGACCAAATGCTGACCAAGTGAAGGCGGGTGCTCCACAGACAGGAACTGTTTTTTGGGGGTTATTGTTCTGACGGATCAGAGAAAGAGCAAAATAGTCAGTAACGTCAACACAAACTTACTGCTGACACCCTCTCCACTCTGTCGGGAGGGCTCTACATGTATAATTGTTTAATATAACAGGTTCTGTAGAGATCTATGTCTAATCAGCTGCCGACGGTGTAAAAGAAGTGCGCTTCTTCTTGACACTAACATTGACCTGTAAGTTGACCTGTAAGGCTGAGTTCACACGAGTTATTTAGTCAGTTTTTGCCCCGTGACTTCCCAAATAAGTGAAGTGTGCAGTGATTCTAAGAGCGATGCCTGTCATCTGCATGTCATACTGACTCACAGTATTGTTTTACTACCACAACAGACTCCCTATGCGTGTTACTGCAAGGCACAGTGTTCTACACCACTAAAAAGGCTCTCTGCAGTCAGGAAATATCAGTTTTTTTAACACGATTCTCAGCGAATAAATTTTTTTGGGCGAACCGGACGAGCCAAATTTTTTAGAAATTCGCTCATCTCTAGCAGGTATGTATGCCTTTTAACACAGATCTAATGAGGTGGGGGAGGGGTGACCAAAAACAGTTAAAAAGACTAACAACCCCTTTAAGCTTGTATATTGTGTCTTTATTTATTTATCAGGATAAAAAAAAACATATCTGGTAGAGCTCAATTGAGATCAAGAATAAATTCTGTTTTTATCTTAACCAATTTGCTGATGTTTAACAACAGGAAATACATGTATCTATTAAAGCACTTTAATTGTCACTATCTTTTAGGGTTATGGCTTATGCTATGACATCCATTAAATTTTTCTGAAGTGAGATTTCTCAGAGGAGATGTTAATTTAATTCAGAAATTACACTAGCGTAATTGCAGAGAATCCAATGCATGTATGTAATCTACAAGGGCACGCGGGATTAAATCGTGACAGTTGTGTTTGTGTATTATTCCTATTATCTGAAACAAATGTAGATAATGGATTAAAATGCAAAAGTTAATAATACATATACAAGTGAGGTAATTGCCTTATGTGTGAGGATTTCTGCCAGTGTTGTGGATAACTTTTTATTGAACTGTCTGGGGATTTCATCACCTTTTCATAGCAAATAAAAAACTATCATTTGTTGGGCCACCTAAACCCCTTGTGTCTTAGTGACCAAGCCAGATTTTGGACATCAGGCATGCGTCACTTTAGAAGAGAATATCTTCGTAAAGGTTTTACACTTCAAAGTAATTCTGACATTGTTGTCTTGTCACATATTGTACTTTACTTAGGTGTTACATTTTTACCAATGCAATATGCGTATCTTTATTAAAAAATGTAAAAATCTATGAAAATTTGTAAAATTTGGCATATTTTCCTATTTTCAACTGTAATATTTCACATATATACATAAATACTATTCAATATTTTTACCAGAAATATATCTCCACATCTTTATTTTGGCTGCACTTACAAAAAACTTTATTTTATTTTTTTTTTCATTTAGGAGACTAATGTACTAATAAGTACATATTTTTTCCTGCAACAAGCCAAGTTTGCAGAGGCTTATAACGGTCAAAATAACAGAACCCCCCAAAATCAACCCCTTTTTTAAAACTAGACCCCATCATGTATTCATATAGGGGTGTAATGGGTTTTTTGACCCCCTAGTTTTTTAAAAGAAATTAATGCTAAGAAGGTGAAAAATTTATTTTTTTCATTTTTTACGCAAAAGTGTCAATTTAAAGACTTTTTTTTTTCTACAGAGCACATTAAAATGAAGAAGTACACCCCAAAATGTATCACCCCATTTCTCCTGTCTTCAGAAATATCCCCATTGTGGCCCTAATTTTATGTTTTGCTCATGGTAGGGCCCAAACATAAAATAGCACCCAGTGGCTTTCAGAAGAAAAAATATGCTTGAAAATGTTTTATGCCCCATTGCACAATTGTAATAGCTTTGAGCTGCCAAAACAATAGAAAACCCCATAAATGACCCCTAAGGTATTTATCTAGGGGTGTAGTGAGCTTTTAGACCCCCAACTATTTTGTAGAATTTAATGCTAATTAATGCTTTTTTTTTTTCATTTTTACACAAAATCATCAATTTAACCGCTTCAGCCCCCCTAGCTTAAACACCCTTAATGACCAGGCCACTTTTTACAATTCCGCACTACACTACTTTCACCGTTTATTGCTCCGTCATGCAACTTACCACCCAAATGAATTTTACCTCCTTTTCTTCTCACTAATAGAGCTTTCATTTGGTGCTATTTCATTGCTGCTGACATTTTTACTTTTTTTGCCATTAATACAAATTTAACGACATTTTTGCAAAAAAAAAGACATTTTTCACTTTCTGTTGTAAAATTTTTTAAAAAAACTACATTTCTATATAAATTTTTCTCTAAATTTATTGTTCTACATGTCTTAGATAACAAAAAGTCCAATAAGTGTATATTTATTGGTTTGGGTAAAAGTTATAGCTTTTACAAACTATGGTGCAAAAAAGTGAATTTCGGCATTTTGAAGCAGCTCTGATTTTCTGAGCACCTGTCATGTTTCTTCAGGTGCTAGAATGTCAGGATAGTATAAATACCCCCCAAATCACACCATTTTAGAAAGAAGACACCCCAAAGTATTCGCGGAGGTGTATGGTAAGTTCATGTATCATTTCATTTTTTTTCACAAGTTAGCGGAAAATGACACTTTCTGAGAAAAAAAAAAAAAGTTTAAATTTCTGATAACTTCTGGCAAAAAAAAAAAAAAATCTCAGACGGACTCACTATGCCCCTCAGTGAATACCTTGGGATGTCTACTCTCCGAAATAGGGTCATTTGTGGGGTGTGTTTACTGTTCTGGCATTTTGGGCGGGGCTAAATTGTGAGCCGCCATGTAAAACCTAAAGGTACTCGTTGGAATTTGGGCCCCTTTGCGCACCCAGGCTGAAAAAAAGTGTCACTTATGTGGTATCGCCGTACTCAGGAGAAGTAGGGCAATGTGTTTTGGGGTGTATTTTTACTTATACCCATGTTGGGTGAGAGAAATATCTCTGTAAATTGTCAACTTTGTATAAAAATTTTTAAAAGTTGTCGTTTACAGAGATATTTTCACACAAAGTATGGGTATATATAAAAATACACCCCAAAACACATTGCCCTACTTCTCCTGAGTACGGAGATACCACATGTGTGACACTTTTGCAGCCAAGATGCGCAAAGGGCCCAAATTCCAATGAGTATCTTTTAGGAGGGCATTTTTACGCATTTTTCTTCTCACGCTTTAGGGCCCCTAAAATGCCAGGGCAGTAGAAATACCCCACATGTGACCCCATTTTGGAAAGAAGACACCCAAGGTATTCCATGAGGGGCATGGTGAGTTCATAGAAGATTTTTTTTTGGCACAAGTTAGAGGAAATTGATTTTTTATTGTTTTTTCTCACAAAGTCTCCCTTTCCGCTAACTTTTGACAAAAAGTTTAATTTTTCATGGACTCATTATGCCCCTCAGCGAATACCTTGGAGTGTCTTCTTTCCAAAATGGGGTCACATGTGGGGTATTTATATTGCCCTGGCATTTTAGGGGCCCTAAAGCGTGAGAAGAAAAATGCGTAAAAATGCCCTCCTAAAAGGTACTCATTAGAATTTGGGCCCCTTTGTGCATCTTGGCTGCAAAAAAGTGTCACACATGTGGCATCGCCGTACTCAGGAGAAGTAGGGCGATGTGTTTTGGGGTGTATTTTTACATATACCCATGCTGGGTGAGAGAAATATCTCTGTAAATTGACAACTTTGAATAAAAAAAATTAAAAAGTTGTCGTTTACAGCGATATTTCTCACACCCAGCATGGGTATATGTAAAAATACACCCCAAAACACATTGCCCTACTTCTCCTGAGTACGGCGATACCACATGTGTGACACTTTTTGCAGCCAAGATGCGCAAAGGGGCCCTAAAACCAATGAGTACCTTCAGGATTTCACAGGCCATTTTTACGCATTTGGATTCTCACGTTTTAGGACCCCTAAAATGCCAGGGCAGTATAAATACTCCACAAGTGACCCCATTGTGGAAAGAAGACACCCCAAGGTATTCTGTGAGGGGTATGGCGAGTTCACAGAAAAAAAAAAAATTGGCACAAGTTAGCGGAAATTGATTTTTTTTTTTTTTTTTTTACAGTCTCATATTCCACTAACTTGTGACAAAAAATAAAATTTTGCATGAACTCGCCATACCCCTCACGGAATACCTTGGGGTGTCTTCTTTCTAAAATGGAGTCACATGTGAGGTGTTTGTACTGTCCTGGCATTTGAGGGTCTCCGCAATCATTACACGTATGGCCAGCATTAGGAGTTTCTGCGATTCTCCGTATATTGAGCATACGAGTAATGAGATTTTTTTTTTCCGTTCAGCCTCTGCGCTGAAAAAAAAAAATAAAATGAACGGCACAGATTTTTTCATTCGCATCGGTCAATGTGGATGAAAAAATCTCTGACAAAATCAGTGACTGCGGTGCGGTGCGGTGGGCTGGGCGCTAGCTACCTAACAAGTAGCTAACTAACTGGCGGTGATAAGGGACCCTTATGCCTCATTCACATGTCCGAAATTCTGTTTGCGGAACGGAATTGCGGACCCATTCATTTCTATGGGGACAGACTTTGTCCCGCTCGGATCCGGAATTACGGATCCGCGCTTCCGGGTCTGCACTTCCGTTCCGCAAAAATATAGAACATGTCCTATTCTTGTCCACAATTGCGGACAAGAAAAAGCATTTTCTATATAGTTCTGGCAATGTGCGGATCTGCAAAATGCGGAAAGCACATTGCCGGTGTCCGTGTTTTGAGGATCCGCGGATCGGATCTGCGGATCGGATCCACGGATCCGTTAATCCACGGATCCGTGAATCCACGGATCCGCAAAACACATATGGACGTCTGAATGGAGCCTTACAAGGGGTGTGATCAATGACAGGGGGGTGATCAGGGGGTCTAGATGGGGTGATCAAGGGGTTAATAGGTGAGGGGGTGGGGGGGTTAGTGTAGTGTTTGTTGCAACTTTACTGTGTTACCTGGTCCTCTGGTGGTCGATCCCAGCAAATGGGACCACCAGAGGACCAGGTAGCAGCTATATCAGACGCTGTTCACAAAACAGCGTCTGATATAGCTGTTTGATGCGATTTTATTCGCATCTACAGCCTGCCAGCGATGGATCATCGCTGGCAGGCTGTAGCCTAACTGCCGAGACGCGCTTCTCTGTGAACGCGCGCACGTTCACAGGAAATCTCGGCTCTCACGAGATGACGCGCCGACGCGTCATCTCAGAGCTACAGGACCGCCCGCAGGACGCATCCCTGCGTTAGGCGGTCCTGTACTGGTTAAAGACTTTTTTTTGTACGTAACAAATGAAAATTAATAAGTACACCCCAAAATGTATCAACACATATCTTTTGACTTTGCAAATATCTCCATTGTGGCCTTAATATTAAGTCATGACACACGGGAGGGCCCAAAAATAAAGGAGCACCTGGCGCCTTTCAGATAATAAACTGAAAATGGTTCAGACCCTCTTGCACACATGAAAGGGCGATAAGCTGCCAAAATGATAGAAACCCCCATAAATGACCATATTTTGAAACCTAGACCCCCTAAGGTATTCATCTAGGGGTATAGTGAGTTTTTTGACCCCTCAGTTTTTGAAGAAATTAATGCTAAGCAGGCGGAATAAAACTTTTTTTTTCATATTTACTCAAAAGTGTCAATTGAAAGACAGTTTTTTGTACTTAGCAAATGAAAATAAAGAAGTACACCCCAAAATGTATCAGCCAATTTCTCTTGTCTTTGGAAATATCCCCATTGTGGCCCTAATCTTATGTCTTGACACAGGGCCCAAACATAAAGAAGCACCCAGTGACTTTCACATAATAAATTGAAAATGGTTCAGGCCCCATTGCACAATTTTGAATTGCGTTGAGCTGCAAAATGATAGAAAATCTACGGCCCTTATAAATGACCCCATTTTAAAAACTAGTTCTCTTAAAGCATTCATCTCGTGGTATAGTGAGCATGCTGAGTGCAAAATTATTATAGGATGAAATAATAAATGTATACGATTTTATCCAAATTGTTAATAAAATTTTCACAGGAAATTGGAGAAAAAACACATACAGATGAGAGCTGTGCACTTATAAGGGATACAGATAAATTCTGGCTGAAAGAATGGAGGATATATTTTATATGATATATCATATAAATTTAGAAGTGATCATGAGTTTAAAATCAGTCTAAAATGGTATCTATACCATTATATGTCATATTCTTCCCTATTGGGATCTAAGTGTTATTCATCGATAACGCTTTACTCTCGGTGGGCTATAGGTTTGGGTTATCACCTTTAACCTCTAAATGCATTTATCTACATCCGACTACTTCTAAGGCCTCTTTCAAACGGGCCTTACGTTTGAAGCCCGGATAAGAGGCGGGTCTGTTGCTGGAAAATGAACAATTTTTCCGCGCGAGTGCAAAGCATTTTAATGCGTTTTGCATGCGCATGGGAAAAATTGGCATGTTTGAAACCCAGACCCGAAGCCGGACTTCATCACTGAAGTCCGGTTTCGGGTTGAGTATTCTGTATATTTTATTATTTTCCCTTATAACATAGTTATAAAGGAAAATAAAAGCATTCTCAATAGAGAAAATAAATAAAAATAATAAAAAAACAAACTCACCTACTCCATTTGATCGCTTAGCTGCCGGTCTCCTGTTTTGTCTTCAGCTGGCGAGGGGGTGAAGGACCTCTAGTGACATCACTGGGTCACATGGTCCAATCACCTGCTTCCATCATGGTTTCAATTTCTTTATTTCTATAATACATAGTAATACCTCCAAAAACAGTTATTACTTTACATTCCCCATATGTCGACTTCATGTCTGGATCATTTTGGGAATGATATTTTATTTTTTGGGGATGTTACAAGGCTTAGGCGTTTAGAAGCAAATATTCAAAATTTTCAGACATTTTCAAAAACCCACTTTTTAAGGACCAGTTCAGGTCTGAAGTCACTTTGTGAGGCTTACATAATAGAAACCACCCAAAAATGACCCCATTCTAGAAACTACACCCCTCAAGGTATTCAAAAATAATTTTACAAACGTTGTTAACCCTTTAGGTGTTCCACAGTAAACTGCTGTACGGGCACAAGGCAGGGCGCAGAAGGAAAGGAATGCCATACGGTTTTTGGAAGGCAGATTTTGCTGGACTGGTTTTTTGACACCATGTCCCATTGGAAGCCCCCCTGATGCACCCTTAGAGTAGAAACTCCAAAAAAGAGACTCCATTTTAGAAACTACACCCTTCAAGGTATTCAAAACTGATTTTACAAACTTTGTTAACACTTTAGGTGTTCCACAAGAATTAATGTAAAATGCAGATAAAATTTCAAAATTTCACTTTTTTGGGCAGATTTTCCATTTTAATAATTTTTTTCCAATTACAAAGCAAGGGTTAACAGACAAACAAAACTCAATATTTATTGCCCTGATTCTGTAGTTTACAAAATACCCCATATGTGATCGTAAACTGCTGTACAGGTACAGTACACGGCAGGGCGCAGAAGGAAAGGAATGCCATACGGTTTTTGGAAGGGAAATTTTGTTGGACTAGTTTTTTGACACTATGTCCCATTTGAAGCCCCCCTGATGCACCCCTAGAGTAGAAACTTAAAAAAAGACCCCATTTTAGAAACTATGGGATAGGGTGGCAGTTTTGTTGGTACTATTTTAGGGTACATAAAATTTTTGGTTTCTCTATTACACTTTTTGTGAGGCAAGGTAACAAGAAATAATTGTTTTGGACCATTTTTATTTTTTGTTATTTACAACATTCATCTGACAGGTTAGATCATGTGGTATTGTTATAGAGCAGGTTATTATGGACGTGGCGATACATAATATGTTTACTTTTTATATTTATGTAAGTTTTACACAATGATTTCATTTTCGAAACCAAAAAAATCAGGTTTTAGTGTCTCCATAGTCTGAGAGCCATAGTCTTTTCAGTTTTTGGGCGATTATCTTGGGTAGGGTATGATTTTTGTGGGATGAGATGATGGTTTGATTGGCACTATTTTGGGGTGCGTATGACTTTTTGTTCGCTTGGTATTACACTTTTTGTGATGTAAGGTGACAAAAAATGGCTTTTTTTACACGGTTTTTATTTAAATTTTTTTACGGTGTTCACCTTAAGGGTGAGGTCATGTGATATTTATAGAGAGCAGGTTATTACGGATGTGGTGATACCTAATATGTATACTTTTTTATTTACTTAAGTTTTACACAATAACAGCTTTTTTAAAACAAAAAAAAATGTTTTTGTGTCTCCATATTCTGAGCCATAATTTATTTTTATTTTTTGGGCGATTGTCTTTGGTAGGGGCTCATTTTTTTCGGGATAACGTGGCGGTTAGATTTGTACTATTTTTGTGAGTATACGCCTTTTTAATTGCTTGCTGTATAACTTTTAGTGATGTAAGGTGACCAAATTTTTTTTATTTAGAACAGTTTTTAATTTTTATGTTTTACAGTGTTCATCTGAGGGGTTAGGTCATGTGGCATGTTTATAGAGCCGGTCTATACGGACGCAGCGATACCTAATATGTCAACTTTTTTACCGCCTATTCTTTACCAATTTTTTTTTAACTTTATTTAGGGAAAATTACGTTTTTGCTTTTTTACTTTAAACTTTTAATTTTTTTTGGGGGGGACTTTATTTTTTCTATATTTTTCACTTTATTTTTTGTCCCACTTTGGGACTTCAACTTTTAGGGGTCTGATCGCCTTTACAATGCATTTCAAAACTTCTGTATTGGAAGGCATTGGCTGTATGAGCAATACAGTGTGTATTACTCATACAGCTTCTTGCCTGTAAGATCCAGGGGGATCTTGGATCTCTGCAAAAGATAGAACATGTCCTATTCTTGTCCGCAATTGCGGACAAGAAAAGGCATTTTCTATATAGTTCTGGCAATTTGCGGATCCTCAAAATGCTGAAAGCACATTGCCGGTGTCCGTTTTTTCCGGATCCGAGTATCCATGGATCTGCAAAACACATTCGGACGTCTGAATGAGCTTTACAGGGGGGGGTGATTAGTGACAGGGGGGGTGACAGGGGGTGATCAGGGGGGTGACATGGGGTGATCGGGGTTAATCAGGGGTTAATCAGGGGTTAATCGGGGGTTAATCGGGGGTTAATCAGTGACAGGGGGGGTTGGATGGGGGGTTCTGTGTGGTGATTGGTGCACTTACATATGTTTCCTTTGGTGGTCCCAAGCAAAAGGGACCACCAGAGGAACGAGCTGAAGGCATATCAGACGCTGTTAACAAAATAGCGTCTGATATGCGATTTTTTTTAACTTCTACAGCCTGCCAGAGCATGATCAGGGCTGGCAGGCTGTAGTTTAACTTCTCCCCGATATGATCCTGTGAGGGTGTTCACAGGAAGTATCGCGTCTCGCGAGATGACGCGCGGATGCGTCCAGGAGGAGTAAACCAGCCGCCGCCTTGACGCATTAGTGCGTTCAGCGGTCCAGAGCTGGTTAATGCGCATATTTAATTACCGATTTTTCGCATAACATAAACTATATTAAATAATGAAAAATATTCAAAATATATATCAACTATAGTGCTATATATTTGTGTTTTAGAATATTCGCATTACGCAAATATTACATTGCCTATTTTAAATAAATTGAATAATGAAGAATATTCTAATTCACTACAGACTACATTATTGCAGCCTTCTCACATTGGCCCACAAGCAAGAAGCCGGTAGGTATGCTATGTAATGAGTTCAGATGAAAAAAAGACAAATATTCGTTTTTACGAATATATATCACTATATTCAAAATATTCGGGAATTCCCCAAGTACTGATATTCGCAATAAAATTTCGCAATTCGAATATTCACGCTCGACACTACTTGGGAGTTGTCCGAAAAATGCATAAATCACATTAGGGCTTCATAGCGGTTTTAGGACATAACTGCTGCAAACACTGGGGTTGAGTGGACAGTACTCGCAGCCCAATAGGATCGGACAGATTTTTTTTTTATTTCAGGGACACTTGTGGAGGTCCACCATCTTATATAAACAGACGTGGGCTTTTTTACAGCAAACTGTGTGGTGTAAAGATTAGTCTGCTGCACAATTAATTCCAGGACTTTATTGTCCATAAATAAATAAAAAAAATCATAAGGGGCAAAATTGGTGATGTCCACATTAATTTGGGGAGTAGATAAAAATTGGGGTACTTGTGGGGGGGGGATGACGAAGCAGGAACCCACTTAGTAGAAGGGACGGGACCGATGTGGCGATGTGGTTGCAACTTCTACCACCATAGGGCTATGCCGTCTGGGGACAGAAGCGGAGCTAGACTCACCATTATCTGAAAATGATTTCCGCCTCTGAAGCGGTGTCAGAGTCAGAGTTTTCAAAGCATAAAAATTCATATGCCTCCCCTGCACTATATAATCTTTGAACCATTTTTTTTTTTTTTTTTATTACAAACCTCAGAAAGAATAGTCAATGGGGACGGATCGGCAGTACGGCAGCACACGGGTACTTGTAGCATGGCGGATCCGGCGGGGGAACAGCCTGCCGGATAGCCATGCCGCAAGTGTGAAAGTACCCTTATAGATGCTTAATGACTGACGCCCACTGACCGACTGTAACAGACACTTAGTGACTCATGTAAGAGAGGAGGGAGAAAGTTCACTGCTGGCAGCTCGGTAATGATGTGATCAGAGGCCGCTTGTCTCTGGTAGCTGCGGGCAGGGAGCTCCTGCACTTTTTTTACAGCGCTAGCTTGGAATTAAGTGCCGCTGTTAAAAGACATTGCTCCAGCTAAGGCCCCTTAGTGACCGACATAAAAATACGTATGGGTGGTCACTAAGTGGTTAATAAAATATAGACTCTCTTACACTTAAATCAAAACAGTTGGCATGCAGAAGCTAATCCTGATGGGATTATCTAGCCTACATTTGATCTATCGATACAAGCCAGTCCTCTCACAGAGTCATGATGAAACATCCTTCCTAATTTAATACCCACCAACACATAATGGCTTCCACATACAGCTTGTTTATTTCTGGTTTGTGCTTACATCTTTTGAAATGAAAGCAAGCAAAAGGAATAAAACTAAATAATTAAATGGTCCTAAGTCTGTAGAGAATTTCCTTCAAATACAAGCACTAGAAATAGATTGAGACAAATGAGGGCATAGTTGCACTTCCAAAGCCAAAAGCCATTATACATCATAAAAAAAAAGAACAGCACCTAGTAAAGATTAATTTGCTGTGTATGTGAAAACTAGGTTCTAAGCACATTGGAGGGGATATATCAAGACTGCTGCATCAATATACCAGTCTTTATATCCTTGCACTGGCATGAGATGCACCTAATTTATTTAAAGGCACATCCATTGACTGCTGTGTGCCATAAACTGAATAGACTTCAGTTATAACTTCTGCCACTTTCTGGAGAAAGTTATAGTAAATGCGGTGGATGGCAGGAAGCCACACCTCTCCTGAAAATCCACACCCCCTTTCCAAGACACTTCAGAAAAGTGCAGAGAAGCCTCGCAAATTCTGGTGCACACATGGCGTGCGCCATAACTATGACTTTGCTAAGCCTCAATATTGGCGTAAAGAGCTTAATAAATCATCCTCATTAAGTTATTTATAAAGCGCAAGACTAACACAAGATCATTTTTATTCAAAAGATGAATGCATTTCATCATGTGTGGGATCGTTGTTAGAATGGGTTTCTGTGGGCCCACCAGAGGGAATTATTCTCAGGACCCAAGCCGCATATTGTCATTAAAGTGGAAGATTTTAATTTTAAAAAAAATGAGATCAGTGAATCAGTTCATAAAGAACCTGGTTCATTATGAACTTCCCAAAATTTCGTCCACAGACAAACCCAAAGCTTTTTTCAGGTTCATTTCAGATAAACCCAGTAAAATGGCGGATAGCCCCATTTCACTCGGCAGGAAAGAGCACAAGGGAGGAAGAAGGAGGATTCTGTCATGCTTCGGTGTGAGAGGAAAACACCACACTGAGCATAGGTGGGAAGGAGGAAACAGGGAATGAGGCCTGAGAACTAGGGAAGAAAGATGTACACCTCCTCGTAAAAACCCTAATCAAAATCCTGACTGACTACCAGTATGAACAGATCCCAAAGGGAGGTGAGTTCATATGCAGGAATACCTAGAGCCCTATGTAGTCCTATAGGACCCTGGTACTGATGGCAAGGACAACACTACCTGTTCCTCCAAAAGGAAGGACGAACAGGAGTCATACTTCAGGCCTAATACAAACAATAGGGAAATGCATCACACAGAACCCAAACAAAATATAAAAGGGAAAGGAAAGACTTAACTTCAAAGAGGCTATGGAAGCACCAGAAACTCAGCTTAGATCCAACCACAAACAATCCACAGGCACAGAAGCTATAAGCCGCAAAGCATAGTGAGATAAGTAAATATAATTAAGGAAGGTTAAATGACCACATAAGCAACACCTGACAGAAAACAATCTTAGGGACAGTGTACAGTCACAATGAGGGTTGATCAAAGTGAAGCATTTGAAGCAGAATTCATTCTGAAGTTTAGGAGAACTTTGATTCGTAACTAAGGATGAGCGAACCCGAACTGTATAGTTATACCCCTCCATACATAAGACTATACAAACCACTAGAAAACGTGGTGTTATACAGGCAAGATATGCTCAAACCCACATGCGGTTATGCATATATATAGGGGAGCATATCCTGCACTTGTAGTCCGTTGCTTATGGCAATCAACAGCAAAAAAATGCATACAATGGAAGATGCCAGCAACGGACTACAAGTACCACAATAACCATCCTACATAAGGTAACAATTATAGGAATGTGAAGAACAATCAAAGACTAAACAAAAGCAAAGATGGGTGCACTCTGCAATAATACTAAACCCTCACACTGACGTAAAATTGAGAGGTTAGTTCGACATATCCTACTAGGAGGACATGTCTTAAGCTCAGGCACCTTGCCACGGTCTCTCAAGTAGCCTGAGACCCTATCACTTACCTATCTGTGCCCTAAGAAGCCATCACAGCCATGCCTACTAATGGCATGGCTGTAATTGGCCAAGTGCAGCATATATTTTGTTCTTGGGTGAAATTCAATTGCCAAAATAGCAATACCGTAAATCAGTGGTTTCAGCTGTGGCTGGCCAAGTTTAATAGTGTCTGGCAAAGGATATATTTCGTTCTGGGGTGAAATTCAGTTGCAAAAATAGAAATACTGTAAATCTGGTCTTCCAGCAGTGGCTGGCCAAGTTTAATAGTGTTCGGCAAAGGATAGATAATTTTCTGGGGTGAAATTCAATAGCCAAAATAGCAATCCCCTAAATATGGTGTCTCAGCAGTGGCTGGCCAAGTTTAATAGTGTCTGGCAAAGGATAGATAATTTTCTGGGGTGAAATTCAATTGCCAAAATAGCAATACCATAAATCAGTGGTTTCAGCTGTGGCTGGCCAAGTTTAATAGTGTCCAGCAAAAGATATATTTTGTCCTGGGGTGAAATTCAATCGCCAAAATAGCAATACCGTAAATCTGGTGTCCCAGCAGTGGCTGGCCAAGTTTAATAGTGTCCGGCAAAGGATAGATTTTGTTCTAACGTGAAATTCAATTGCCAAAATGGCAATACCTTTAATCAGTGGTTCCAGCTGTGGCTGGCCAAGTTTAATAATGTCCGGCAAAGGATAGATTTTAAATTGTTGGGTAAAATATTACCATTTGCACTGCATATGCACTGCATAACTGACAGGGAACTTACAATTGGCGGTTACATTCTTGCATGAAATAAAGCCTTTTTGGGCTGTGAAGCTAAAGGTAGTCGCCAATAACTGTTTTTTTATTTTTAATTTTTTTAAATAAATTATTGTAGACCCCAAGACATTGGGAAAATATTAAAAATAAAACAAAGTGTAAGTGCACGGTAGTATAACAGTGGTTGGGTGAGGCCGGTATACATGTCTATTCTGCATAAGGTACAAACAAGTCCTGTGGGATCCACGCCTGGTTCTTTTTAATAAACGAAAGCTTGCCCAAATTGTCTGCTGACAGGTGGCTGCGCTTGTCTGTGATAATGCCACCAGCCATGCTAAACACACGTTCAGACAATACAGTGGCTGCAGGGTAGGCCAGCACCTCCAAGGCGTAAAAGGCAACCTCAGGACATGTGCCAAATTTGATGACCCAGAAGTTGAATGGGGCAGACCCAGTGGCGTAGCTAGAAATGATTGGGCACCGCAGCAAATTTTTGAATGGGGCCCCCCTCCCCAGTAATTTTTGCGCAAAACCCTTTCTTTCATGCCGCTATGCCTGTAGCTTCTAAAGATTGCTCTCTCAGACCAGGCCCAGCAGCTGTTCCATTCGCTTTCTACACTGTTTATACTGCCACTGTATATCATTTCATTGTTTAATACTGTTAGTCCTTTCTAGGCCACGGCCCCAAAGCAGTTGCTTCCACCATGTTGCTGAAATGCTGCCTCCTGCTAAGATGTTCCAGATCTGCTGGTGGTGCAGGTTGTTGTGGCGTGATGACAAAGCTTTTCCATATTTTGGCCATGCTAACCCTGCCTTCTGAGGTGTTGTTGGTGACCCAGCTGCATTGGTAAATTCTTCCTCCTCCTCCTCTGCCTTCTGGTGAAGATGCTTGGTGACAATGACAGATGTGGTGGCATTGCTGCCACATCCTCTGTTTTGCTGGGTGACAGGTGCCACTGTCACTCACTTGGGCTCAAGTTTAGAATGTTTTTTTATTATTTTTCCATATTTTATTTTATTATTTCCTATTCACATATGTTTACAGGGCATTTACCTACATTTTGCTGCCTTTTGCAGCCCTCTAGCCCTTTCCAGGGCTATTTTACAGCCATTTAAGTGCCCAAAAGTTCGGGTCCTCATTGGCCGAACTTCTCGAACCTGAACATCCAGGTGTTCACTCAGACTCTTTATAAGCTGGAGTCATATACTGCTTCTCAGTGTGGGATAGTATGCTGCCGCTTCTGTGAGGGACAGATTAGGGAAGAGATCTGCAGAACCTGTTGTACTTTAATCCACAAGATACAGCAAATAGAGAGGGAGAGAGCTTCAGAAATCCTACATTTCTATACCCAGCCACTGCCAAAGACATTTTTTTTTTTTAAATCCATCTATTACAGAGGTAGGGGTTGGTGGTCATTTTAGCCACTGCAGTATACTGCATGTCTGCCAGCCTGGCAGGGACATCAGCTTAATCCTTTTTGGTAGCTCAGTGAAGAAGAAAATGCATTTTTTCTGGCTGCTCAAGACCCCTACATTACCTTTTGTATAATTAAGGGGTGACATAGTCCATTTGTCTAGCCTGGGACCTGTGGTGCCAAAGAACACTTGTGTATACAATGCACTAAACTGTATATTCAATTTCTGCAGTATTTTTGTGATAAAAAGCTGTGATCCTGGCCCCCAAAGCAGTTTGAAATACACCGCCCACATACACATCTGACATTTCTGCAGTTAAATAGTGAATAATTTTTTTTTTGTTGGAATAAATCAACATTCTTGCTTTACAAAGCAGTTGTGCATACAGCGTACAAATACATATTTAATATTTCTGCAGGAAAATAGTGCATCAGTGTGTTTCAGGGAAAAAAAAAATTATTTTTGGTCCACAAAACAGTTTGAAATACACTGCCCAAATTCATATTTGACATTTCTGCTGTAAAATAGAGCATCAGTGTATTTTTGGGAAAAATAGAAGTATTCCTGTTCCACAAAGCAGTTCCAGATACACCACCCAAATACACATTTGACATTTCTGCAGTGAAATAGTGAATTAGAAAATTTTTTGTGTGGGAAAAATGCAATATTCTTGCTTCACAAAGCAGTTTTGCATACAGCATAGAAATACCAACGTTTTTCTGTGTTTTATTAAAAATATCATTTTTCTGGGTCCACAAACCACTTGTGCATACAGCGTAGAATTACCAACGTTTTCTTAATAGCAGTGAAATACTGCTTTTCTGTGTTTTATTAAAAAAAATCGTGTTCTGGATCCACAAACCATTTTTGCATAAACCATAGAAATAGCTATGTTTTATTAATAGCAGTGAAATACAGATTTTTCTGTGTTTTATTTAAAAAATCCTTGTTCCGGGTCCACAAACCACTTTTGAATAAACTGTAGAAATAGCAACGTTTTATTAATAGCAGTAAAATACAGATTTTCTGTGTTTTATTAAAAAGAATACTTGTTCTGGGTCCACAAACCACTTTTGCATAAACCATAGAAATAGCTAAGTTTTATTAATAGTAGTGAAGTACTGATTTTCTGTGTTTTATTGAAAATATCTGTGTTCTGGGTCCACAAACCACTTTTGCGTAAACCTTAGAAATAGCTGTGTTTTATTAATAGAAGTGACATACTTATTTTCTGTGTTTTATTGAATAAATCCATGTTCTGGGTCCACAAACCACTATTGCATAAACCGTAGAAATACCTACATTTTGCTAATAGCAGGGAAACAATTCACAGAAAAAACTAGATAAAACATCCTGCGCGATATGATATTAAGTGTGCGGATGAACATGGCTGCATTTATCAAATCACAGAAAATGGTGCACTAAAATAAATGCAAACATTATGTGGAATAAGCCCTCATTCTAATAACGTCTGAGACACTTAGTCAACATATTTTGATCAAAACACATCTAAGCCCACCCACCAAGCGACACGGTGGTCTCAGTCCAGGCGGGTAACTACGCTAAACCTATTAATGCTGTTGCGCATTTTTTCTACAGGAGCGCAGTCCCGCACATATTGTGTGTTGCCCCTTGTTACCTCCATGTGCTTCAGCAACCGGTGGGAGGAGGGACACACACACCTATATGTACCACCTTAATCAAGGTCGCCTATTAGATGGGCGGGACACTAGTGCACATGAATCTCACCCCTGTATAGGAGCGTATTCACACATGAAGGTGCCACTCCTTCAAGACAAGTTAAACAATTCACAGAAAAAACTAGATAAAACATCCTGCGCGATATGATATTAAGTGCGCGGATGAACATGGCTGCATTTATCAAATCACAGAAAATGGTGCACTAAAATAAATGCAAACATTATGTGGAATAAGCCCTCATTCTAATAACGTCTGAGACACTTAGTCAACATATTTTGATCAAAACACATCTAAGCCCACCCACCAAGCGACACGGTGGTCTCAGTCCAGGCGGGTAACTACGCTAAACCTATTAATGCTGTTGCGCATTTTTTCTACAGGAGCGCAGTCCCGCACATATTGTGTGTTGCCCCTTGTTACCTCCATGTGCTTCAGCAACCGGTGGGAGGAGGGACACACACACCTATATGTACCACCTTAATCAAGGTCGCCTATTAGATGGGCGGGACACTAGTGCACATGAATCTCACCCCTGTATAGGAGCGTATTCACACATGAAGGTGCCACTCCTTCAAGACAAGTTAAACAATTCACAGAAAAAACTAGATAAAACATCCTGCGCGATATGATATTAAGTGCGCGGATAAACATGGATGCATTTATCAAATCACAGAAAATGGTGCACTAAAATAAATGCAAACATTATGTGGAATAAGCCCTCATTCTAATAACGTCTGAGACACTTAGTCAACATATTTTGATCAAAACACATCTAAGCCCACCCACCAAGCGACACGGTGGTCTCAGTCCAGGCGGGTAACTACGCTAAACCTATTAATGCTGTTGCGCATTTTTTCTACAGGAGCGCAGTCCCGCACATATTGTGTGTTGCCCCTTGTTACCTCCATGTGCTTCAGCAACCGGTGGGAGGAGGGACACACACACCTATATGTACCACCTTAATCAAGGTCGCCTATTAGATGGGCGGGACACTAGTGCACATGAATCTCACCCCTGTATAGGAGCGTATTCACACATGAAGGTGCCACTAAGTGTCTCAGACGTTATTAGAATGAGGGCTTATTCCACATAATGTTTGCATTTATTTTAGTGCACCATTTTCTGTGATTTGATAAATGCAGCCATGTTCATCCGCGCACTTAATATCATATCGCGCAGGATGTTTTATCTAGTTTTTTCTGTGAATTGTTTAACTTGTCTTGAAGGAGTGGCACCTTCATGTGTGAATACGCTCCTATACAGGGGTGAGATTCATGTGCACTAGTGTCCCGCCCATCTAATAGGCGACCTTGATTAAGGTGGTACATATAGGTGTGTGTGTCCTCCTCCCACCGGTTGCTGAAGCACATGGAGGTAACAAGGGGCAACACACCATATGTGCGGGACTGCGCTCCTGTAGAAAAAATGCGCAACAGCATTAATAGGTTTAGCGTAGTTACCCGCCTGGACTGAGACCACCGTGTCGCTTGGTGGGTGGGCTTAGATGTGTTTTGATCAAAATATGTTGACTAAGTGTCTCAGACGTTATTAGAATGAGGGCTTATTCCACATAATGTTTGCATTTATTTTAGTGCACCATTTTCTGTGATTTGATAAATGCAGCCATGTTCATCCGCGCACTTAATTTCATATCGTGCAGGATGTTTTATCTAGTTTTTTCTGTGAATTGTTTAACTTGTCTTGAAGGAGTGGCATCTTCATGTGTGAATACGCTCCTATACAGGGGTGAGATTCATGTGCACTAGTGTCCCGCCCATCTAATAGGCGACCTTGATTAAGGTGGTACATATAGGTGTGTGTGTCCCTCCTCCCACCGTTTGCTGAAGCACATGGAGGTAACAAGGGGCAACACACCATATGTGCGGGACTGCGCTCCTGTAGATAAAATGCGCAACAGCATTAATAGGTTTAGCGTAGTTACCCGCCTGGACTGAGACCACCGTGTCGCTTGGTGGGTGGGCTTAGATGTGTTTTGATCAAAATATGTTGACTAAGTGTCTCAGACGTTATTAGAATGAGGGCTTATTCCACATAATGTTTGCATTTATTTTAGTGCACCATTTTCTGTGATTTAATAGCAGGGAAACACTGATTTTCTGTGTTTATTAAAAAAATCCTTGTTCTGGATCCACAAACCACTTTTGCATAACCCGTAGAAATAGCTAAGTTTTATTAATAGCCGTGAAATACTGATTTTCCCCTCACCCATGACGGCACCCTGTGCGACTCAGGACCTCCCATCCGGACAGGAAACCTGAGAAGATAAAAGTGGACACACCCCCACCAAACACCAGTTCAGGTTTCCTGTCCTCCGGGATGGGAGATCCTGAGAAGTACACCTCAGCATTCTGAAGAAAATAGGACATACCTTCCACGGAGCACCGGTCGCTGGGGAGGGTCTGGGGCCAGAGCCGTGGGAAGACCTATCCCGGGGGAGCGGTAGTTCTGTGGCCGTGCCGGAAGCCGCTCCCCACGAGTCTGCCTGCGCCTACACTCTCTTCCGGACCTGCGGGGGAGCCGCTGTGGCCGTGTTCAGGCGGCTTCCCACCTTCTACCTAGCCGGAGTACCTCTGCCAGGCTCCAAGATGGCGCCCGCGCGTTTGAGCGCTTATGCGCATGCGCGCGGCCGCCTTGTCAGTGGCGCCGGACAGTGACGTCGGAGGGGCGGGGTTTTACTCCTGGCTCGCAGGAGCCGGAACTGGGAGGCCATAAGCGCGTCCTTAATATATAAATATGGCGGCAGGTTCAGGCAGCCAGCGAACACACAGTTCCTTAATGGGCAGTGAGTAGGTGGATCCTGGCTGTAAGATGTCGGAGCCTACGGAAGGACGCGCTGAACCCATGGATCCTTTGAGGCCTGCAAGTCCGGTATTGACCTAAAGGAGGGAAAAGGAAAAGTTTCATTTGGGTGAGAATGTTCCTTTTTTTTTACTAATGAGGTGTTTAATGTGATTGTTTCTAGACCTCAAAACCACCTAAAAAATCGTCTAGCAAGACAAGGCATAAAGAGTGTCCACGATGTAAAACACCCCTTTCATCATCATATCAGAAGCTGTTATGTACTACGTGTATAGATAATCTTGTAGCAGAAAAATCCCACAGCCTTACTAAATCAATGAGATCGTTAATAAAGTCCGAAGTAAGGGCATCCTTTAAGTCATTCAGTAAAAGCCGTGCCAGGTCCCCAGAAAGATCTTCAGAACATGACAGTTTAGAAATGGACTCTTCAGATAATGAAGATAGAGAAGCTGGCCAATTATTTTCTGGTACGTCCGATTCCTCGGACGACGAATATACAGGAAGATCCTTCTTTCCCCCTGAAGATACGCAGCCGTTACTGAAGGCGGTCAGGGCCACTATGCAGTTGGAGGACATTAAACAAACCAGATCAGTTGCGGACCAGACCTTCCAGGCATTAGGCCCTAAAAAGCATAGAGTTTTTACTATGCACGAAAATATGCAAGCAATTATTAAAAAAGAATGGAAGAATCCTGACAGAAAATTCTTTATACCCTCCTCTGTTAAGAGGAAATATCCATATGACAAACAAGTTTCCTCTACCTGGGATAAGGCTCCTACGGTTGATGCTCCCGTGGCCAAAATAGCGAAAAAGTCTGCTCTCCCTTTTGACGATCTTGGCTGGCTTTCCGAACCGTTAGATAAAAAAGCAGACATATACTTAAAGCAGGCATGGGAAACTTCTGCTACTTGTCTCAGACCGGCGGTTGCGGCTACCTGGGTATCCCGATCCCTGCGGTTATGGATAGACCAATTGGAAACACACTTAAAAGAGAAGAAGCCGCGAGAAGAAATATTAGCTTCTCTTCCCACATTTTCTAAAGCTGCAGACTTCTTAACGGATGCCTCCACGGATGTCATACGGTTTGCAGCCAGATCCTCAGCCATGACAAATGCGGCTAGAAGAGCCATATGGCTAAAATCCTGGAAGGGGACCAGGGCTCTAAGTCCAGACTATGTGCCCTTCCATGTGAGGGCGATAGGTTATTTGGGTCTTCCCTAGATGACATCTTGGAGAAGGCAACTGACAAGAAAAGAGGCTTTCCCGTTCCACAGAGGACCCCCTTTTTTCGTAGGCCCCAGCAGGGTTTCAGAAGACAGAGGGGCAAACCATATGACAAAAGAGAAAGAGACAAGTTTCAAAAAAGATCTACCGGTTACCTTTTTAAGACCCAGGATAACAAACCAAAAGACAAACAATGACGCCATCCACCAGGTGGGGGAAGACTGTCCTCCTTTCTCCCAGCTTGGTCAGAAATTACCCAGAACAGATGGGTGTTGGGGGATAGCGGAAGGATTCAGATTAGAGTTCCTCTCCTATCCCCAAAATTATTTCTCTATCACTCCAGTCCCCAGGGATCCTCAAAGATCTTCAATTCTAGAAACAGAGGTCCAATTGTTGCTAGACAAGGGGTGGTATGCCAAGTTCCAAAGGAAGAGGAGGGCAGGGGTTTTACTCCCCACTTTTTTAGTCAGAAAACCCAATGGAACCTTTCGGATGATACTGAACCTGAAACGCTTAAACAAATTCCTGAAGTACAAAAAGTTCCGGATGGAAACAATAAAGTCGGCAATATGCCTATTATTCAAAGATTGTTGGATGGCAAGTGTAGATCTAGAAGATGCGTACTATCACATCCCAATTCACCCCTCCTCCCAAAGGTTTTTGAGAACGGCCGTCCAAGTGAAGGGTCAGATACAACACCTGCAGTACAGGGCCCTCCCCTTTGGGGTCGCACAAGCCCCGAGAATCTTTACAAAGGTGGTGGCAGAGATGGTGGCATTCCTCAGATTGTCCCGAATTGTCCTAGTGCCCTATCTGGACGATTTTTTGTTTATAGCTCACACAAGGGAACAGTTAAAGAGGGACTTGGTGTTTGTATGTTCTCTTCTAAAGAAACTAGGATGGAGGATGAATCAGGAAAAATCTTGTTTAAACCCCTCTCAGAATTGCGTCTTTTTAGGGATGCAACTAGATTCTATGGCTCAGAAGACTTATCTTCCTCAGAAAAAGGTCTCCTCAACAATAGAACATGTCTGGACCCTCTTCCGTTCCTTCAAATGTTCTCTCAGGAAGGCGATGACAGTACTGGGACACCTGACGGCTGCAATTCCCGCTGTACCATTCGCTCAGATCCACACGATTGTTACAGTTGGGAATTTTAAAGAATTGGAATGGTCTTCCGCAGACGTTGGAGGAAAAATTCCACCTCTCCTCCAAAGCAAGGTATTCTCTCCTGTGGTGGACATCCGTGAGGAACCTTTCAGCAGGGGTGCCTTGGTCCTTCACAGAGCCCATACTGGTTACAACAGACGCCAGTCCATGGGGTTGGGGGGCTCACTCAGATGGGAAATACTGGCAGGGAAGATGGGATTTAAGTACCAGGGCCCACACATCAAATTACAAGGAGCTCAAAGCGGTAGAGAGAGTTCTAAGAATTGCATTGCCAGATGTCTGGAACAAAAAGTTAATCTTCTATTCAGACAATTCAACAACGGTGGCGTACATAAACCATCAGGGCGGAACAAGAGCACCAGCCCTTATCTTCCTCTGCCAGGAGATTTTCAGAATAGCAGAAGCAAGGAGCCTGACCCTGTCGGCTATACATCTGAAAGGCAAAGAGAACTCTCTGGCCGATTTTTTAAGCCGAGTCAAACTCAGGCAGACGGAATGGAGTCTGGACGAAACAACTTTCTCCCAGATTGTGTCAAAATTTGGAACCCCAACTATAGATCTCTTTGCCTCTCGAAAGAACAGGAAAACAGAGAGATTCTATTCCCTAAGTTATGCAGACAATCCTACGGCGGTAGACAGTTTGGCTCAGGACTGGAGCCAGGAAATAGGATATGCCTTCCCGCCTATTTCCCTAATCCCACAAGTACTGAAAAAAGTACAGAAGGAAAGAGCTTCTGTTATTCTGGTAGCCCCAAAGTGGCCCAAGAGAGTTTGGTTCTCCACCCTGTTAAGTTTAGCCAGGGACCCCCCGTGGATGATTCCTCCAAGGGAGAATCTCCTTTCCCAGGGACCCGTATTGCATCCCAACCCAGAGATTCTGCAATTGGCAGTATGGAGATTGACAGGGGCATCTGGTTGAATAGGGGACTGTCTGACAAAGTGGTTTCCACACTTCTACATAGCAGAAAGACTACAACAGCCAGGAAATATAATCGAGTTTGGAACGTCTTCTCCTCCTTTCTAGGTTCCAGTCCTGACCCATTTAGTCCCCCAAAAATTCCAGAAATTTTAGATTTTCTTCAGGCAGGTTTGGACAAGGGGCTCAGGGCCTCCACCTTAAGGGTCCAGGTGGCAGCCTTGAGCTACTTTTTCGATTACCAATTAGCCATTCACCCCTGGGTCAAACGTTTTCTTTCTGCTGCTGCCAGAATCCGTCCTTCTGTAAGACCGCTTTCTCCTCCCTGGGATCTAAACAAGGTCCTGACAGCCTTCTGGCCATTACCTCGGCTAGGAGGATATCAGAGATCCAGTCTTTTTCTGCCTTTCCTCCCTATACTGTAATCCAGGACAGTCAAGTAGTAATCAGGCCCCTGCCTTCCTTCCTTCCCAAGGTTGTCTCTGACTTTCACCGGAGCCAAGACATTGTGCTACCTTCCTTTTTTCCTAATCCCTCCTCCAGTTTGGAAAAAAGGTTTCATTGCTTAGATGTTAAAAGATGTTTGTTAATCTACCTAGAGGTCACGGCTCCTTGGAGGAAGGATGAAAACCTCTTGGTTCAGTTCTTAGGCAGAAATAGGGGTAAAAAAGCCTCCTCGGGGGTCATTGCAAGATGGGTGAAGAAGGCCATAGTTAAATCCTATATCTCTTTAGGTCTCTCCCCTCCGTCAGGCTTCGGGGCTCATTCTACCAGAGCAGTCTCCACTTCTTGGGCTGAAAGAGCGGATCTATCCTTGGCCCAAATTTGTAGGGCAGCTACCTGGAGCTCCCCCCATACCTTTCTAAAGCATTATAGGCTTGAGCTTCATTCGGATGCCTCATTCGGGGAGAAGGTTCTCCAGGCTGTGGCCCCCCCTAGTTCTACTTATAGTTTAGTCTCGCACAGGGTGCCGTCATGGGTGAGGGGAAAACAATATTGCTTACCGGTAATCGTTTTTCTCGATACCCATGACGGCACCCGATATTTCCCTCCCAAGATCTTCTAAAAAGGATAGATATTTAAGACAATTTTATTACGTCTATATGAAGTAATATAGAAAAAAAAAAAAAAAAAAAAAAGAGGCCCTTTCTCTTCTCTCCGGAGGACAATTTATTTCTTTCACTGGTGTTTGGTGGGGGTGTGTCCACTTTTATCTTCTCAGGTTTCCTGTCCGGATGGGAGGTCCTGAGTCACACAGGGTGCCGTCATGGGTATCGAGAAAAACGATTACCGGTAAGCAATATTGTTTTCTGTGTTTTATTGAAAATATCTCTGTTCTGGGTCCACAAACCACTTTTGCATAATCTGTAGAAATACCAATATTTTATTAATAGCAGAGAAATACAGATTTTCTGTGTTTTATTACAAAAAATCCTTGTTCTAGGTCCACAAACCACTTTTGCGTAATCCTTAGAAATAGCTGTGTTTTATTAATAGAAGTGACATACTGATTTTCTGTGTTTTATTGAAAAAATCCTTGTTCTGGGTCCGTAGAAATACCAACATTTTGTTAATAGCAGGGAAATATTGATTTACTGTGTTTTATTTAAAAAATCCTTGTTCTGGGTCTACCTACTACTTTTGAATAAACCTTAGAAATAGCTATGTTTTTCAGTGAAATACTGATTTTCTGTGTTTTATTGAAGAAATCTGTGTTCTTGGTCTACAAACCACTTTGCATTAACCGTAGAAATACCAACGTTTTATTAATATCAGTGAAATAACGATTTTCTGTGTTGTATTAAAGAAAATCATTGATCTGGGTCCACAAACCACTTTTGCATAAACCGTAGAAATACCAACATTTTGTTAATAGCAGGGAAATACTGATTTACTGTGTTATATTTAAAAAATCCTTGTTCTGGGTCCACAAACCACTTTTGCATAAACCGTAGAAATAGCTACGTTTTATTAATAGCTGTGAAATACTGGTTTTCTGTGTTTTATTAAAAAAATTCATGTTCTGAATCCACAAACCTTTTTTGCATAAACCGTAGAAATACCAATATTTTATTAATAGAAGTGAACTACTGATTTTCTGTGTTTTATTAAAAAAAAAATCCTTGTTCTGGGTCCAGAAACAACTTTTGAAAAAACCTTAGAAATAGCTACGTTTTGCAGTGAAATACTGATTTTCTGTTTTTTTTTAATAAATCTGTGTTCTTGGTCCACAAACCCCTTTTGCATAAACCGTAGAAATACCAACGTTTTATTAATAGCAGTGAAATACCGATTTTCTGTGTTGTATTAAAAAAAATCCTTGTTCTGGATCCACAAACCACTTCTCTGTGTTTTATTGAAAATATCTATGTTCTGGGTCAACAAACCACTTTTGCGTAAACCTTAGAAATAGCTGTGTTTTATTAATAGAAGAGAAATACAGATTTTCAGTGTTTTATTAAAATAATCCTTGTTCTGGGTCCACAAACCACTTTTTCAAAAACTCTAGGAATAGCTGCATTTTATTAATATCAGTAAAATTCAGATTTTCTGTGTTTTATAAAAAAAATCCTTGTTCTGGGTCCACAAACCACTTTTGCGTAAACCTTAGAAATAGCTATGTTTTATTAATAGAAGTGACATACTTATTTTCTGTTTTTATTTTAAAAAATCCATGTTCTGGGTCCACAAACCACTATTGCATAAACCGTAAAAATACTAACATTTTGTTAATAGCAGGCAAATACTGATTTTCTGTGTTTTATTAAAAAAATCCTTGTTCTGGGTCCACAAACCACTTTTGCATAAACCGTAGAAATACCAACCTTTTATTAATAGCAGTTAAATACTGATTTTCTAGGTTTTATTAAATAAAATCATTGTTCTGGGTCCACAAACCACTTTGTCATAAACCTTAGAAAAACCAATATTTTGTTAATAGCAGGGAAATACTGATTTTCTGTGTTTTATTGAAAAAATCTGTGTTCTGGGTCCACAAACCACTTTTGCATAAACCATAGAAATTCCAAAGTATTATTAATAGCAGTGAAATACTGATTTTCTTTTCTTTTTTTTAAATATCTGTGTTCTCGGTCCACAAACCACTTTTGCATAATCCGTAGAAATATCAACATTTTATTGATAGCATGGAAATACTGATTTTCGGTGTTTTATTTTAAAAAATCCTTGTTCTGGGTCTACAAACCACTTTTGCATAAACCGTAGAAATTGCTACGTTTTATTAATATCAGTGAAATACTGATTTTCTGTGTTTTATTAAAAAAAATCCTTGTTCTGGGTCAACAAACCCCTTTTGCATAAATCGTAGAAATACTAACATTTTGTTAATAGCAGGGAAACACTGATTTTCTTTGTTTTATGAAAAAAATCCTTGTTCTGGGTCCACAAACTACTTTTGCATAAACCGTAGAAATACCAATGTTTTATTAATAGCAATTAAATACTGATTTTCTGTGTTTTATTAAAAAAAAAATCCTTGTTCTGGGTCCACAAACTACTTTTGAATAAACCTTAGAAATAGCTACGTTTTGCAGTGAAATACTGATTTTATGTGTTTTATTGAAGAAATCTGTGTTCTTGGTCCACAAACCTCTTTTGCATAAACCGTAGAAATACCAACGTTTTATTAATTACAGTGAAATACCGATTTTCTTTGTTGTATTAAAAAAAAATCATTGTTCTGGGTCCACAAACCACTTTTGCATAAACCGTAGAAATACCAACATTTTGTTAATAGCAGGGAAATACTGATTTACTCAGTTTTATTTTAAAAAATCCTTGTTCTGGGTCCACCTACTACTTTTGCATAAACCGTAGAAATAGCTATGTTTTATATATAACACTAAATACAGATTTTCGGTGTTTTATTAAAAAAATCCATGTAGTGTGTCGACAAACCACTTTTGCATAAACCGTAGAAAAAGCTAAGTTTTATTAATAGCGGTGAAATACTGGTTTTCTGTGTTTTATTTAAAAAAATCCGTGTTCTGGATTCACAAAACACTTTTGCATAAACCGTAGAAATTCGTAAAATATTTTATTAATAGAAGTGAAATACTGATTTTCTGTGTTTTTTGAAAAATCTGTGTTCGGGGTCCACAAACCACTTTTGAATAAACCGTAGAAATACCAACGTTTTATTAATATCAGTGAAATACCGATTTTCTGGATTTTATTAAATAAAATCATTGTTCTGGGTCCACAAACCACTTTTGCATAATCCGTAGAAATATCAACATTTTATTAATAGCATGGAAATACTGATTTTCTGTGTTTTATTTAAAAAAAATCCTTGTTCTGGGTCTACAAACCACTTTTGCATAAACCGTAGAAATTGCTACGTTTTATTAATATCAGTGAAATACTGATTTTCTGTGTTTTATTTAAAAAAATCCTTGTTCTGGGTCAACAAACCCCTTTTACATAAACCGTAGAAATACCAATGTTTTATTACTAGCAGTGCAATACTGATTTTCTGTGTTTTATTTAAAAAATCCTTGTTCTGTGTCCACAAACCAATTTTGCATAAACTGTAGAAATACCAACGTTTTATTAATAGCGGTGAAATACAGATTATCTGTGTTTTATTAAAAAAATCCTTGTTCTGGGTCCACAAACTACTTTTGCATAAACTGTAGAAATGCCAACATTTTGTTAATAGCAGGGAAATACTGATTTTCTGTGTTTTATTAAAAAAATCCTTGTTCTGTGTCCACAAACCACTTTTGCATAATCCGTTGAAATACCAATGTTTTATTAATAGCAGAGAAATACTGATTTTCTGTGTTTTATTGAAAAAATCTGTGTTCTGGGTCCACAAACCACTTTTGCATAAACCTTAGAAATACCAATGTTTTATTAATATCAGTGAAATACTGATTTTTTGTGTTTTATTTTAAAAAAATCCTTGTTCTGGGTCCACAAACCACTTTTGCATAAACCGTAAAAATACCAACATTTTGTTAATAGCAAGGAAATACTGCTTTTCTGTGTTTTATTAAAAAAATCCTTGTTCTGGGTCCACAAACCACTTTTGAATAAACCGTAGAAATAGCTATTTTTTATTAATAGCAGGCAAATACTGCTTTTCTGTGTTTTATTTAAAAAAAAAAACGTTTTCTGGGTTCACCAAACAGTTGTGCATACAGCGTACAAATACATATTTAACTTTTCCAGTGCCTCCAGTTCCATCACAGTGTCTCCCACCCAGTTCTCTGAAGAAAGCTCAGAGTTGGCACCTGCAGCCCATGCCCATCAGTCTTTCACCTCACCCCCTTGCAAATCAGCCAAGCAGTCAGAGCTTCAAGTCATGCAGCAAACTCTTATGCTTTTTGATGACTCTGTTGGCAGGGTTTCCCTGGCCCATCCACCTAGCCCTGTCCCAGAAGTGTAAGACATTGAATATGCTGATGCCCAACCACTTATATTGCAGGATCAGGACATGGCAGGACCGCCACAGCATGTCTGTGATGATGACGAAACAGGTGCCAACTGCTGTGGCTTTCTGCAATGTGCAGACTGACGAGGAGGGCAGGGGTCATGAATGGGTGGAAGATGATGTGAAGGATGATGAGGTCCTAGACCCAGACTGGACTGAAGTTCGTGCTAGTGACGTGTGCGGGTCTGAGGAGGAGGTGGTGGTCACACGGAGGCAACAGCACAGCAAAAGAGGGATCAGGGTGCAAAAGCAGAGCGGCCGTTTCATAGACAGTACGCCTGCTACTGCCCATCGCACCCAGACACCAAGCACGTCAAGGCCTGCTTTAAGGAGTTCATTGGCGTGGCAGTTCTTCACACAATGTCCTGACGACAAGACACAAGTGGTTTGCATGTTGTGCCATCAGAGCCTAAAGCGAGGTCTGTGATGATGACGAAACAGGTGCCAACTGCTGTGGCTTTCTGCAATGTGAAGACTGACGAGGAGGGCAGGGGTCATGAATGGGTGGAAGATGATGTGAAGGATGATGAGGTCCTAGTCCTAGACCCAGACTGGACTGAAGTTCGTGCTAGTGACGTGTGCGGGTCTGAGGAGGAGGTGGTGGTCACACGGAGGCAACAGCACAGCAAATAAAGGGAGCAGGGTGCAAAAGCAGAGCGGCCGTTTCATAGACAGTACGCCTGCTACTGCCCATCGCACCCAGACACCAAGCACGTCAAGGCCTGCTTTAAGGAGTTAATTGGCGTGGCAGTTCTTCACACAATGTCCTGACGACAAGACACAAGTGGTTTGCATGTTGTGCCATCAGAGCCTAAAGCGAGGCATAAAGTTTCTTAATCTGCGCACAACCTGCATGACCAGGCATCTACATGCAAAGCACGAACTGCAGTGGAGTTAACACCTTAAAAACCACAAAAGGTCTCAGGCTACTCCTGCTCCCTCTTCTGCTGCTGCCTCGCCTCTTCCTCCACCTCTGGCATCAAAGTGGCACCTGGCAACCAGCAAACAGAGGATGTCCCATCAACACCACCACCACCTCCGTCAACATCACTAAGCATCTCCACCATGTCACAGGCAAACGTTCAGCTGTCCATTTCCCAAACACTGGAGAGAAAGAGAAAATACCCACCTACCCGCCCTCAATCCCCTTGAAATGTTGTAATTCCGTCTGGTGGAGACGGACTGTTTCAAACAGCTGATGGCGGTGGCTGTCCCACAGTACGTAGTTCCCAGCCACCACTACTTTTCCAGGCGAGCCGTCCCTTCTCTCCTTAACTGCACATTGGGTAAATGTAGTGGCGGCTGGGCTCAAGGCGGATAGCGGTTTGGCGCATGTCCTTCCAACACCGAGGATCGCAGGGCATTATTCTTAGCCTCCTGTTGCCTCCTCCTCCTACTCCGCATCTGCTACCACTCCCACATCCGGTCATTGAAAGAACCTCACTCCCAACTTCAGCGCAGCCAGGGGTAAATGTCAGCAGGCGATTTTAAAACTCATGTGTTTGGGTGACAAACCCCACACCGCACAGAAGCTTTGGAGGGGAATAGAACAACAGACCGATGAGTGGTGGCTGCCGGTAAGCTTCAAGCCCGGCCTGGTGGTGTGTGATAATGGGCGAAATCTCGTTGCAGCTCTGAGACTAGCCGGTGTGACGCACATTCCTTGCCTGTCACATGTGCTTAATCTGGTGGTGCAGAAGTTTCTTAAAAACTACCCAGACCTGTCAGAACTGCTGCTGAAAGTGCGGTCTGTCTGTGCTCGCTTTCGTTGTTTTCATACCCTGCTGCTGCTCGCCTGTCTGTGCTGCAGCGTAACTTCGGCCTTCCCGCTCAACATCTCATATGCGAATTGCCCATCAGGCGGAACTCCACCTTCCATATGCTGGAGAGACTGTGCGAGCAGCAGCTGGTGATAGTGGAGTTTCAGCGGTAGTACGCATGGGCCAGTCGCTCTGTGGATCAGCACCACTTCACCACCAGTGACTGGGCCTGAATGCGAGACCTGTATAACTTGTTGCGGTCTTTTGAGTACTCAACCAACATGGCCAGTGCTGATGACTCCATTGTTAGCATTACAATACCACTTCTATGTCTCCTTGAAAAATCAATTACGTTGATGATGGAAGAGGATGTGGCAGTGGAGGAGGAGGAAGAGGAGGCATTCACAGGGTTTCAGGCCAGTCATTCCGAAGTGTCTCAGAGGGTGGGTTCCTGCACCAACAGAGGCCAGGTACATATGTGGACTTCCAGGGCACAGTTCTGGCAGACAAAGAGGAGGAGGATGAGGTAGAGGAGGAGGAGGAACAGGGTTTATTGCAGGGTGGCACCCAATGCATCTCAGGGCCATCACTGGAGCGTCGCTGGGGGGATATGGAGGACACAGATGATACACCACCTACAGAGAACAGCTTATCTCTACTTCTGGGCAGCCTGGCAAACATGAGCGACTGTATGCTACAGTGCCTGCGCAACGACAGTAAAGTTGCCCACATTGTGACTTGTGCTGACTACTTGGTTGACACCCTGCTGGATCCCCGGTACAAAGCAAACTTGCCCACCTTATTTCCCACACTGGAGCATGATAGGAAGATGCACCAGTACAAGCGCACGCTGGTAGACGCGCTCCTGAAGGCATTCCCAACTGACACGGGGGGACAAGTGGAAGCACAAGGCGAAGGCAGAGGAGAAGGAGGAGCAAGAGGTCGCCAACTCAGCTGTTTCACGGCCAGCTCCTCAGAAGGCAGGGTTAGCATTGCCAACATGTGGAAAAGTTTTGTCACTGCGCCACAGCAACCTGCACCACCAGCTGATACGAAATGTCTTAGCAGTTCCACATAGTGGAACAGTACATGTGCACACGCCTCCACATACTGACTGATGGTTCTGCCCCATTCAACTTCTGGGTATCCAAATTGTCCACATGGTCTGAGCTTGCCCTTTATTCCTTGGAGGTGCTGTCCAGCCCTGCAGCCAGTGTATTGTCTGAACTTGTATTTAGCATGGCAGGGGGCGTCATTACAGACAAACGCAGCCGCCTGTCCACAGCCAACGTGAACAAGCTCACGTTCATTAAAATGAACCAGACATTGATCCCACAGGACTTGTCTGTACCTTGTGCAGAATAGACATTTATAACCGCCTCAACCATACATTCTTGTACTCCAGTGCACTTATTCATTGAATCCTTTTTTTTATCTGTACCATTATTTTCGGGAGCTATCCCAATTTGAATGAACCTCTTCTCTGTCTGGGTGGCTGCGGCCTAAATTACTGAAAATGGTCTGTTACTTTGGTGGGTGACATGAAGCTTGTTTTGCCATGCATTCACCTCTCTCCTCTGTCTGGGTGGCTGCGGACTACATTTATTATAATCGCCTGTTGCCTTGGTGGGTGACATTAACCTCTTTTTGCCGTGCATTGACCTCTCTTCTGTCTGGGTGCCAGGGGCCTACATTTATCATAATTGACTAAGGCATTGCTGGGTGACATGATGCCTGTTTTGCTGTTATGTGACCTCTATCCTCTGTCTTGGTGCCAGGGGCCTAAATTATTGAAAATGGCCTGTTCCATTGCTGGGTGACATGAAGCCTGTTTTGGTGTTATGGGACCTCTCTCCTCTGTCTGGGTGCCTGCGGCCTGAATTATTGAAAATGGTCTGTTCCATTGCTGGGCGACATAAAGCCTGTTTTGCTGTTATGGGACCTCTCTCCTCTGTCAGCGTGCTAGGGCCTAAATTACTGGAAGTGGCCTGTTCCATTGCTGGGTGGCATGAAGCCTGTTTTGCCATGCATTGACCTATCTCTTCTGTCTGGGTGGCTGCGGCCTACATTTATGATAATCGACTGCTGCATTGCTGGGTGACATGATGCCTGTTTTGCTGTTACGTGACCTTTCTCCTCTGTCTGGGTGCCAGGGGCCTAAATTACAGAAAATGACCTGTTCCATTGCTGGGTGACATGAAGCCTCTTTTGCTGTGCATTGCCCTCTCCTCTGTCTGGGTGCCAGGGGCCTATATTTCAAATAATCGCCTGTTGCTTTTGTGGATGACATTAACCTCTTTTTGCCGTCCAATGACCTCTTTTCTGTCTGGGTGCCAGGGGCCTACATTTATGATAATCGACTGCTGTATTGATGGGTGACATGAAGCCTGTTTTGCCGAGCATTGACCTCTCCTCTGTCTGGGTGCCAGGGGCCTAACATTTCTGAATATCACCTATTCCATTGGTGGGGGGCATTAACCCATTTTTGCCAGTGATAAGCCACAGCTGTGCATTGCTGGCAGGAAACCAAATTTTGTAAAAACGTATGTTACTGATCAAAAGATGCGTGACTACTGACTACAAAATGCACGCTGGTAGACGCTCTGCTGATGGCATTCCCACCTGACGCCACCCCAACCTCCTATTCCACCTCCTCCTCCGAGTTGCCAAATAATATTGTTTAATTTTTAGTTATTTTATTTTAAGTTATTTCCCTATCCACATTTGTTTGCTAATTTTCTAATGGTTGTATTGCTAGAATATAACGAAGATGACAAATATCACGAATATCACGAATATAGCACTATATTCTCAATCTTCGTTATATTCTAGCAATACAACCATTAGGAAGTCAGATTTAAGTTGAATTCACAATGCGATTAATATAACCTGCATTAATCGCATTGCGAATCCAGCCTCCTAATGGTTGTATTGCTAGAATATAACGAAGATGACGAATATCACAAATTCACGAATATAGCACTATATTCTCAATCTTCGTTATATTCTATCAATACAGCCATTAGGAGCTCAGCTCTAACTTCATTTCGCAATGCGAGTATATGTTTACATTGTGAATTCAACTTAAAGCTGGGTTCCTAATAGTTGTATTGCTAGAATATAACGAATATCGCAATGCGAATAATTCAGGTTATATTATACCGATTACAACTTAGTCAAATTTGTGAGATCGTGATTCTCACATCTGACAGAACATTTTAGCATGGAGGCGTTCCCATTGGGATGGGGACGCTCCATGCACACAGGAAGTCGGCAGAAGCGGCAACAGGCATTAACTGGAGCGGGCAGGGAGCCAGGAATCCTCCGGACAGGTAAGAACAGCTTTTGGGAAGTGGGAAGACAACCAGAGAGCAACAAAGATTAATAACCAAAAAAACAAAAAAAACGAATATTCGAAATTGCGAATATATAGCGCTATATTCGCAATATTTGCAAATTATCGAAGTTGCGATATTCACGATAAAAATTCACTATTAGAATATTTGTGCTCAACACTATTCTTCAAATCTTCAACTGAACTATAAGAGCTGTTAAAAATGTCAAGGAAACAGTGCATGCACTTCAGCCTCTTTTACCATGCAAAATGCTCCTTGAGCAGCAAAGGCAGAATGATGTTCCCCTACATTGCCTCGTATGCTATGTTTCCACATGTTGGAACCCCACGTTCCATGTGTTAGACAACCTGCATGAATAGAGGAAAGCAGTGAATGATTTCTTAATGCAGCAGACGGACAGGTTTGCTCCCCGGTGTAACTTCCACCTTGGCCAGTGGCAGCTTGTGTGTGACATGTGTCGTTTGCTCAGGCCGTTTGAGGAAGCCTCTTTATTTATTCGGTTGGCAGGACTATGGGATGCATGAGGTCATTCCACTCTTTAACATTCTGGAGAGGATGCTGAAAACTCTGATTGGCGAGGGGACAGAAGTCATGGTGCCCATTTCTTACGGCCAACTGAGCCCTGAGGAGGATGAACTGGCGGAGGAGGAAAAGAAGGATGAGGACAAGGAGGAGCAGGAGGAGCATGAGGAGCTGGAGAGCAATGACAAATGCAGATGACCCTGCCAAACCGTGTTAGACCCTTGGTACCAGTCAAAAATGTGTGCATTTTTTAGACCTTCTGAGAGGGATGCAAAAATTGACTACTATAATGACATGCTGTATAGCCTGTTAGTCACTCCATATGAGTGCCATCTCCCGTACTCAGGAAGGTCTGACCAGGGTGACCCTCTGCGCTCATGCTCCACTGCCAAGACTTGGGGGGGGGGGTAGAGGAGCAGCTCCAAAAGCAGAAAATTAAGTCTGGAGTCTCGGATGACCAGTGGGATGTGCAGCAGAACCTCCACCAGCAAGTGATGGCATACTTGGGCTACACCTTGTCATCCGTGATCCAAGATCCCCTGGACTGCTGTTCATGCAAACTCGAAGTGTGGCCGCAACTGGCCTAGTTTGCCATTGCCATGCTTTCCTGCCCAGCCAGTAGTGTGGCATCAGAGCGGATTTTCAGTGATGAATCCGACGGGGATAAACCTTCATAAAGATGAATCCGGCATGGATCAACCATAATTCCCAGGTACTGGTGCCTGATGCATCACAATAGATGATTTTGCCACAAATGATCATACTTTGGTGTGCTGGCACACTGGAATATTGTGCAAAATGGGCTGTTACTTCTTGCCACTTGTTGCTGCCACCATGCTTATTCTGCCACCCACCTGCTGCCTCTACTGGCATTCCTACAAAGGCTTCTTGGCCTACTGATATGCCCTTGCTTTCACACTTCTGTTGTTAGGTTTTACTACTACTGTGACTTGCCACCATCATGTGCTGTATGCCTCAGCTGCTGCCCCCCCTCCACTATTGTAACTGCTATGGTCACTGCTGCCACCCTCCCCACTCTGTCATGGGACCACTACTGTCACTGTAACAGCCACTGCTGCTGCCACCCTCCTCACTGGGAGGGTGGCAGCAGTGACCGTAACAGTGACTCCCCCACTATATTGTCACTGTACTGCCACTGCTGCCACCCTCCCCACTTTATCATGGGTCCACTATTGTCACTGTTACTGTCACTACTGCTGCTGTCAGCCTCCCCACTCTGTCATGGAGCCACTGTTGCTACTGTTACTGCCACTGCTGCCACCCTCTCCACTCTGTGAAGGGGTTACTATTCTCACTGTTACTGCCACTGATGCCACCCTCCCCACTCTGTCAAGGGTCCACTATTGTCACTGTTATTGCCAATGCTACTTCTGCCACCCTACCCACTCTGTCATGGGGCCACTACTGTCACTGTTATTGCCACTGCTACTTCTGCCACCCTACCCACTCTGTCATGGGGCCACTACTATCACTGCTACTGCCACTGCTGCCACCCTCCCCACTGTCATGGAGCCACAACTTGAATATTTGTGCACTGCACTGTTATGTACACAGCGATACATTTTATCAGAGTCTGTAGTTCAGCAGTCTACTACACTCTCCCTGGACTCTCTCTGCAGTTTAACTTCCAAGCCTTCACACACAATTTGGGTCATCAAGTAGGAAGAATATGATTAGACAGATTGCCCTGGGTATAACTGATTTCTCGTGATTCCTGACTAATTAATTACTTGTCAAACTTTGGTGAAGCTGCTGAATCATAATTTTCAAAACTTCCCTCATCTCTCACAATTAAGCTTCTATTCTAGTGTCAGGTACAGTAAAGGGAAAGGCTAGGAAGAATGAGAATTGTGTAGAATAGGAAAAGGCAGGGAAAACTTTTAGCCAGGAAGTGAGAAATGAAGAGCTGAGGCTGGGTGTGCCTCCTAGCACAGCTGGGGAGCGTCAAAAGCAGCTACCTGCAAGAACATTTCTTTTTTTCCTATTTTAAAAGGAATACAGCTTTTTTTTCTCAAGTGTTGGTTTGGGGTGAATAAGCTCAATACAATTATACACCACATCTTTTACCATCCAGTGAACAGATATTTGAAATCTCACCTGAAATAATGGTCTGAAATCTTGGACAGAGAATTTCCAGAGAGTTCAAATTTTTTTAATTTTGTTTAGGAAAATAGCTATAGATGTGTACAATGTGTATTCTACAATACAAAGGATAGCATTTAAAATCTCTCAGTTAAAACACGTGAAATACTAGTCCAAAATCCATGTCAGGACATCTCTAGATAGTTCAAGTTTTTTTTTGCGAAATAAAAGCAATACAAGTGTAAATCCCAGTGAAAACATTGCAAAAAGTAGTCTGAAATATTTTACAGGGCATCTCCAGACATTTCAATTTTTTTTTTCTAAAATAACAATACAAGTTTACAACAAAGCGCGTGAAATATTAGTCCGAAATCTGTGTCAGAGCATCCCCAGACAGTTCAAGGTATTTTTTGTTTTGTGAAAAATAGCAATACAAGTGTACAACATGCGTTTTGCAATTTTACAATCCAGAGAGTAGCACCTTAAATCACAGTTAAAACACCTGAACTATTTAACAGGGAGTCTTTATTCAGTTCACTTTTTTTTTTTTTTTTTTGGGGGGTTGGAGCGAAAAGCAAAAAGTGTTTAACGTGTATTTTACAATACATCGTGTAGCGTTTCAAGTCTCTTATTGAAACCACATTAGTATTAGTCTGAAATCTGTGTCAGAGTACCTCCAGACAGTATAAATGTTGGTGTGTGTGTGTGTGTGTGGGGAGAGGGATAATCTTGGTTACAGGTGGATCTCTACCAGTCCCTTTTATAGTTACTCAGAGAGACCCAGCAGGTTGTTCCCTGCCGTAACAGCCTGCCCTATCTCATGAATGCTAGTGTGAAACTAGCCTTTTTTCTAAAGTTAATTGTCAGTAGCAATGTATTCAGTGTGTTTGTCGAAAGCGAAGGACATTTTATTGTGCCTCTCTGTCTTTAAGTTCCAGAAAACATACTTACAAACCATTCCAAACTATTTCCGACTGTACATATATATTAGGTCCAAAAATGTAAGGAATAAATAATGGTTCCAAGCGAAAGATACAGGGCCAGGCCTTGACCAGCGATCCTGGCAGAAGTAGAAGTAGTAGTAGTATTAGGCTGAAAATGAGGAGGAGCAAGATGAGGAGGATGGTTGCCGCAGTGGCAATAAAGAGTGGAGGAAATGTATGGCTGAAACCTCCCAATAAACTGCTAGATCTGCTTATAGTGTGGTCAGCAATACAAGTGTACAACAAGTGTGCAACATATTTAACAATACAGAGGGTAGCATTTTAAATCCCAGTGAAAACATTGTAAATAGTAGGTTGAACTATTTTACAGGGCATCTCCAGACATTTCAAGTTTTTTTTTTTTTTCTAAAATAACAGTACAAGTTTACAACAAAGCACGTGAAATATTAGTCCAAAATCTGTGTCAGAGCATCTCCAGACAGTTCAAGGTACTTTTTGTTTTGTGAAAAATAGCAATACAAATGTACAACATGCGTTTTGCAATTTTACAATCCAGAGAGTAGCACCTTAAATCACAGTTAAAACACCTGAACTATTTAACAGGGTGTCTTTAATCAGTTCACTTTTTTTTTTTTTTTTTTTTGGGGGAGAAAAGCAAAAAGTATGTAAAGTGTGTGTGGGGAGAGAGATAATCTTGGTTACAGGTAGATCTCTACCAGTCCCTTTTATAGTTACTCAGAGAGACCCAGCAGGTTGTTCCCTGCCGTAACAGCCTGCCCTATCTCATGAATGCTAGTGTGAAACTAGCCTTATTTCTAAAGTTAATTGTCAGTAGCAATGTCTTCAGTGTGTTTGTCGAGCGAAGGACATTTATTGTGCCTCTCTGTCTTTAAGTTCCAGAAAACATACATACAAACCATTCCAAACTATTTCCGACTGTACATATATATTAGGTCCAAAAATGTAGGGAATACAATAATGGTTCCAAGCGAAAGATACAGGGTCAGGCCTTGACCAGCGATCCTGGCAGAAGTAGAAGTAGTAGTAGTATTAGGCTGAAAATGAGGAGGAGCAAGATGAGGAGAGATGGTTGCCGCAGTGGCAATAAAGAGTGGAGAAAATGTATGGCTGAAACCTCCCAATAGAACTGCTAGATCTGCTTATAGTGTGGTCAGCAATACAAGTGTACAACAAGTGTGCAACATATTTAACAATACAGAGGGTAGCATTTTAAATCCCAGTGAAAACATTGTAAATAGTAGGTTGAACTATTTTACAGGGCATCTCCAGACATTTCAAGTTTTTTTTTTTCTAAAATAACAGTACAAGTTTACAACAAAGCACGTGAAATATTAGTCCAAAATCTGTGTCAGAGCATCTCCAGACAGTTCAAGGTACTTTTGTTTTGTGAAAAATAGCAATACAAATGTACAACATGCGTTTTGCAATTTTACAATCCAGAGAGTAGCACCTTAAATCACAGTTAAAACACCTGAACTATTTAACAGGGTGTCTTTAATCAGTTCACTTTTTTTTTTTTTTTTTTTGGGGGGGGGGGGGGAGAAAAGCAAAAAGTATGTAAAGTGTGTGTGGGGAGAGAGATAATCTTGGTTACAGCTAGATCTCTACCAGTCCCTTTTATAGTTACTCAGAGAGACCCAGCAGGTTGTGCCCTGCCGTAACAGCCTGCCCTATCTCATGAATGCTAGTGTGAAACTAGCCTTATTTCCAAAGTTAATTGTCAGTAGCAATGTCCTCAGTGTGTTTGTCGAAAGCGTGCCTCTCTGTCTTTAAGTTCCAGAAAACATACATACAAAACATTCCAAACTTTTTCCGACTGTACATATATAACAGGTCAAAAAATGTAGGGAATACAGAATGGTTCCAAACGAAAGATCCAGGGTCAGGCCTTGACCAGCGATCCTGCCAGAAGTAGAAGTAGTAGTAGTATTAGGCTGAAAATGAGGAGGAGCAAGATGAGGAGAGTGGTTGCCGCAGTGTCAATAAAGAGTGGATAAAATATATGACTAAAACCTGCCAAAGAACTGCCAGATCTGCTTATATTGTGGGTACTGTGGGCACAGGCAACAAACATGTAAAATAGTAGGCACGCCCAAATCTGGATAAAATTCTCAGAGTCACAAATGAATTATATAATGAGTTGATTACTTAACAATAAAATAAAAAAATACATATACACTAATATCGTAGTAGGGCTTTTGCTATTATACAATACGTTGTATCCAAAAAATAAAAATGATCTAAAATAAACAAAAGTCTTGTCATCCTTTATATTCACTCTATTGTCATAATAAATATACCAAGAGGTTGATCCATTATTGGCAGTAGATTGATAATTAGCTGTTGTTGAATCCAAATGTGTAACTCTATTTAGTATATATCACTTACTGGTGAGCCTGTAAGGTATTCAATCATAAAATGTTCGCATATACAGTATATATCAGTTCAAATAAGTCGCTCTGAAGAGCTTCTTACCACCTCCCTCTGTGGTCCAGGCTGTAAAAAACAATGGATTGAGAGCAGATGCAGGTGCGCAATGCAGGTAAGATATAACCATGCAGTAATATGTGGGGCCAGAGTGGGAGTAATAGTCTGCAGTAATCCATGGGACCGAATTGGGGTGGAGTGTCTCTCACTCACATAGTCTGGCCACTTGATGTAATGATAAACTGCTCATTCTCAGCGTGTTCCACGTGGTATAGGTGCTTTAACCCCTTAGTGACCACTCATACGTGTTTTTACAGCGGTCACTAAGGGGCCTTAGGCTGGGCGGCCGATTTTTTACGGGGACCCGTGCAGCGGGGAGCGGCAATCACGATTCTCACATGAGACCGGCGCCCCAGCTCTAACAGCCTGGACCAGCAGGAGTGCCAATCCGGGCTGTTTAACACTTTGCCGTCCGCTTTTATTTTCCATTACAAATACGCTTTTCAATGAAAAAAATAGCAAAAAAAAAAGATCTTCACTATATGTTTGGTATTGCCACGTCCATAATGACCAGGGCTACATAAATATCATGTAAATTATGCCCTACGGTGAACTAATTTACATGATATTTATGTAGCCCAGGTCGTTACGGACACAGCAATACAAACATATGGTGAAGATTTTTTTGTACTGTAAAAAATAAAATAAAATAAAATAAAAAAAGGCAGAATTACAAATTTATTCTTAGTTGCCACTAAAAAACGTAATAACAAGCGATCAAAAAGCACCATTTACTCCAAAATGATACCAATGAAAAATAAAAGTTGTCCTGTAAAAATCAAAAACCTTACACAACTCCATAGAAAGAAAAATAAAAAAGTTATGGGTTATGGGTAGAGATGTCGCGAACATAAAATTTTCCGTTCGCGAACTGCAAACACGAACTTCCGCAAATGTTCGTGAACGGGCGAACCGCCATAGACTTCAATAGGCAGGCGAATTTTAAAACCCACAGAGACTCTTTTTGGCCACAGTAGTGATGGAAAAGTTGTTTCAAGGGGACTAACACCTGGACACCTGGAAAATTACGCAGTGGACGCAGAGTCGGGTTTTAATCCATAAAGGGCATAAATCACCAAAATTCCTAAATTGTTTGGAATAATGTGCTTTAAAACATCCAGTGTGTGTATACGATCAGGTATGATGTTGTATCGATCAGGTAGTGTAAGGGTTACGCCCGCTTCACAGTGACAGACCTAACTGTGACAGACCAAACTCCCCGTTTAACACAACGCAAACAACCGCAAACAGTCCATTTGCACAACCGCAAACTCCCCATTTGCACAAGGTTGGATACCAAGCTAGCCATGTCCCGTTCCTTGTCCTCACTGACGTCATTGAAGGTCTCTTCCTCGCACAATGTACTGTGCCACCCTATATGAGTGGTGTGTTCAGTAATCAGTAGTACTATTTTTATCAGTTTAATCCCTGTTACGTCCCCTATAAGGGGACGTGTATCGAATAGATTTTAGGAACCGGGATATGGAAAAAGAAGCTTGGTCGGTCCTCTTACTTCCAATTTGGGGCACTGCGCGTGCGCCGTGTAATAAACTGTGCAACCCTATATGAGTGGTGTGATACTTAGTACTATTCTTAACAGTTTAATCCCTGTTACGTCCCCTGTTAGGGGACGTGTATCGAGTAGATTTTAGGAACCGGGAGATGGAAAAAGTAAGTAGTAATTCGGAAACATTTCAGCCACTTTCTGCTTATATCGGGGGTCTAGTAGCGTGGCCACCCAGTACAGATCGTTCTCCTTAAGCCTTTTTATACAAGGGTCCCTCAAAAGGCATGACAGCATGAAAGACCCCATTTGCACAAGGTTGGATGCCGAGCTACTCATCTCCCGTTCCTCGTCTTCACTGATGTCATTGAAGGTCTGTTCTTCCCGCCAGCCACGTACAACACCACGGGTCCCAGATAGGTGACAACAACGAGCACACTGGGATGCCTGCTGTGGTTGGTCTTCCTCCTCCTCAAAGCCACATTCCTCCTCTGACTCCTCTTCCTCAGACTCCAATTCCAGCGTTGCCGCAGGTCCAGCAAGCGATGATGATAAGGCTGTTTCTGGTGGTGATGGTGACTACAATTCTTCCTCTTCCTCTTCACTCTCATCTACGGCCTAATCCAGCACTCTTCGCAGGGCATGCTCCAGGAAGAAAACAAATGGGGTGAGGTCGCTGATGGTGCCTTTGTTGCAACTCACTAGGTTTGTCACATCCTCAACAGGACGTATGAGCCTACAGGCATAGCGCATGAGCGCCCAGTAACGTGGCAAAAAAATACCCAGCCCTGCAGCGGCTGTCCTAGCACCCCAGTCATACAAATACTCGTTGACGGCTTTTTCTTGTTGGAGCAGGCAGTCGAACATTAGGAGTGTTGAATTCCAACGTGTCGGGCTGTCGCAAATCAAGCGCCTCACTGGCATGTTGTTTCGCCGCTGAATGTCGGAAAAGTATGCCATGGTCGTGTAGGAACACTTGAAATGGCCACACACCTTCCTGGCCTGCTTGAGGACGTCCTGTAAGCCTGGGTACTTACACACAAACGTTGTACAATCAGATTCAACACACGTGCCATGCACGGCACATGTGTAAACTTGCCCAAATTCAATGCCGCCAACAGATTCCTTCCGTTGTCACACACCACTTTGCCGATCTCCAGTTGGTGCGGGGTCAGCCACTGATCCACCTGTGCGTTCAGGGCGGACAGGAGTGCCAAGATGGCTTGACACTGCCGTATCCGGGATGTGGAATAGCCCCTGGGAGCTGGGGGGGTGCAGTTGATGATGTGGAGCAAGACGCAGCAGAAGAGGACTCAGCCGAGGAGCTTAGCGAAGAGGATGGAGTAGGAGGAGTAGAGGAGGTGGCAGCAGGCCTGCCTGCAAGTTGTGGTGGTGTCACTAACTCCGCTGCAGTGCCACGCATTCCATGCTTGGCAGCCGTTAGTAGGTTTACCCAATGCGTAGTGTACGTGATATAACTGCCCTGACCATGTTTTGCAGACCTGGTATCAGTGGTGTGGGGAGTCGCTCTGGTAGACAGCGGTGCGGGTGCAGTACCGAGGCAAAACAAAGAGTCCAGGATGTGCAATAAACAGTGTTTTATTCACACTGACACAAAAATACACAGCAAACAGTCTTTCGGTGGTAATTCACACATGTCAGAAACAAGGAGGCAAAATAAAACAGGCCAACACAGGTTCAGTCACCTGGGAGGTGTAGGTGCAGGTTCGCACCAGGCTGTCGGCCCAGCCGCAGGAGAATCCACCTTCAGGTAGCCAGGAACAAAAGCCACCTCCTTGCTGAGCTCTTTCCTCCAGGACAGAGAACTCCAGAGCCCTGTTAGCAGGCTCCAGGATAATCACCACTTCAGACACAGCTGCTGGCTGTGTTTTATACCCAGCCCAAAACCAGGACTGGATCGTGGGGAGCAGCCACCCACCCTACACTTTAGCTGCTCCCGGTAAGAGCCGGCCCGGATCGGCTTTGCAGCCATGCTATTTAACAGAGTCAAACAGCACTAGCTGCTGCAGACAAAAAACCCGGCTCTTACCTCACCGAGGCCAGCAACCTCGGTGACACGTACCTGCCATCAAATATGACACCTTGCACCCTCTTACACACCCCCTTTGTTCAACCCTGAGGGGTGAACACACGTGAGGCAGTGGACGGGACAGGGCATCTGCGTTACCCTGCAAGCGGCCTGCCCTGTGTTCCACGGAGAATTTGAAATTTTGAAGGGATAGGAACCACCTGGTGACCCGAGCATTCCTCTCCTTGGCCTGACTCATCCACTTGAGAGGGAATGGTCGGTCACCAGACGGAACCTCCTCCCTAACAGGTAGTAGCGGAGAGATTCGAGTGCCCACTTGATAGCCAGGCACTCCCTCTCCACTATACTATATCTGGACTCGGCGGGACTGAGCTTACGGCTCAGGAAGACAACGGGATGTTCTTCCCCGTTGACCTCCTGAGACAGTACCGCACCGAGGCCTACCTCCGAGGCATCGGTCTGTACGACAAACTCCTTGTTGAAGTCGGGTGTCACCAAAACCGGGGACCCACACAGGGCCGACTTCAACGCGGAGAAAGCCTCCTCCGCCTTCTCACTCCAGCTAACCTTCCCAGACTTTCGCTCCTTCAACAGGTCTGTCAATGGCGCTGCTATTGTGGCAAAGTGGGGCACAAACCTCATGTAGTATCCTACAATCCCCAGGAACGACTTTACCTGCCTGGTGGTGACCGGTCGGGGCCAGTTACGAATGGCCTCTACCTTAGTTACCTGAGGTTTGATGACTCCCCGCCCGATTACATATCCCAGATATTTGGTCTCTTCCAACCCAATCGCACACTTTTTTGGATTGGCGGTTAGTCCAGCTTTCCTCAGGGCATCCACTACCGCCTGCACCTTGGGTAAATGGCTTTCCCAGTCGGTGCTGTGGATGACTACATCATCTAAGTAGGCCGAGGCGTACCGACGATGTGGTCGCAGCACTATGTCCATTAACCTCTGGAAAGTGGCGGGGGCGCCATGCAGGCCAAAGGGTAACACCTTGTAGTGATACAGGCCCTGCGGGTAACAAGCGCGTTTTTTCCTTAGCCGCCTCCGTTAAGGGTACCTGCCAGTACCCTTTAGTGAGGTCCAGCACAGAAAAATAACGGGCTTGTCCTAAATTTTCAACAAGCTCGTCTACTCGGGGCATGGGATACGCGTCAAACTTGGATACTTCATTTAACTTGCGAAAGTCGTTGCAGAACCGCAGCGTCCCATCCGGCTTGGGTATTAGGACTATGGGACTGGCCCACTCACTTTTCGACTCCTCAATGACATCGAGCTTCAACATTAACTGCACTTCCTCCGCGATGGTCCGCCGCCGAGCCTCGGGTACCCGGTATGGTTTTAACCGGACCTTGGCCTGAGGTTCAGTGACGATGTCATGTCGGATGAGAGACGTGCGGCCAGGGAGGTCCGAGAACACATCCGTGTTCCGACTGAGGAACTCCCTGACTTCCTGAACTTGTTTGGAAGACAGGCTGTCTGCAATTTTCACCGTGGTTACTGCTTCACAGGCCTCGAACTGTGGGGCGGGACCCTTTTCACCTAGAAGCCCTGGCCGGGGGCTGTGGTCGTCGGCCGCGTCCCTATCTTTCCACGGCTTAAGTAAATTCACGTGGTACACCTGCTCCGGCTTGCGCCGCCTGGCTGGTGTACTTTGTAATTTACTTCCCCTACCTTCTCGATCACCTCATAGGGGCCCTGCCACCTAGCTAGGAATTTGCTGTCAAGGGTGGGTACCAGAACCAAAACCCGATCTCCCGGATTGAAGTCCCGTACCCGAGCCTGACGATTGTACACCCTACTCTGGGCTTGTTGCGCTGCCTCCATATGCTCCCGGACCAAGGGCAACACCCTTTCCATCCGTTCCTGCATCTGGGCGACATACTCAATGACACTTTTGTGGGGACAGGCTGTTGTTCCCATGCTTCCTTGGCGATATCCAACAGGCCCCGAGGGTGTCTGCCATAAAGCAGTTCGAAGGGCGAGAACCCAGTAGAGGCCTGGGGCACCTCTCGCACTGCGAACATGAGATAGGGCAGAAGCAGATCCCAGTCCTTCCCATCTCTAGACACCACCCTCTTTAACATATTTTTTAGAGTTTGGTTAAACCTCTCCACAAGACCGTCTGTTTGCGGATGGTAAGCGGACGTCCGTAACTGCTTTATACGCAACAATTTACACAGTTCCCTCATTACTTTGGACATAAAGGGGTCCCTTGGTCTGTCAGAACCTCTTTTGGCAGGCCCACACGGGAAAACATCTCCATTAACTCTTTGGCAATGAGCCTAGCTGAGGTATGTCGCAGAGGCACCGCCTCCGGATACCGAGTGGCATAGTCGAGAACTACCAGAATGTGTTGGTGGCCCCTGGCAGACCTTGGTACAGGCCCAATTAAATCCATAGCGATTCGCTCAAACGGTACTTCAATAATTGGCAGAGGTACCAGAGGACTACGGAAATGTGGCTGGGGGCTAGTTACCTGACAGGTTGGACAGGACTTACAATAATTTTCTACCTCCTTGAACACGCTGGGCCAATAAAACCGCTGCAGTATGCGGTCCTGGGTTTTCTGCCACCCCAGGTGTCCCCAAGAACATGTTGGTGGGCAAGCTCCATGACAAGCTTGCGATACGCTGTGGGCACCACCAACTGTTCAACAGGTTCACCTCGGATTTGGTTCACCCGATACAACATATCCTGCAGAACAATGAATCGCGGAAACATTAATTCAGCCCCTGGTTTCTGGGGTTTACCATCAATTTCCAGCACATTCTCCCAGGCCCTGGTTAGGGTTTGGTCCCGGTGTTGTGCGGTCCCAAAATTTTCCCGGAGACATTGAGGTCTGCCAACTCAGGTCCCGGTGGCAAGTCCTCCGTGTCTCCCACCATTACACTCAGTGGGGTTGTCTCCCCACTACCGCTGCAGCAGTGGTCACCCCTACCGCTGGCCCTTCAGACTCTGGCTCCCAGGGTTCTGGCCTTCCAGTGGTATCAGGCCACTCTGCTAGGGTTACCCATGTCTCAGGGCTATTAGACAGTGTCACCTCAGGCCACAGTGACGGAAAACCAGGGAAGTCTCTCCCAATTATCAGTTCATAGGGTAGCTTTGTGGAGATCGCCACTTCACAAGTCCAGGTGCCGGCCGCCGTGGACAGAGACATTACAGCAGTGGGATAGTCCATTAAGTCTCCGTGAATGCACACAACACCCACTTTCCGGCCCGTATACTGGGTGGGCTGTACCAGGGCAGCACTTACCAGGGTTACCAGGCTCCCTGAGTCCAACAGCGCCACTGCCAGGTTATCCCCGACTTGCACCTGGCACAGATGACGATTGTCTATTGTCTCGGGGTGCCGGTCGCACACAGTCTCCGGGCATACATGGAAGCCCGGTACCCATAATTAGTCTCCATGGGTTCCCCCGATGGGGACAGTTGGCCCTATGTGTCCAGGCTCCCGACACTGCCAGCAGACCACTGGGGATGGATCTGCAAGGGTACATCCCGGGCGGGTTTGGCCGGCCGCCAGGACTGGGGTGGAGATTTCCGGGGTTTGACTGGCCCCCTCCCAAAAGAACCCCCCTGCAGGTTTCTGGTGGCCTCATATCGCTCCACCAGGTCGACCATCTCAAGGGCATTGGTGGGGGATACCTGGCCGATCCAGTGTTGAAGGGGGTAAGGCAAGGCCCTCCAGAACATGTCAGCCAGCAGACGGTCCACCATAGCAGTCGGACTTAGAATGTCAGGCTGCAGCCATTTTTGCAACCGGTGCAGCAACTCATAGTACTGCGGCCTGGCGGGTTCAGCCGCTTTAAAGTTCCACTGGTGGACCCGCTGAGCCCGGACCAACACGTTTACCCCCAGTCTGGCCAGGATCTCCCCTTCACCGTGGAATAGTCAGCAGCCTGGTCATCTGCCAAATCAAAAAAAACTTGCTGGGGTCCGGATGCCAGGAACGGAGCAACCACCTCGGCCCACTGGTCACGGGGTAACTTTTCCCTCATGGCGACCTTCTCAAAGACCGCCAGGTATGTCTCCACGTCGTCTGCGGGGGTCATCTTTGGGATCGCCGCACGGACCGCTTTCCGGGCATCATGGACGTGGTGGGACGCTCCTGCCGCCTGTAACGCCATCACATGTTGTAGCAGTAGCTGGTTGGTCTCCCGCTGCTGCACGTTAGCCTCTATGAGAGCCTTCACAGCAGCCTCCATGTTGCCAGAAATTCCTGCTTGCAACTTTGCTGGCTTAATATATATCATGCACTTTAGCAAAAAAACTTCGGCGTTCACGCCAGCCTCACTGCGCATGCCCGCATCCGACACCAAATGTGGGGAGTCGCTCTGGTAGACAGCGGTGCGGGTGCAGTACCGAGGCAAAACAAAGAGTCCAGGATGTGCAATAAACAGTGTTTTATTCACACTGACACAAAAATACACAGCAAACAGTCTTTCGGTGGTAATTCACACATGTCAGAAACAAGGAGGCAAAATAAAACAGGCCAACACAGGTTCAGTCACCTGGGAGGTGTAGGTGCAGGTTCGCACCAGGCTGTCGGCCCAGCCGCAGGAGAATCCACCTTCAGGTAGCCAGGAACAAAAGCCACCTCCTTGCTGAGCTCTTTCCTCCAGGACAGAGAACTCCAGAGCCCTGTTAGCAGGCTCCAGGATAATCACCACTTCAGACACAGCTGCTGGCTGTGTTTTATACCCAGCCCAAAACCAGGACTGGATCGTGGGGAGCAGCCACCCACCCTACACTTTAGCTGCTCCCGGTAAGAGCCGGCCCGGATCGGCTTTGCAGCCATGCTATTTAACAGAGTCAAACAGCACTAGCTGCTGCAGACAAAAAAACCCGGCTCTTACCTCACCGAGGCCAGCAACCTCGGTGACACGTACCTGCCATCAAATATGACACCTTGCACCCTCTTACAGTGGTCAGATGGACCCTTGACCTAACACTGTGTGCCAGACATGCCATGACTTCCTTTTCCACAATAGAGTACAGGTTGGGAATTGTCTTTTGTGAAAAAAAATTTTGTCCAGGGACCTTTCACTGCGGTGTCCCAATAGCTACAAATTTTTTGAAGGACTCAGACTCCACCAGCTTGTATCGTAAAAGCTGGCGGGCTAACAGTTCCGACTGTCAGACGCCGGGCAAGGGGGTGACTCTGTGACATTGGCTTCTTACGCTCAAACATTTCCTTAACAGACACTTGACTTTGGGCAGATGAGCAGGAACTGCTGAAGGTGAGAGGCAGAGTGGCGGGTGGTTGAGAGGGGGCAGGGAGGACAGCAGTGGTTGACGTGGCTGAAGATGCCGGACCAGGAGGAGCATGGTGGCTTTGAGTTTGTGTGCTGCTTGTACTCATGTGTTGATCCCATAGGCATTTGTGATGTGAGCTCATGTGCCTTCGCAAAGCAGTTGTTCCTAGGTGGGTGTTGGACATCCCATGACTTAGTTTCTTTTGGCACAGGTTGCAAATGGCATCGCTGTTATCAGAGGCAGACACACAAAAAAAATGCCACACTGCTGAGCTTTGCAATGACGGCATTCTGGTGGTGGCAACAGAATGCGTTAATTGGTGTGCTGTCTGGCTGATCCCGGGCGCCGATACATGCTGTCTGACTGTGCCACTAGCTCCTTGCAACGACCTCTCCCTGCTTCCAACTCATCTCTTCCTCCTCTTTGTCTCCCCATCTGAACTTTCCCCCTGTTATTCTTCTCTTCGAGTGGGCACCCACGTGACATCCACGGACACATCGTCATCATCAACAGCTTCACTTGTATCTGACAACTCAGCAAAGGAAGCAGCAGCGGGTACAACATAATCATCATCACACCGTACGTCCATGTGTATAATGCTGCCTGACTGAGACATATCCCTGTTATCTACATCCTCTGGCAATACTGGTGGTGCATCACTCATTTCTTCCAACTGATGTGTAAATAAATCCTCTGACAGATCAAATGAAGCGGCTGTGCTGCTCGTGTTGGTGGTTGTGGTGGGCGGGCGAGTGGAAACTTGAGAGGTGCCTGAAGCTGAGCTGGAGGAGGATGGTGCATCAAAGTTCCGAGCAGCAGCTGTAGAAGATTAGGTGTCCTGTGTAAGCCAGTCAACTATGTCCTCAGAATTTTTCAAGTTCAGGGTATGTGGCCTCTGAACACTGGGCATTATTCTAGGGCCAAAGGAAATCACAGCACCACAACGGCTCCTGTGGGGTGGCCTGCCTCTGCCTGTCTTTTTTTTATTTTTATTAGTGGTACTATGCATGCAAGGTACTGTGACAATCGATATGAGTGGTGGGCACTGGCAGTGGGCACACTACAGTCAGTGGAAGTGGGCCTGACACACACTGGCAGGCAACTAACCTTAGATTAAAGGGTAAAGATTAAATGCCTTATTTATCGGCAAGCTACTGTGCCACCCAGTATGAGTGCTGGGCACTGGCAGTGGGCACACTACGGAGAGTGGAAGTGGGCCTGACACACACTGGCAGGCAACTAACCTTAGATTAAAGGGTAAAAATTAAATGCCTTATTTATCGGCAAGCTACTGTGCCACCCGGTATAAGTGGTGTGCACTGGGAGTGGGCACACTACAGTAAGTGGAAGTGGGCCTGACACACACTGGCAGGCAACTAACCTTAGATTAAAGGGTAAAAATGAAATGCCTTATTTATCGGCAATCTACTGTGCCACGGTATGAGTGGTGGGCACTGGCAGTGGGCACACTACAGTCAGTGGAAGTGGGCCTGACACACATTGGCAGCAGGCAACTGAAATTAGATTAAAGTGTAAAAATGAAATGCCTTTTTTATGCAAAGTCCTGTGCCAAACGGTATGAGTAGTGGGCACTGGCAGTGGGCACACTACAGTCAGTGGAAGTGGACCTGACACACACTGGCAGCAGGCAGGCAACTGAAATTAGATTGAAGTGTAAAAATTAAATGCCTTTTTTAATGCAAAGTCCTTTGCCACACAGTAAGAGTGGTGGGCACTGGCAGTGGGCACACGACCGTCAGTGGAAGTGGGCCTGACACACACTGGCAGAAGCTAGTCAACTGAAATTAGATTAAAGTGTAAAAATGAAATGCTTTTTTTATGCAAAGTCCTGTGCCACCCGGTATGAGTGGTGGGCACTGGCAGTGGGCACACTACAGTCAGTGGAAGTGGGCCTGACACACACTGGCAGCAGGCAGGCAACTGAAATTAGATTAAAGTGTAAAAATGAAATGCCTTTTTTATGCAAAGTCCTGTGCCACCCGGTATGAGTGGTGGGCACTGGCAGTGGGCACACTACAGTCAGTGGAAGTGGGCCTGACACACACTGGCAGCAGGCAGGCAACTGAAATTAGATTAAAGTGTAAAAATGAAATGCCTTTTTTTAATGCAAAGTCCTTTGCCACATGGTATGAGTGGTGGGAGCTGGCAGTGGGCACACTACCGTCAGTGGAAGTGGGCCTGACACAAACTGGCAGAAGCAAGGCAACTGAAATTAGATTAAAGTGTAAAAATGAAATGCCTTTTTTTTAATGCAAAGTCCTTTGCCACATAATATGAGTGGTGGGCACTGGCAGTGGGCACACTACCGTCAGTGGAAGTGGGCCTGACACAAACTGGCAGAAGCAAGGCAACTGAAATTAGATTAAAGTGTAAAAATGAAATGCCTTTTTTTTAATGCAAAGTCCTGTGCCACAAGGTATGAGTGGTGGGCACTGGCAGTGGGCACACTACAGGCAGTGGAAGTGGGCCTAACACACACTGGCAGCAGGCAGGAAACTGATATTAGATTAAAGTGTAAAAATGAAATGCCTTTTTTTTAATGCAAAGTCCTGTGCCACAAGGTATGAGTGGTGGGCACTGGCAGTGGACACACTACAGTCAGTGGAAGTGGGACTGACACACACTGGCAGCAGGCAGGAAACTGAAATTAGATTAAAGTGTAAAAATGAAATGCCTTTTTTTTTATGCAAAGTCCTGTGCCACACGGTATGAGTGGTGGGCACTGGCAGTGGGCATACTACAGTCAGTGGAAGTGGGCCTGACACACACTGGCAGCAGGCAGGCAACTGAAATTAGATTAAAGTGTAAAAATGAAATGTCTTTTTATTATGCAAAGTCCTGTGCCACCCGGTATGAGTGGTGGGCACTGGCAGTGGGCACACTACAGTCAGTGGAAGTGGACCTGACACACACTGGCAGAAGCTGGGCAACTGAAATAAGATTAAAGTGTAAAAATTAAATGCCTTTTTTTTAATGCAAAGTCCTTTGCCACATGGTATGAGTGGTGGGCGCTGGCAGTGGACACACTACCGTCAGTGGAAGTGGGCCTGACACACACTGGCAGCAGGCAGGCAACTGAAATTAGATTAATGTCTAAAAATGAAATGCCTTTTTTTAATGCAAAGTCCTTTGCCACATGGTATGAGTGGTGGGCGCTGGAAGTAGGCACACTAAAGTCAGTGGAAGTGGACCTGACACTCACAGGCAGCAGGCAGGCAACTGAAATTAGATTAAAGAGTAAAAATTAAATGCCTTTTTTTATGCAAAGTCCTTTGCCACACGGTATGAGTGGTGGGCACTGGCAGTGGGCACACTACAGTCTGTGGGGCTGCAGCCTCTCCCACACTGGCAGGCCAGGCAACTGCAATATATATATTGAGAAAAAATAAATAAAATCAGACTAATGTAGCAGCCCTAAAAATGGCTTTTTGGGGTGCTGTTACCCTGTCCTTACAGCAGATGAGTCTTTGGACACAGAACAATGGCCTAGCTAACGCTTTCCCTATGAATTCATCAGCAGCACAGAGGCAGCTTCACTCTCCATGCTCTTACTAACACACTGCAGCTTCAGACTGAATCTAAAAATAGTGGGAAGGTATGGGAAGGAAGGTGCTGATTGGCTGGAATGTGTCTGCTGACTGTGAGGTACAGTGTCACAGTTTGCTCAATGATGATGTATAGGGGCCAGACCGAATATCGCATATGTTCGCCCGCTGTGGCGAACGCAAACAAGCTATGTTTGCCCGGAACTGTTCGCCGGCGAATAGTTCGGGACATCACTAGTTATGGGTTTGAAGAAACATTTCTAAAGCGGTTTTATTGCAAAAAAGTAGTAAAATGTAAAAAAAAAATATATGTATTTGATATCACTGTAATCGTACTGACGCATAGAAATAAGATATTATATTATTTATACCGAAAAATGAACGCCGTCAAATTTATAAGGTAAAAACTCAGTGGTAGTATTGCTGTTTTTCCCATCTCCCTCCCAGAAGGGGTTAATAAAAGTTAATTAGAAAGTTATGTGTACCCCAAAATGATGCCATGAAAAACTACAACTTATCCCGCAAAAAACAAGCCCTCATAAAGCTATGTAGAAAAATATAAAAGTTATAGCTCTTCTAAAGCGACAATGAAAAAAGGAAGAAAAACGCTTGGCCCGAAACAGGCTGGGGTTTATCAGCGTGGTCAGCTTGTTGAAATACCATACACCGCTACCAAACCCTTGCTGATTACATTGTTCACTCGCTGGATGACTCCAGTGAAAGTGGTAATGTTGTGGTTACTAAGCCAGATGCATTTCGAAATTAACAAACTTCTACCTCATTAGCAGTAACCATTTTGTCAGACAGCTGATAATTTATGCACTCGACCGTAGGTGTTTTGTGGTCCACAAACTGCGGATCCGCAAAACACGGAAGCTGTTCCGCGCTCCGTTCCGCAATTTGTGGAACGGAACGAGGCCCATTGTATAAATGCTGATTCTAGTCGGCAAAACAGACAAGAATAGGACATGCCTTTTTTTTTTTTTTTTTGCAGGCCCACGGAATGGAGCAAAGGACGCGGACAGCACACGAAGTGCTGTCCGCATCTTTTGCGGCCCAATTGAAGTGAATGGGTCTGCGCCCAAACGGCAAAATATGCGGCTCGGACACGGACCCAAAATACGTTCGTGTGCATGAGGCCTTACAGAAGATCACAAAAGATGGGAATTCTTCTAGCATCAGCCAAAACATGGAATGGATTACAATTTATGTATAAAATGTTTGAAGGCCGGTTTACTGGCCTGTATTTGTGGGAGGGGCATTAGTAGCACATTTATACCAGGCAGGTGCCTCCCTTGGGTGTGTCGACGGTGCTGCGTAGTTGTGTGCAGTCTGAGCCATCTGATGTAGCACATGGGCTGAATCAGCAGCTTCCATACCGTCGGCGTTCAGGAGTCCAGCTGAGGTCCTTCTGGTCGGGTAAGGGGTTGCTGCAAGCTCGTGCAGTATCGCCCATGTTTGGAGCCCACTCGGCAATAAGGAAAAAAAAAACAATAGCAAATCGTCCTGTTAGAGTCCGGCCGTCGGTGGTTTTGGTGAGGAGGAGCAGCACCGCACTGGAGCGATCTGCCTGGCAGCCCACGTTTGGCGCCCAATCGGCAGTACGGTTAGGCAGCAGGGGTCAGCTTGACTCCATCTCGTTTTCTCGCAGGTTTCTATGTCTTGCATGGGCCGCCAAGCTTCGCTAGGGGCAGAAGGGTGGGGGGGGGGCGGGATGGTAGGATACGTGCCATTACTACAATAAGGTTTTACATATCCATGTCGGCAGCACACGGGTGGTAACGCCAGCTGCTTTTTGTATTTAGCGGCATGGACCTCGGTTATGCCATGGCACATCGCCGTGGTCAGTGCTGCCCTCTCGGGGTTTGGGGGGATGGTGTTTAGGGGGTGAATATGTCATCAGTTTGTCTGTGTATATCTGCATATCTTTCTTGTCTGCTTTCACTTCCCTAACCTCTCTCTCTATCCACTATTATTTCAAGGCCTTGTTCACACTGACATCCATCATTATCCCCTTACTTGTTTTATAGAGGGTGAGGTGCAGGGAGCTAATTAATCCATGTGAAGCAGAGTTGCTGTTAACAGAGTGTTATTGTTTCTTTATTATAAATGCTATTTTGCGATATGTATATTAAGTAGACGGTAAGCTCTTCTGTGTTGAAGTATCTTTCATTTGTCTTGTTTCATTTGTTTTGGAAATATAAAATGTGTGTGTATCACTTTAAGGTTGTGAACCTGAGTTTGTGTACTTAAAAGGCACATGTGCAAGGTGCTGGGGATCCATCTTCAGTTCAGAATGTTAGCTGGACACTGGGGGAGCTACTGGCTACAAAGGTAATTGCAGAGACCCATGAGGACCATTTATTTTGATATTTTGCCTCGTTTTATTGCTTTATTTATGCTCAAAATAGATATGAGCGTTGCTTTTGCCAAGAACTGAGTTTGGATTGTTTTAATGGCATGTACGCTCACATCTCAACTGGGCGTACGTGCTGATGGTGGCAACGTTTATATGTACTCATGTATAGCCACGTGGTGTGTTGCAGGTGTTAATATTACTGCATGCCTCATGTCAGTGTCAGCATACTACCACAGCCAGGATTGTCTTTGCATGTCATTTTTGCTTTTCAGGTCACGTCACAGCTCGCCATTCTCAGTTGGTGTGGTCAATTACATCTTTTGCTCAGGTAGTAGGATACAAAAAAAAAAAAAACTTTATGTAGAGTTGAGCGAACACCTGGATGTTTGGGTTCGAGAAGTTCGGCCGAATGTCACGAAAATGTTCGGGTTCAGGATCCGAACTCGACCTGAACTTGACCCCGCACCCGAACCCCATTGAAGTCAATGGGGACCCGAACTTTTGGGCACTAAAAAGGCTATAAAATAGCCCTGGAAAGGGCTAAAGGGCTGAAAAAGGGATAAAAATGTAAGTAAATCCTCTGCAAACAAATGTGCATAGGAAAATGACTTAAAATAAAATAAAAATAAATAAAATTAACCAATATCAATTGGAAACTTGGAGGAGGAGGTGGAATAGGGTTGGGGTGGCATCAGGTGGGAATGCTATAGGAGTTGAAGTTTACATCACAGCCAAAAAGGAATCATTTCTGCCTGCAGGGCCACAGGCCTCATTCAAACATTCAGGCTCACGGGACCCACAAAGAGGAGAGTTAAAATCACACCAAGACAGTATTGATTTCACCCAGCAATGCCACAGGCCTCATTCACAGATTCAGACCCATTTCACCCATAAAGAGGAGAGTTACAATCATGCCAAAACAGTATTGATTTCACCCAGTAGTGCCACAGGCCTCATTCACTAATTCAGGACCATGGCACCCGCAAAGAGGAGAGCGGTCCCGTAACAGCAACACAGGCCTCAGGTCAACCTGCAATAGAACAGGTCATTATCATTTATGTAGGCTCCAGACACCCAGACAGAGGAGAGGACATTTGACGGTAAAAAGAGGTTAATGTCTCCCACCAATGCAGCAAGCGATGAAACGAAATATAGGCCCCTGACAACCAGACAATGTAGAGGTCATTTGACAGCATAAACAGGACAATGACTCCCACTAATGCAGCAAGCAATGAAATGAAATATAGGCCCCTGACAACCAGACAATGCGGTCATTTGACAGTAAAAAGAGGATAATGTCTCCCACCAATGCAACAAGCGAAAAAAAGAAATATAGGCCCCTGACAACCAGACAATGTAGAGGTCATTTGACAGCATAAAGAGGATAATGTCTCCCACCAATGCAGCAAGCGATGAAACGAAATATAGGCCCCTGACAACCAAACAAAGGGGCGGTCATTTGACAATAAAAAGAGGATAATGTCTCCCACCAATGCAGCAAGCGATAAAACCAAATATAGGCCCCTGACAACCAGACAATGGGGCAGTCATTTTACAGTAAAAAGAGGATAATGTCTCCCACCAATGCAGCAAGCAATGAAACGAAATATAGGCCCCTGACAACCAGACAATGTGGCAGTCATTTGACAGTATAAAGAGGATAATGTCACCCACTAAAGCAACAGGTGATTATCTGAAATGTAGGCCTCTGGCACCCAGACAGAGGAGAAAGGTCCCATAGCAGAAAATCAGTCTTCGTGTCACTCAGCAATGGAAAAGGCCACTTTCAGATTTTTAGGCCCCAGCAGCCAGCCAGAGGAGAGAGGTACCATAGCAGAAAATCAAGCTTGATGTCACCCGCCAAAGCAGCAGGCAATTAACAGAATGTTATGCCCCTGACACCCAGACAGAGTAGAGGTTCATTCAACTTGTGGTTGCCCCCAAAATTATGGTACAATTAAAAAAAGAGGATTCAATAAAGAAGTGCCCTGGAGTACAAAAATGTATGGTTGAGGGCGAGGCAGTTATAAATGTCTAATCTGCACAAGTTACGGACAAGTCCTGTGGGATCCATGCCTGGTTCATTTTAATGAACGTGAGCTTGTCCACGTTGGCTGTGGACAGGCGGCTGCGTTTGTCTGCAATGATGCCCTGCCGTGATAAATACATGTTCAGACAATACACTGGCCGCAGGGCAGGCTAGCACCTCCAAGGCATAAAGGACAAGCTCTGGCCATGTGGACAATTTGGAGACCCAGAAGTTGAATGGGGTAGAACCATCAGTCACTACATGGAGGCGTGTGCACACATACTGTTCCATCATGTTGTTGAAATGCTGCCTCCTGCAAACATGTTCCCTATCAGCTGGTGGTGCAGTTTGCTGTGGCGCGGTGACAAAATGTTTCCACAGCTCGGCCATGCTAACCCTGCTGTCTGAGGAGCTGGCAGTGACACAGCTGAGTTGGCGACCTCTTTCTCCTCCGCCTCTGCCTTCACCTTGTGCTTCCACTTGTCCGCCCGTGTCAGTTGGGAATGCCCTCAAGAGCACGTCTACCAGCGTGCGCATCCTCCTATCATGCTCCAGTGCAGGAATTAAGGTGGGCATGTTGTCCTTGTACCGGGGATCCAGCAGGGTGGCAACCCAGTAGTCAGCACAAGTTAAAATGTGGGCAACTCTGCTGTCGTTGCGCAGGCAGTGCAGCATGTGGTCGCTCATGTGTGCCAGGCTGCCCAGAGGTAATGATAAGCTGTCCTCTGTAGGTGGTGTTTCATCTGTGTCCTCCGTATCCCCCCAGCCACGCTCCAGTGATGGCCCTGAGCTGTGCAGGATGCCACCCTGCAGTGAAACCAGTTCCTCCTCTATCTCATACTCCTCCTCCTCGTCCTCCAGAAGTGTGCCCTGGCTGTCTACATGTGTACCTGGCCTCTGCTGTTGCAGGAACCCACCCTCTGAGGCACTTCTGTATGACCGGCCTGAAACCCTGTGAAATGCCCCCTCTTCCTCCTCCTCCTGTGTCGCATTCTCTTCCTTCATTGCCGTAATATTTTTTTCAAGGAGACATATAAGAGGTATTGTAATGCTAACAACGGCGTCATCAGCACTGGCCATGTTCGTTGAGTACTGAAAAGACCGCAACAATGTACACTGGTCTCGCATGCAGGCCCAGTCACTGGTGGTGAAGTGGTGCTGATCCGCAGAGCGACTGACTCGTGCATACTGCATCTGAAACTCCACTATCGCACAGTCTCTCCAGCATATGTAAGGTGGAGTTCCACCTGGTGGGCATGTCGCATATGAGGCGAGCAGGAAGGCCGAAGTTACACTGCAGCGCAGACAGGCAAGCAGCAGAAGGGTGAGAACGCCGAAAGCACGCACATACAGACCGCACTTTCAGCAGCAGCTCTGACATGTCTGGGTAGTTTTTAAGAAACTTCTGCACCACCAGATTCAGCACATGTGCCAGGCAAGGGATGTGCGTCAAATCGGCAAGTCCCAGGGCTGCAACAAGATTTCGCCCATTATCGCACACCACCAGGCTGGGCTTGAGGCTCCCCGGCAGCAACCACTCATCAGTCTGCTGTTCTATGCCCCTCCAAAGCACATGAGTTTTAAAATCGACTGCTGACGTTTACCCCGGGCTGTGCTGAAGTTGGGGGTGAGGTTCTTTCGATGAGCGGATGTAGGGGTGGTAGAAGAGGAGTAGGAGGATGATGAGGAGTAGGAGGAGGAAGCAACAGGAGGCAATGAATAATGCCCTGCGATCCTCGGTGGTGGAAGGACATGCACCAAACCGCTATCTGCCTCGGGCCCAGCCGCCACTACGTTTACCCAGTGTTCAGTTAGGGAGATATAGCGACCCTGGCCGTGCTTACTGGTCCATGTATCTGTGGTTATATGGACCTTGCCACAGATGGCGTTGCGCAGCGCACACTTGATTTTATCCTCCACTTGGTTGTGCAGGGAAGGGACGGCTCACCTGGAAAAGTAGTGGCGGCTGGAAACAACATAGTGGGGGACAGCCAATGCCATCAGCTGTTTGAAACAGTCTGTATCTACCAGACGGAATGACAGCATTTCAAAGGCCAGTCATTTTTAAATGCTGGCATTCAGGGCCAGGGCTCGAGGGTGGGTAGGTGGGCATTTCCTCCTTCTCTCCAATGTTTGGGAGATGGACAGCTGAATGCTGCCATGTGACATGGTGGAGATGCTTGGTTATGGTGTCGTATGTGGTGGTGTTGGTGGAACATCCTCTGTTTGCTGGTCGCTAGGTGCCACGGTGACGCCAGAGGTAGAGGGAGAGGCCGAGCCAGCAGCAGAAAGAGGGAGCAGGAGGAGCATGAGAGAGTTCCTTGTTTTTAAGGTGTTTACTCCGCTGCAGTTCATGCTTTGCATATAGATGCCTGGTCATGCAGGTTGTGCTCAGGTTAAGAACGTTTATGCCTCACTTCAGGCTCTGATGGCACAACATGCAAACCACTCGTGCCTTGTTGTCAGGACATTGTGTGAAGAACTGCTATGCCAATTAACTCCTTGGAGCAGGCCATGGTGTGCTCGGTGCCTGGGTGCGGTGGACAGTAGCAGGCGTACTGTCTCTGGAACGGCAGCTGCGATTTTGCACCCTGCTCCCTCTTTTGCTGTGCTGTTGCCTCTGTGCGACCACCGCCTCTTCCTCAGAACTGCACGCCTCACTACCATGACCTTCAGTCCAGTCTGGGTCTAGGACTTCATCATCCTCCACATCATCTTCCACCCATTCATGACCCCTGCCCTCCTCGTCGGTCTGCACATTGCAGAAAGCCACAGCAGTTGGCACCTGTGTTTCATCATCATCAGATGTTTTGTGGCGGTATTTTCATGTCCTCATCCTGCAACAAAAATGGTTGAGCATCAAAGCATTCAAGGTCTTCCTCTTTTGAGGCAGGGCTAGGTGGAAACCCTGCCAACAGAGTCATCAAAGAGCATGAGACTTTCCTTCATAATTTTGGGCGCTGACTGCTTGGCTGATTTGTAAGAGGGTGAGGTGGAAGACTAATGGGCATGGGCTGCAGGTGTCAACTCTGAGCTTTCTGCAGAGGACTGGATGTTAGATACTGTAAAGGAACTGGAGGCAATGTCAGCCACCCAATCTCCTATCGCCTGTACATGTTCTGGCTTCACCATCCGTAGAGCGGCATTTGGGCCTATCAAATAACGCTGCAGATTCTGTCTCCTACTCGCACCAGAGGAAGGTGTTTAACTTGGAGCGGTTGTTGGCGCTGAATGGCCACGTCCTCTCCCAGCAACAGGAGCTCCACCACCACGACCGTGTCCACGTCCCTTATTTGATGTTCTCCTCATTATTTGCGTTCATCCACCAAGCTGAAAGATTGGTCTCTCTCCGGTGACAAGTTACCTGCCACTAATCGACAATTACGTTCTCTAAGGCAGTGCCCGTATTCATAAAAATGCTCTGTGGACCTAGAATAATGTTTTTTGTGCCCAAAATACACTGATTCTAAATTTCTATGCTGAAATGTAATAAAAAAAAAATTGTTACACTGTATGCACAAGTGGTTTGTGGAACAAGAACAAGTATTTTGTAATAAAATACAGAAAATTAGTATTTCACTTGTCAGATCCCTGTCTGCACAGCTCAGCACCATGGATTCCAGGGCTGGCTTACCTTACAAGAGACGCAGGCGTCCTCCAGCATATCGCCACATCCATCCTCACTACCAGGTGTCATCTGAGGCGCTATAGAGCATGCACGTGCACCTCTCCCTGTCTTATAGGGGATAAGCAGCTGGTCCTGATTATCCTCCCCACCCATAGGTGGGGCTTTGAGTATTTAGGGCAGCTTCACTCTGGAGGAGGTGCCCAAGCGTGGTTGTTGTACCTCTTGACTCCCGCTGAAGCGTCCATCTGTGTCTGTTGGATTTTCTGGATTCTGACCCCTGCTTTGCTGGACCCTGACTCTGCCTACCATCTACTTGCTGGATTGCCTGGACTATGGACCCCTGCTCGGTTTGACTACGTATCTGCCTGCCATCTGTTTGTTGAATCACCTGGATTATCGAACACTGCATCTTCTGTCTACGCTTCTGTCCATCGTCTCCTGTAAGTCTGCCTGGATTCCTGACCCTGCACTGCCTGACAACGAGACAGCTTTAATCTACACACTGCATTACTCTGAACTTTGTTTTGCCTTTATCTCAAGTGACTTTTGTATAACTGTCTGCCAGTAAAGACCTTCTGTTCCTTTTATTCCGCATTTGTTGGACTCTGTTCACATTGCTGCAGTTAGCTGCATTCTGGGTGACTGGTGCAAACACCAGTGTCCTGACTCTGTGAGTCAGCAGTCAGCAATATTGGGCAAATTCCTAGTCCTCTATCAGCTGACACAGAGGATCCACTTCCTCTGGTCGTAACATCACTGCTGTAAATTGAAATTAATTATTTATATTCAGGATGCACAACAGTTTTTTCGGCCTAAAACACAGCTTTTTTCAATAAAATCTGTACAGTCACAATAGGTGTGTATGGTATACATTCCACCATACGTCAACAAGCAAATATCAATGTGCTAGAACGTTAAAATAAAATAATAAAGATATTATTGAGGATAATCTTAAAACACAAGGGTGAATTAAATATATGTGAGTAACAGGGCACATCCACTGTTTGACACTAACAGAGCTCTATGACGGAATTGGGATCAGTCTTTAGACATGGATGTGTGATTAATGCTACCCTCCGTCGGATTGGGATAGCTAGCTATGGTGATGCCTATCTGTATGGCCCTCAATTATTGTGTCAAAATAATAGGCAGTATTGCCAAGCCCCAGTCATAGCGTTAGTGTTGGGTGCAGCAAACATACACTCAGAGGATGGCTGTACACCGATCCAGCCTCTGAGGTAAAACACTTCAACCACAATCCTCACACTTTAATTATATAGCAGCTGTTGAATAACTCTGCTGCCAAATAGTATCCAGTAGTGTGAGGGAAGTGTTAAAAGCAGGCAGTGCAGGCTCAACGCGTTTTTGTGTGATACTAAGATCGCATGCCCTCAGGAGCCATATAAAATAATCACTGCCTAGTGCCGCACTCTCTAAGTATAAGAGCCAGCGTGAAGATTCATTTGCTAAGAGATTCTGCCTAAGCCGTCCTCTCTAGGTATGAGAGTCGGCGTGAAGATTCTTTTGCTGGTGGCCATTGCAGTGCCGAGGCTGACACCAAGCCTTTTAGTACGCCAACTCTCACACCTAGAGAGGACAGCTTAGGCAGAATCTCTTAGCAAAAGAATCTTCACGCTGACTCTCGCACCTAGAGAGGACGGCTTAGGTATTTAAGCAGTGTATTTCAAGATGCTCTGTGGATCAGGATTACCACTCTTTTATCAAAAAAATACACCTGTGCTGTATTTCACAGCAGCAATGTAAAATAGGTGGTTGTAATGGGTATTTCAGACTGTTTGATGGACCTTGAATAACGTTTTTTTTTTCTATAAGAAAACAAAGAAGCACTAGTTCCATGCAGAAATATAAAATACTGTATGTCGTTGGACGGTGTATGCAAAACTGTTTTGTGGACAAGGAATACGGTTTTTACCCCAAAATTACACAGATTCTCTATTTCACAGCAGAAATGTCAAATATATATTTTGGCGGTGTAAAATAGGCTTGGTGGATCAGGATGATCACTTTTTTCTAACTAAAATACACTGATGCACTATTTGGTAGCTGAAATGGAATATACGGTTTAGTGCATAGTATACAAAAGTGCTCTGTGGCACCACAGAGCCCAGGCTAGACAAATGGACTATGTCACCCCTTAAACATACAAAAGGCAATATAGGGGACTTGAGCAGCCAGAAAAAAAAGTTTTTTATCTTCACTGAGCTACAAAATAGGATTAGTCTGATGTCACTGCAGTGCCTAAAATGGCAGCCGACCCACACCTCAGTAACAGATGGATTACAAGAAAAATCTCCCTGGCAGTGGCTGGGTACAGAAATGTTGGATTGCTGAGGCTTCCTCCCTCTTTATGTGCTGTATCTTGTGGATTAAATTTGCACAGGTTCTTCAGATTTCTGCCCTATTCTGTCCCTGATCACAGCACCAGCATCCTCTCCCAAAGCACAAATCAGCAGAGTGACGTGCGGCAGCCATTAATAGGCATGGCTGTGATGGCTTCTTAGGGAAAGAAGTAAAACTCTTGCTGATTGGCTGCTGCGCAGCCCTTCAGAAAGTGGGAATAAATCGCTGAACAACGGACCCGAACCCGACTGGTTCGGGTTAGCTCAACACTATTTATTAGCTTACAACTCGCTACTTGATGTTTCTTTAAAGGTTGCTATCGGTTCATAATGTTGGGTAAGTCACATTTTCATCAGTTTGCGGTATCACAACATCAAACCGGACACGTCACTCAAGACACGGCCGTTTCAGCTATTTGATTTTTCTGATGCTTCTGGCACTGGTTTAGTTGCCATTTCTTGGCCCCCAATATAATAATTTTCTTTCCGACATTCCATACTGGCAGCAGTAACAAACCAAGACCTTGAGAGTACTCTGTTGCGGTTCCCACGGCACCACTCACTAACTCTCAGTTGTGCGGCATGTCCGAATGCTGGTGTCCAATTTAGGGTTGAAACCGACAGCTATCGGGATTTTCCTACAGGTTAGGTGCAGCATATCCTTCCTCTAGGAACAAGTTCTGGCCCACATTATCCGGAAGTTAGGTCGATGGTGCTCTGCATGTTCATACCTCAATCTAGTCGAGAGATGTTCTTGCAATCCAGAGGTTGTTCATGTTAGTGTTGTTGCTATGTACTATTGTAACATAGTAACATAGTATATAAGGCCAAAAAAAGACATTTGTCCACCCAGTTCGACCTGTTTCCTGCAAGTTGATCCAGAGGAAGGCAAAAAACCCGTGTGAGGTAGAGCCAATTTTCCCCACTTAAGGGGAAAAAATTCCTTCCCGACTCCAATCAGGCAGTCAGAACAACTCCCTGGATCAACGACCTATAGTAGCTATAGCCTGAAATATTATTATGCTCCAGAAATACATCCAGGCCCCTCTTGAATTCCTTTATTGTACTCACCATCACCACCTCCTCAGGCAGAGAGTTCCATAGTCTCACTGCTCTTATCGTGAAGAACCCTTTTCTATGTTTGTGTACAAACCTTCTTTCCTCTAGACGCAGAGGATATCCCCTCGTCACAGTCACAGTCCTGGGGATAAATAGATGATGGGAGAGATCTCTGTACTGACCCCTGATATATTTATACATAGTTATTAGATCTTCCCTCAGTCGTCTTTTTTCTAAAGTGAATAACCCTAATTTTGATACCCTTTCAGGGTACTGTAGTTGCCCCATTCCAGTTATTACTTTAGTTGCCCTCCTCTGAACCCTCTCTAGCTCTGCTATGTCTGCCTTGTTCACAGGAGCCCAGAACTGTACACAGTACTCCATGTGTGGTCTGACTAGTGATTTATAAAGTCGTAAGACTATATTTTCATCACGGGCATCTATGCCCCTTTTGATGCAACCCATTATCTTATTGGCCTTAGCAGCAGCTGCCTGACAATGTTTTTTACAGCTTAGTTTGTTATTTATTAAAATTCCTAGATCCTTTTCCATGTCAGTGTTACTGAGTGTTTTACCATTTAGTATGTACGGGTGACTTGCATTATTCCTTCCCATGTGCATAACTTTACATTTGTCAGTGTTAAACCTCATCTGCCATTTCTCTGCCCAAGCCCCCAATCTATCCAGATCCCTCTGTAGCAGAAAACTGTCCTCTTCAGTGTTAATTACTTTACACAGTTTAGTGTCATCTGCAAAAATTTATATTTTACTGTGCAAGCCTTCTACAAGATCATTAAAAAAAATATTGAAGAGAATAGGGCCCAATACTGACCCCTGAGGTACCCCACTAGTGACAGTGACCCAATCTGAGTGTGTACCGTTAATAACCACTCTCTGTTTTCTATTACTGAGCCAGTTACTTACCCACATACAGATATTTTCTCCTAGTCCAAGTGTTCTTATTTTATACTAACCTTTTGTGTGGTATAGTGTCAAATGCTTTGGAGAAGTCCAGATATATGACATCCACTGATTCACCCCGGTCAAGTCTAGAACTTACCTCCTCATAGAAACTGATTAAATTAGTTTGACATGACCGATCCCTCATGAAGCCATGCTGATATGGTGTAATTTGCTTATTTTCATTGAGATACTCCAAGATAGCATCTCTTACAAAACCTTCAAACAGTTTACCCACAACAGATATTAAACTTACCGGCCTATAATTTCCAGGCTCTGTTTTTGGACCCTTTTTGAATATTGCACCACATTTGCTATACGCCAGTCTGGTGGAACATTCCCTGTCAGTATGGAGTCCGTGAATATCAAAAATAAGGGTCTGGCTAGGACATCACTTAATTCCCTTAGGATACGGGGGTGTATGCCATCCGGTCCTGGCGATTTGTCTATTTTACTTTTACATTTTGCATTTCATCTGACAGTTTATTTTCCTCAGTGAAAACAGTGGAGAAGAAAATATTTAATAGCTTAGCTTTATCCTCGTCGCTTTCTGCAACTCCCCCCTCATTGCTATGTAGAGGGCCGACTCCTTCAGATTTATATTTTTTACCATTTATATAATTGAAAAACATTTTTGGGTTAGTTTTGCTCTCTTTGGCAATTAATCTCTCGGTCTCTAGTTTGGCAGTTTTTATTAGTTTTTTACATATTCTATTTTTTTCCTTATAGTTTATCAGAGCTTCCTGGCTCCCCTCCTGTTTTAGTGATTTATATGCTTTCTTTTTGTCATTTATTGCTTTTTTTACGGTTCTATTTATCCACATTGGTTTCTTCTTATTTCTTAGCCTTTTATTTCTATAAGGTATGCATTGATCACAATTAGATGTTACGATGCTTTTAAAAATTTCCCATTTTGTGGTTGTATTTTTATTTTTGAGGACTTTGTCCCAGTTAATTGGGCCTATGGCCTCTCTTAGTTGGCTAAATTTTGCTTTTTTGAAGTCCGGTATTCTTGTTCCTCCCTGTAGAAACTCTCGTTTGAAGGATAATTGGAAGGTTATTACTTTATGGTCACTATTTCCCAGGTGTCCCCCGACCTGCACGTCTGTTGTTCTATCAGGTCTATTGGTTAATACTAAGTCCAGTATGGCCGTCCCTCTAGTTGGGTCCTGAACCAGTTGGGAAAGGTAATTGTCTTTGGCTATTGCCAAGAACCTGTTTCCTTTATGGGATGTACAGGTTTCAGTTTCCCAGTCTAAATTTGGGTAGTTGAAGTCCCCCATAATAACCACCTCATTATGGTTTGCCGCCTTGTTTATCTCGTTTAGTAATAGATTTTCTGCGGACTTTGGTTTATTAGGTGGTTTATAGTAAACTCCTATTAGTAATTTATTATTGTTTTTGGCTCCATTTATCTCCACCCACAATGACTCCACATTTTCGTGTCCCTCACAGATGTCTTCCCGGAGTGTGGGCTTTAGACAGGACTTGTATGTAAAGGCAGACCCCTCCCCCTCTCCGGTTTTGACGATCCTTTCTGAACAGATTGTAACCTTGTACATTAACAGCCCAGTCATAACTATCGTCCAGCCATGTCTCAGTTATTCTCACTATGTCATAATCCTCCTCACACATCACTAATTCCAGTTCCCCAGTTTTATTAGTCAGGCTTCTGGCATTAGTATACATACATTTGAGAGGTGTATCATTTAGTTGTGGGGTTTTGCCCCCATTTAGGCATTCCTCCTACGCAGCGGTTATGGCACAACTCAAGCCACTTAGTTTAGTTAGTTAGGCACGTAGACGTTTACGTGTCATGTAGCCCCGATCACAAATATATATAAGTTTAACACCCCAAAATATACTTAAAAATACAGAAACTTTATATTTTCATAAAAAATAGTTTTATAACAATATCTGTCAAAAAAAACTTCATTTTGCTATCGTATTTGACAATGCAATTTCAATACGTTTTCTGGTGCTTTTTTAATGTGTGTTTTTTTTTTTTGTTTTTTTTTGTGTGTGTCTTTCTAGCCTTGCATCTATCACAGCCTGTCAATCCAAAATGTGCTCAATCAATAGATTAGTCTTCGAATTTCCATCCCAGGTTTGTAAATCAATATAAATAAATCCAAAATAATATATTTAATATAAATAATACTGTTGTATTTCCCTTGTTGTAAATAAATCATGGTTATAAATATTTATTCTATGGAGTATGGAGTATGGAGGGTTAGCCCCCCGGGGAGGAGACAAAAGAGTGCTTGAAATACAACATGATCATCATCTTGTCACCGGAGAGGACCCCCACACCTGACACTATATAAAAATCAAAGGTTGATTCATTCCATACACTTAATCTCCGATGCCCCTATGCACAGCCTCAGATTGAACCTAAATCACACCCCGACACAGACCTTCATGCACCCCAACATGCTGCCACCATCTATGACATTTAAATAAATACACCAATTAATTAGTGGCATATAGAAAACCCCACAGCACCCCACTCACAAGCAGGCTGACATTGCAAGAAATAAGAGACATACATAAATGTGCACAAAACAGTTATAACAATAAAAAGATGAAAACAGAAAGGTTCTTACTACTCAGCGAATTGTATGATCAGAGTTTGTTCTGGTTCTGGGGACAGGGGGACGTGGAACACAAGCCAATGTTGATTGGATCCAAAAAATGTGTCATTGAAATGTTCTCAATCATTCATTTTTATCCCCATTCGGCAGATGGTGGAGCGTAGAAGGAGTCTCCCTTCCATTCTTGTCCCAGCCTTCTGGCAAGGCCCTCATTACCTGTGAGGGCTCGGCCTTTCTTACTTAGCTGGCAGACATGAAATATTGATACAACGTGGCTTTCAGTCCCCACTAATGGATATTCGGGCCCCAACATGTTGTAATAACGCAAATTTCATCAGGCTGATTGTTGTGATACCACATATAACCAGTGTAGGGATCTCAGAAGGTGAGATATTCGTTATGTGGGAATGCTGACTGTCGGAAGGGGAGGGATGTTTGGACTTCCAATGATGCCAACATTGCACAGAATGCAATGATTACAATAATTAATATGTGAGTTGTGCCAGAGATGAGTTATCACTTATGAGATATTTTCTTCATCTTCTGTTACTCTATTTGAATATGTCTGAAGTGTCCATACAGGAAGCCTTGTTACCATTACCTTTGTTAGCAGGCAGATGCTAATTTGAATCCTATAAAAGGTGAATATGTATTAGCTTCTACCGGTTCAGACTGAACGGTATCATAGAGAATGGCATGAAAGCATATAGAGTCACACGACAGATATAGAAACATACACAGAAAGTAAAACTTATGAGAAATGTTGTCTATTTCTCACACATATGATCTTAGATTCCCTGACAAGAATCAAGAAATCTAAGAATTCTACTTGAGTTCTACTTATATGAGGGGTAAAGGTTAAATTATAATAATTTGTTTTGATTTTCATGAGAAATTTTCCTAGAGCATCTGTATTGACGTCAGAGTACTGACGTCAGAGTACCACTTAATCCACCAGCCGAGGTTCAGTGGTTTGTTGTTCCCAAATAGTGATGAGCGGCAGGGGCAATATTCGAATTTGCGATATTTCATGAATATTTGGTAGAATATTCGTCATATATTATTATTTTCTTGACTACATGTAGCATGTATGTATGGACAGCAGAAGCTATCACACTACCTAACACCCTGAACAGCTACACTAAATCACTATCTAACCTGCACTGACTATCTCCCACAAACTATCTGTAATATATATAAAGCTATCACACTACCTAACACCCTGAACAGCTACACTATATCACTATCTAACCTGCACTGACTATCTCCCACAAACTATCTGTAATATATATATAGCTATCACACTACCTAACACCCTGAACAGCTACACTATATCACTATCTAACCTACACTGACTATCTCCCACAAACTATCTGTAATATATATATAAGCTAACTATATAATGTAATGTGACACAGGAAAGCAGAGAGCACAGCAATGACACTGCTGTCTCTCTCAGAACTGTAATAAACTGTAGAAAATGGCTGTGGGGAGGTTCTTATATACTAAAGGGGTAGGCAACTTTCTTATTGGTTGCTAGGGATGTTGCTAAGCTCAGACAAAGACATTGCAGCCTTCTCATTGGCGCACAAGTGCCAATGAGTGGAAAAATAATCAAAAAATCAAAAATACGAATATATATCCCTATATTCTAAATATTCTCGATTAAAATCCGCGATTCGAATATTTGCGCCCAACACTATTCCCAATGGGCTATAAAGGTATTGGTATAGCTGAGGGCAACCCTGGTACCCACAGCAGTCCTTCTGTAAATAAAATTCTTGATCATAAAATAAATAATTGTGATTCAGTATAAAACTAATGCCGTCCACAATGAAATTGATCTGTTCCGTTTATCAATCCATTATCTTTTAGAGTTTGTTGTGTGGCTGTTAATCTCGGTTGGTGTTCAATGATTGTGTATATTGGATTGTGTATAGGGTACCCATAATCCACTGTGAGTTAAATTGTAGAGTCTCAACTGTTTCAATAATTTGTGTTGTGTACTTTATATTCTGTATTGAGACTAGAGATGAGTGAATCGAAGTTGACAATGTGGAATTTGATCCGAATTTCAGGAAAAATTTGATTTGCACCAAATCCGCATTTCCTCACGCTTCGTGGTAACGAATCACATTTTTTTCCTAAAATGGCTGCTGCACATGTTAGGACATGAAGCAAAGAACTGTGGGAATGAGGGATCACCCACAATGCCATGCATGCAGCCAATAAGCAGCTAGCCAGCCCTGTGATGTCACAGCCCTATAAATAGCCCCAGCCATCTTGGATTCAGCCATTTTCCAGTGTACTTAGTGCAGGGAGAGATGTCAGCAGGCGCTAGGGACAGTGCTAGGAAACACTTTAAAACTTTTATTTTGCTGTTGTGGGGAGTCGCTCTGGTAGACAGCGGTGCGGGTGCAGTTTAGAGGCAAAACAAGGAGTCCAGATTGTGCAACAAACAGTGTTTTATTCACACTTGCACACCATAAATGAAAAACAGTCTCTTTGGTGACAGTTCACACACAACGGAAATAACGTGGCAAAACAAAAACAGGCCAACACAGGGTCTAGTCACCTGGGTGGTTTAGGTGCGGGTTCACACCTAGCAGTCGGCCCAGCCGCAGGCGATTCCACCTTCAGGTTGCAGGGAAACACCACCTTGCTGAGCTCCGTCCTCCAGCACAGAGAACCTCACAGTCCTGTTAGCAGGCTCCAGGATAATCACCACCCAGACACAGCTGCTGGCTGTGTTTTATATCCAGCCCAAAACCAGGACTGGACCGTGGGGAGTAGGCACCCACCCTACACTTTACCTACTCCCAGTAAGAGCCGGCCCGGATTAGCTTTGCAGCCAAACTAAGTAACAAAGTCTAGCAGCATAAGCTGCTGCAGACAAAAACCCCGGCTCTCACCTCACCGAGGCCAGCAACCTCGGTGACACGTACCTGCCATCGCATATGATACCTTGCACCCTCTTACACACCCCCTTTGTTCAACCCTGAGGGGGTGAACACACGTGAGGCAGTGGACGCGGGACAGGGCATCTGCGTTGCCCTGCAAGCGGCCTGCCCTGTGTTCCACGGAGAATTTGAAATTTTGAAGCGATAGGAACCACCTGGTGACCCGAGCATTCCTCTCCTTGGCCTGACTCATCCATTTGAGGGGGGAATGGTCGGTCACCAGACGGAACCTCCTCCCTAACAGGTAGTAGCGGAGACTTTCGAGTGCCCACTTGATAGCCAGGCACTCCCTCTCCACTATACTATATCTGGACTCGGCGGGGCTGAGCTTACGGCTCAGGAAGACAACGGGATGTTCTTCCCCGTTGACCTCCTGCGACAGTACCGCACCGAGGCCTACCTCCGAGGCGTCGGTCTGTACGACAAACTCCTTGTTGAAGTCGGGTGTCACCAAAACCGGGGACCCACACAGGGCCGACTTCAACGTGGAGAAAGCCTCCTCCGCCTTCTCACTCCAGCTAACCCTCCCAGACTTTAGCCCCTTCAACAGGTCTGTCAATGGCGCTGCTATTGTGGCAAAGTGGGGCACAAACCTCATGTAGTATCCTACAATCCCCAGGAACGACTTTACCTGCCTGGTGGTGACCGGTCGGGGCCAGTTACGAATGGCCTCTACCTTAGTTACCTGAGGTTTGATGACTCCCCGCCCAATAACATATCCCAGATATTTTGTTTCCTCTAACCCTATGGAGCACTTCTTTGGGTTAGCGGTCAGTCCGGCTTTCCTCAGGGCATCCACTACCGCCTGCACCTTGGGTAAATGGCTTTCCCAGTCGGTGCTGTGGATGACTACATCATCTAAGTAGGCCGAGGCGTACCGACGATGTGGTCGCAGCACTATGTCCATTAACCTTTGGAAAGTGGCGGGGGCGCCATGCAGGCCAAAGGGTAACACCTTGTAGTGATACAGGCCCTGCGGGGTAACAAATGCGGTTTTTTCCTTAGCCGACTCCGTTAAGGGTACCTGCCAGTACCCTTTAGTGAGGTCCAGCAGAGAAAAATAACGGGCTTGTCCTAAACTTTCAACAAGCTCGTCTACTCGGGGCATGGGATACGCGTCAAACCTGGATACTTCATTTAACTTGCGAAAGTCGTTGCAGAACCGCAACGTCCCATCCGGCTTGGGTATTAGGACTATGGGACTGGCCCACTCACTTTTCGACTCCTCAATGACATCGAGCTTCAACATTAACTGCACTTCCTCCGCGATGGCCCGCCGCCGAGCCTCGGGTACCCGGTATGGTTTTAACCGGACCTTGGCCTGAGGCTCAGTGACGATGTCATGTCGGATGAGAGACGTGCGGCCAGGGAGGTCCGAGAACACATCCGTGTTCCGACTGAGGAACTCCCTGACTTCCTGAACTTGTTTGGAAGACAGGCTGTCTGCAATTTTTACCGTGGTTACGGCTTCACAGGCCTCGAACTGTGGGGCTGGACCCTTTTCCCCTAGAAGCCCTGGCCGGGGGCTGTGGTCGTCGGCCGCGTCCCTATCTTTCCACGGCTTAAGTAAATTCACGTGGTACACCTGCTCCGGCTTGCGCCGCCCTGGCTGGTGTACCTTGTAATTCACTTCCCCTACCTTCTCGATCACCTCATAGGGGCCCTGCCACCTAGCTAGGAATTTGCTGTCAAGGGTGGGTACCAGAACCAAAACCCGATCTCCCGGATTGAAGTCCCGTACCCGAGCCTGACGGTTGTACACCCTACTCTGGGCTTGTTGCGCTGCCTCCATATGCTCCCGGACCAAGGGCAACACCCTTTCCATCCGTTCCTGCATCTGGGCGACATACTCAATGACACTTTTGTGGGGGACAGGCTGTTGTTCCCATGCTTCCTTGGCGATATCCAACAGGCCCCGAGGGTGTCTGCCATAAAGCAGTTCGAAGGGCGAGAACCCAGTAGAGGCCTGGGGCACCTCTCGCACTGCGAACATGAGATAGGGCAGAAGCAGATCCCAGTCCTTCCCATCTCTAGACACCACCCTCTTTAACATATTTTTTAGAGTTTGGTTAAACCTCTCCACAAGACCGTCTGTTTGCGGATGGTAAACGGACGTCCGTAACTGCTTTATACGCAACAATTTACACAGTTCCTCATTACTTTGGACATAAAGGGGTCCCTTGGTCTGTCAGAACCTCTTTTGGCAGGCCCACACGGGAAAACATCTCCATTAACTCTTTGGCAATGAGCTTAGCTGAGGTATGTCGCAGAGGCACCGCCTCCGGATACCGAGTGGCATAGTCGAGAACTACCAGAATGTGTTGGTGGCCCCTGGCAGACTTTGGTACAGGCCCAATTAAATCCATAGCGATTCGCTCAAACGGTACTTCAATGATTGGCAGAGGTACCAGAGGACTACGGAAATGTGGCTGGGGGCTAGTTATCTGACAGGTCGGACAGGACTTACAATAATTCTCTACCTCCTTGAACACACTGGGCCAATAAAATCGCTGCAGTATGCGGTCCTGGGTTTTCTGCCACCCCAGGTGTCCCCAAGAACATGTTGGTGGGCAAGCTCCATGACAAGCTTGCGATACGCTGTGGGCACCACCAACTGTTCAACAGGTTCGCCTCGGATTTGGTTCACCCGATACAACATATCCTGCAGAACAATAAATCGTGGGAACATTAATTCAGCCCCTGGTTTCTGGGGTTTCCCATCAATTTCCAGCACATTCTCCCAGGCCCTGGTTAGGGTTTGGTCCTGGTGTTGTGCGGTCCCAAAATTTTCCCCGGAGACATTGAGGTCTGCCAACTCAGGTCCCGGTGGCAAGTCCTCCGTGTCTCCCACCATTACACTCAGTGGGGTTGTCTCCCCCTCTACCGCTGGAGCAGTGGTCACCCCTACCGCCGGCCCTTCAGACTTGGGCTCCCAGGGTTCTGGCCTTCCAGTGGTATCAGGCCACTCCACTAGGGTCACCCCTGTCTCGGGTCCCTCAGATACCTTTATTACCGGCCACAGCGCCGGAAAACCGGGAAGTCCCTCCCAAGTATCAGTTCGTGTGGGAGTTTAGTAGCGACAGCCACCTCGTGGGTCCACCTACCAGCCGCGGTGGACAAAGTCACTAGTGCAGTGGGGTAGTCTTTCAGGTCTCCATGGATGCACAGGACCCCGACTTTACGGCCAGTATACTCCGCAGGCCGTACAAGGGCAGCCCTTACCAGGAGACTAAACTCCCGGAGTCCAGCAGAGCCACCGCCAGAGAGTCTCCCACCTCTACCTGACACAGGTGGTTATGGTCCTGCACCTCACAGGTGCCAGTTGCGCACAGCTTCCGTGCATACAGGGAGTGACGACCCCCGTAGTTCATATCCATCGGCTCATCCCGATGCGGACAGTCGGCCCTGATGTGGCCTGGCTCCTGACACCTCCAGCATACCACGGGAGGCGGACTTGCAGGGGGTATATTCCGTGCAGGCCGCTCTGTCGCCGGACGTCGGAACTGGGGCAGAGGCCTCTGGGGTTTGACTGACCCCTTCCCCGCAAGAGTCCCCTGCAGGTTTCTGGTGGCCTCGTAGCGCTCCACCAGGTCGACCATCTCCAGGGCATTGGTGGGCGATACCTGGCCGATCCAGTGCTGGAGGGGATAAGGCAGGGCCCTCCAAAAGATGTCCGCCAACAGTCGATCCAGCATGGCAGTGGGACTTAGTAGATCGGGCTGCAGCCACTTTTGCAGCCTGTGCAGCAGATCGTAGTACTGCGGCCTAGCGGGTTCAGTCGTTTTAAAGTCCCACTGGTGGACTCTTTGGGCGCGGACCAGCACGTTCACGCCCAGTCTGGCGAGGATCTCTCCTTTCACGGTGTCATAATCTGCCGCTTGGTCATCCGACAAGTCGAAAAACACCTGCTGGGGTCCGGAAGCCAGGAAAGGAGCGACCACCTCAGCCCACTGGTCACGGGGTAACTTTTCCCTCACGGCGACCTTCTCAAAAACCGCCAGGTACGTCTCAACGTCGTCTGCGGGGGTCATTTTGGGATCGCCGCACGGACCGCTTTCCGGGCATCATGGACGTGGTGGGACGCTCCTGCCGCCTGTAACGCCATCACATGTTGTAGCAGTAGCTGGTTAGTCTCCCGCTGCTGCACGTTAGCCTCTATGAGAGCCTTCACAGCAGCCTCCATGTTGCCAGAAACTCCTGCTTGCAGCTTTGCTGGCTTAATATATTCCATGCACTTTAGAAAAACAAAACTTCGGCGTTCACGCCAGCCTCACTGCGCATGCCCGCATCCGACACCAAATGTGGGAGTCGCTCTGGTAGACAGCGGTGCGGGTGCAGTTTAGAGGCAAAACAAGGAGTCCAGATTGTGCAACAAACAGTGTTTTATTCACACTTGCACACCATAAATGAAAAACAGTCTCTTTGGTGACAGTTCACACACAACGGAAATAACGTGGCAAAACAAAAACAGGCCAACACAGGGTCTAGTCACCTGGGTGGTTTAGGTGCGGGTTCACACCTAGCAGTCGGCCCAGCCGCAGGCGATTCCACCTTCAGGTTGCAGGGAAACACCACCTTGCTGAGCTCCGTCCTCCAGCACAGAGAACCTCACAGTCCTGTTAGCAGGCTCCAGGATAATCACCACCCAGACACAGCTGCTGGCTGTGTTTTATATCCAGCCCAAAACCAGGACTGGACCGTGGGGAGTAGGCACCCACCCTACACTTTACCTACTCCCAGTAAGAGCCGGCCCGGATTAGCTTTGCAGCCAAACTAAGTAACAAAGTCTAGCAGCATAAGCTGCTGCAGACAAAAACCCCGGCTCTCACCTCACCGAGGCCAGCAACCTCGGTGACACGTACCTGCCATCGCATATGATACCTTGCACCCTCTTACACTGTATAGAAGCTCAGGGAAAGATCATTACAAGTGTAGGGAAAGGATAGGGAGGAATTTTTTCACACTATAAAAGGAGAACAGGGTCCAATTGGGGAGTGTACAGCCTGGGTAACAATTCTATTACACCTTTCTGCACTGGGGGTCCAAATTGCCATTATACTGCTGCTTTCAGGTTTGCAATAGATGATACCTCTGTAATTCCAGCAAACTGTTCTTTTTACTGGGGTGCAAGTGCTGTGTGATATAGCCATTAACAGGGTGTATTACTAGGGAATATTTCTATGTCTTATTAGCCCTTGTGTGGTGCCGTTTTATGTTCTATAGCCTTTTTTGGCGTGATTAGGTGTGGAAAAAAGGGCTTATTAGCCGTTGAGTGGTGAACTGAGAAAATTACAGCCCTTTTCGGCGTGTATTAGTGACAAAAAAAAAATATTATTTGCCGCTCAGCGGTCCAGTTATATGTTCTAAAGCTTTTTTGAGAAACCAATACGATGTCCCAATCGTTTAAGCAACCCACACATGCAAATGCAAACAATACCAATAAAGCTGTATGGGTCATACCATAACAATAACTCCAAACAAGGGTTATATATAGTAGTATCAAAATATTTTATTAAACAAAAAATGACATGGAGTACATGATTGACATAGCACAGGACTCACATGATTAAAAACATTTAAAATTTATATTGTGCTGGTGATATAGGGCAGGCGCACAAATTCATATTAATAAATAAAGTGCAAAGTGCAAAAAGATGACCATAATATTCAGTAGTATAGGGGTAAGCAGGTCAAATATCCAAAAGTTTTTCAAAGGACTATTAAACAGAAAACCATGTGCATGTAAAGCATGGTATCTATTGTTTCTAAGTCACAAAAATAAATATAACATTAGATAATGAAAAGACGCATACTAACCACACCAAAAGAGGCGCCAACCAATATACCACCAGCACAAGCCCCTGACGCGCGTTTCGCGTTAGCTTTCTCAAAGGGGTGATATAAACTTGTGACAGATGTGGCCATATATACTACTTAACAAGCAAGGATTGGCTAGTGAAGCTACACATAACGCCCCCTAATCACTCTTAAATTTGAAACAAGTGTCGAAGGCTACCATCAGCCCATTGGTCTATATCAGCCACAGTTCATTACCTGGCGCACACGATCCGCCATGACCGCCATGGACGCAGGCGGCACCACCGTCAGTTCGCGCGAGAGCGGCCACGTGATAATCACATGACCGATATCGTCACGGAGTGAGGGGGTGCGGCCAGCATCCAGGCCCATGCGCGGAACGTGCGCGCTCCACTGCGGCCATATTAACTGTGGGCAAGTAGATGGGCAAAAAGAAAAGACACAGTATTTAATGGCAAAATCAGCCATAACCGCCATAAGGCTAAAGCTTTTTTGGCCGTTCAGCGATGCAGTTATATGTTCTAAAACCATTTTTGGCATGTATTAGTGGGGGAAAAAAAGGGCTTATTAGCCGTTGTGTGGTGAAGTGAGAAAATTATAGCCCTTTTTTGCTCGTATTAGTGGCAAAAAAAGTATTATTTGCCGATCAGCAATTAGCTTGTCTACAAGCTCAACCTCCACCTGGTTAAGTTGCGAGTGGGGCAGTCCCTGCCATACCATATTACTGTAGTAGTGTTTTGTACTCTAAGTTGGCCAATCCTCGCAATTCTCACTATGTGTCAAGGTGTACGCCATAGTGGACACCTGGAACAGTTGTTACGGATAGAGACAGTACAAGTATTTCACTGCCCACTGGGTCAATATTTTTTGTGGCAGTGGGAAGACCGCAAAAAGGCCAGATCCTTTTGACCCCCCCCCCCCAAATGTGTTGCTCTTACTCCCATACTAGGTACTTATCCACTTCCTGAACCTTCTCCTTTGTGGATATATCTTCCACAGCAGCAGGACATTGTTCCCACTCCCCCTTTTTCCTATCAAGTGTCAAGTGTTGACATGAGGTGTTGGAGCTCATTGGCCTGTGTGAGAGTAGCTATATAGACGAGCAGTTTCTAGAGTACATCAAGCAGCATCTGGCTGACACCCCGATGACTCCAGCTGGGCACATTGTTCAGCAACAGTGGCTGTAACATCATGGCTGCCCTGATCCTGTGGAAAGTAATACATGCTCCTTGCATGGTCAACATGATTAAAAGTACATTGGCTTGTGCAAGGTGATGGCAATGCATAGGAGAATGCCTCACATTTCAGCTATTCTTATGTGGCGAGGTCCGCTTTTTTGGATTTGCAGCAACAGGATGGCCTGCCCCATACATTGCTTAATCTGTGACTTCCCAACTCTTTGAAAATCATGGCACATGCTAGAGTGACTGTACTAGCATCAGAAAGCCGCCTAAGCAGGGAACATGTGTTTTTTTTCATGGTCAGGCAGTGGCAGCTTATGCCGTTCATGCCGCAGCTATCCCTCATGCTCCTCATATTCATCTTAAAACAGGTGCTGACACTGATGAAGCAGGGGACTATGACAGAATAAAAACAGCTAACACATCTTGCTGTCCGCCCTGTCGCTGTTAGGGTAGATCACATGATCTACAAACAGGGAGGCTTAAGTCTTAGCATCGGGCAGTTTTGACAGAGGAATAAAATGCACCATCTTACTAAATCTGTCAGCAACTACACTGGAAGGCCGATGACAAAATTCATGGAGATATGGGACCAAGGTCTACTAGGAATGGGCAGTAGTCGTAGCTCACAGGACCTAGGAATCTTGGATCTGGCACACACCTTACATGAGGAAACATATCAGTGGATATCTCTAGACAAAGTGGGCCACCAGTAAAACCTGGAGACGAGTTCCATGGTGTCATCAATACCCGGATGTCCACTGAACTCAGAATTATGGAACTCAACCAACAGTCGGAGACGTAAATGACCAGGGACAAATAATTTACCAGTAGGGGATTGTAACGGAGTCAAGTGTTGTCCCGCAGTTTTTTCGGTCATCAGATCGGAGAAGACCGAAGCCACAATTATTATTATTATTATTATTATTTATTTTTAGAGTGCCATTCATTCCATAGCGCTGTACATATCATAAGCGGTGCACATACATAATAAGACAATAGCCTTAAGCATGAACGAGACAAGTTACAGACTGGTACAGAAGGATAGAGGGCCCTGCCCGTGAGGGCTTACAATCTACATGGTATGGGGGATGGAGACAGTAGGCGAGGGTGAAGCTGGTCATGGCGGTATAGAAGCAGCAGTGTCACTAGTCGTAGGCTTGTCTGAAGAGGTGGGTTTTCAGGTTGCTTTTGAAGGATTCCACTGTAGGTGAGAGTCTGATATGTTGGGGTAGAGAGTTCCAGAGTATAGGGGATGCACGGGAGAAATCCTGGAGGCGAGTGTGGGAAGAGGTGATAAGAGGAGAGGAGAGAAGGAGGTCCTGTGAGGATCGAAGATTGCGTGTGGGGATGTATCGGGAAGTAGCTCAGAGATGTAGGGAGGGGACCGATTGTGGACTGACCTTGTATGTGTGGGTTAGTATTTTAAACTGAATTCGCTGGGCAATGGGGAGCCAGTGCAGGGACTGGCAGAGGGGAGATGCAGAGGAGTAACGGGGGGAGAGATGGATTAGTCAGGCAGCAGAGTTGAGGATAGATTGTAGGGGTGCGAGAGAGCTAGATGGAAGGCCACAGAGGAGAATGTTGCAGTAGTCTAGGCGGGAGATGATGAGGGAATGTATAAGCATTTTTGCCGATTCAAAGTTGAGGAAAGGGCGGATGCGGGAGATGTTTTTGAGTTGGAAACGGCAGGTGGTGGAAAGGGCTTGGATGTGTGGTCGGAAGGAGAGGGCAGAATCCAAGGTCACTCCAAGGCAGCGGACTTGGTTGACCGGGGAGAGTGTGCAGTCATTGATTGTGATAGATAGGTCTGTTGGGGGAGTGAGCAAGATGGGGGAAAGATGATAAATTCTGTTTTATCCATATTAAGTTTTAGAAAGCGAGAGGAGAAGAAGGAGGATATGCGAGATAGGCATTGTGGGATTCTGGATAGTAAGGTTGTGATGTCTGGACCAGAGAGGTAGATTTGTGTGTCGTCAGCATAAAAGTGATACTGGAAACCATGGGACTCTATAAGCTGTCCCAGGCCGAAGGTGTAGATAGAGAAGAGCAGGGGTCCTAGGACGGAGCCTTGCGGGACACCAACAGAGAGGGAGTGAGGCGAGGAGGTGGCGTGAGAGTGGGAGGCGCTAAATGTCCGGTCTGTGAGGTATGATGTGATCCAAGAGAGGGCCAGGTCAGTGATGCCAAGAGATGAGAGAGTTTGTAACAGAAGGGAGTGGTCGACAGTGTCAAAGGCAGAGGACAAGTCAAGTAGAAGGAGGACAGAGTAATGTTTTTGGTTTTGGCAAGTAGTAGGTCATTGGTGACTTTGGTGAGGGCAGTCTCGGTTGAGTGGTGGGGTCGGAAGCCAGATTGTAGCCGGTCAAAGAGGGAGCAGGAGGAGAGGTGAGAGGACAGTTCAGAATGGACATGTTGCTCAAGTAGCTTTGAGGCATATGGAAGAAGTGATATGGGGCGATAACTGGACAAAGAAGATGGGTCAAGTGATGGCTTTTTGAGGATGGGTGTAATGGTAGCTTGTTTAAAAGCAGAGGGGAAGAGACCAGAAGTTAGTGATAGGTTGAAGAGATGAGTTAGGGCTGGGATAAACACTGTGGTGAGGTTAGGGATGAGGTGGGATGGGATTGGGTCAAGTGCACAGGTGGTGAGATGGGATTTGGAGAGTAGAGTGGAGAGTTTTTCTTCTGTAATAGCGGAGAAGCTGGTTTTGGGTGAAGAGGACGGAGCAGCTGTGTGGAGGGTCTGTGGAGACTGTGTGTTGAAGCTTTCTCTGATGTTGACTATCTTTTGTTTGAAGAATGTGGCGAAATCCTCAGCTGAGATGAGAGGAGAGGGTGGGGGCGCTGGTGGACGGAGAAGAGAATTAAAGGTGTTAAAAAGTTGTTTTGGGTTGTGGGATAGGGAAGATATGAGAGATGAGAAGTAGGCCTGTTTTGCATCAGCAAGTGAGGATTTGAAAATGAGGAGGGATTGCTTGTATGCGGTGAATTCATCTTTAGAATGGGATTTCTTCCATCGCTGCTCTGCAGCCCTGGAAGCTTGTCTGAGATTTTTGGCCAGGTCGGTATGCCAGGGTTGTCTGTTGATTTTTCTGGTTTTGTTGTGTGTAAGTGGGGCAATAGTGTCCAGAGTTGCACTTATTGTGGTGTTATATAGGGTGGTGGCAGTATCTGGGTCTTGGAGGGAAAAAATTGAAGAGAGCGGCAGAAGAGAGTCGGAGAGCAAGCGAAAGTCGAGATGTTTAAGGTTCCTGCGGGGGTGTGTTAGTGTGTGGACCGAGGGAGCAGCAGAAGAGACCAGTGAAGAGAAGGTGAGTAGGTTGTGGTCGGATAGGGGGAGAGGCGAATTAGAAAGGTTAGATAGGGAGCAGAGGCGAGTAAAGATAAGATCCAGAGTGTGACCATCTCTGTGTGTAGGAGCGGAAGACCACTGTGAGAGGCCGAAGGAGGAAGAGAGCGATAGGAGTTTAGAGGCGGCTGAGTGGCAGGTGTCAATGGGGATGTTGAAGTCACCCATGATGATAGTGGGGATGTCAGCAGAAAGAAAGTGTAGGAGCCAGGTGTTAAAGTGGTCAAGAAAGATGGTGGCTGGGCCTGGGGGGCGGTAAATAACAGCTACTTGGAAGTTGGAGGGAGAGTAGATGCGAACAGAGTGTACTTCAAATGAAGTGGGTGCAATGGAGGGCGGCAGTGGAGTTGGGCTGTAGGAGCAAAAGCTGGTAATATTGGTTCAGGTGGAGTGTCAGGAGACTTAAAAGCACAAAAACACGGGATAGGGCATCTGCTTTGATATTTTTACTTCCTGGCCTGAAAGTAATACAAAAGTTAAAACATGTAAAGAATAATGCCCACCTAGCCTGTCTGGGATTCAAATGTTTAAAGGACTCCAAAAAAACATAGATTCTTATGATCTGTAAGAACCGTAACACAATGTTAAGCCCCCTCCCAAAAATTATGCCATTCCTCAAAGGCCAATTTAATAGCGAGTAACTCTTGGTTCCCAATATCATAATTTATCTCAGTAGGAGAGAACTTGTGAGAAAAGAACACACAGGGCTTCAGATTAGTGAGGGTTGATGACCCCTGTGAGAGCGAGAAGTTCATTCCCCATCCTCTGAGGCATCGACCTCGACCACAAAAGGCCTCTCTTAGTCTGGTTGAACCAATATAGGGGCGTTAACAAAACACCTCTTGATTGTTTCGAAAGCTTTTATAGCCTCTGGCTACCAATTCACTAGATCTGCCCCCTTCCTGGTTAGGTCTGTGAGAGGCTTAGTGATAACAGACAAATTGTTTATACATTTTCGATAATAATTAGAGAAACTCAAAAAGCATTGCAATGCTTTAAGGGAGGAGGGTCTTATCCATTCCAGAATAGCCTGCACCTTTCCCGGATCCATATTAAAGGATTGGGGTGTGAGAATATATCCCAAAAATAAAATTTCCTGTACCCCAAAGACACACTTTTCACCTTTAGCAAACAGTTGGTTCTCACGAAGAACCTCCAGTACCTGTCTAGTGTGGCTGACCCATGCACTATAGTGTTCATGGTATGGGGTTGTGAAGGCTTCCGATTTGCAGCTCATCATTTACGGTATACTCAGCAACATTTACCATCTATGCTGCTCTGTGGTTTGAATTTTGCTGCTGACAACATGGATACTAACTTTGTTGGGCTAAAGTTGTGAAGATTATTTGATATAAACCTTTATATATTAAAATGCTTAATTCATCAATGATGAAAATAATTTAGCTTTTGTACTGTGGAGGTGCCAGAGAGCTTTATAGCTTCCTTCTTAAAATATAATATGTAACCTGACTTCCTACTACTAAGCAGTTCCGCTGAAAATATTACTTTTCCTAGGAATACAGTACACCCTGAGGCTAGCAACCAATATGACAAAGCAATATATATTTATAGTCTCCACAGAGCTGCTGTTATTGCGGTAGTCAACGAAAAAAATGATAGTTAAAAGATGCACATTTGAAGAGTTAACAGGGATTACATGAAAAGGATTGTTTAATTCTCCTGATCGTAAAAGACCACAAAATTGTCTTTGTGGTTGTGATGCTTTAAAACTGAATGAAAAATAGCAGCGACGGCTTTCTTGCTTGAGGCACTAGAGGTAGTGTTCCGTAAAAACATGTCAAACAAAAGAAGAAAAATACAGTTCAACTGTTGGATATTTTACAACACAGATTTTTAGTGCAGATTAGATTTTTCAACCACCGCCTGTAATGATGAGAAATAACAATCTAATCAAAAAGCTTTTTTAATCATGCAAATGTAAATAAAGATCAGCCTGATGTCTTTGTGGAGTCACCTTAGCAAAGACGGCCTTATGGGCCCTCAAGTGATGCAAGTAGTGGAAATGCAAGGATGAATCATGAGTTCATTAGCTAAAGAATACTGCTAGACCAGCCAGTGCAAGGATCCTGCAGCTGAGGTCTGCTTAGAGCCAAATGCATCAGTACAATACTAAATATAGATTCTGGAATGAAAACAAGCGCCACATACACACAAGAGCTTAAATCTATGGGTCACTGCTTTGCAGATACTTTTAGTCTTCTAAAAAATAAGATAAGGATATTCTACTCTGTTTCATATATGTATGCCCGATAAGGAATCTGCTATCAAATCAGATGGAAAGAACCACATATAAATCTATATGAAAAATATATGTATAGGTATTTTCACTTGGGTTGGTAACCTTTTGCTTTCCAGACAGCCTATTAAATATAAACAACAGGGCAGACCACTTAGTAATTAAAGATAACCTGTCAGCAGAATCAACCCTATTAGGCTACCTTCACACGACGACAACAAGTCGCGCAACTTCACTGCAACATTTGTCGCGCGACATTTTGTTGCACTATTGTCGCGCGACGATTTTTATAATGGGAGTCTATGGTGTCGCATTGCGACATGCGACATGCTGAGACTGCGAAGCGACAGTCGCAGAAAAAACCATCTTGAATGGATTTTTTGCGATTGTCGTGTCGCAGTCGCAGCATGTTGCATGTCGCAATGCGACATCATAGACTCCTATTATAAAAATTGTAGCGCGACAATAGTGCGACTTTTTGGCGCGCAACAAATGTCGTCGTGTGAACGTAGCCTTAAGCCTGGCATATTGTCGGTTAGAGTTGATCCTGCTGATTAAAATGATACCTACATGGTAAAAATCCATTGTGCTTTTCCAGAGAAGGCAAAGCTTATTTCCATATGTACAGGTCCTTCTCAAAAAATTAGCATATTGTGATAAAGTTCATTATTTTCTGTAATGTACTGATAAACATTTACTTCTTCACAAATCGCATTCCATTGTATGTAGATGCTGCTCATTAACATTGAGGCTTTTCAGGGGTTAATCATTAATTAAAAAAAAAACACATACTCACCTCATCCATTTGCTCGCCCAGCTAGTGCGCTGACATAGTGATGTCACATGTCACCACGTGCAAAATTTAGCAGTCTCTTCAATCAAGATGGTTGCCACAGCCTCTCCTCAAGCAAATGGTTGAATATTTTGTTTTTTGTTTTTTACCGCCATTTCAGGAAAAATGTATTTGTTACCACGTAGTTCAAGGAAATTCAACGACATAGTGTCTGTCTGTTAGGTCCCTCCTTTGGTTCCTAGATGGTTTGGACTTCTCTTTTCATTGCACTGATCATAGAGATGTCAATGAAAACTTGAAGTTAAAGAGGACATGTAAGCAGGATCAACCCTACTAACCTAGGTATACTGCTTGGTAGGATCTTTCCTGCAAATCAAACTGATAATTGGATGGTGGAACTCCAATGCAGTATTCCAGAAAGCATTCCATATGCAATTTAAGTCTTCAGTGCACTGTGGGTCAGACCAAGCCCTTCAACTTCTCTGCTTTCCTGTTATTGTCTTGCCCCCTCCCTGCACTAATATACAGGTCCTTCTAAAAAAATTAGCATATTGTGATAAAGTTCATTATTTTCTGTAATGTACTGATAAACATTAGACTTTCATATATTTTAGATTCATTACACACAACTGAAGTAGTTCAAGCCTTTTATTGTTTTAATATTGATGATTTTGGCATACAGCTCATGAAAACCCAAAATTCCTATCTCAAAAAATTAGCATATTTCATCCGACCAATAAAAGAAAAGTGTTTTTAATACAAAAAAAGTCAACCTTCAAATAATTATGCTCAGTAATGCACTCAATACTTGGTCGGGAATCCTTTTGCAGAAATGACTGCTTCAATGCGGCGTGGCATGGAGGCAATCAGCCTGTGGCACTGGTGAGGTGTTATGGAGGCCCAGGATGCTTCGATAGCGGCCTTAAGCTCATCCAGAGTGTTGGGTCTTGTGTCTCTCAACTTTCTCTTCCCAATATCCCACAGATTCTCTATGGGGTTCAGGTCAGGAGAGTTGGCAGTCCAATTGAGCACAGTAATACCATGGTCAGTAAACCATTTACCAGTGGTTTTGACACTGTGAGCAGGTGCCAGGTCGTGCTGAAAAATGAAATCTTCATCTCCATAAAGCTTTTCAGCAGATGGAAGCATGAAGTGTTCCAAAATCTCCTGATAGCTAGCTGCATTGACCCTGCCCTTGATAAAACACAGTGGACCAACACCAGCAGCTGACATGGCACCCCAGATCATCACTGACTGTGGGTACTTGACACTGGACTTCAGGCATTTCCCTCTCCCCAGTCTTCCTCCAGACTCTGGCACCTTGATTTCCGAAAGACATGCAAAATTTGCTTTCATCCGAAAAAAGTACTTTGGACCACTGAGCAACAGTCCAGTGCTGCTTCTCTGTAGCCCAGGTCAGGCGCTTCTGCCGCTGTTTCTGGTTCAAAAGTGGCTTGACCTGGGGAATGCGGCACCTGTAGCCCATTTCCTGCACACGCCTGTACACGGTGGCTCTGGATGTTTCTACTCCAGACTCAGTCCACTGCTTCCGCAGGTCCCCCAAGGTCTGGAATCGGTCCTTCTCCACAATCTTCCTCAGGGTCCGGTCACCTCTTCTCGTTGTGCAGCGTTTTCTGCCACACTTTTTCCTTCCCACAGACTTCCCACTGAGGTGCCTTGATACAGCACTCTAGGAACAGCCTATTCGTTCAGAAATTTCTTTCTGTGTATTACCCTCTTGCTTGAGGGTGTCAATGATGGCCTTCTGGGCAGCAGTCAGGTTGGCAGTCTTACCCATGATTGCGGTTTTGAGTAATGAACCAGGCTGGGAGGTTTTAAAAGCCTCAGGAATCTTTTGCAGGTGTTTAGAGTTAATTAGTTGATTCAGATGATTAGGTTAATAGCTCGTTTAGAAAACCTTTTCATGATATGCTAATTTTTTGAGATAGGAATTTTGGGTTTTCATGAGCTGTATGCCAAAATCATCAATATTAAAACAATAAAAGTAGAGTTGAGCGAACACCTGGATGTTCGGGTTCGAGAGGTTCGGCCGAACTTCCGGAAAATGTCCGGGTTCGTGATCCGAACTCAACCCGAACTTCATCCTGAACCCGAACCCCATAGAAGTCAATGGGGACCCGAACTTTTGGGCACTAAAAAGGCTGTAAAAGACTCCCGGAAAGGGCTAGAGGGCTGCAAAAGGCAGCAAAATGTAGGTAACTCCCCTGCAAACAAATGTAGATAGGGAAATGATGACTTAACATAAAATAAATAAAAATTAACCAATATTAATTGGAGTTAGGTCCCATAGCACAGAATCAGGCTTCAAATGACCCACCAATGGAGAAGGTCGCTTACTATTATTTCGACCCCAGCATCCAGTCAAAGGAGAGAGGTCCCACAGCAGAGAATCTGGCATCATATCAACCACCACAGGAGAAGGCCACTTTCAGTGACGTAGGCCTTAGCACCCAGACAGAGGAGACATGTCAGATAGCGCAAGCATTACATTTGTGGTCGGGGCTTAAACATGAAGGAATGACCCCTACCTACTGGATACCTAAAAGCGGTTATAATTATGCCGGAACCGCGATGCTGAAGGGACGCCTGAAGGGGGGCATCCCCTGGTGTGAGATAGTGAAAGTAAGGGTGGGTAGGGTGGAGTACACTGGAGACGGCGTTCACTGTGGGAGGAAGCGCCCGGCCAGATATAGATCATCATCGCCTCCCACAAACACAGGCCAATGAATCGCCTTAACACTTGTAGTCGGAGCTTAAACATGAAGGAATGACCCTACCTACTGGATACCTAAGCGGTTAGAATTATGCCGGAACCGCGAGCTGAAGGAGACGCCTGAAGGGGGCCAAAAGGACACAAACTCGGATCAAAGAGCTTTATCACAACCTCCTATTGCGATTTACTGCTGCCAGCGAGCGAGCTGCAGCCAGGGTAATGGGATCGGAAGTAGTGAAGCGTGCCCGAGGCATTGTGGCACCGTGAGACGTCCGCTTCGGGAAACTTGTGAAGAGAATTAGCTCGGGACAGGGCATCGGCAGCTATATTTTGGATTCGGGTACATGAATGTGTGCAATGAATTTGGGGTAGTAGCGGCGAAGCACCTGACACCTAACAAAAGATATCAGTAGGACCAAGCCGTTAATCAAATATCCATGACCGCGACATTGACATTAACATACATCATGTAACCAGCCTATTCCCGACCCCCTGCATGCACAGCCGCCATTATAGGATAAAGTTCAACCAATGCTGAAATCTGTGTAACCCGGGATCAACCAACCTCACTCGTCCACCCACCAGCTAGCCAGTGGGGGCCAAAAAATGGCAGCAAAACCTGAGCTCGACGTGACCTCAGGAAACTAGGAAATTTACTGTATACCTCTGGAATAAAAGAGAAATACCGTACCAATGCCTGATAATGTGGCCTCAGGAAACTAGGAGACTTACTGTATACCTCTGGAATAAAAGAGAAATACCGTACCAATGCCTGATAACGTGGTCCCACATGGAAAGTCAGCAATCGCCTGAACATCAAGGCATATATAAACACTTGATCCTGGAGAGATAAACGCAAGAAACCCTTTAATCTTTACCAATGCCACTAATATGGTATCATGGCGAACTGATGAAATAACAAGTCAAATACATATGCGTAAAAAATGCCTGCACCGTACGAGATTCTTATCCCTTACCTCGGATTGAGGAGTCCCTTTCGGCGCTAGGAAGAGCCCGGTACTTCTCCTCGTTAGATCTGGCTAGTGGGTATTGGCAAGTGCCGATGGCTGAGAACGACAAGGAAAAGACAGCCTTTATCTTGCCCATGGGACTATACGAATTTAACAGGATGCCCTTTGGGTTGACAAATGCACCTGGAACGTTTCAACGATTGATGGAGAAATGTCTTGGTGACTTCAATTTTGAGTTCACTCTCATCTATTTAGATGACATTGTAGTGTATTCTGCGACCTTTGAGGATCATCTCTACCAGTTGGGACAAGTATTTCAACGATTGCGGAGCATGGACTCAAACTGAAACCCAGTAAATGTCGGTTGTTCCAATCTGAAATTGATTACTTGGGTCATTGCATATCAGGAGAAGGGGTGAGGCGTCGAGGGACAAGATAGCGGCTATTCGAGATTGGCCGACACCAACTACCCTACGAGAGGTGAGAGCATTCCTGGGAGTAGCCGGCTATTATCGGCCGGTTTTAGTAAGGACTTTGCCAGAGTAGCAGCACAGCTTACATGCTCTCCTACAGGGGCACTTCTGGTGGTCCGAAGAACTCGATCCGTGAAATGGGGACCTGAACAGGAGCAGCCTTTCAGGCATTAAAGGATGCTCTTACAACCGCCCCAATCTTGGCGTATGCTGACTATCACTTGCCCTTCCAGTTATATACGGATGCAAGCCTGTATGGTCTCGGGCAGTGCTTTCTCAGTTCCAGGATGGCCAGGAGCGTGTCATAGCATATGCTAGCCGATCTTTGCGAGATTCTAGAAAGGAACCCCGACAATCATAGTTCATTTAAGTTAGAACTGTTGGCACTGGTATGGGCCATGACTGAGAAAGTTCTCTGAGTATTTGACCGGAGCTGAAGTTTTAGTGATTGACTGACAACAACCCCACTAGCCCACCTGGAAAATGCCAAGCTCGGGGCTTTGGAGCAAGAGGTGGATAGCCGAGAATGTCTAAGTTCAATTACCGTATTAGAGTATCGGTCCAAGACAGAAGAACCAAAATGCCGATGGACTTTCTAGGGTACCTACCCAAGCCCCACCGGAGATGTGGATCAAGAGTTAGAGCATGTGGAGGTGCCTGACTTCAGCAGATTTTCACAAGCCTTGGTCACTGCTATTCAGTGTTGCAATGGAAGGGACCGAAATGGCTCCTTTCTTTGGCCCCTCACGACAGGAATGAGGCGCAAATGCAGCAGGCTCATGTGGGGCTGGCGAAAATGATCAAGTGTGTTGAGAAAAACAAGGAGCCCTGTAAAGAGGAAGAGAACGAATGACACGTGAAATGCTATCGGTCCTGAGTCAGTGGGAAAAGTTAGCGATGAAAAATGGGTGCTATGCCGAAAGGTATATCTACCTTCTGAAATCGACATTTGCTACCAAATCGTCGTAGCCTAGTGAACTGGCTCAATCATTGGCCCTTGAAGCTCATACTAAGAATGGACATTTGGTCATGAGAGACCTTTAGTTGGCTACAGCGACTTGATTTACTGCCCGGCCTCCGTCAAATGGTTGAAGGAGTATGTCATCGATGATCGAACTTGTGACATTAATAAAGCGATAGAGCAAGAGCTCCCTGCAAACCATAGTGACCGGGAACCTTTGGAGATCGTCATGATGAGACTACCTAATGGTGGGCCCATCCAACAGTGGGCATCAGTATTGTCTCGTAATGGTGGACCACTTCACCAAATTTGCGGTGGCGACCGCCGCCAAGGACCAGACTGCTGAGACGGCAGCTCGAGCACTATGTCAGATTTCATCCGAGTGTATGGATGTCCACAGCGCATCCCTCTGACCAAGGGGCTTGCTTTGAGGAGCATGTAATGAAAGAGGTTCAACGTATCTATGGGATAAAGGAAGTCGCATACGACCCCATACCATCCCCAAAGGGACGGAGCCTGTGAACGCTTTAACAGAACTCTGCTACAGATGGTGCGGACTTTGGAGGAGGACAAGAAGGTACAGTGGCCTCAGTTACTTGTCATGAGCTGGTGTGGGCCTATAACAATCAGGTCCATTCTACCACCGGGTATTCTCCCCATACTCTCTTTTTGGGCGGTCTGGAAGAAGTGTCGGAGGCTACAGTTAAATGATGTGGATGGGTTCCCTCTAAGAGTCCCACTTCCTGGGTGCGGGCTCACCGTGCAGAGACTTGAGACAGTCTCATCGATTGGTGCGGCAGCGTCTGCAAGAAAATTCTCATCCCGAGAAGACTCCGAGTTGCAAAAGATACCATTGCAGCCAGGTGACCTGGTGCATGACAGTGTTAGAAACCTCAAGGAAAATTGGAAAGTAGATGGGAGGCTGTGCCGTATCACGTGTAGTTGCCCGTACAGTATGCAAACGGGCCGGTGTATGAAGTCCAGAAAGAAGGAACTGATTGTGTCTGAGTACTTCACAGAAATATGTTGCGCCTGTGCCAATCTAGAGAAGCAAATTGTGATGGGACTGACAATGTCAACGTGCTCCCACAGTCAGAGACTGGCGGTGTGGAATGGGATTACGATGATGAAGATGATTGTTGGCTAATCTCAACTCCTGAGGCTGTTCCGCCTGTGGCTACTGTGTCCTCAGATTGTACCCCCTCTGATGCGGAATCGACTGGTCCTTCTCAGTCTATGGCTACAGAACCCCAGAGTATACCAGTGGTTCCCAGACGCACCATTAGACAAAATGCTGGTATTCCCCTGTTCCGGTATGCCAGGATGAGTTTATTTGGCCTGCCATACAACGGTACATTACCACTCTACATGTAAGAGTACAGCCTCTGGATGTTCAGTCATTGGCAGGACTGCCAATCTTAAAGTGGGGGGGAATATGTAAGAAACAGTCATGTAATGTCTCTAAGTTTCACTATTCTGTGTTCAAATGTAAAGTGCCTGCAGTATTCTTTTGGTCAGTAGATGGCAGCATAGGACCACTTTTGTGTTGAAGTTATCATAGAGATAGTGTGTTACTGTTATGCACCTTTAAGTGCTGAATAAGACACGCCCGGACGATGATCAGGCCTGTTTTCTGAACAAGGAGGACGAGAGAAGCTGCTGCTGTAATTAGCCATGATGGCAAGTTAGAGAACCTGTTCTGTGTGGTGTAAGGCCTGGTTGGAGACATCACCAAAGCTGCCCTGTGCATCCAGGCTGTGTAAACTTCGGTTGGAATATAAAGAGACAGTGCATTTAGTCAAGCTGAGCTGAGAAGGACCGTGTACAGCAGCTAACCTGTGGAGCTGGCCTGTGCTGGAGGTGGATTGCCACTAATGGTAAAAGGACTCACAGTACTGTCAGTGTACCCGGACAGTGGACTGTAACATCTAACTGATTCTTCCGGCCTTCTGAGGGAGGACTTCTCGGTTGTGGATCCTGCCTTGATTAAGAGAAAGAACGCACATCGGGCCCCCACCGTGCACTCCTATAAACTGTAAAGAGAACCACTGGGATAAGGGGTGCGCACCCACTTGAAGTTAGGGTCAGTTAGGGACAGTGTTTGGGACTATTGTATCTGAGTGTCCGTGCTGCAAATACGGAAACAGTGGAGGTGGACATTGTTCTAGTATATGACTTATATTGTTCATACTGTTCTGAATATTCTGCTTGTCCTTACCCCTGCAATTCCAGTGTTGTTAACCTGTTTTTATTCACTTATAGTAAATGCAACTTTCTTAATCTGAAATTCTGCGTACGCACTCCTTTCTGGTCACGGAGTCAAACCACCTGCCTTGCTCTCGGTTTACACAGCCACACGGAGGAGAGAGGTCCCACAGCAGAGATTCAGGCATTTATATCAGCCAGCACAGGAGAAGGCCGCTTTCAGTGACTTAGGCCTTAGCACCGACACAGAGGAGACAGGTCAGATAGCGCAAGCATCAGTTTTACAGATCACCCACCACAGGAGTAGGCCACCTTTAGTTAATTTGACCCCTGCACCCAGAAAGAGGAGAGAGGTCCCACAGCAGAGATTCAGGCATTTATATCAGCCAGCACAGGAGAAGGCCGCTTTCAGTGACTTAGGCCTTAGCACCGACACAGAGGAGACAGGTCAGATAGCACAAGCATCAGTTTTACAGATCACCCACCACAGGAGTAGGCCACCTTTAGTTAATTTGACCCCTGCACCCAGACAGAGGAGAGAGGTCCCACAGCAGAGATTCAGGCATTTATATCAGCCAGCACAGGAGAAGGCCGCTTTCAGTGACTTAGGCCTTAGCACCGACACAGAGGAGACAGGTCAGATAGCGCAAGCATCAGTTTTACAGATCACCCACCACAGGAGTAGGCCACCTTTAGTTGACTTTGACCCCTGCACCCAGAAAGAGGAGAGAGGTCCCACAGCAGAGAATCAGGCATCTATATCAGCCAGCACAGGAGAAGGCTGCCATTTCAGTGACTTAGGCCTTAGCACCGACACAGAGGAGACAGGTCAGATAGCACAAGCATCAGTTTTACATCAACCACCACAGGAGAAGGGCACTTTTAGAGACTTTGACCCCTGCAGCCACACGGAGGAGAGAGGTCCCACAGCAGAGAATCAGGCATCATGTCAGCCACCACAGGAGTAGGCCACCTTTTGTTTCTTTGACCCCTGCACCCAGAAAGAGGAGAGAGGTCCCACAGCAGAGAATCAGGCATTTCGATCACCCACCACAGGAGAAGGCCGCTTTCAGTGACTTTGGCCCCCTGCACCCACACAAAGGAGACATGTTCAGACAGCACAAGTATAACATTCATATCACCCAGCACAGGAGAAGGACACTTTCATGTACTTTGGCCCGGCACCCAGACAGAGGAAGGTTCATTCAACTCTGGGTTGCACCCCAAGATCCTACTTAATTTCAAAAATTGATTTTCAATGAAGAAGTGGCCAGGAGTACAAGACAACATGGTTTAAGGCAGTTATTAAGGACTACTCTGCATAAGGGAGGGTCAGGTCTTGTGGGATCCATGCCTGGTTCATTTTTATAAACGTCAGCTTGTCCACGTTGGCTGCGGACAGGCGGCTGCGTTTGTCAGTAATGACGCCCCCTGCCGTGCTGAATACACGTTCAGATAAAACGCTGGCCGCCGGGCAGGACAGCACCTCCAAGGCATAACATGCTAATTCTGGCCACGTGGACAATTTGGAAACCCAGAAGTTGAATGGGGCCGAACCATCCGTCAATACGTGGAGTTGTGTGCAGACGTACTGTTCAACCATGTTAGTGAAATGTTGCCTCCTGCTAACACGTTCCGTATCAGGTGGTGGGGCAGTTAGCTGTGGCGTGGAGACAAAACTTTTCCACATTTCTGCCATGCTAACCCTGCCCTCAGAGGAGCTGGCCGTGACACTGCTGAGTGGGCGACCTCTAGCTCCTCCTCTGCCTTGGCCTTGGCCTTCCACCTGTTCCCCTGTGACAGTTGGGAATGCTCTCAGGAGCGCGTCTACCAGCGTGCGCTTGTACTCGCGCATCTTCCGATCACGCTCCAGTGCAGGAAGTAAAGTGGGCACATTGTCTTTGTACCGTGGATCCAGCAGGGTGGCCACCCAGTAGTCAGCACACGTTAAAATGTGGGCAACTCTGCTGTCGTTGCGCAGGCACTGCAGCATGTAATCGCTCATGTGTGCCAGGCTCCCCAGAGGTAAGGACAAGCTGTCCTCTGTGGGAGGCGTATCGTCATCATCCTCTGTATCCCCCAGCCACGCACCAGGGATGTGCCTGCGCTGTGCTGGGTGCCACCCGCTGTGAACCTGCTTCATCCTCATCCTCCTCCACCTCCTCCTCATCCTCCTCGTCCTCCAGTAGTGGTCCCTGGCTGGCCACATTTGTACCTGCCCTCTGCTGTTGCAAAAAACCTCCCTCTGAGCCACTTCTAACAGACTGGCCTGAAAGTGCTAAAAACGACCCATCATCCTCCTCCTCCTCCTCCTCCTGGCCCTGGCCCACCTCCTCTTCCATCATCGCCCTAAGCGTTTTCTCTAGGAGACATAGAATTGGTATTGTCACGCTGATAACAGTGGCATCGCCACTGGCCATGTTGGTGGCGTACTCGAAACAGCGCAACAGGGCACACAGGTCTCACATGGAGGCCCAATCATTGGTGGTGAAGTGGTGCTGTTCCGCAGTGCGACTGACGCGTGCGTGCTGCAGCTGAAACTCCACTATGGCCTGCTGCTGCTCGCACAGTCTCTCCAGCATGTGCAAGTGGAGTTCCACCGGGTGGGCACGTCGCATATTAGGCGGTGAGCGTGAAGGCCGAAGTTCCGCTGTAGCGCTGACAGGCGAGCAGCGGCAGGATGTGAACGCCGGAAGCGCGCACAGACGGCCCGCACTTTATGCAGCAGCTCTGACATGTCTGGGTAGTTGTGAATGAACTTTTGCACCACCAAATTCAGCACATGCGCCAGGCAAGGGATGTGCGTCAAACCGGCTAGTCCCAGAGCTGCCACGAGATTTCGCCCATCGCACACCACCAGGCCGGGCTTGAGGCCCACCGGCAGCAACCACTGGTCGGTCTGTTGTTCAATACCCCGCCACAACTCCTGCGCGGTGTGGGGCCTGTCCCCAAACATATGAGTTTCAGAATGGCCTGCTGACGTTTACCCGGGCTGTGCTGAAGTTGGTGGTGAAGGTGTGTGGCTGACTGGATGAGCTGGTGGAAGCAGAGGAGGAGGAGGAAGCCGAGTAGGAGGAGGAGGCTACAGGAGGCAAAGAATGATGCCCTGTGATCCTTGGCGGCGGAAGGACGTGCGCCAAGGAACTCTCCGCCTGGGGCCCAGCCGCCACTACATTTACCCAGTGTGCAGTTAGGGAGATATAGCGTACCTGGCCGTGCTTACTGGTCCACGTATCTGTGGTTAGGTGGACCTTGCCACAAATGGCGTTGCGCAGTGCACACTTGATTTTATCGGACACTTGCATGTGCAGGGAAGGCACGGCTGTCTTGGAGAAGTAGTGGCGGCTGGGAACCACATACTGGGGGAAAGCCATGGCCATCAGCTGTTTGAAGCTGTATGTGTCCACCAGACGGAATGACAGCATTTCAAAGGCCAGTAGTTTAGAAATGCTGGCATTCAGGCCAAGGGCTCGAGGGTGACTAGGTGGGAATTTGCACTTCCTCTCAAAGGTTTGAGAGATGGAGAGCTGAACGCTGCTGTGTGAAATAGTGGAGACGCTAGGTGACGGTGGTGGTGGTGGTGTCGGTGGCACATCCTTTGTTTGCTGCTCGGCAGGTGGCAACATTCCTCTCGAGGCGGAAGCCGAGGCAGCAGCGGTAGAGGGAGCAGGGGGAGCCTGAGCGGGTTCCTTGTTTTAAAGGTGTGTACTCCACTGCAGTTCATGCTTTGCATGTAGATGCCTGATCATGCAGGTGGTGCTCAGGTTAAGAACGTTAATGCCTCGCTTCAGGGTCTGATGGCACAGCGTGCAAACCACTCTGGTCTTGTCGTCAGCACATTGTTTGAAGAAGTGCCATGCCAGGGAACTCCTTGAAGATGCCTTTGGGGTGCTGGGTCCCTGTTGGCGCTGGCCAATAGCAGGCGAACTCTCTGGACGGCGGCTGTTCTGCTTTTTCCCCCTGCTCCCTCTTTGGCTTCGCTGTTGTCTCGGTCTCACCACTGCCTCTTCCTCTGAACTATTTAAGTCAGTGGCACAACCTTCAGTCCATGTGGGGTCTAAGACCTCATCGTCCTCTGCATCGTCTTCCACCCAGTCTTCCTCCCTGACCTCCTCCTGTTCAGTCTGCACACTGCAATAAGACGCGGCAGTGGGCAGCAGTGTTTCGTCATCATCAGAGACTCGGTCACTCTGCTGTGGTGGTATTCCCATGTCCTCATAATCTGGATACATAAGTGGTTGTGCGTCAGTGCATGGAATGTCTTCCACCGCTGGGGAAGGGCTAGGTGGACGCCCCTGGAAAACCGTGGGAGCAGAGTCTTCAAACAGAATAAGAGACTGCTGCATAACTTGAGGCTCAGCCAGTTTCCCTGATATGCATGGGGGTGATGTGACAGACTGATGGGCTTGGTTTTCAGGTGCCACCTGTGTGCTTTCCGCAGAAGACTGGGCGGAAGACAATGTGGTGAACCTGCTGGAAGCACTGTCGGCCACGCAATCGACTAATGCCTGTACCTGCTCAGGCCTTACCATCCTCATAACGGCATTGGGCCCCACCAAATATCGCTGTAAATTCTGCCGGCTACTTGAGGGAGTTGGTTCACTACTTTGTGCGCCTGAGGCCAAACGGCCACGTCCTCTGCCAGCAACAGAGGCTCCACGGACACCACCACGACCGCGTCCTCGTCCCTTAATAGAATGTTTCCTCATTGTTGCGATTCAACTCGCACCACAATAAAATATATTATTTTTTAGCCCCAAAATTCCCACACTGGAAGATATAATTCCTTTTTCCGGTATTAATTACAAGAAAACTGCTGCAAATTGGACACCAGAATTTTTAAAATGCTAGTTTTGGTACATAGATTCCCACACGGGGAGATATAATTCCTTTTTACAGGAGTAAAAACGTGTGGCCTACTGTTTCTGGTCTAACTAACACCAGATTGATTAAATTGGCCTTTTTTTCACCAAAATTACAACACTGGACAATGTAATGCCTTTTTCCGGTATTAATTCCTCTTTCCAGGAGTAAAAACGTGAGGCCTACTGTTTCTGGTGTACCTAACACCAGATTGATTAAATTGGCCATTTTTTCACCAAAATTACAACACTGGACAATGCCTTTTTCAGGTATTAATTACAAGAAGACTGCTGCTAATTGGACACCAGAATTTTTAAAATGCTAGTTTGTGTACATAAATTCCCACACTGGAAGATATAATTCCTTTTTCGGTATTAATTACAAGAAAACTGCTGCAAATTGGACACCAGAATTTTTAAAATGCTAGTTTTGGTACATAGATTCCCACACGGGAGATATAATTCCTTTTACAGGAGTAAAACGTGCGGCCTACTGTTTCTGGTCTAACTAACACCAGATTGATTAAATTGGCCTTTTTTTCACCAAAATTACAACACTGTACAATGTAATGCCTTTTTCAGGTATTAATTCCTTTTTATAGGAGTAAAAACGTTAGGCCTACTGTTTCTGGTGTACCTAACACCAGATTGATTAAATTGGCCTTTTTTTCACCAAAATTACAACACTGGATAATGTAATGCCTTTTTCCTGTATTAATTACTTTTTACAGGAGTAAAAACGTGAGGCCTACTGTTTCTGGTGTAACTAACACCAGATTGATTAAATTGGCCTTTTTTTCACCAAAATTACAACACTGGACGATATAATGCCTTTTTGTGGTATTAATTACAAGAGGACTGCTGGTATTTCAGAACACCGGAATTTTTAAAATGCTAGTTTTGCTAGATAAATTTCCCACACTGGGAGAAATATTGCCTAAGCCTTTTTACAGTATTAATTACAACAGGAGTGCTTCTTCTGGTCTAACACCAGAATAATTTTATTATTACGGTGAAAGCTTTTTTAATTTATATTTCTGGCACATAAAAAAAAAAAATATTTCTGGCTGACAGTATTGGACTTGGCTGTAGTGGCACTGGCTAGCCTAGCTGGAACAGCACATTCATGGGATTTGCTATCCAAGTGGGTTACTTTCAGTTTCACCACTGATATATTAAATATCTTTGCAGTTAGTATGGGTGACACAAGCACAGCCAAACCCCTGATGTAGTATATCTATGAAAAAATCGACTATTACATGAGATTAATGGACGTTGTGGCAGCTTTTGCTGTAGCACCACAAGTCCCAAAATGGCCGCCGCCTATCAGCCCAGTAACATGTGCCAGAAAACGGTCTGCCCAGCCAGAAAAAAATTGACTTTGACTGAGCAGCTGAATCGCTGTTGTTCTGATTCACAGGTGTAGATTTTTCACTTCTTTGGAGCTTTGGTTTAGACTCTGTGGCAGCTTGTGCTGGCGCACCACAAGTCCCAAAATGGCCACCGCCGGTCAGCCCAGTTACATGTGCCAGTAAAAATCGCTCTGGCCAGTCTCAACAAAATAGTGACTTTCAGTGAACAGCTCAGCTGAGTTGTTCTGATGCACAGGTGTAGAAAGGTAGATGATTCACTTCTTTATCCCTGCCTATCTCGCCCTCACAGAATCTGCGTCCTCTCCCTACACTAATCAGAGCAGTGTGACGTGTGGCGCTACGTGACTCCAACTTAAATAGAGGCTGGGTCACATGCTGCACTTGGCCAATCACAGCCATGCCATTAGTAGGCATGGCTGTGATGGGCTCTTAGGGCAAGAAGTAAAACACTAGCTGATTGGCTGCTGTGCAGCCCTTCAGAAAGCGGGAAGTAATTGACGAACACCGGACCCGAACCCGAACTTTTTTGAAAATGTCCGGGTTCGGGTCCGTGTCACGAACACCCCAAAATTCGGTACGGACCCGAACGATTCTCGAACTGTTCATTAAACACTAAATATAAGGCTTGAACTACTTCAGTTGTGTGTAATGAATCTAAAATATATGAAAGTCTAATGTTTATCAGTACATTACAGAAAATAATGAACTTTATCACAATATGCTAATTTTTGGAGAAGGACCTGTATATTAGTGCAGGGAGGGGGCAAGACAATAACAGGAAAGCAGAGAAGTTGAAGGGCTTGGTCTGACGCACAGTGCACTGAAGACTTAAATTGCATATGGAATGCTTTCTGGAATACTGCATTGGAGTTTCACCATCCAATTATCAGTTTGATTTACAGGAAAGATCCTACCAAGCAGAATACCTAGGTTAGTAGGGTTGATCCTGCTTACACGTCCTCTTTAACTTCAAGTTTTCATTGACATCTTTATGATAAGTGCAAAGAAAACAGAAGTCCAAACCATCTAGGAACCAAAGGAGGGACCTAACAGACAGACAATATGTCGTTGAATTTCCTTGAACTACGTGGTAACAAATACATTTTTCCTGAAATGGCGGTAAAAAAACAAAAACATAATATTCAACCATTTGCTTGAGGAGAGGCTGTGGCAACCATCTTGATTGAAGAAACTGCTAAATTTTGCACGTGGTGACATGTGACATCACTATGTCACGCACTAGCTCGGCAAGCAAATGGATGAGGTGAGTATGTGTTTGTTTTTAATTAATGATTAACCTCTGAAAAGCCTCAATGTTAATGAGCAGCATCTACATACAACGGAATGCAATTTGTGAAGAAGTAAATTCGCCTAATTAAATTTTTGGTAACTTTGCTCATCTCTAATGCTATGTAAATAGAATTTTTTTTTTTTTCCATATGCTTAAAGAGGTCATCAATTTCAGATCGGCAAGGGTCTGACACCTTGCACCCCCCGCCCCAGGCCGATCAGCTGTATGAGAAAAAAGCACCATCTTCTGTATTTCTTCCAGCTCGCTGATGCTGATATTTCTATGGTGAGCAGGAAGAGAGACAGAAGATGGTGTGCGCATCTTCCCGTCATACAGCTTATTAGCGGTGGTGCTGGGTATCAACCTATCCTGAGATCAATATTAAAAGCTTGGAAAATCCCTTTAAAGAATAAGAAAGACGATGCAACACTTCTATCAATTTCCTGCTGTCATGCGGTTAAGGGATAGTGCAGCGTCGCTGCAATAGAAACTTATAACAACATAAATTGTTGGTCATAGATTTGTGAGTGGCACACATAATTTTTATAACAGATTTACTGCTTACTAACAGAATTTACTTTTTATTCTGCTGTCACACGCATTGTGCAGTTTATTTTTGCTAGAAATGTATCAAAGCAGACTGCTTGGTATTACAAAGTAATAGCTCAGTGAAGGCCGACTTGCGGCTCTCCAGGTGTTGTAAAACTACAACTCCCACCATGCCATGCTGTAGGCTGATAACTGTAGACTGTTCAGGCATGCTGGGAGTCATAGTTTTGCAACACCTGGAGAGCCGCAGGTTGGCCATCCTGGTCAATAAATATTTGATATGTAATAAAACAATGCCATCATACACTAAAAAAACAAGTGGACAAATGACAAGTGAAAATGACACTACTTATTCATAAGACAAAAGGCTGTGATCAAGTCGCAGAGGAAATCAACGTAAACCTCATTAATGGAGTCCAAGATTGAAAAAAAGAAAAAAAATGTACAGAAACAAAATGTTTACTGAATGTCCTTTTTTTGGATTAGGAAAAAAGAAAACTAAAACAAAATGCACTCTTAAATAAATGTATTTTATTTCATAAAACTCAGGCATAATACAATAAATATAAAGGCTAGAGATGAGGGAAGCTATTGAGATTTGAATCTGAACCGATTCGTACAGAACCAAATTGCCTCCAATTGCCCTGAAAATTGGTACACAACACCCTCTAGTCTAGGATTTTTAAGAAAAACGTGTTATTTCTTTTTGTTTTTTCGAACACGACAGCAATAGTAAATGATGTCTGAGTGAAACCTAGCTATGGGTAAATGCATGTTTCATGGCGTTAATATACAGCGTGTTTAAAAACACACCGCACCAGCACCTGTTACACTGGGTTCAGACCTGAGCGTTTTGAAGCCTAGCGTTTTCTGAGCGTTCAAGACGTGCATTAACACGCGTTTTTTTCAAGCGTTTTGGTAAATAGTGTAGGCGCGTTTGACGCGCGTTTATGTGATTGACTGCATAGTTGGCCAATGACCAAACAGCCCTCGCTATATATAGTTTGGCCAATCTGAGTGCTTTAGAGGTGTGAAATTCCATGGTGGCTGATCCAGCATGTTGCAAACTTTGAAAAACGCGCGTCCATAGGCGCGTTTTACGCTGCACAAACGCCCGAACAACACGCGTATCGTGTTTCCCATTGAAGTATATTGGCACCAAACGCTCGAAAAACGCCCGAGTGCGCGAACATACTTGCTTATGCGTCGGACGTTTTTAGGCGCGTTCGAACGCGCATAAAAACGCGCAAGTGTGAACCACCCCCATTGGAATGCATGGTTCCTGTACTGTTGTGCTTTTTTTGCGCGTTCTAACGCGGCGTTTTACGCGAAAGTGTGAACTGAGTGTTAAGCTTTTTCATATTCCAAAGCTTCGAAAAATTATCCCTTATCGGGGGCAGATGTTATTCAAACGCACATGGCGTTATGAGGGGAAAAAAGGTGGATTGTTGGGGGACCAAGCATCCAAAAAGTTAGTTAGGCTACATTTACACGACAGTGAAATAAAACGTCAGTTTAAAAACGGATAAAATGTCAATTTTTAATGGTCTGTATGGAGGAAGAGGTCCTATCAGTGACTGACAGCCTTCCCTCTATGACTCTGTATACACAGAGATAGCTGTATGGAGGAGGCCGTCCTGGCAGTGACTTTCACTAATGCCTTTCTGAGAAACAGACATTAAAAACTGACCCATTCAATTGTATGGGGGCAGTCGGTCAGTGAAAAACAGACATGATGGAACATGTTCTATTTTTTTTTCACGTCTGTTTTTCACTGACAGTCAAAAAGGATGAGGAGGAATGCTGTGACCACTGGCTACACAGCACAGTGTCAGACTCAAAAGTCACCTCCATGTCATCCTGCTGTGACTGGGAGGAGGAGTGAGCCAACTGACCCACAAACCAGGGAGTAGCCACTGAGGCCTACTGCTACTACTACTACTACTACTACTACTACTACTACTACTACTACTACAACTACTCTGACCCTCAGTTAACACTTTAGCATTTTTACGCGCATTCGAACGCGCATAAAAACGCACAACTGTACAGTACCCATGCATTCCTATGGGCCTGGTTCACACTTGCGCGTTTTTATGCGCGTTCGAACGCGCGTAAAAACGGCCGACGCAAAAGCAAGTATGTTTGCGTTTTTTGGCCCGTTTAACGCGCATCCCCATAAATAGAGTTTAATAGGGACGCGCGTTAAACGCGCGATTCCTATTTTGTGCAGCGTGATTTAATTTGCGCGTTAAAAACGCGCAAATTAAACGCGCTGCACGAACGCCCTGGTCTGAACCCAGTGTTAGGCCTTGTTCACACGTCAGTTATTTGATCAGTTATTTCAATCAGTTATTGTGAACCAAAAAGAGATGCAGATCAAAAACACAGAGCAGTTGCAGATCTTTTCATTATACCTTATCTTTGTGTAGCCTCCACTCCTGGTTTTAGCTCACAAAAACTGATTGAAATAACCGATCAAATAACTAAGGTATGAACAAGGCCTTAAGTGTAAAACACAAGTTGTCAACCCACTATGAGATTATTCCAGCGACACACCAATACTTGAACTGTCTGGAGATGCCCTGACATGGACTTTGGATTAGTATTTTACATTTTCACTCAGTTTTCAAAAGCCACCCTCTGTATTGTAAGACATACATTGCACACCAGTATTGCTATATTTTGCAAACCAAAAAAATATATAAATCCACAGATTTTGGACTAGTATTTCATGTTTTCACTCAGAGATTTCAAACGTTACCTTCTGTACTATAAGACACATTACTAACTAGTATTGCTATATTTTGCAAAAAACAAAACCTGAACTGTCTGGAGATGCCCTGACAGGGATTTTGGACTAGAATTCAAATGTTACCCATTGTATTGTAAGATACATGTTGCACTCTTGTTTTGCCTTATTTCGCGAAACAAAAAAAACTCAAAAAACTTGAATTACCTGGAGATACTCTGACATAGATTTCAGTCTAGTGTTTTATGTTTTACCCCATGTACTGTAAAACACATGTTGCATTATGCTACAGGAGAAGAGAAATATATTTACGGGACCATTATACTACAGGAGAGAGATATATATGGAGGCATTATACTACAGGGGGTAGAGCATCATAAATACTGTAATTATTATACTACAGGGGAAGAACATTATATAGACTGGGGCACTATAGTAATGGGGAGGGCATTATATATAAGTGGATGTTATAATACAGGGGAGATGAATATATATATGGGTCATTATACTACAGGTGTAAAGCATTATATACAGTATATGGGGGAGAGAATTATATATACGGGGGCATTATACTACAGGGGGAGAGCATTATACATATGAAGGGGCATTATAGCACAAAGGGAGTGCATTATATATGCGGTGACATTATAGTACAGGGGGACTACAGGTGAAAGAGTATTATATATACTGCCACTACAAAAGAGCATTATACTATGAGGGAACTATGGGAGGAGGAGCATAATTTATATGGGTCATTATACTACAGGGGTACTATGGGGGAGGCATTACAGGGAGTGCAGAATTATTAGGCAAATGAGTATTTTGACCACATCATCCTCTTTATGCATGTTGTCTTACTCCAAGCTGTATAGGCTCGAAAGCCTACTACTAATTAAGCATATTAGGTGATGTGCATCTCTGTAATGAGAAGGGGTGTGGTCTAATGACATCAACACCCTATATCAGGTGTGCATAATTATTAGGCAACTTCCTTTCCTTTGGCAAAATGGGTCAAAAGAAGGACTTGACAGGCTCAGAAAAGTCAAAAATAGTGAGATATCTTGCAGAGGGATGCAGCACTCTTAAAATTGTAAAGCTTCTGAAGCGTGATCATCGAACAATCAAGCGTTTCATTCAAAATAGTCAACAGGGTCGCAAGAAGCGTGTGGAAAAACCAAGGCGCAAAATAACTGCCCATGAACTGAGAAAAGTCAAGCGTGCAGCTGCCAAGATGCCACTTGCCACCAGTTTGGCCATATTTCAGAGCTGCAACATCACTGGAGTGCCCAAAAGCACAAGGTGTGCAATACTCAGAGACATGGCCAAGGTAAGAAAGGCTGAAAGACGACCACCACTGAACAAGACACACAAGCTGAAACGTCAAGACTGGGCCAAGAAATATCTCAAGACTGATTTTTCTAAGGTTTTTTGGACTGATGAAATGAGAGTGAGTCTTGATGGGCTAGATGGATGGGCCAGTGGCTGGATTGGTAAAGGGCAGAGAGCTCCAGTCCGACTCAGACGCCAGCAAGGTGGAGGTGGAGTACTGGTTTGGGCTGGTATCATCAAAGATGAGCTTGTGGGGCCTTTTCGGGTTGAGGATGGAGTCAAGCTCAACTCCCAGTCCTACTGCCAGTTTCTGGAAGACACCTTCTTCAAGCAGTGGTACAGGAAGAAGTCTGCATCCTTCAAGAAAAACATGATTTTCATGCAGGACAATGCTCCATCACACACGTCCAAGTACTCCACAGCGTGGCTGGCAAGAAAGGGTATAAAAGAAGAAAATCTAATGACATGGCCTCCTTGTTCACCTGATCTGAACCCCATTGAGAACCTGTGGTCCATCATCAAATGTGAGATTTACAAGGAGGAAAACAGTACACCTCTCTGAACAGTGTCTGGGAGGCTGTGGTTGCTGCTGCACGCAATGTTGATGGTGAACAGATCAAAACACTGACAGAATCCATGGATGGCAGGCTTTTGAGTGTCCTTGCAAAGAAAGGTGACTATATTGGTCACTGATTTGTTTTTGTTTTGTTTTTGAATGTCAGAAATGTATATTTGTGAATGTTGAGATGTTATATTGGTTTCACTGGTAAAAATAAATAATTGAAATGGGTATGTATTTGTTTTTTGTTAAGTTGCCTAATAATTATGCACAGTAATAGTCACCTGCACACAGAGATATCCCCCTAAAATAGCTAAAACTAAAAACAAACTAAAAACTACTTCCAAAAATATTCAGCTTTGATATTAATGAGTTTTTTGGGTTCATTGAGAACATGGTTGTTGTTCAATAATAAAATTAATCATCAAAAATACAACTTGCCTAATAATTCTGCACTCCCTGTATATACACTATGGGGGCATTATACTATGGAGGAGAACATTATAGATACTATCACTTCTTGTATCTGTATCTTAGTATATTGCCAATTAGGCAGGATTCACATGTCCGTGTTCCAGCAGTGTTATCCATCTGTATTTCTTGTGTGCCATGGCCTGATCTGAACTCACGACACTATAAGTAGTGATGAGCGGCAGGGGCAATATTCAAATTCGTATTATTTCGCAAATATACGCCATATATTCGATAATTCGAAAATTCGTTATCTCCAGTCATTATTTTCTTGATTGCATAAATTGGCAATTTAAAAATTTTCATTACGAAAATTAGCATTACGAAAAATTTGCATTACGAAAATTTGCATTCAACGCTACTACTAAAATCAAAGATATTGCAGACTTCTCATTGGCCCACAAGCTAGAAGCAGGGAGGGATCATGTGTACTGTTTAAAAATAAAATCTCAAATATTCAAAATTGCGAATATATATCACTATATTCTAAAAATTCGCGAATTCTCTAAGTGCCAATATTTGCGATAAAAATTCGCAATTCGAACATTCAAGATCAACACTATAAGGCCTCAAGCACATGGCCGCCATGCGGCCATTCCGTGCATTGGGGACCGCATCTTTGATGGATTTTTTGCAACTGTTGTGTCGCAGTCGCAGCAGGTCACATGTCGCAGTGTGACACCATAGCCTATCATTTAAAAAATTGTGAAGACAAAATGTTGCGTGACACATGTCGCCATGTAGTCCTAGCATTAAATGGGCAGGGCGCTGTGGAGGACACTGTTAAAGGGGCGTTCACTGTGGATGTTACTGTTAAAGGGGCAGGCCGCTGTGGAGGTCACTGTTAAAGGGGCGAACACTGGAGGTCACTGTTAAGGGGGCAGGGGCCACTATTAAAGGGGCAACTGCTGTGGAGGTCACTGTTAAGGCAGCAGGGTACTGTGAGGTCACTGTTAAGGCAGATGAGTACTGTGTAGGTCACTGTTAAGGGGGCAAGCCCCTGAGGAGGTCACTGTCAAGGGAGTGGGGTGCTGTGAAACTCACTGTTGAGGGGAGGACTGCTGTGAATGTCAAAGTTAAGGGGATGGGCTGCTGTTGAGGCCCCATTTTAAAGTGGTGGAGCACGGTCGGGGGGGGGGGGCACCAGTGTTAAGGAGTGGGGGACTGTAGAGTTCACTGTTAAAGGGGCGGGGTGCTGTAGAGGTCACTGTTATGGAGGATACTGTCGATATCTGTTAACGACACACACAAACATTAAATGAAATATTAGATGAAATATACCCGTGCGATGCCAGGTTCTTCTGCTAGTACAATATATAAATACTGTCTCCCGGAGATTAGAGATATGAGTGCATATATTTGCCTTTAACAAACCTACATCTTCCAGATCAAGCGATGGGATTACTTTAAATTCAAACTCAATTTATTCTAGTAGAATAGTTCAAGAGAATAACCCTAGTTGTAAAAAAGGTTCTTTATTACATTTAAATAAAAATTGTTTATGGATAGGATGATTCTCAAAAATACCTACCTGAATTTTAAGTTTAAGGAAATTAAGGATGTATTACATTTACCAGATACTTTAGTAAGATCATGCACAAATAAATGCATATTTTACTATTACTGATATTTGAATATTGTACAGAAATCATATATGAATATACTTGATGCATAAAAGCCACATTACAAAATTCCATCTTGTGTTTAAAAGGTTTGCCCTAATGTAATATCCAGGCCAGTTCAGAGGCCAAGGTCTATAACTGGTAGCTCAGCGCACTAGACTTAAGAAAGACTCTGTAATTACTACGCGGACCCTAGATACATGCTTGAAAGCATTGATGGCTACCCAAACTACACACCATACTCTTAAAAGTATATTAGATATTCGAGCGCAACTTAATAGGATAGCTCTTAGAGACAAGCTTTTGTTATACACTTGACAATGGTATTATTTTTAGGGGAACAAACCTCATTCCCTCCTAGTTCAACAGCTCCGAACAACTAGAGCAGAGCAAGCTAGCCCATATGCAATTAAAGGGATGGTTGTTTGTTTTATGACTCCAGGTATATATCAGCTTGGTTCTCTACCTATTCATCTGGCCTCTATAACTTCCCTAATAATCTCTCTGCTTGAGAGAAGTCTAGAGAGCATACTTGGCTAATTGTAAATTGCATACTCACTCGACAGAAGCTATGAGCATGCTTAATGGACCTATTACAGTGGAGGAGATTGAAAAGGTTATTGACCATCTTCCAGATGCTAAGGACCTTGGGCCAGATGGCTTTACTTACTAATATTATAAAACCTTTAAGTCAGATCTACTCCCGGATATGTCTACTCTTTTTCTATAGGGAGCGTTAGTCCCTACTAGTGATGAGTGGCATCGGCTATATTTGTTTTTGCGATATTTGAGGAATATATGGGCGAATATTCATCAAATATTCGCAAATTCTCTATATTCAAATACTAATATTCATTGCTATAATCACAATGTAAAAATCGCGTGCGAGAAAGGGGCGTGGTGCAGTTTTTAAACTAAGAAGATCAGTGAAGTGGCGATATTTGCATCGCAATAAAAAATCGTGCTACGACGAGAGGAGCGTGAATATTCGTTATGCGATTTTTTTATTGCAATGCGATTATCGGCACTTCACTGTAATGTGTATTGTGATGTGTACTGTATGAAGAAATAAACAAAAAAACTTCCATGTAGTGTTGAGCGTGAATATTAGAATTTCGTATTTTTATCCAAAATATCGGCACCTCGAAAGTTGGCGAATATTTCAAATATAGTGATATATATTCGTGAAAATTATTATTATTATTTTTTTCATCTGAACCCATTACCTAGTATACCTACCTACTTCTTGCTTGTGGGCCAATGTGAGAAGGCTGCAATATTGTAGTCTGTAGTGAATTAGAATATTCCTCATTATTTAATTTTTTTTCTCTTATGCGAAAAATCGGCAATGAAATATTCGCGTAATGCGAATTTTCTAATACCCGAATATATAGCACTATAGAATATAGTGCTATATATTCGTTTTTTAGAATATTAGTAATTTTTTCCAATTTAATGTGAACAGTCATTGGCCCAAAAGCAACTTACACAGGGGGGAATCATGATTTCAGATGGTAAAAAATGACGAATATTCTAAAAAAAGAATAGATAGCAATAAATTGCATAATACTATATATTCGGGTTTTAGAATATTCGCATTACGCGAATATTTCATTGCCGATTTTTCACAATCAATAGAATAATCTCAAATACGAAATATTCGCGAAAATATGACGAATATTCTAACGAATATTCGCAAAATATCGCACGTTCGAATATTTCCCCTGCTGCCCCCCCACTACTTCCATGTCCCACTTCTATATTACGTTAATTCCGAAACCTAGAAAAGATCCCTTAGAATGGCAGAATTATCGGCTGATGGCATTCTTAAATTACGATCTTAAAATATTCGCTAAAATACTAGCTTCTCAGTCGAACTATTTTCTCCCTTTCCTTATCCATAAAGATCGAGTCGGTCTTGTGCCATGCAGACGGGGGGGGGGGGTGGATATCATACACAAAGAAACATTGATTTACTGGCCCTACTGCTTAGTTTATTTATGTTTGCTGACTTGAAAGCATATGGATTTTCTTGCCCCTTTCTTCAGGCTATATTTGATTAGTACTCTGCTCCCATGACGACTGTCAAATTTCCACACACCACATCTCAACCGACTAAAAATGACGCCCTACAGGGGTGCCCATTGTCCCCCTAATGTTTGGTCTTTGTATTGAACCCCTGGCAGCATGCATTAGGATTAATCCAGACATACGGGGAGTTATGGTTAGGGATAGAGAGATTAAAATATCGCTGTTTGCAGATGATGTCGTGCTCACTCTCACCAAGCTCCATATTTCCATCCCTAACCTTCAGTGTGGAGAGATGGCCTGCTGTGTACTATTTTGGACTTTTTTAAATATTTGAAGTGAAAGATTCAAAATTTTATTCAATACTAAGCAACTGTCACTTCAAAATCTGGAAAACTAGATCACTCCCTATATCCTTCAAATCCTCTAGTGTCGCTATGTATGTCTTGTCTGAAGTCTTGTCTTTATTTTTCTTTATTTTTCTTTATTTCACTAGTATGGAGCTTTCGGTTACTGTCATTTAAGAATACCCCTCTATGAATTATAACTGTATGAATCATTAAAACACAGTACAATGCTTTTGTTAAATATGACTTTTTTTATTTCCAGTGACAATGGCCACTTGATAAAATATCAGAGATGCTCACCAGTTTGTTATACTGGAGAACAGCCCACTAACTACCACTTAGTCATTATAGCATACAAGATAAAACGGAAAATGGCTGGCACAGTTACTTAGCATATACAGTTGTGTTCAAAATTATTCAACCCCCAATGCTGTAAAGGGTTTTAGGGAATTTAGTGTACATTTGTAATTGTGTTCAGAATGAAATCTTACAAGGACTTTTTAAAAAACCAAATGCCACTAAAATGACATCAATTGTTTTTGTAATACAGTATTAAATGTTTTTTTGTGATTTCTTCATTGACACAATTATTCGACCCCTAAAGACTACCACTCTTAAGAACAGAGGTTCATTCAAGTGTTTTCGATCAGGTATTGAAAACACCTGTTGATGTCAAGGAGCAGCAATCAAGCATAATAAGCATCAATTAGGCAGATTTAAAATGACTGTGATACTCAGCTCCTTCTAGACATTTACTGGTGTATTTACAAACATGGTGAAGTCAAGGGAATGGTCCAGGAAGACAAGAGAAGAGGTGATTTCTCTTCACAGGAAGGGCAATGGCTATAAGAAGATTGCAAAGATGTTAAAGATACCAAGAGACACCATAGGAAGCATCATTCGCAAATTCAAGGCAAAGGGCACTGTTGAAACGCTACCTGGTCGTGGCAGAAAGAAGATGCTGACTTTGACTGCTGTGCGCTACCTGAAGCGCAAAGTGGAGAAAAGTCCCCGTGTGACTGCTGAGGAACTGAAAAAGATTTGTCAGATGCGGGTACTGAAGTTTCAGCTCAGACAATAAGGCGCACAATGCCTAATGAAGGCCTCCATGCCAGAACTCCCAGGCTCACCCCACTTGCTGTCTCCAAAGAATAAGAAGAGTCGACTGCAGTATGCCAAAAGTCATGTGGACAAACCACAAAAGTTTTGGGATAGTGTTCTGTGGACTGATGAAACAAAATTTGAACTGTTTGGGCCCATGGATCAACGCTATGTTTGGAGGAGGAAGAACAAGGCCTATGAAGAAAGAACACCTTGCCTACTGTGAAGCATGGCGGGGGGTCGATCATGCTTTGGGGCTGTTTTGCTTCTACAGGTACAGGGAAGCTTCAGCGTGTGCAAGGTACCATGAATTCTCTTCAGTACCAGGAGATATTGGATGAAAATGTGATGCAGTCCGTCACAAACCTGAGGCTTGGGAGACGTTGGACCTTTCAAAAGGACAATGATCCCAAGCATACCTCCAAGTCCACTAGAGTATGGTTGCAGATTAGAGGCTGGAACATTTTGAAGTGGCCATCGCAGTCACCAGACTTAAATCCGATTGAGAACCTCTGGTGGGACTTAAAGAAAGCAGATGCAGCGCGCAAGCCTAAGAATGTGACTGAACTGGAGGCTTTTGCCCATGAAGAATGGGCGAAGATACCCGTAGATCGCTGCAAGACACTTGTGTCAAGCTATGCTTCACGTTTAAAAGCTGTTATAACTGGAAAAGGATGTTATACTAAGTACTAAGATTGAATGTCAATTGGGGGTTGAATAAAACTGATAATGATGTGAGCAGAGAAACGACATTTGTGGTTATTTCATTATAAATGTTATGTTATATTTGTCTGACTTACAAGTGCCTCTTTGATTTTGATCATTTCAGTCATCTTGTTTACATTTACATCAATGTCAAACTGGCCAAAACACTCAATTTCAGTGGTGGTTGAATAATTTTGAACACAACTGTACGTTATATATATTACACAAAACAGTATTCATATTATTCAAATAAAAAAGACAATACAATTATATTAAAACAATCTCGATCCCTTCAAATATTTAGAATCAATAAAAAGGTTTGGCATTGTTGTGCTAATAGTTTATTGCTAGGGATGAGTGAATCAAATCAGACGAAGTAAAATTCGATCCGAATGTCAGAAAAAATTTGATTTGCAACGAATGCGAATTTCCTCGTACTTCGTGGTAACGAATCGCAATTATTCCTAAAATGGTGGCCACACGTGTGAGGACTGAGGACATGGGGCAAGGAACTCTGGTATGGCGGGATCACCAAGATGCATGCATGCAGCCAATCAGCAGCCAGCCAGCCCTGTGATATCACAGCCCTATAAATACAGCAGACATTTTAGATTCTGCCATTTTCCAGTGTTCTGAGTGCAGGGACAGACTTTAGAATGCGCTAGGGACAGCAATTGGAAAAAGCTAATTGTGAAAAAAAGAAAAAGAAAAAATAGATTTATAAGTGCAGGGAAAAGGATAGGGAGGAAACTTTTCACAGCATCTTAGTGCAAGGAAAGTTGTCAGAAGGTGCTAGGGACAGTGGTAGAAAAGCGATTTACAAGTGTAGGGTATTATAATTTTGGTATCCAAATAGCCAAAATACAGGTCTGTCATTTCAGCTTTTTGTTCTTGGGGTGCAAGTGCTATGTTGAAAATCCTTTAGTTGCTTATATCTGTGGAAAAAGAAAAATATATATGCAGTTCACTTCTGCAGTTATATGTGGTGAAAGCGTTTAGTGACGTATTTCTGTACTACAAGAAAAATATATAAGCAGTTCACTTCTGCAGTTATTTGGGGTTTAAAGCGTTTAGTGAGGTATTTCTGTACTACCAGAAAATATATAGGCAGTTCACTGTTGCCGTTATTTGAGATAAAAGCTTTTAGTGGCGTACTTCATTGCAAAATGAAAAATATAAATGCTGTTCACTTCTGCAGCTCTATGTGCTGAGAGTGTTTAGGGACTTATTTCTGTACTACAAGAAAAATATATTCGCAGATCACAGTTGCCGTTAATTGCGGTAAAAGCGTTTAGTGAGATTTTTCTGTACTACAAGAAAAATATATACACAGTTCACTTATGCAGCTATATGTGCTGAGAGCGTTTAGTGACGTATTTCTGTACTACAAGAAAAATATATATTCAGTTCACTTCTGTAGCTATATGTGCCGAGAGCATTTAGTGATGTATTTCTGTGATACAAGAAAAATAGATACGCAGTTCACTTCTGCAGTTATTTGGGGTTAAAAACGTTTAGTAAGGTTTTTCTGTACTACAAGAAAAATATATACGCAGTTCCCTATTGCCGTTATTTGCAGTAAAAGTGCCCTACTTCATTACAAAAAGAAAAATATATACGCTAGTTCACTTCTGCAGCAATATGTGGTGAAAGTGTTTAGTGATGTATTTCTGTACTACAAGAAAAATATATGAGCATTAACTTCTGCAGTTATTTGGGGTTAAATGCATTTAGTGAGGTAATTCTGTACTAACAGAAAAATATATAGGCAGTTCACTGTTGCTGTTATTTGCGGTAAAATCATTTAGTGGTGTACTGTACTTCATTACAAAAAGAAAAATATATATACAGTTCACTTCTGCAGCAATATGTGCTGAGCAGTGAGGTTAGTGAGGTTTTTCTGTACTACAAGAAAAATATATACACAGTTCACTGTAGCCCTTAGTAACATAGTAACATAGTAACATAGTATATAAGGCCGAAAAAAGACATTTGTCCATCCAGTTCGACCTGTTTCCTGCAAGTTGATCCAGAGGAAGGCAAAAAACCCCTGTGAGGTAGAGCCAATTTTCCCCACTTAAGGGGAAAAAAATTCCTTCCCGACTCCAATCAGGCAGTCAGAATAACTCCCTGGATCAACGACCCCTCTCTAGTAGCTATAGCCTGAAATATTATTACGCTCCAGAAATACATCCAGGCCCCTCTTGAATTCCTTTATTGTACTCACCATCACCACCTCCTCAGGCAGAGAGTTCCATAGTCTTACTGCTCTTACCGTGAAGAACCCTTTTCTATGTTTGTGTACAAACCTTCTTTCCTCCAGACGCAGAGGATGTCCCCTCGTCACAGTCACAGTCCTGGGGATAAATAGATGATGGGAGAGATCTTTGTACTGACCCCTGATATATTTATACATAGTTATTAGATCTCCCTCAGTCGTCTTTTTTCTAGAGTGAATAACCCTAATTTTGATACCCTTTCGGGTACTGTAGTTGCCCCATTCCAGTTATTACTTTAGTTGCCCTCCTCTGAACCCTCTCTAGCTCTGCTATGTCTGCCTTGTTCACGGGAGCCCAGAACTGTACACAGTACTCCATGTGTGGTCTGACTAGTGATTTATAAAGTGGTAAGACTATATTTTCATCACGGGCATCTATGCCCTTTTGATGCAACCCATTATCTTATTGGCCTTAGCAGCAGCTGCCTGACACTGGTTTTTACAGCTTAGTTTGTTATTTATTAAAATTCCTAGATCCTTTTCCATGTCAGTGTTACTGAGTGTTTTACCATTTAGTATGTACGGGTGACTTGCATTATTCCTTCCCATGTGCATAACTTTACATTTGTCAGTGTTAAACCTCATCTGCCATTTCTCTGCCCAAGCCCCCAATCTATCCAGATCCCTCTGTAGCAGAAAACTGTCCTCTTTAGTGTTAATTACTTTACACAGTTTAGTGTCATCTGCAAAAATTGATATATTACTGTGCAAGCCTTCTACAAGATCATTAATAAATATATTGAAGAGAATAGGGCCCAATACTGAACCCTGAGGTACCCCACTAGTGACCGTGACCCAATCTGAGTGTGTACCGTTAATAACCACTCTCTGTTTTCTATTACTGAGCCAGTTACTTACCCACATACAGATATTTTCTCCTAGTCCAAGTGTTCTCATTTTATATACTAACCTTTTATGTGGTACAGCGTCAAATGCTTTGGAGAAGTCCAGATATACGACATCCATTGATTCGCCGCTGTCAAGTCTAGAACTTACCTCCTCATAGAAACTGATTAAATTAGTTTGACATGACCGATCCCTCATGAAGCCATGCTGATATGGTGTAATTTGCTTATTTTCATTGAGATACTCCAAGATAGCATCTCTTACAAAACCTTCAAACAGTTTACCCACAACAGATGTTAAACTTACCGGCCTATAATTTCCAGGCTCTGTTTTTGGACCCTTTTTGAATATTGGCACCACATTTGCTATACGCCAGTCTGGTGGAACATTCCCTGTCAGTATGGAGTCCGTGAATATCAAAAATAAGGGTCTGGCTAGGACATCACTTAATTCCCTTAGGATACGGGGGTGTATGCCATCCGGTCCTGGCGATTTGTCTATTTTAATCTTTTTAAGTCTTATTTCCAGTAAAAGCGTTTAGTGGCCAAATTCATTACAAAAAGAAAAATATATATGCAGTTCACTTCTGCAGCTATATGTGCTGAGAGCATTTAGTGACGTATTTCTGTACTACAAAAAAAAACATATACCCAGTTCACTGTTGCCGTTATTTGCGGTAAAAATGTTTAGTGGCCTACTTCATTACAAAAAGAAAAATATATTTGCTGTTCACTTCTGCAGCTATATGTTCTGAAAGCGTTTAGTGACGTATTTTTTATTTGGGGTTAAAAGTGGAGTTGAGAGGACATTTGGAAGTTCGGGCTCGACGGGTTCAGCCGAATTTCACCAAAAAGTCAATGGCCCTAAAAATGTAATGTAAAGGGCTAGAGGGCTGCAAAAGGCAGCAAAATGTGATTAAGAGCATTGCAAGTGCTCTTCAAACAAATGTGGAAAAGGAAATAACTTAAAATAAAATAAATAAAAATCAAAAATTATTAACTTGCAACTCGGAGGAGGAGGTGGATGTGGAGTCGGGGGTTCAGAAGGCGGTGAATGTGGTGTTGTTGGTGGAAGCGGCAATGGAGGAGGAGGAAGGAGGTAGTCAGCTAACAATGTTTTTTTTTATAATTGGGGTAGCCCCCAAAATAATGGGAAAAATTTCAAAAAAATAAATCAAAGATTAAGAGCACTTAAGTACAAGAATGTTTGGTTGAGGCGGGTATAAATGCCTATTCTGCACAATGTACAGACAAGTCTTGTAGGATCCAAGCGGCTGTGCTTGTCTGTAATGACGCCCCCTGCCGTGCTAAATACACATTCAGACAATACACTGGCTGCAGGGCAGGCCAGGACCTCCAAGGCATAAAGGACAAGCCCAGGCCATGTGGACAATTTGGAGACCCAGAAGTTGAATGGGGAAGAACCATAAGTCAATATGTGTAGGCATGTGCACAAGTACTGTTCCACCATTTTGTTCAAATGCTGCCTCCTGCTAAGACGTTCCATATCAGCTGGAGGTGCTGGTTGCTGTGGCGTGGTAACAAAGCTTTTCCACATGTCGGCCATGCTACCACTGCCTTCTGAGGTGCTGGCCATCACCCAGCTGCGTTGGCGAATCTCATCCCCCTCCTCCTCCTCCGACTCTGCCTACGCCTTGTGCTTCCACTTGTCCCCCGGTGTCAGTTGGGAATGCCCTCAGGAGCGCGTCTACCAGCATGCGCTAGTAGTCGCGCATCTTCCCATCATGCTCCAGTGAGGGAATTAAGGACGGCATGTTGTCTTTGTAATGGGGATACTGTAGGGTGGCAACCCAGTAGTCAGCACAAGTTAAAATATGGTTAACTCTGCGGTCATTGCGCAGGCACAGCAGCATGTAGTCGCTCATGTGTGCCAGGCTGCCCAGAGGTAAGGATAAGCTGTTCTCTGTAGGTGGTGTATCATCTGTGTCTTCTGTACCCCCCCAGCCATGCTACAGTGATAGCCATGAGCTGCGTTGGGTGCCACCCTGCTGTGAACCCGGTTCCTGCAACTCTACCTCCTTCTCCTCCTCGTCCTCCAGAACTGTGCCATGGTTGGCCACGTGTGTACCTGGCCTCTGCTGGTGCAGGAACCCACTCTCTGAGCCACTTCTGACTGCCTGAAACCCTCTTCCTCCTATGCCACATCCTCTTCCATCATCGCCCAAAGTGTTTTTTCAAGGAGACAAAGAAGTGGTATTGTAACGCTAAGAAGGGCGTCATCGGCACTGGCCATGTTGGTTGAGTACTCAAAAAACCGCAACAAGGCACACAGGTCTCGCATAGAAGCCCACTCATTGATGGTGAAGTGGTTCTGTTCCACAGAGAGGCTGACCCGTGTGTGCTGCAGCTGAAACTCCACTATTGCCTGCTGCTGCTTGTACAGTCTCTCCAGCATATGCAAGGTGGAGTTCCACCTGGCGGGCACATCGCATATGAGGCGGTGAGCAGGAAGGCCGAAGTTACACTGCACTGCAGTGCAGACAGGCGAGCAGCAGCCTGGTGAGAATGCCGAAAGTGCTCACAGATGGACCGCTCTTTCTGCAGCAGCTCTGAGACGTCTGGGTAGTTTTTAAGGAATTTCTGCACCACCAAATTTAGCACATGCGCCAGGCAAGGTATATGCATCAAACTGGCTAATCCCAGGGCTTCTACGATATTTCGCCCATTATCGCACACCAGGCCAGGCTTGAGGCTCACTGGCAGCAACCATTCATCGGTCTGTTCTTCTATGCTCCTCCACAGCTCCTGTGCGGTGTGGCTTTTGTCCCCCAAACACATGTTTTAAAACCGCCTGCTGACGTTTACCCCTGGCTGTGCTGAAGTTGATGGTGAAGGTCTTTCGCTGACCGGATGAGGAGGTGGTAGAAGAGGAGGAGGAGGAAGCGGAGTAGGGAGAGGAGGCAAAGAATAATCCCCTGCGATCCTCGGTGGTGGAAGGACATTCGCCAAACCGCTATCCGCCGCCAATACATTTACCCAGTGAGCAGTTAGGAAGATATAGCATCCCTTCCCGTGCTTACTGGTCCATTTATCTGTGGTGGTGTGGACCTTGCCACAGATGGCGTTGCCCAGTGCACACGATTTTTTTCCTCCACTTTGTTGTGCAGGGAAGGGACGGCTCCCTGGAGAATTATTGGCTGGGAACGACGTACTGTGGGACAGCCACCGCCATCAGCTGTTTAAAACAGTCTGTCTCCACCAGATGGGATGACAGCATTTCAAAGGCCAGTCATTTTAAAATACTGGCATTTAGGGTCAGGGATCGAGGGTGGGTAGGTGGTATTTTCTCTTTCTCTCCAGTGTTTTGGAGATTGACAGCTGAACCCTTGAGTGTGACATGGTGGAGATGCTTGGTGATGATAACGGAGATGGTGGTGCTGGTGGCACATCCTCTGTTTGCTGGGTGGCAGGTGCCACTGTGACTTCAGAGGTGGAGGAAGAGGCAGAGACAGCAGCAGAAGATGAAGCAGGAGGAGCCTGAGACATTTCTTGGTTTTTAAGGTGTTTACTCCACTGTAGTTCGTGCTTTGCATGTAGATGCCTGGTCATGCAGGTTGTGCTCAGGTTTAGAACGTTTATGCCTCGCTTCAGGCTCTTATGGCAGAATGTGCAAACCACTTGTGTCTTGTTGTCAGGACATTGTCTGAAGAACTGCCATGCCAATGAACTCCTTGGAGCTGGCTTTGGTGTGCTAGGTCCCTGGGTGCTGTGGGCAGTAGCAGGTATACTGTCTCAGGGACGGCCGCTCCACTTTTGCACCCTGCTCCCTCTTTTGCTGTGCTTTTGCCTCTGTGCAAAAACTTCCTCTTTCTCAGAACTGCACACGTCACTAGCATAAACTTGAGTCCAGTCTGGGTCTAGGACCTCATCGTCCTCCACAACATCTTAAACTTATTCTTGACTCCTGCCCTCCTTGTCGGTCTGCACACTGCAGAAAGCCACAGCAGTTGACACCTGTGTTTTGTCATCAGAGACGTGCTGCGGTGGTATTTCCATGTCCTCATCCTGCAACATATGCATTTAATGTCTTCCACTTCTGTGGATGGCCCAGATAAACCCTGCCAGCAGAGTCATCAAAAAGAATAAGAGTCTGCTGCATGACTTGGAGCTCAGACTGCTTGGCTGCTTTGCAAGGGGGTGAGGTGAAAGACTGATGGGCATGGGCTGCAGGTGCCAACTCTGAGCTTTCTGCAGAGCACTGGGTGAGAGATACTGTGAAGGAACTGGCGCCACTGTCAGCCACCCAATCTACTATAGCCAGTACTTGTTCTGGTCTCACCATCCATAGAGCGGCATTCGGGCCTACCAAATAACGCTGCAGGTTCTGTCTTCTACTCGAACTGAGGAAGGTGTTTCACTTGTACCTGTAGCTAGCACAGAATGGCCGCGTCATCTCCCAGCAACAGGAGCTCCACCAACACCACCACGACCATATCCATGTCCCTTATTTGTTCTCCTCATCATTTGCGTTTATCTCAGGTGTCAATTTAACTGCCAATAGTCAACAATTAGGTTCAATTAGTCAACAGTAAGGCAGTACCCATGTCATAAACAGAATAAATTTCTTTAGGTCACACAACAGTGTAATGGAGCAATTCAATAGAATTACTTCACTATCAACAAATATTTTGTTTTTCAAACCAACAACGTAACATCAGAGGTTAACGGTTTAATTTGACTGTCAGAAATGCAGCGTACAGCACAAATCTGCTATCTACCACAAAACCGGTGTTTTTGCAACCAACTATGTAAATGCAGAGTTCAAAAGGTTTTTAAAATGACTGAAATACAGGGTATGCCTCAGGTCTGCTATGTAGCACAAAACCAGTGTTTATTGCAACAAACCACAGAAATGTAGTATGTCACCACAAAAATGATAAACAGGTTTTTTAGCGTTGTATGCAAACGTGCTCTGTGGCACAACAGTACAGGTTTATTAACCCAACTACAGAAATGCAGTTTTTCACCTCAAAATTTTAAAACAGGTTTTTGAGCAGTGTATGCAAACGTGCTCTGTGGTACGACAGTACGGGTTTATCATAGCAACTTCAGAAAGATCACCCTAAAATTATAAAATAGGTAATGTAGGGGGACTTAACCTGCCAGAAAACAATTAATTTTTCCTCCATTGAGCTACCAAAAAATAATTAGACTGATGTCCCTGGCAGGCTGGCACATATGCAGGTCACATGCAGTTCCAAGGACACTGCAGTTGCTTAAAATGGCTGCCGACCCCCACCTTAGTAAAAGATGGATTAAAAATTATTTTGCAGTATCACTGGGCTCAGGGCTGGGTACAAATATGTAGCATAGCACCTTCAATAATTGCCGTAGTTTGAAGAGTTACCACCACCAAGTTCAACATATTTCTTCTCAAATCTCTCCCTGAGAGCACCAGCAACAACCTGTCCCTACACGAAGAGCAGCAGAGTGACGTGCGGCGCTACGTGACTCCAGCTTAAATAGAGGCTGGGTCACATGCTGCACTTAGCCAATCTCAGCCATGCCAATAGTAGTCCTGGCTGTGATGGCTTCTTAGAGTAGCGTTTAGTGACAAATTTCTGTACTACAAGAAAAATATGTACGCAGTTTACTTCTGCAGTTATTTGGGGGTTAAAAGCTTTTAGTGAGGTTTTTCTTTACTGCAAGAAAAATATATACGCAGTTCACTGTTGCCGTTATTTGTTGTAAAAGTGTTTATTGGCTTACTTCATTACAAAAAGAAAAATATATATGAAGTTCTATATATGCAGTTCACTTCTGCAGCTATATGTGCTGAGAGCGTTTAGTGACGTATTTCTGTACTATAAGAAAAATATATACGCAGTTCACAGTTTCCGTTATTTGCGGTAAAAGCGTTTAGTGGCCTACTTCATTACAAAATGAAAAATATATACACATTTCACTTCTGCAGCTATATGTGCTGAGAGCATTTAGTGACATATTTCTGTACTTCAAGAAAAATATATAGGCAGTTCACTGTTGCCGTTATTTGCAGTAAAAGCGTTTAGTGGCCTACTTCATTACAAAAATATAAATATATACGCAGTTCACTTCTGCAGCTATATCTGCTGAGAGAGTTTTTATTGATGTATTTCTGTACTACAAGAAAAATATATAGGCAGTTCACTTCTGCAGTTATGTGGGGTTAAAAGCTTTTAGTGAGGTTTTCTCTACTACAAGAAAAATATATAAAATGAGTGGCAGAGGCCTAAATAGTTCTGGCGCAGGCAGAGGTCGCAGCAGAGTAAGATGGCATGGCAGCAGGAATCGCAGTGAGAGGCGTGAGCTCCCAGTGTCATCTTGCGGTTGTGTCTTGACAAGCAACCCAGCGGTTCTCGATTGGTTAACTTGGTCATCCACTTCATCCCAAGTGACATCAGACACCCCCAGGAAACAGTTGGTGGGTTCATCAGACACAACCCTTAGTTGGCATGACCCAGAAGCAGGCCCTGTGCCCTGTGCCCTCACCTGGCTCATCCTGCCTCTGTCCTTTTCTGTTCCCTCACTGTGAGAAGTAGTATATGCTGTAGGCTTAGCTCCACTTTTCAACGAGAAAGAACTACTAGAGGACAGTCAGCAGCTACTGCCCAGCCGAGATCTGGAGGAGACGCTTCCTCCGCTAGGCAGGCAAGTAGTGATGAGGAGAGTGGCATGGTTGATGGTGTTTCGACGGGTCAGGCTACTGACCCAGAGGCCATTGAGGAGGACATCAGTGATGTGCAGACACTACGCGATGATGATAAAGCTGATTGCGCTTTGGAGCCGGATGCAGAAGGGGCGTCATCATCATCACGAGAAAACGGTGGCAGCTTGCCCGTGAGGCAGCGGTAGAGTCAGCAAGGTGGTAGAATGGCTGGGAGTTAGCAGGGTGGCAGCAGTGCGAGGTCGGGAGCCAAACGTGCCCGGGGTAGACCACCTGCTTTGCAGCAGCCTACCTGCCCAGAAAGTAGTGGTGCAGGGGATAACGGAGGCAGCAGCGGTAGCAGTCAGTCAATGTTTTTCAAAGCGCCAGAGGAGGTGAATGTGCCCATATGTTGAATCTGTGAGCAGAAAGTGAAGCGTGGCCAGGGTGCCAATGTTAGCACTACAGACCTGCGTCAGCATATGCAGTATCGCCATACAGTGGCATAGTCCAGACTGCCGCAGAAACCGCTGCATAACCCAGTGTCACGCACTGGGATTCAGGCAGTCAAAGCTCCACCACCTCAGATGAAGGGAGCTGTCTGTAATTCCCATCTTACACAGGTCCAGATGCACCAGCTCCTCCTCCTCATCAGTCATTCCGTCAGCAATCGATCTGCAAACGATTGCCAAGAGACAGCAGTATGTGTGCACGCATCCAACGGTGCAGAAGCTGAACATGCTTCTGTCCAAGTTGCTGGTGCTGCAGTCCCTCCCTTTCCAAGTGTTGGACTCTGCACCTTTCAGAGAACTGATGGCTTGTGCCGACCCGAGGTGGAGAGTCCCAAGACGTCATTTATTTGCAAAAAAGGCAGTACCAGCTCTGCACAAATATGTAGAACAGAAGGTGGGCCAGTCCTTGAGCCTGTCAGTGTTTGCCAAACTGCATGGCGTCCTCTATGGCCCACTGGGTTAAAGTGATTCCTGCAGAGATAACTAGCAACTTGGCCAGGTGAAACCGCTTCCACCTCCACGTTCTCACACCATTGATCCTGCGACAATGTCCGCCTCTGCCTCCTCAGCCTCCACTGCAGGGACAATTAACAGGGCTCCTCCAGCATACCACATGTGCAGGGCACGGCAGTGTCATGCTGTTCTACACCTCGTTCCCCTGGGAGAATGGAGTCACACAGGGGAGAAACTGCTCCATGTCCTTCATCAAGAAATCGAATCCTGACTTTCCATAGCGTCACCACGACGGCATTACAATGAGATTGACCCCTGACCTCTGTAGGGGCAGGAACAGAGAAAAGTTTAAAACACTCCTCCCACCACCTTAACACCAGTGTTTCCTGTCCCTACAGAGGGCAGGACGGAGAAAGGTCTCCTTGCATGCCGAGGAGATGAAGTTTTCACCAGACTGGACTATTCCCCTACCCTCCTGCGGTCCTGTACTAAAGCTGGGTAGGGGATGGATGGGAAGACTCGCTCTGGACCCCAGAGCCTGCTCCCGGGGCTTTAAAATATACCTCCCCTCTCTTTTTCGTGGTATTGAGAGCTATGCCCAGCGCCTTCATGCGCTATATAAATTTACTTTCCCCGGTCTCCCTGTGACATACCGGCGGAGTGTGAAGGAAGTCGGACCGCGCATCTACTCGGGCCGCTCTGCATCCAGAGCTCTATGGTCTCCCCTTCCGGTCTCCCGGGTGACGTAATCCAGAAGTAACGGCTGAGACTCTCGGCCGGGTCCGGACGCTGGCCTCGTCCCGACCTCTATGGTTTCTCTTCCGGTCCCTGAGGACGCGACCGAAGCAGTAGCTGGGGCGTTCAGGACGGGGAATTGTTCTTCTGACCCGGATCTCCCGCGTGACATGAGGAGGAGTTAAGGTAAGCGGGAAGCTGTACCTATTTAAACTGGCAGATCAGCTCACGCTCTGGTAGCTGCAGCATGTCGGGTCAGGAGCAGTCCCCAGGCCACACGCCAGCACCTCAGTCCCGTAAGTCTCCCGGTGGGAGAAATATTTCCTTCCTTCTAAAAAAACTTCAGGAAGTTTTGTTGACATATTCCTTTATTATTTACTTTTACCTACAGAATAAGGACCCTCAAAAGAAAGCTAAAAATCAAGCAAATGTGTATCTTGTTTCTCAAGACTTCCTGAAGATTATTCAAAAAAACTTTGTAAATCATGCATTTCAAAATGTGATTCGGAGGAACAACCATCCCTGATGGAGGATTTCAGAGTCATGATGAGAGAGGAGATTAAATCCTCCATTTCTCAACTTTCCCTTCAGAAAGATCCTCACTCTGTACCTGAACCACCTCCAAAAACGTCAAAAGTTAGGGATGTTTTTCTTCTGATTCTGAAGAGTTTGTGGATGATACCTCCTCCTCTAGACTCATTGATCGAGGATGATATATCATCAGAAGTATTGGACTCCGGATACTGCTAGGAGATTTCTATTCTCCTCTGAAGACATGCCCGAACTCCTCAAGGCGGTAAGGGCAACGATGGGGGTTGGAAGAAATTCAAAAACCTCACTCAGTTCAAGAAGAAATGTTCAGGGGACTCCGTATTAAAAATCCAGGGTTTTCCCCATCAATGAAACACATTCGTAATATGGTTCTCGACGAATGGGCTGAACCTGAAAAAGATTGGGGGTTTCTGAAGTCCTATAGAAACCGCCTGTTGTTGACCCGGAAGAATCAAAAATTTTTGACACCATTCCCAAAATAGACGCCCAGGTGGCAAAAGTTAACAAGAAGATTTCACTTCCTTTGAGGACACCTCCCAGTTAAAGGACCCTTTAGATAGGAAGGCCGATAACTACTCACGTAGAGCATGGGAGGCGGCTATGTACAATTTAAAATCCAAATATTGCAGCCACTTCTGTGGCCAGATCTATGTCAAGATGGCTTAGTGAAATAGAAGACCGTCTATCTAATAATTCCTCAGCCGAGGAACTCATAGAATCTCTTCCGTTACTGAGATCAGCCACCGCCTTCCTAGCCGACGCGTCAGCAGAATCGGTTCGTTTGCAGCAAAAGATGCAGGCTTCTCAAATGCCGCCAGAAAGAGCCTTATGGGGTCAAGTGCTGGGGTGGTGATAAACTCTCTAAATCAAAATTATGCTCCATTCCCTTCTCGGGAGAAAATGTCTTCGGGCCTGAACTGGAGAAAATCTTAGAAAAGGCTTCCGACAGGAAGAAAAATTTTCCGTAGAAAGACCTTTTAAGCGAAAGTATCCTTTTCGTAATCCCTCCAACCAGGAAAGATCTTATAGGGGAAGGGAAAACGGGCCGTTGGAGCTACCCTAAAGGGGGAAGAGATAAAGGGTTTCTTTCCTTCTCTTCCTGCAAAAACCCACCGAAAGGCAGTGATTTTTAAAGTGGGGGAAGACTAAAATTTTTCGGTCCTCATGGGAAGCATAACCCAAAACCAATGGGCCCTAAATATTATCAACCTAGGTTACCAAATTCAGTTCACCTCCCCCACCATCCCGGTTTCTCATTTCAAATTTTGCCCACCCAGACCACTTACACCCTGTTTGGCAGGAAGTTCTGGAACTCTGGGAGAAAGATGCAATCTCTCGGGTCCCCTCAGGAGGAGGGGAGGGTTTTATTCTAACCTCTTCTAATAAAGAAAAAGATGGTCCGTTCAGGGTTATAATAAATTTAAAACTCCTGAACAAATACGTTGTTTACAAAAATTTCGTATGGAAACCTTAAAACCATTATTCCCCTCCTCCAGGGAGATTCCCTGATGTGTTGGGTCGATCTGTCCGATGCATATTATCATATTCCGATTCTCCCAGAGTCCCAGAAATTCCTCCAGTTCGCTCTTGAAGACCCAGCGGGAAAATAAATCATTTCCAATTTACCTGCCTACCATTTGGCATCTCCTCCGCTCCTAGAATTTTCTACTAAACTAGTGATTGAAATGATAGGTCACCTAAGACAAAAAAACATAAAAATCTTCCCTTATTTAGATGACTTTTTAATAACCAATTCACATTTGGGGGCCTTCAAAAAGACCTAGAAATATTTCTCTCTACCCTAAAAGATCTTAGAGGTGGTTAATTAACTTAAAAATCTATTCTCATTCCCTCTAATCAAATACATTTTTAGGGATGCTCTTAGACTCCCCAGCAAAAATGTGCCTCTCTTCAGAGAAGAAGGTACAGAGTCTAATTACTAAGATTAAAAGCTTTACTTCCAAAAAATCATGTACCATTAGGGAAGCCATGAGTCTCCTAGGTACCTTAACATCCTGCATTCCAGGGGTGCAATGGACTCAGCTCCATACCAGGAAATTCCAATCCTGGATTTATCAAATGGGACAGAAGACAATTTTCTCTAGATCACAGAATTCAAATTCCTCCGACAATATCTTCATCCCTTCACTGGTGGACTCAGGAGAAAAATCTTTCCAAGGGAATCCCATGGGAAAGATCGCCTCTAGTTTACCTAACTACAGAGCGCGCAAGTCAGACAGGCTGGGGGGCAAAAATAGGCTCCCAATTCTGGCAGGGTACATGGTCTCAGACCATAAGTCAGAAATCTTCAAATTTCAGAGAACTTCTGGCAGTATGGGAAGCCCTGCAAGCAGCATCTTCTATCCTAAAGGACCACCATGTTCAAATCCTTTCAGACAACACCACAGCAGTGGCCTACTTAAACCACCAGGAGGCACGAGATCTCAAGATCTGCTGGATCTATCCTCAAAATATTTTTTGGACAGAAAAAAATCTGAAATCTTTATCAGCAGTTCATCTGAAGGAAATCTGAACACAGAAGCGGATTTTCTAAGCAGGAGGAAAGTGGACCAATCGAATGGTCCCTAAATCAGGAGGTATTCAAGATTCTGACAAAAAAATGAGGCACACCCATCATGGACTTATTTGCCACTCGGAAAATTCAAAAACCCCAAACTTTTGTTCCCTCAATCCAAGAGACAGACCCGGGAACTGGGCGCTTTCTCCATGATATGGAATCAAGGCCTTTACTATGCCTTCCGCCCCTACCATTGATCTCAAAAGTGATCCAGAAAATAAAGCAGGATCAAACAGAAGTAATTTTGATAGCTCCGTTCTGGACAAAGAAAAACTGGTTTCGATTCTGAAAAAGGTATGCGAAGTGGATCCATGGGCCTCCCGATCCAGAGGGACCTTCTACATCAGGGTCAATCCTCCACCAGGACCCAGAATTTCTGAACCTTCATGCCTGGATCCTGAGGCCCAATTACTAAAGAAACAAGGCTTATCAGACAGGGTAATCAATACCTTAAAGCTTCAGAAAAGAAGGTGGCGTTCTCCATCTATCTTAAAATCTGGAAGAGGTATTGTTCATGGTCGGGAAGCGAACATCCAAACTTGACAGGACCCAATATACAGTCCATACTGGATTTCTGCAAAAGGGCTTTGAACTAGGCCTGAGACCTTCCACTCTCAGGGTACAGGTTTCAGCGCTTAGCTGTTTTTTGATACAAATCTGGCCGACCATAAATGGATAAGCAGATTTATGAGAGCGGTATCACGTCCTCAGACCTACGCTATATTCCGTGCCTTCCTGGGACCTCAATATCGTTCTAAAGGGATTAACCCTTTCCCCTTTGAACCAATTGAGAGTAGTTCCATCAAGATTAAATCCTTAAAAACAGCACTGTTAGTCGCCAGTCACTTCATCGGCTAGAAGGATTGCGAAATACAGGCTCTCTCCATTGAAGAACCTTACCTAAAGATTCTGGAAGATAAAATAATACTCAAACTGGACCGCTTTCCTGCGAAAGTGGTATCGGTTTTCATAGAAACCAGGAAATCATTCTGCCATCCTTCTGTGATCACCCATCAAACACCAAGGAAGCTTCTTTTCACACTTTGGATGTGAGGCAGCTCTGTTCTTGATTACCTAGAGTCTACAAAATCTTTAGGAAATCGGACACACTTTTTCGCTCAGTTCGGGGGCCGTAATAAAGGTCACAAGATATCGAAGCTTCTATTGCCCGCTGGATCAAAGAGGCCATTTCTACATGCTACAAGATCCAGAAGTTCGATAGTCCTCAGAATCTAAATGCCCATTCTACCAGAGCAGTTTCATCAACTCAAGCTGAGCGAGCGGCACCTCTTTGGAGGAGATCTGTAAAAGCAGCCTCGTGGTCTAGTTCTCACACCTTTATAAAAGCACTACAGACTGGATCTTCAGAAAAATTCTGATCAAAGATTTGGGCCTGTAGCGTCCTTCAAGCTGTTGTCCCTCCTAATAATATTTTGTATATCTCATTGTAATGCCTACGTGGTGGCCATGGAAAGCCGGAATTAGACTTACCGGTAATTCTTTTCCATGAGCTCACCACGACGGCATGGGGTTTCCCACCCTGGAAATTTTTTCTTTTCACTTATTCACTCTTCTCCAGGAAGATATGACGTAATATCCTTCCTACCTTACTTGTCTCTGTAAACCACCATCCTTATCTGTATATTTTGGAATCACTGGTGTTAAGGTGGTGGGAGGAGTGTTTTAAACTTTTCTCTGTTCCTGCCCCTACAGAGGTCAGGGGTCAATCTCATTGTAATGCCGTCGTGGTGAGCTCATGGAAAAAGAATTACCGGTAAGTCTAATTCCGGCTTTCTCCACGACAACTCAAAATCGGAACCATGGTGACTGTCAGACAAATGGAAGAACACAGTGTCGGCGTTGCGTCAAGGAGGGCTGAGCCATGCACCCTGTATGGTGCACGTGTTCAATCTGGCTGTCAAGCTTTTACTGAAGACTTCTACCCATCTACAAGACATCCTAAAAATGGCCAGGAAACTTTGCATGCACTTCAGCCACTCGTACACTGCCAAGAACACCCTCCTTGAGCTGCAGCGGCTGAACGGCGTCCCCCAACATAGGCTCATATGCGATTTTTTTTTACCCATTGGAATTCCACCGTCCTAATTTTGGACCGACTATATGAACAGAGAAAGGCCATAAATGATTTCTTGATGATCCAAGCGGACAGCAGTACTCCCCTGTATAACTTTGATGTCAGCCAGTGGAAGCTCATTTATACGTGACACCTGCCGTTTGTTCAGGCCCTTTAAGGATGCCACATTATTTGTCAGTCACCAGGACTACGGAATGAACATAGTCATTGCACTGCTTCATATCCTGGATCAGATGCTGGTAAATCTGACTGGTCAGGGGACTGGAGACGTAGCGCCTACATCTCACGGCCACTGTGGGGGCTGAACTGATGGAGGAGGAGGACATTGGAGCACCAACAATGTGTAGTGAAAAGGGTGTTTTTCTACATGGGTGACAGGAGAGAAGGAGCAGGAGCAGCAGGAAGAGCAAGAGGGGATGAGGAAGACAAGGCCGATGACCCAGGCACACAGTGGAAGTATGCAGTGGAGATGGAGGCAAGGAGTTTCTTGGCAGAGGGATTACTTCTGGCTTTCCACCTTGTTGGGCCCTCGCTACCGGTCCAAAATGGGAGCCTTTTTTACACCCGCCGTGTCGCGGATATAAAACGCATAAATGCTTTATATACAAAAAAAACAAAAGAAAGGATCAAAGGAAAAATATCAAAGTTATTGATCCTATTGAGGAGAGGGCGACATAATAACCTCTAAGCTGGTTTGTGAGAACCTTAATTATTTTGTGCAACTAGAAAGGAAACAAGGTACCATCATCTATGCAAAAATATATGTGAGTTTATTATACATAAGTGCTAAATACAAAATCGATGATACAACCTGTACAATGATAGACAACGCAATATAATACCACTATCTTCAATCAATACTGAATATCGTCAATCAATGCAATGATATGCAACAATCCAAATCAAAGAAAAGTACCCCTTTCTATCACCTTTTAACCAATTGAGGTATATGGCGGCACTATAAATTTTACCAGCTCGGTATCAGGCTAGGGAATAACAAAGTTCCCAAGGACTAGGTATCAATGTCTGATGCTTAATTAGCAATATGCATCTTTGCTAAGGGAATGATCAGACTTGATCAAGAGCCTTATCAATTACAGATCCACAATTGGGGACCTTTGACTATATACCGGGCAGAGTAACTTATCAATACCGCAAGCAATAAGCAAGATATACATTAGAAAGGGTCAAAAGGTGAGTAGGGCTCCGGAGGGACGGTCAGCTCTCCAGAGGGTTCCCCGTGATCCAGGAGAAAATCCACGTGTCCCTTTAATCTTTTGTTTGTAGTTTTTTCTTTCTCTTCCTCCTGGAATCCTTCTCTCAACCCGTCTATGATTAATATTCACAGACTTATCAAAAGCATACACCCCTTTAGATAACCGTCTTCCAACCAAACCAGAGGGTGTGCACATATGGAAATGATATTGTGAGATCATACAATACCCAAAATATTTTGTGGTGAACGTGTTATGTTACCTGCCAGATACCTAGGCGGCAATGTTGTATAAGCTATAAATGTGAAGCTTTTAGGAGTTAAATTTATATAATGTGACTTTATGTTAAGTGGTAGACATCCACCACCTGGGACATACATCAAAAAGGGAGGCATACCCCCTGACACTTGAAGCAATTAAAACTTAAATTCCCAAAAACTAGTAACTGTTCTCACGTCATAAAGCTATAATGTAGACAACAATTGTATGGGTTTAGGATTTCACAGGTGCCTTATCTTATGAAAATAACACAACTTTCCCGTCAGCAACTTCTTATTAAGAGAAATCCCATTGAGCATGCTTCCCCACATACCTCAGGAATACACGCTTCTGGTGATACACACACAGGATATATATATGTTAACCAGTACAGGACCGCCTAAAGCAGGGATGCGTCCTGCGGGCGGTCCTGTAGCTCTGAGATGACGCTTCGGCGCGTCATCTCGTGAGAGCCGAGACTTCCTGTGAACGCGCGCGCGTTCACAGAGAAGCGCATCTCGGCAGTTAGGCTACAGCCTGCCAGCGATGATCCATCGCTGGCAGGCTGTAGATGCGAATAAAATCGCATCAAAGAGCTATATCAGATGCTGTTTTGTGAACAGCGTCTGATATAGCTGCTACCTGGTCTCTGGTGGTCCCATTTGCTGGGATCGACCACCAGAGGACCAGGTAACTACTGTAAAGTTGCACCAAACACTACACTAACCCCCTCACCTATTAACCCCTTGATCACCCCATCTAGACCCCTGATCACCATTTTGGAAAGAAGACACCCCAAGGTATTCGCTGAGGGGCATAATGAGTCCATGAAAAATTAAACTTTTGTCAAAAGTTAGCGGAAAGGGAGACTTTGTGAGAAAAACAATAAAAATCAATTTCCACTAACTTGTGCCAAAAAAAATCTTCTATGAACTCGCCATGCCCTCATGGAATACCTTGGGGTGTCTTCTTTCAAAATGGGGTCACATGTGGGGTATTTATACTGCCCTGGCATTTTAGGGGCCCTAAAGCGTGAGAAGAAAAATGCGTAAAAATGCCCTCCTAAAAGGTACTCATTGGAATTTGGGTCCTTTGCGCACTCAGGCTGCAAAAAGTGCCACACATGTGGTATCGCCGTACTCAGGAGAAGTAGGGCAATGTGTTTTAGGGTGTATTTTTATATATACCCATACTTTGTGTGAAAAATATCTCTGTAAAAGACAACTTTTAAAAATTTTTATACAAATTTGACAATTTACAAAGATATTTCTCTCACCCAACATGGGTATATGTAAAAATACACCCCAAAACACATTGCTCTACTTCTCCTGAGTACGGCGATACCACATAAGTGACACTTTTTTGCAGCCTGAGGCGCAAAGGCCCAAATTCAAACGAGTACCTTTAGGTTTTACATGGCGGCTCACAATTTAGTCCCGCCCAAAATGCCAGAACAGTAAACACACCCCACAAATGACCCCATTTCGGAAAGTAGACACCCCAAGGTATTCACTGAGGGGCATAGTGAGTCCGTCTGAGATTTTTTTTTTTGCCAGGAGTTATCAGAAATTGAAACTTTTTTTTTTTCTCAGAAAGTGTCATTTTCCGCTAACTTGTGAAAAAAATGAAATGATACATGAACTCACCATGCCCCTCCGTGAATACTTTGGGGTGTCTTCTATCTAAAATGGTGTGATTTGGGGAGTATTTATACTATCCTGACATTCTAGCACCTGAAGAAACATGACAGGTGCTCAGAAAGTCAGAGCTGCTTCAAAATGCCGAAATTCACTTTTTGCACCATAGTTTGTAAACGCTATAACTTTTACCCAAACCAATAAATATACACTTATTGGACTTTTTTTATCAAAGACATGTAGAACAATAAATTTAGAAAAATTTATATAGAAATGTAGTTTTTAAAAAATTTTACAACAGAAAGTGAAAAATGTCATTTTTTTGCAAAAATGTCGTTAAATTTGTATTAATGGCAAAAAAAGTAAAAATGTCAGCAACAATGAAATACCACCAAATGAAAGCTCTATTAGTGAGAAGAAAAGGAGGTAAAATTCATTTGGGTGGTACGTTGCATGACGGAGCAATAAACGGTGAAAGTAGTGTAGTGCGGAATTGTAAAAAGTGGCCTGGTCATTAAGGGTGTTTAAGCTAGGGGAGCTGAAGCGGTTAATATACCATTATAACATGTAACAAAATAAAACCAATATATGAAATATAAAACAACACATATGTGATATATTGATTAACTTGTGTCAAGACTAAATACGATCCTCTATATGAACAAACAGACATTATATGTATGTCTCATTAATACATCTCATTATAAAAAGATGACAGACGAGCGCCAGGAAGAACCTCATGTCGGCTCATAGCATAGTGATAAGGTAAAATTACTCCCTTAGATAGGCCCACATCTGCCAGGAAGAATCTTTCCTTGAACCCATATTTTTTTCATTTACACAATGAAGGTTCATACAGAAGGGTGAATATAAGTTCAACATGGCTGCTTATAAGCCATGAATACACGTTATAACAATAATAATGTATAAATGTTTATATACTTATGAAAAGGCATGACAGCCGAGAGGGACGACAAACTGAACTACTGTAGAGACATCCTATGTGATCAGTTGGCCGCTGCCTATCTGTGCCATTGTCCATCCTCTAGCAAGTCTGACCGGGGGCCCTCTGTGCTCTCGTTCCACTGCTATGGCTGCTGTGGCAGGGTGGCGCATAGGAGCTGTACCAGCTCCATTAGCAGCAGCTTGGAGTCTAGAGTTGATGATGAGCAGCTTTCTTCATCCGCCTAGTGAAAAAACTACTTACTATCAGCTAGACCTAGAGCAGGACCTGAACCAGCAGGTTGTGGCATAATTGGATTGCACCCTGCAACTCGTTATCGAAGATCTGCTGGACTACTGGGCATCATGCATCACTTGAGATAAACAGTTCTGAGGCTAGAGGTGCAGAATCAATAGCAAAAACGGAAATGTTTTTTATAAGGCACTCAGTGACAACCTGTGCATACGGACAAACAAAGCATCAATCAGGTTCACCCCAGCCCCGCTGTCGATAAACACCTCAATCCCTACAGTTTTTCAATCTAGTGCCACCTTAGCAGCCAGGAGAAATTGTGCACTACCAGCAAAGGACAAATGCATATTTTCTAACTCTGCTTTCACCCCTCCAAGAGTCAGATGGGAATTGAATGTCCCTTTTTTTCTTCTTTTTGCCTTTGAATGCATGGACATGCTCTGATAAAAACGTCCCTTCTGTCCGCACTGCCTTCCTATTACCAGTATGCTTAAAAGCGGATCCAGGTGTAGCTCCCCCTAATTGCATTCATCCCCAGACATAAACCCAGTAGTATCTTCACCCAAAGTGTTAGAGGAAGATGATACGTTATGTGATAGTACGTCCTGAGAGTGGGGGCCCCTAGGACTCTCTCTCAGCTATCTATCAATGCATTCAGCAAGAGACATAGCGGCTTCTAGAGACTCAGGATTCTCATGAAAGGCCAAAGCATTCTTCAGCCTCTCGGATAATCCCTGACAAAACTGACTATGGAGAGCCGGATCGTTCCACTCAGTATCTGTAGCCCACCTCCAAAACTCAGACCAATAGATCTCAGCAGAGCACTCTCCCTGGTGAAGGCCACGCAGCTTAGTCTCAGCCAGGGAGATCCGATCCGTGTCATCATAGATGAGACCCAGAGCTTTGAAAAATTCATCCACCGACCTAAGAGACTGCGATCCGGTCGGCAGAGAAAATGCTCATGACTAAGCGTCCCCTTTAAGCAACGAAATAACCACACTAACTCTCTGAATCTCACCCCAAGACTAGTGTGCACGTAGCCTAAAACAGAATTTGCATGCCTCCCTAAGCAAAATGAAATTATCACTTCCCCCAGAGAATCTGTCCGGGAGGGCAACTTTAGGCTCGAGACAGGCCTGGTAACCACCACTAGGACCAGCAGCCTGTGGTCTCTGGATCTACGAGACGATCGTGTGGAGGTCAGCTACCTCCAAAGACAGCCCCTGCAGCTGTCCGGACAGTGCTGCAATAGGATCCATGGCTGTACTGAAATAAGCAAAAAATGACAGTTTTGGCGGTTTATAATGTCACGTTGGGGAAACACCACACCTAACATAGGAGGGAAAGGGGTGAGGAAATAAGTCCTGGAAACTAGGGAAATGAGATGGACACCTCCAAGTAAAACCCTAAGAAAAGTCCTGACTAACTACAAGTATGAAAAGACCCCAAAGGAAGGTGAGTTCATACAAAGGAATACCTAATGTCCTAATTCACCTATAGGACCCTGGTACTAATGTCAGGACAGAGACAGCCTATTCCTCCAAAAGGAAGGATGAAGAGGAGTCTCCCTCAGGCCTTAATACAAATTACAGGGAAATTAAACAGTGAGAACTCAAAATACAAAGAGGGAAAGGAAAGACTTAATTTCAAAAGGGACAATGGAAGCACCAGGAACTCTGCTCAGATCCACACAACAGCAATCCACAACTGAAACTGAAGCTATAAACCTCACAGCATAGTGGGAGAAGCAACTATAAATAGGAAAGTTTAAATGACCACATAAGACAAGGGGTGTGGCTATTACCAGAAATAACACAGACGCCTATTGATCCACAAGGAAACCTGTCAGATCAAAGCACGTGTTGCCTGTCTCACCTATCTCCAGCCACCTGTCACGGGAATGTCTGTGACAGTCACCTTGCCACTCTGTGGCCTCCTCACACTGCTGCTAACTCAACACTATGTCACTGGTCCACTTTGTGGCTTCCTCATGCTGCTGTCACCTCAACACTATATAAATGGGCCACTCTGTGGTCTCTTCATGTTGCTGCTGCTGCTGCCACCTCCCCACTATGTCACTGGGCCACTTTGTGGTCTTCCCCTGCTGCTGCTACCTATCCTACTATGTCATTGGGCCATTTTGTGGACTTCTCAAGCTGTCCTCCTCACTCCATGACTATTTTGCCTTTTTGGCCTAGTTGACATTATCATTTTTTTGACCCTTCTTCTGATCTGTCAGAAGGAAGGAAAAATTAGACACACAACGGATCCTGTCTGTGTAGCAGTTGTAGGGCTTGTATGGTCTAATCAGAATTGGCTTATGATTTGGTAGCCAAAAGCAGGAGTGGGTACAAAACACACAAGACATGCAAATATTTCATCCAAGTGTCATCTCTGTTTTGGATCCACACTATTTTTGGCTTTAACAATACTGATGGATTACTGACCAAATGCTGACCGAGTGAAGGCGGGTGCTTAACAGACAGAATCTGTTTTTTGGGGCGTTATTGTTCTGACAAAATAATCAGTGATGTCAACACAAACTTACTGAGTTCACACTTGAGTTATTTGGTCAGTTTTGGCCCCCTTAACTGCCCAAATAAGTGAAGTGTGCAGTGATTCTAAGAGCGACGCCTGTCATGTGCGTGTCATACTGACTCACAATATTGTTTCACTACCACAGCAGACTCCCTATGCATGTAACTGCAAGGCACAGTGTTCTACACCACTAGACAGGCTCTTTGCAGCCAGGAAATAGCATTTTTTTAACGCAATTCACTGCAAATAAATTTGGATCAAATCAAATCTTTTCGGAAAATTCGGTGAACCAACCAAATCAAATTTTTAAGAAATTCGCTCATCTCTACTGATTGCCCTCACCAGCAGTGTGGAGATCTATAGCCCTGGGTCTTCATCAGTACACAACTGCAAGGAGGAGCAGTTGAATTGGTGAGGTAATCACTAGAGATGAGAGAATCAAAGCTGACGAAGTGGAATTCGTTTAGAATTTCAGGAAAAAATAGATTTGCAATGAATGCAATTTTCCTTGCGTTTCGTGCTGACAAACCGTAATTTTTCCTAACATGGCTGCTACAATGGCGGCTAAAATGGTGGCTACACGTGTGAGGACATAGGGCAAGGAACTCTGGGAAGGCGGAATGACCCATAATGCCATGCATGCAGCCAATCAGCAGCCAGCCAGCCTGGTGAGGTCACAGCCCTATAAATATGGCGGCCATCTTAGATTCTGCCATTCAGAATCGTACTTTGTCCAGGGACAGACGTGTATGCAGGCGCTAGGGAGGGTGACTATTCTTTTTCAAAAAAGGAAAGAAGCGATTTGTTAGTGCAGGGAAAGGATAGTTAGAGTAATAATTTCATAGGCAGGGAGAGACCTGTGCAGATGCTAGAGAGAGTCATAGGAAAATCCTCATTGTGAATAAAAGCGAATTACAAGTACAGGGAAACATTACTTGGGGATCAAGATAGTCTCATAATACAGCTCTGTCATTCCCTCAATTAGTTATTGGGGTGAAAGTGCTATGTTGAAAAGCCTTTAGTGGCTTTTATCTGTGGAAAAAGATAAATATATATGCAGGTCACTTTTGTTGTTATTTACGCTAAAATCATTTGCAGTCATTTCTGGTTGAAAGAGTATAGCGCGGTAATGAGGATAATTAGCAGCCAGCTGAATAGCTTGGATAAATGTGGGCTGAGCTCCTCAATCAGGGCTCCCAGTCTGGGAAAGGGGAAGGCGTCTGATGTGTCAGATCGGACGTGGGACAGCCAGAGGCGCACTCAGAGAAAGAATTGATGTAATATGATAGATTTTATTTGATGACGCGTTTCGGGGTAAAATGACCCCTTTCTCAAGTCTAAAAACATATATATATATATATATATATATATATATATATCCACACATGCAAATTTACATAAAATGAGCGAGATCATGATAAACAAATTAAAATAATGATGATATTATATAATGTATATAAAACATTGTACAGCAACGTGCCTTTGAATGCATTATTGGAGGTGGTATTGATAGTAATAGTGATAAGATCAATCTTATAATGATGGTAATAAAATTGTATAAATTAATTTATGTATGGATTAAAACGTATATATGAATACATAATAGATCAATAATAAATCAATAAATAAATTGATTAAATTCATAAATATTTCATAATGCTAATTATTAGTTCATCTATGATAGACTATGATAGACCAAGTATGAATCTCTATATTCTGTTTATATATGATATGTAGGGGTGGAAACTTACACCATACCTTATAGATTCAGTTGGCTCCTATAGTGTAGCCGGGAGTGGTTGAGGGTGCTGTGATTGTATGTGTGAGCACACAATCACATACACCCGTGTGTTAGTTGGTAGATCTGAGAAAAAATATATATATATATATATGAATTATTAGGTATAATAGGGCTATGACCGTCTCTATGGGATTTTATTCTCTCAAAGATATAATCCTGTTTGTTAGGGTAGTGGCTTCTTACCTGCCGAACAGTCAGTTCAAGCGCTAACACGGCCGCAACAGCTCCAGCACGTGGGAGGACGCCGACTTCAAAGGCGCGCGCTTAGCTGCCGCACCTAAGAAGAGGGACCGCACAGGGGCTGCGCTGGGATTGGTTGCTTGTGGGGGTGTGGCGGGGAGCATCACTAAAGCCTATGTGGTGGGGTGACGCTGCCGGGGATACCTTCAAGTATTTGTATGCAATCCAAATCGATCAATGATGTCATTAGAACAGAAACTAAGGGATATGTGTATATGTGAAAAATGAATATTGGTGTTATATAGAGTGCATTGCTAATGTGGGTTATACTAAGGTGAATGAGTGATTTGATGGATATCTGATGACCTGCCTATATTGGAGTATTTGAGAGTCAGGTTATCATAACCCATGGGAGAAAGAGTAAAGGGAACTTCCTGTGACGGATAGATTGAACGAGAAAGGGGAAATGAGTGGGATATAGGATAATATTAATAAGCAACCAAATGACAGGAATAGGTGGATATAGGATAGATAAATTTAAAGGCGATTAAAGGGAATAGAATGCCAGTCTGAATGTGAGTGGGGGCTTAACCAGACACAGGCATCACCTGTAAGCATGTAGTATTTATTATATTATATTATATACCCACCCTTGAGATGAAATAATTAATTATGCCCATCAATTTGGGGGGGAGGGGGGGGGAGGTTGTGATAATTAACAACCTACTGATTATTGGTTTAAAGCAGTATATTGTTGTTACTGTCAGGAAGGGTGGTCTCACAAGGTGGGGAATGAGTAAAATGAGGACGTATACTTAAAAGCATTTACTCTCCAGGCTCTCATTTAGCCCATAAGGTTCCAGGGTTTGGAGCCTATAAATCCAATACATTTCGCGTTTTTGGAGTTCTCTGAATCTGTTGGTAGAGTTGATAGGCACTATTTCTATTGGTGTGATAGAGAGTTTGGATGAATCTTTATTATGGACAGATAAAAAGTGGCGAGATACACTCTGCTTTAGGAATCCTCTATTTATATTCCATCTATGCTTATTATGGCGTTCTCTGAGGGTTTGAATGGTTCGTCCCACGTATTGTAAACGACAGGTGCATTCTTTTAAATAAACTACATACGATGAAGAGCAGTTGACAACAATTTTTATCGGGAATTCTTCTCCTGTGATGTTACTGGAGAACGTGTGTGTTTGATTGGTGATGCTTTCACAGCATTTGCAGAGGGGATGACCACATTTGTAGCTACCGGTCAAGTAGGGAACATCCCTGTGTTTCCTGTCTCATTGTCCTTTTTCTTTTTGTTATTGTTGGCCTTTTTAAGGCGGCTGGGTGCCAGCAGATTTTTGATGGTTGTTGCCCTCCTAAAGGTTATATGTGGCTTGGGGGGTACAATGTTTTTTAAATATGGATCATCTCTAAGAAGGTACCAGTATTTGGAGAAGATTCTACGGAGGACTTCATGATTTGAGTTGTAGGTTGTTATAAAAGATGGTTTATAATTGCTTGGGATTTCCTTTGGCTGTCTATGTTTAACAATCGGATTTTTGGGTTTTTCGGCTGTAGGCTTTCTTCTTGGTTTAATTTATCTGCTCTAAGAAACGCATTTTCTACTAAATTTTTTGGGTACTTCTTCTGGAGGAATCTGGACTTCAGAATCTTACTTTGTGTGTGGAAGTCTTCTGTCTTCGTACAGTTTCGTCTGATTCTTTTAAACTGACTAAACGGTACGTTCTTTTTCCAGTTTCTGTAATGAGCGCTTCGGTAATCAAGGTAACTGTTACAGTCAACCTTTTTGAAAAAGGTTTTGGAACAGATGTTGTTGTTTTCTATGTAGAGAACCAGGTCTAAGTATTCTATTGTAGATGTAGATGTAGTTGCTGTGAAAGAAAGATTAAACTGGTTGGAATTCAATGAATTCACAAACTCCAGTGCTTCTTCTTTTGGCCCGTTCCAAATGAGGATCAGGTCATCTATATAGCGTTTGTAGAAGATGATGTTATTTGTCCACCGTGGGTCGCCATAGATCAATTGTGCTTCAAATATGCCCATGTATAAATTGGCAAAACTTGGCGCGAAAAAGTACCCAAAAAATTTAGTAGAAAATGCGTTTCTTAGAGCAGATAAATTAAACCAAGAAGAAAGCCTACAGCCGAAAAACCCAAAAATCCGATTGTTAAACATAGACAGCCAAAGGAAATCCCAAGCAATTATAAACCATCTTTTATAACAACCTACAACTCAAATCATGAAGTCCTTTGTAGAATCTTCTCCAAATACTGGTACCTTCTTAGAGATGATCCATATTTAAAAAACATTGTACCCCCCAAGCCACATATAACCTTTAGGAGGGCAACAACCATCAAAAATCTGCTGGCACCCAGCCGCCTTAAAAAGGCCAACAAAAAGAAAAAGGACAATGAGACAGGAAGCACAGGGATGTTCCCCTACTTGATCGGTAGCTACAAATGCGGTCATCCCCTCTGCAAATGCTGTGAAAGCATCACCAATCAAACACACAAGTTCTCCAGTAACATCACAGGAGAAGAATTCCCGATAAAAAATTTTGTCAATTGCTCTTCATCGTATGTAGTCTATTTAATAGAATGCACCTGTCGTTTACAATACGTGGGACGAACCATTCAAACCCTCAGAGAACGCCTTAATAAGCATAGATGGAATATAAATAGAGTATTCCTAAAGCAGAGTGTATCTCGCCACTTTTTATCTGTCCATAATAAAGATTCATCAAAACTCTCTATCACACCTATAGAAATAGTGCCTATCAACTCTACCAACAGATTCAGAGAACTCCAAAAACGCAAAATGTATTGGATTTATAGGCTCCAAACCCTGGAACCTTATGGGCTAAATGAGAGCCTGGAGAATAAATGCTTTTAAGTATACGTCCTCATTTTACTCATTCCCCACCTTGTGAGACCACCCTTCCTGACAGTAACAACAATATACTGCTTTAAACCAATAATCCCGCAGGTTGTTAATTATCACAACCTCCTCCCCTCCCCCCAAATTGATGGGCATAATTAATTATTTCATCTCAAGGGTGGGTATATAATATAATATAATAAATACTACATGCTTACAGGTGATGCCTGTGTCTGGTTAAGCCCCCACTCACATTCAGACTGGCATTCTATTCCCTTTAATCGCCTTTCAATTTATCTATCCTATATCCACCTATTCCTGTCATTTGGTTGCTTATTAATATTATCCTATATCCCACTCATTTCCCCTTTCTCGTTCAATCTATCCGTCACAGGAAGTTCCCTTTACTCTTTCTCCCATGGGTTATGATAACCTGACTCTCAAATACTCCAATATAGGCAGGTCATCAGATATCCATCAAATCACTCATTCACCTTAGTATAACCCACATTAGCAATGTGCTCTATATAACACCAATATTCATTTTTCACATATACACATATCCCTTAGTTTCTGTTCTAATGACATCATTGATCGATGTGGATTGCATACAAATACTTGAAGGTATCCCCGGCAGCGTCACCCCACCACATAGGCTTTAGTGATGCTCCCCGCCACACCCCCATAAGCAACCAATCCCAGCGCAGCCCCTGTGCGGTCCCTCTTCTTAGGTGCGGCAGCTAAGCGCGCGCCTTTGAAGTCGGCGTCCTCCCACGTGCTGGAGCTGTTGCGGCCGTGTCAGCGCTTGAACTGACTGTTCGGCAGGTAAGAAGCCACTACCCTAACAAACAGGATTATATCTTTGAGAGAATAAAATCCCATAGAGACGGTCATAGCCCTATTATACCTAATAATTCATATATATATATTTTTTTTTCTCAGATCTACCAACTAACACACGGGTGTATGTGATTGTGTGCTCACACATACATTCACAGCACCCTCAACCACTCCCGGCTACACTATAGGAGCCAACTGAATCTATAAGGTATGGTGTAAGTTTCCACCCCTACATATCATATATAAACAGAATATAGAGATTCATACTTGGTCTATCATAGTCTATCATAGATGAACTAATAATTAGCATTATGAAATATTTATGAATTCAATCAATTTATTTATTGATTTATTATTGATCTATTATGTATTCATATATACGTTTTAATCCATACATATATTAATTTATACAATTTTATTACCATCATTATAGGATTGATCTTATCACTATTACTATCAATACCACCTCCAATAATGCATTCAAAGGCACGTTGCTGTACAATGTTTTATATATATTATATAATATCATATTATTTTAATTTGTTTATCATGATCTCGCTCATTTTATGTAAATTTGCATGTGTGGATATATATATATATATATATATATATATATATATATATATATTTGTTTTTAGACCTGAGAAAGGGGTCATTTTACCCGAAACGCGTCGTCAAATAAAATCTATCGTATTACATCAATTCTTTCTCTGAGTGCGCCTCTGGCTGTCCCACGTCCGATCTGACACATCAGACGCCTTCCCCTTATCATATCAAGCTGACCGGTGGACTGGCAATCCCCCCATAAGCACTTTGGACAAGCTCCGGCTGCACCATTACAGATTGGAACATCCATTCTCACTTATTGATGTCATTGTGGTTGTGCCCAAACTGGCACAACCTTAATAGGTGAGCAAATTACAAAAAATCTTTTTTGGCATCAATCTATCTTCTGACGATATCACCCTATGAGCGCCTTTTTCTCCTTCTCTACGCCACTAATTGCAGTCTGGGAAAGGAGCAGGCTGTGTCAAGGCCTGTTGGAGCCAGTACCCTCTAACCCTGTGTGGGGGTAAGCACTGTGGTGTTTTTGGGGAGCTAGGTGGTAGACCCGGATCCCGCCAGAGAGGGATTATATACTGTGTAGTCAGTGGCCAGGCGGCTGAGGTTTATTTTTATGATTTCTTTGTACTGCTGTTATGACAATAAAGCTGGTCGTGGCCAATTTGCACCCAAATCTACAGTGTTGAAATGGCTTCTTGATGTGTGCCAACTGTCTAAAGTGTTAAGACGGCGATCTGGAAGAGCTAAATGACTCCAAGTTGTTACAATGAGCACTGCACGTTTGCAGTCATTTCTGGTGAAAGAGTATAGGGGCTTATTTCATTAAAAAAATAAAAATAATATACACACTGCACTGTTGCAGTTATTTCTGGTGAAATTGTATAGGGGGGAATTTCAGTCAAAAAAGAAAAATATATCTGCACTGTACAAGAAATATATATTCTCGGGTCACTTCTGCAGTTCTTTATGGTGAAAGGGTATAAAGGCTTATTACAGTAAAAAAAGAACTATATATTGTAAGGGATCAGTTAGCGGGGTGTCATCTCCTGGGTAGACAGGCACCTATAGCAGGCACACTGTAGAAATTGCAGTACAAACAGCATGACATTTCTTTAACTGGCCTCAGCCAGTTTTATTGATAGGTGAGGTACAGACCACAAAAATAAATATAACAAACAAAATTCTAAGCCTGTCCGGCTATAACTATACAGCAGGAAACCTAACTGTACAAGTGCCGGCCTAATACCGGGCACCAAACAAAATAGCAAGGTCCATACCTCTAGGAGTGCTCTCTCAGGTAGAGTTGAGGGAACCCGAACTGTATAGTTCGGGTCCGTACCGAATTTTGGGGTGTTCGGGACACGGACCCGGATATTTTCTAAAAAGTTTGGGCTCGGGTCCGTTGTTCGGCGATTTCTTCCCGCTTTCTGAAGGGCTGCACAGCAGCCAATCAGCTGGCGTTTTACTTCTTGCCCTAAGAAGCCATCACAGCCATGCCTACTAATGGCATGGCTGTGATTGGCCAAGTGCAGCATGTGACCCAGCCTCTATTTAAGCTGGAGTCATGTAGCGCCGCACGTCACTCTGCTCTGATAAGTGTAGGGATAGGATGAAGCTGCTGAGAGGGCGAGATTAGGCAGGGAAAACTCAGCAAAAACACCTAATAAAGTGATCGATCTACAGTGTGAATCATTAAACTTCTGCTAGTTAATTTCTCACTGGTTTTTAGGCTGCACACGTTTTTCTGTCACTTTTTTCTGGGGTGATCAGCGGCCATTTTGTGTCTTGTGGTGCACAAGCACAAGCTGCCACCAAGTCCATCAATCCATCAATACTAGTTTTTTTTTTTGCTATATACAGTTGTGTTCAAAAATTATTCAACTCCCAATGCTGTAAAGGGTTTTAAGGAATTTAGTGTACATTTGTAATTGTGTTCAGAATGAAATCTTACAAGGACTTTTTAAAGAACCAAATGCAACTAAAATGACATCAATTGTTTTTGTAATACAGTATTAAATGTTTTTTTTGTGATTTCTTCATTGACACAATTATTCAACCCCTTAAAGACTACCACTCTTAAGAACATTGGTTCATTCAAGTGTTTTCGATCAGGTATTCAAAAGACCTATTGGATGTCAAGGAGCAGCAATCAAGCATAATAAGCACCAATTAGGCAGATGTAAAATGACTGTGATACTCAGCTCCTTCTAGACATTTACTGCTGTGTTTACAAACATGGTGAAGTCAAGAGAATGGTCCAGGAAGACAAGAGAAGAGGTGATTTCTCTTCACAGGGCAATGGCTATAAGAAGATTGCAAAGATGTTAAGCATACCAAGAGACACCATAGGAAGCATCATTCGCAAATTCAAGGCAAAGGGCACTGTTGAAATGCTACCTGGTCGTGGCAGAAAGAAGATGCTTACTTTGACTGCTGTGCGCTACCTGAAGCGCAAAGTGGAGAAAAGTCCCCGTGTGACTGCTGAGGAACTGAAAAAAGATTTGTCAGATGTGGGTACTGAAGTTTCAGCTCAGACAATAAGGCGCACACTGCGTAATGAAGGCCTCCGTGCCAGAACTCCGAGGCGCATCCCTTGCGGTCTCCAAAGAATAAGAAGAGTCGACTGCAGTATGCCAAAAGTCCTGTGGACAAACCACAAAAGTTTTGGGATAGTGTTCTGTGGACTGATGAAACAAAATTTGAACTGTTTGGGCCCATGGATCAACGCTATGTTTTGAGAACAAGGCATATGAAGAAAAGAACACCTTGCCTACTGTGAAGCATGGCGGGGGGGTCGATCATGCTTTGGGGCTGTTTTGCTTCTACAGGTACAGGGAAGCTTCCGCGTGTGCAAGGTACTATGAATTCTCTTCAGTACCAGGAGATATTAGATGAAAATGTGATGCAGTCCGTCACAAACCTGAGGCTTGGGAGACTTTGGACCTTTCAACAGGACAATGATCCCAAGCATACCTCCAAGTCCACTAGAGCATGGTTGCAGATTAAAGGCTGGAACATTTTGAAGTGCCATCGCAGTCACCAGACTTAAATCCGATTGAGAACCTCTGGTGGGACTTAAAGAAAGCAGTTGCAGCGCGCAAGCCTAAGAATGTGACTGAACTGGAGGCTTTTGCCCATGAAGAATGGGTGAAGATACCTGTAGATCGCTGCAAGACACTTGTGTCAAGCTATGCTTCACGTTTAAAAGCTGTTATAACTGGAAAAGGATGTTGTACTAAGTACTAAGATTAAATGTCACTTGGGGGTTGAATAAAACTGATAATGATGTGAGCACAGAAATGACATTTGTGGTTATTTCATTATAAATGTTATGTTATATTTGTCTGACTTACAAGTGCCTTTTTGATTTTGATCATTTCAGTCATCTTGTTTACATTTAAATCAATGTCAAACTGGCCAAAACACTCAATTTCAGTGGGGGTTGAATAATTTTGAACACAACTGTACTACATCGGGGGCTTGGCTGTGCTTATTGTCACCCCTAGAAACTCAGGAAAGAAATTTCTATATTTTATTGAGGGGTGAAATTCAATTGCCAAAATAGGAATCCCCTAAATCTGATGTTCCAGCTGTGGCTGGCTAAGTTTAATACTGTCTGGCAAAGGATAGATATTTTTCTGGGGTGAAATTCAATTGTCAAAATAGCCATCCCCTAAATCTGGTGTCCCAGCAGTAGCTGGCCAAGTTTAATAGTGTCCGGCAAAGGATAGATTTTGTTCTGGGGTGAAATTCACTTGCCAAAATAGCAATACCTTAAATCAGTGGTTTCAGCTATGGCTGGCCAAGTTTAATAGTGTCCAGCAAAGGATAGATTTTATTCTGGCATGAAATTCATTTGCCAAAATAGCAATCCCTTAAATCTGGTGTCCCAGCAGTGGCTGGCCAAGTTTAATAGTGTCCGGCAAAGGATAGATTTTGTTCTGGGGTGAAATTCTATTGCCAAAATAGAAATCCCCTAAATCTGGTGTCCCAGCAGTGGCAGGCCAAGTTTAATAGTGTCTGGCAAAGGATAGATTTTATTCTGGCGTGAAATTCAATTGCCAAAATAGCAATACCGTTAATCAGGTACAAACTCCTGCATTGCATAACTGACAGGGAACTTACAATTAGTGGTTACATTCTTGCATGAAATAAAGCCTTTTTGGGCTGTGAAGCCAAAGGTAGTCGCCAATAACTGTTTTTTTTTTTTATTTTTTAAATAAATTAGTGTAGACCCCAAAACATTGGGAAAATATAAAAAATAAAACAAAGTGTAAGTGCACGGTAGTATAACTGTAGTTGGATGAGGCCGGTATACATGTCTATTCTGCATAAGGTACAAACAAGTCCTGTGGGATCCATGCCTGGTTCTTTTTAATAAACGAAAGCTTGCCCACATTGTCTGTGGACAGGCGGCTGTGATTGTTTGTGATAATGCCACCAGCCATGCTAACCACACGTTCAGACAATACAGTGGCTGCAGGGTAGGCCAGCACCTCCAAGGTGTAAAGGGCAACCTCAGAACATATGCCCAATTTGATGACCCAGAAGTTGAATGGGGCAGACCCAGTGGCCTAGCTAGAAATGATTGGGCACCACAGCAAATTTTTGAATGGGGCTCCCCTCCCCCATTAATTCTTGCGCAATCCTCTTCCTTTCATGCCGCCATGCCTGTGGCTACTAAAGTTCACTTTCTCAGACCAGGCCCAGCAGCTGTTCCATTTGCTTTCTACACTGTCTATACTGCCATTCTATATAATTTCATTGTATAATACTGTTAGTCGTACTCCTCCTCCTGGATGGGCCCTTTCTAGGTCATGGCCCCAAAGCAGTTGCTTCCCCTGCTTCCCCTGTAGCTATTCCCCTAGGCAGACCCATCAGTCAGTACGTGTACTGTTCCACCATCTTGCTGAATTGCTGCCTCATGCTAAGATGTTCCAGATCTGCTGGTGGTGCAGGTTGTTGTGGCGTGATGACAAAGCTTTTCCACGTTTTGCCCATGCTAACCCTGCCTTCTGAGGTGTTGCTGGTGACCCAGCTGCATTGGCAAATTCTTACTCCTCCTCCTCCTCCTCCTCTGCCTTCCCCTTGTGCTTTCACTGAGTCCCAGGTGTCAGGTGTGAATGCCATCCGCAGCATGTCTACTAGCTGGATCATCTTCCTATTACACTCCAGTGAGGGATTTAAGGACGGCACGTTGTCCTTGTAACGAGGATGCAGCAGGGTGGCCACCCAGTAATCAGCACAAATTAGAATGTGGCAGTGACTGGGCGGTCGTTGCGCAGGCACTGCAGCATGTAGTCGCTCATGTCTGCCAGGCTGCCCAGAGGCAAGTACAAGCTATCCTCTTTGAGGGAGGTATATGGTCCGTGTCCTCTGTATCCCCCAGCATTCCTCCTACTCCTCTTCCTCATCCTCCAGAACTGTGCCCTGGCTGGACAATTGTGTTCCAGGCCAGGGCCTATGTTGGTGCAGATACCCACCCTCCGAGCCACTTGTATTTGGTTGGCCTTAAGTTAAGGATAAGTCATGTATATAGTTTACTATATAGTTATTATGCTATATATATATATATATATATATATATATATATATATATATATATATTATATTATACCTTATATATATATGCCTTATATATATGCCTTATAGTTATTTTAGTATGTTTTTAAGTAAATTTGTAAATATTTTTTTAATGGTTTGAGTGAAAGGGGGGGGGGTGTTGAGTCTGAAGGGTGTGAGGCTGTTTGGTTTTTTTTTTACATCCGCTTTCTACACTGTCTATACTGCCACTGTATCTAATTACATTGTATAATACTGTTGAGGGGGCACTGACAAGGTCTTTTAGTCCTCCTCCTCCTCCTGGATGGGCCCCTTCTAGGTCAGGGACCCAAAACAGTGTGCTTCCCACACTTCCCTGTAGCTACGCCCCTGGGCAAACCCATCAGTCAGTCTGTGTACTCTTCCACCATGTTGCTGAAATGCTTCCTCCGTTAAGACGTTCCAGATCTGCTGGTGGTGCAGGTTGTTGTGGCGTGATGACAAAGCTTTCCCACATTTGGCCAATGCTAACCCAGCCTTCTGAGGTGCTGATGGTGACCCAGCTGCCCGTGAGCTGGCTTGGGTGCCACCCTGCTGAGAACACAGTTCCTCCTACTCCTCCTCATCCTACTTATCCTCCTCATCCTCCAGAACTGTGCCCTGGCTGGACAATTGTGTTCCAGGCCAGGGACTATGTTGGTGCAGGAACCCACCCTTCGAGCCACTTGGATGTCACTGGCCTTAAGTTATGGATAAGGCGTGTATATAGTTTTGTTTGTTTATATAGTAAGTTTAGCTACATTATAGTTATTTTAATATGTTTTTAAGAAAATTTGTAAATAGTTTGTTAATGGTTTGAGTGAAAGGGGGTTGGGGGTGTTGTGTGTGTTTGATTAACTGAATTGATTTTCACTGTCTGGTGTTTAGGAATTTCTGCACCCCAAATTCAGCACATGTGGCAGGCAGGAGATGTGTGTTAAACCGGCTAGGCCCAGACCTGCTAGTATATTTCGCCCATAACCTCACAACGCCAGGCCGGGCTGGAGGCTCAGTGGCACCAACCAATGGTCAGTCTGTTTTTCCATGCCGGTCCACAGCTCCTGCGCGGTGCGGGGTTTGTCCCACAAACACACAAGTTTTAAAACAACTTGCTGTCGTTTCCCCCTGGCTGTGCTGCTGTGGGTTGTGAAGGTGTTACGCTGAGTGGATGAGGAGGAGGTAGAGGAGGAGGAGGAGGAGGAAGCCGAGTAGGAGGAGAAGGTAACAGGATACAAAGAGTAATGCCCAGCAATCCTCGGGGGCAGAAGGACATTCACAAAAATGCTATCTGCCTTTGGGCCAGCCGCTACATTTACCTACTGTGTTGCTGGTTATGTGGATGTTGCCACAGATAGCGTTGCGCAGTGCACACTTGATTTTGTCCGCCACTTGGTTGTGCAGGGAAGGGATGGCTGGCCTGCAAAAGTAGCGGCGGCTGAGATACATGTACTGTGGGATAGCCACTGCCATAAGGTTTTAAACTGTCCACCAGACACAATTACAGCATTTCAAAGGACCAGGAAGTTTGAAATAAGGCATTTCGAGCCATTGGTGGGAGGGGGGGAGGTACTTCCTCTTTCTATTTCTTTTTCTCTACAGTGTTTGGGAGATGAACAGCTAATAGCTCAACACTTCCATGGGATTTGGTGGAGATGCTACTGTCACTCACTTGGGCTCAAGTTTAGAATGTTTATTTATTATTTTTCTGTATTTTATTTTAAGTCATTTCCCTATTCACATATGTTTGCAGGGCATTTACCTGCATTTTGCAGCCCTCTATTTTACAGCCATTTAAGTGCCCAAAAGTTTGGGTCCCTATTGACTTCAATGGGGGTCGGCCGAACTTCTCGAACCCGAACATCCAGGTGTTCGCTCAACTCTACTCGTAGGCTCTAAGCATGTAACCTGTTCCCAGGTGGAGCAAGCTGTGTTTGTATTCTCAGCCTTATATCAGGCTAGCACTCCTGAGGAGTGATTACCTGACAGCCCAAAACCTGGACTGTCCAGATGGAGTGGGGGCCCACCCTTCTCTCCTCACTCCAGCAACACAGGCCCTAAAACCAGGTTTTTATACAAACCCGAATTGCAGAGACGTCTGCATAGACCTCTGAACATTTCCCTGGTTGCTTTTTAAATGACAGAAGTGAGAAATCTTGGACACACATAGACCCCTTCCACCACTTCTCCAGACACTCTGTCACATATCCTCCCCCCCTGTTTCAGACCTGGAGCTGGAACACAACTAGATATCAGACAAGGTACACGCGACAAGGCATCTGCATTTCCCATTTGGGTCCCTGGCGTGTGTTTTACGGTAAACTGGTACTCTTGTAGGGCTAAGAACCATCTAGTTACCCTCCTATTTTTTTCCTTATTCTCACACATCCATTTTAAGGGAGCATGATTCGTGACAAATTCAAAGTGACGGCCCAGCAAATAGTAGAGGAGCACTTCCAGGGCCCATTTAATAGCGAGGCACTCTTTTTCCACAATTGCATATTTTCTCTCATGGTCATTAAGTTTCCTGCTCAGATACAGTATGGGGTGTTTTTCTCCATCCCGCACCTGTGACAGCACTGCCCCCAGGCCGACGTCAGACGCATCCGTCTGTAGGACAAATCCTTTCTTAAAGTCTGGGGTTATCAGCACCGGCTGAGCGCACAGGAGGGTTTTTAGAGTCTGAAATGATTTTTCAGCCTTTTGTGACCACTTCACCATGACTGAGTCTTTCCCTTTTGTCAAGTCTGTTAATGGGGCTGTAAGAGAAGCGAAATTAGGTATAAATCGTCGGTAATAGCCTGTAATCCCTAAGAAGGCACAGACTTGCTTCTTGGTTACCGGTTGAGGCCATTTTTGTATGGCTTCAATTTTGTTTAACTGGGGCTTTACTAGACCTCGGCCTATGATGTGACCTAGATACTTAGCCTCTTCAAGACCAATGGCACATTTTTTTGGGTTGGCTGTGAAGCCTGCCTCACACAGTGAACTGATAATGGCCTGCACCCTAGATAGATGTGATTCCCAGTCTTGACTTTGAATGATGATGTCATCCAGATATGCTGCTGCGTATAGTCTGTAGGGTCGTAATATCTTTTCCATTGCCCTCTGGAAGGTTGCAGGCACTCCATGCAAACCAAATGGCAAGACTACATAATGTGAAACAACCGATCAGGAGTGGCAAAGGCAGTTTTCTCTTTGGCCTCATTTGTTAGCGGATTTTGCCAGTAACCTTTGGTTAAATCCAGAGTGGTTATGTACCTGGCGTTTCTGAGCTTGTCAATGAGCTCATCAACACGAGGCACTTAGATAGGGTGTTCAATTTTCTAAAGTTATTGCAAAACCTCCAGCTGCCATCTGGTTTGGGGATCAGAACTATAGGACTGGACCACTGACTATGGGACTCTTCAATTACCCCAAGTTCCAACATTTTCCTCACCTCTGCAGAGATAATCCCTCTCCTTGCCTCTGGTATTCTGTAGGGTCTCAGATTAACTCTTTGTCTTGGTTCTGTAATGATGTCATGTTTTATGACCGAGGTGTGCCCTAGGATCTCAGAGAAAAAATCCCTATTCTTAAAGAGGAACCCTTGTACTTCTACCTTTTGTGTTTTGGCCAGGGAGTCCGGTACTGTTACTTCTGGCAACAGGGGCTTCCCAGAGCACCGTTGCACTGGTGGGTAGGAGGTGTTGGCAGAAAGTGATAGACGATCTTTCCATGGTTTTATAAGATTGATGTGGTACACTTGCTCAGGCTTCCTCTTACCTGGTTGGACGGATTTTATAGTTTACCTCATTTACTTGCTCTATTTCCTCAAAGGGGCCTTGCCACTTAGCCAGGAATTTATTCTCTACCATAGGGATCAGCACTAGAACCCGGTCACCTGGCGCAAAGGTACGTACGTGGGCACTGCGGTTATACACCCTTTGTTGTGCCCCCTGAGCCTGGGCCATATGTTCACGTACAATTGGCATCACCGCAGCTATCCGATTTTGCATTTGTGCCACATGTTCTATGACACTTCAATAGGGCGCAGCTTCTTCTTCCCAGGTTTCTTTTGCGATATCTAACAGACCCCTAGGGTGGCCACCATATAGCAACTCAAAGGGGGAGTAGCCCGTGGATGATTGAGGGACTTCACGGATGGCAAACATGAGATAGGGGAAAAGGAAATCCCAGTTTTTCCCATCTTTGTCCACCACTTTCCTAAGCATGGCTTTTAGAGTTTTGTTAAATTTCTCTACCATTTCCATCAGTCTGGGGATGGTAGACAGAGGTACGCAGCTGTTTAACTTTGAACAGTTTACATAACTCCTTCATGATACAGGACATAAAGGGGGTACCCTGATCTGTTAGGATCTCTTTTGGTATACTCACGCGACTGAACACCTGCACCAACCCTTTAGCTATGGCCTTGGATGTTGTCCTACTTAAGGGGATAGCTTCAGGGTAACAAGTAGCGTAGTCCATGATTACGAGAATATGTTGGTGGCCTCTAGCAGATTTTACAATGGGCCCCAACAGATCCATTGCTATCCTCTCAAATGGTATCTCCATGATTGGTAGAGTTACCAATGGACTACGGTAGTGTGGCTTGGATGACAAAATTTGGCACTCTGGGCAGGAGGCACAATAATCTTTATGGACCCCAGGCCAAAAGAACCTTTGAAGGATTCTGTCTGTAGTCTTTTCAGCTCCCAAATGCCCCCCCATAAGGTGACCATGAGCAATATCTAGTACAGTTCGTCGGTACACTTTAGGAACTAACAGAAGTTCCACAAGATCCTCTCCCCTTTTTTCCACCTGGTACAATAATTCGCGTTTTACAGCTATATGTGGAAAACAAAGTCTGCTGTCTGGCTCTACCAGTTTATTATCTATAGATTTCACATTTTCTCTGGCTCTAGTAAGGGTGGGATCTTTTAATTGCTCAGCACCAAATTGCTCTTTCCTTACTGCAAGGTCTGGCAAATTGTCGCTAAGTCTTCTCTCTCTGGACTGTTCTGACCCTCTTCTAACCCGACATTATGGTCCGAGATCTCAGGCTCCCCCACCATGACAGACGGAGGAAATGATTCATCCTCAACAGTAGACCCTCTTATATACCCACACACTTTGGTACCCGGGGTTAGGTCATCCCTTTCCTGACAGACCTTTGAAAGTTTATGTTCCCATAGCTGCCAGAAATGTAGGAAATCACGTCCCATGATGACATTATGCATTAAACTGGGCACTACACCGACCATAAATTTTTCTACCCCGAACCGGGTATTTACATCTACCACCACCGTGTAATAATCACGGGTGTCTCCATGTATGCAGGTCACTGCAAAGGTTTTCGGTTGCCATTTCCTGGGGTTTACCAAATCCGTTTTTACTAGAGTAACCAGACTGCCTGAGTCTAACAATGCACTCACTTCTTTACCTTCCACAGTGATAACACACATTTGTTTCTCACCCCCAGTATTTGGAAAAGCCACACACACACAAGCTGAGCATACAGTGATAAACGACAGTTTATAAAGGAGGCATCACATTGCATGGGTTCACCATACATTGGACAGTTGGCAACAACATGACCTGGCATTTGACATCTGAAACATTTTATTAAGTCCTTATTAAGCCTCTTATAGGCCACAGACTTCCCTGGCACAGCTTGCCAGCTTCTGGAGCCCGTGTCTCTAGTCTCTCCACTTGCACCCACAGATATATCACTTCTGCCAGCCCCCTTTTCCCTTAGAACAGTCTTACCAGGTAGCCCTGGAGATCTTCGCTGCAGGGCTGGGGGGCACTGCGGCATATTCAGTAACTCCTCTGCGGCTGTGTACCTCTCCACCATCTGGTCAGCATTTTTGGGGTCCCCATGGCTTACCCACTTGCACAGTGTAACTGGGAGGGCCCTTAAGTACTGGTCCATCACAACCCACTCCACCATCTAGGAGGCCGGTCAGGATCTCCAGTTGCAACCACTTCTTGGTCAGGTGTATGAGGTCATGCATTTGGGAACGTGGAGGTTTATCCATGCTGTAGTCCCAATTGTGCACCCGTTGTGCACGGACTGAAAGCGTAACCCCAAGGCGTGTAAGGATCTCCATTTTTAGAATAACATAGTCCATAGCATCATGATTCTCCAGGTCAAAATATGCATTTTGGGGTTCTCCTGAAAGGAAGGGCGCCACCAGTCCTGCCCACTGTGCCTTGGGCCAACCCTCTCGCTCGGCTGTCCATTCGAAGGTGGTCAGGTAGGCTTCCACATCATCTGTGTCTGTCATCTTTCGCAAAAAGTGACTAGCCCTTATGGAGGAATGAGGGGCGTCTGCCATACCTGAGACATGTCCAGCAACACTGGTTAGTTGCTGCACAACAACTGATAAGGAACCCCGGTCTTGTCTTTGCGCCTCCTGTGCAGCCTCCAGTAGGTTACCTCAAGCGCCTTTGCCACTCTGGTAGCCTCCTGCTGCACTCAGGTTGCCTCTTGTTGAAATGCAACAGCCTGCAACACAGCTTTAACCACATCCTCCATTTTTCAAGAGACAGAAATACAGTCTTTGGTGTGCTGTGAAAATTGACTCTGGCCCTTTAACTTGCTGCACAGCTTGCACCACAGAAGAGAGAAAAAAAAACTGTCCAGTTTTAACCACAGCAGCTTTCCAGCAGCACCTGCTTCAGTGCAAAACAGGCTTCCTGCCCTTTTTATGCCATAGCATCCTCCACCATATGTAAGGGATAAGTTAGCGGGGTGTCATCTCCTGGGTAGACAGGCACCGTTTAGCAGACACACTGTAGAAATTGCAGTCCAAACAGCATGACATTTCTTTAACTGGCCTCAGCCAGTTTTATTGATAGGCGAGGTACAGACCACAAAAAGAAATATAACAAACAAAATTATAAGCCTGTCCGGCTCTAACTATACAGCAGGAAACCTAACTGCACAAGTGCCGGCCTAATACCGGCACCAAACAAAATAGCAAGGTCCATACCTCTAGGAGTGCTCTCTCAGGCTCTAAGCATGTAACCTGTTCCCAGGTGGAGCAAGCTGTGTTTGTATTCTCAGCCTTATATCAGACTAGCACTCCTGAGGAGTGATTACCTGACAGCCCAAAACCCGGACTGTCCGGATGGAGTGGGGGCCCACCCTTCTCTCCCCACTCCAGCAACACAAGCCCTAAAACCAGGTTTTTATACAAACCCGAATTGCAGAGACGTCTGCAAAGACCTCTGAAAATTTCCCTGGTTGCTTTTTAAATGACAGAAGTGAGGAATCTTGGACACACATCGACCCCGTCCACCACTTCTCCAGACACTCTGTCACAATATATACGCACTGCACTGTTGCATTTATTTCTGTTGAAAGCGTATAGGGGGGTATTTCAATCAAAAAAATTATTATTATATATATATATATATATATATATATATATAACTCTCCAAAAAGAAATGGCAGTACTCCAAATTCCAAAAGCGTGGATACTTTATTAACCCAGTGACAGCAACGTTTCGACCGCTCAATGCAGTCTTTGTCAAGCCATGTGTTACAATGCATTAAGTGTGGTTTATAGAGGTAACAACAATTAAAGTGCTAATTATACAATTACAATTCATAATTCATACAATAAAGTGCTTAGACATAGAAAATTCATAAATGTATAAAGTGCCAAGTGCTAATGTCAATCTCATCATATAAAAATCAATTTTTGCTAAATTATATATAAGAACCATGTTATTATTTGACTATACCATAGTCAACAATTAGTGCCCATAAACGTAAATAAGGTGAAATCAATTAGTGTAATTAAAAACATAGGCAATCTCACATGCGATAATGTACGGAGTATCCAGGTCATCGTCCCATGTGTGTTAACCACCTGAGAACCGCCTAACGCACGGATGCATCCGGCAGGCGGTCCTCTCCTCTGGGTGGACGCATCGGCGCGTCATCTCGCGAGACGCGAGACTAGCTGTGAACGCGCACGCGCGTTCACAGCGGTGCGCGTCTCGGCAGTTATACTGCAGCCTGCCAGCAATGATCAATCGCTGGCAGGCTGTAGATGCTAAATAAATCGCATCAAAGATGTATATCAGACGCTGTTTTGTTAACAGCGTCTGATATACCTGCTACCTGGTCCTCTGGTGGTCCCATTTGCTGGGATCGACCACCAGAGGACCAGTTAGCTATGTAAAGTTGCACCAGCACTACCCCCACCCCCGTCTCTTATTAACCCCTTGTTAACCCCATATAGACTCCCTGATCATCCCTCTGTCACTGATCACCACCAAATGAAAGCTCTATTAGTGAGAAGAAAAGGAGGTAAAATTCATTTGGGTGGTAAGTTGCATGACGGAGCAATAAATGGTGAAAATAGCGTAGTGCAGAATTGTAAAAAGTGGCCTGGTCATTAAGGGTGTTTAAGCTAGGGGGGCTAAGGTGGTTAAAGCGCATGCGTACAACATTATTCATCATGCGATACCTCCCGCGAGGTTAGCGCCAGTGAGAAGCTGACGTCAACATCGCGTGAAAGACGCGATCAACATGCAAACTGCAAAGCCCACTTACATGGCTGAATAGCCCATACATGTAAAGAGCGCATGTCTTATTTACCCTGGGAACACACCTGAGCGTTTTTCAGCGCGTTCATACGCGCTGAAAAACGCTCAACATGTGAAAAGCCATGCATCCCTATGTGCATGGTTCACATGTCGGCGTTTTACAGCGCGGACGAACGCGCTGTAAAACGCCCTGCCCGGTCGTGTCGGCTGCCGTGACTATCGCGCGGCAGCACGCGCGATCCAACCCATAGGCTATTATGGGAGCGCGCATATGACGCGCGCTCCCATAAAACAGCCACTTGGCGGCTGAAGCGCGCGTCATATGCGCGTCATAGGCGCGCCCTGGGAACACGCGAAGTGTGTTCCCAGCCTTAAACTAATACCGCCCACATTCAGCATTACGTTGTTAGAATAAAACAATATCTAACGTGTGATTCTACCCATGTGGTCTATGTGTTATCCTGCCCATGTAACCTTTGGTACGTGGGCTAGACCACATGGGATATGAAGACACGTTTGAATAACCACAGATATTCTATCAGAAAACAAAAAATGGATCTTCCCGTATCCAAACATTTTAAAGAAGCTGGACATATGGAAAAAGACCTGAGATTCAGGATTATTGAACAAATTACTGTCTCGCGCAGAGGTGGTGACAGAGTTACAGCGTTAAAAAGAAGAGAACTCTTTTCGATCTTCACATTGCAGACCCTGAATCCTAGGGGTCTCAATCTGGAGTTCAAAATAGGGTGATGAGAGAGTGCTTCACTCATGTGCCATGATGATCTATCTTCTTTATCGGACTGGTGTAATATGGATTTAGTTTGGTCTTTTGCTGACATGATTTGTAATTTTCTTTTTTTCATTGTTTATAGATTGTTTCTCAAGTGATATTAATTGGAAACTCTCGCTGGACTTTGTACGGATCCATGATCAACGTTCCCATGGACATATATAAATATTGCCTGCAACTGCATGTATTATGCCGCTTCATGATATTTTGGTTCCACTGATAGGGGCACTTATCTTTTGGTGGTCACTTCTGCTGAAGTAAATTAGACCCGCCTGGTGTGTAATGTAATTTTGATGTTTTAGGGCCAGTATATGGGTGACATGGCACTTCACCATAATCGGTGGTTTGCCTGGTCCCGTGTTGTATATAAGGTGACCCTTTGGTTGTGATTGATGGGCTCCACACTCTCCACATGAAATGTGGAGCGTGTATCTTGGCATAAGGAGACATTGCTGGGACGCGCTGCGCTTTGCCTGTGTCTCCTAGCAACCTGGGTTTACCAACAACAGGATGGCCAGCATGAATGGGTGAGTAATGTGACGCTGAATTTGGGCGGTATTAGTTTAACCCCTTAAGGACACGGCCCTATTTCACCTTAAGGACCAGGCCATTTTTTCAAAATCTGACCATTGTCACTTTATGTGGTGATAACTTTAAAACGCTTTTTCTTATCCAGGCCATTCTGAGATTGTTTTTTCGTCACATATTGTACTTCATGACAGTGGTAAAATGAAGTTGAAAAATTTCATTTTTATTTATAAAAAAATACCAAATTTACCAAAAATTTTGAAAAATTTGCAATTTTCCATGTTTCAATTTCTCTACTTCTATAATACATAGTAATACTGCCAAAAAAAGTTATTGATTTACATTCCCCATATGTCTACTTAATGTATCGATCATTTTGGGAATGCCATTTTATTTTTTGGGGACGTTACAAGGCTTAGAAGTTTAGAAGCAAATCTTGAAATTTTTCAGAAATTTTCAAAAACCCACTTTTTAGGGACCAGTTCAGGTCTGAAGTCACTTTGTGAGGCTTACATAATAGAAACCAGCCAAAAATTACCACATTCTAGAAACTACACCCCTCAAGGTATTCAAAACTGATTTTACAAACGTCATTAACCCTTTAGGTTTTCCACAAGAGTTAATGGCAAATGGAGATAAAATTTCAGAATTTCGATTTTTGAAAAATTTTCCGTTTGAATCCATTTTTTCCAGTAACAAAGCAAGGGTTAACAGCCAAACAAAACTCAATTTTTATTGCCCCGATTCTGTAGTTTTCAGAAACACCCTATATGTGGTCGTAAACTGCTGTATGGCCAAACTGCAGGGCGCAGAAGGAAAGGAGCGCCATATGGTTTTTGGAAGGCAGATTTTGCTGGACTGGATTTTTGACACCATGTCCCATTTGAAGCCCCCGATGCACCCCTAGAGTAGAAACTCCATAAAAGTGACTCCATCTAAGAAACTACGCCCCTCAAGGTATTCAAAACCAGTTTTACAAACTTTGTTAACCCTTTAGGTGTTCCACAAGAGTTATTGGCAAATGGAGATGAAATTTCGAATTTCTATTTTTGTTACCTTGTCTCAAAAAAGTGTAATATAGAGCAACCAAAAATCATGTTTACCCTAGAATAGTACCAACAAAACTGACACCTTATCCCGTAGTTTCCAAAATGGGGTCACTTTTTTGGAGTTTCTACTGTAGGGGTGCATCAGGGGGCTTCAAATGAGACATAGTGTCAAAAACCAGTCCAGCAAAATCTGCCTTCCAAAAACCATATGGCGTTCCCTTCCTTCTGTGCCCTGCCGTTTGGCCATACAGTAGTTTACGACCACATATGGGGTGTTTGTGCAAACAAGAGAATCAGGGCAATAAATATTGAGTTTTGTTTGGCTGTTAACCCTTGCTTTGTTACTGCAAAATGGATTAAAATGGAAAATTTGCAAAAAAAATAGCAGTTTTGGGACTGTTTTTATTTTTTGTTATTTACATAGTTGAACTGATAGGTTAGATTGTGTGCTATTTCTATAGAGCAGGTTGTTACGGACGCGACAATACCAAATATGACTACTTTTTGGGGTTTTTTGTTTCAGTTTTACAAAATAAAGCATTTTTGAAAATAATTTTTTTTTTGTGTCTCCACATTCTGAAAGCCATAGTTTTATTTTATTTTTTTGGGCGACTGTGTTATGTAGGGGCTCATTTTTTGCGGGATGAGATGGCCATTTGATTGGCACCATCTTGGCGTGCATATGACATTTTGGTCGCTTGCTATGACACTTTTTGTGATGTAAGGTGACAAAAATGGCTTTTGACACTTTTTTTTTTTCTTTTTTTTGCTGTGTTCAGCTGAGGGGTTAGGTCATGTGTTATTTATATAGATCAGGTTGTGACGGACGCGGCGATACATAATATGTATACTTTTTATTTATTTATATAAGTTTTACACAATAATATCATTTTATAAAACAAAAAAAAATCATGTTTTAGTGTCTCCATAGTTTGAGAGCCATATATATATATATTTTTTTTGGGCGATTGTCCTAGGTAGGGGCTCATTTTTTGCGGGATGAGATGGCGGTTCGAATGGTACTATCTTGGGGTGCATATGACTTTTTGATCGCTTACTATTACACTTTTTGTGATGTAAGGTGACAAAAAAATGGCTTGTTTGACAACGTTTTTATTTTTTTTGTTTACGGCGTTCATCTGAGGGGTTAGGTCATGTTATATTTTTATAGAGCAGGTCCTTACGGACGCTGCGATACATAATATGTATACCTTTTTTTATTTATTTTGGTTTTACACAATAATATCCTTTTTGAATGAAAAAACATGTTTTAGTATCTCCATAGTCTGAGAGCCATATATTTTTCAGTTTTTAGGCAATTGTCTCAGGTTGGGTATAATTTTTGCGGGATGAGGTGACGGTTAGATTGGCACTATTTGGGGGTCATATGACTTTTTGATCGCTTGCTATTACACTTTTTGTGATGTAAGGTGTCAAAAAATGGCTTTTTGACAAAGTTTTTATTATTTTTTTACAGTGTTTACTTGAGGGGTTAGGTCATGTGATATTTTTATAGAGCAGATTCTTACGGACGTGGAGATACCCAATATGTCTACTTTTTAATTTTTTTTTACATTTAACACTAAAAGCATTTTTGAAACAAAAAATCATGTTTTAGTCTGAGAGGCATAGTTTTTTTATTTTTGGCCAATTGTTTTAGGTAGGGGCTCTGTTTTTGCGGGATGAGATGGCGGTTTGATTGGTACTATTTTGGGAGGCAAACGCCTTTTTGATCGCTTTGTATTACACTTTTAGTGATGTAATGTGCCAAAAATGGCTTATTTACACCATTTTTTTTTTTTTTATGGCGTTCACCTGAGGAGTTCAGTCATGTGATATTTTTATAGAGCAGGTTTTTACGGACGCGCGATACCTAATATGTGTAGTGTATTTTATTTTTTTAATTTTTATTCAGTGATATGTGTTTTTTTCATTTTTACTTTTTTTCACTTTTTTACATTTTTTTGACCCAGACCCACTTGGTTCTGAAAGATCCAGTGGATCTGGTGTTCAGAGTAATACAGTACAGTACACTATATAGTGCACTGTACTGTATTTTGTACTTTAGAAAGTCTGAATAGACCTTTAGCAGGTCTATTCAGACTTTCAGCACCATGGAGAGCAGGACGCTTCTGAAAGCGCCCTGTCTCCATGGCAACCATCACCCGCTGCCATAACTGGGCAGGGGGTGATGGATGGGGAGGGAGTGGAGCTCCCTCCTCTGCGATCCCATCCTGTTGGGGGCTGCAAAGGCACAGCAGCCCCCGATGGGAGAGGGAGGGAGCGCTCCTCCTGTTAACCCTTCCATACCGCGGTCCGTACGGACCGCGGTACGGAAGGGGTTAAACAGCTGGCATCTGCAGCACAGATGCCAGCCGTTTCTATCAGAGTGTCAGCAATGTGCTGGCACTCTGATAGAACCACTAGACACCAGGGATAGATTACAGAAGAGGCGGGCGGGGGATCGCATCGCGATCCCGCCCGCCGCACCGCCCGCCTCCCGCCGCCCGCAACCACCCCCTGCACCCCCGCAGCCACAATATGATTGGGGGCTGCAGGGGGTTAAAAACAGTTTGGGGGCATTAACTTCTGATCCCGCGGTCATAGACCGCGGGATCAGAGATCGCACAGAGCGCTGCAAACCGCAGGTCTGAATTGACCTGCGGTTTGCAGTGATCGCCCATATGGGGGGGTCACAGGACCCCCCTGGGCATTGTTACAAGGTACCTGCTGAATGATTTCAGCAGGTACCTTGTTCCGATCACTGCCAGCTGAGCAGCAGTGATCGGAACAACTCATGACGTACCGGTACGTCATGTGTCCTTAAGGACTCGGGAAACATGCCGTACCTGTACGTCATGTGTCCCAAAAGGGTTAAATGAGACATGCGCTCTTTACATGTTCGGCCATGTTTGAAGTGGGCTTTGCAGTTTGCATGTTGATCGCGTCTCTCACACGATGTTGACGTCCACTTCCCACTGGCGCAGACCTCGCGGGAGGTATCGCATGATGAATAATGTTGTACGCATGCGCTGTAACACACATGGGACGCTGACCTGGATACTCCGTACATTATCGCATGTGAGATTGCGTATGTTTTTAATTACACTAATTGATTTCACCTTTATGTTTATGGGCACTAATTGTTGACTATGGTATAGTCAAATAATAACATTTTCTATGTACAAGCACTTTATTGTAATTGTATAATTAGCACTTTAATTGTTGTTTCCTTATACACACTGCTTCAGTTATTTCTGGTGAAAGTGTATAGGGTCGTATTTCAGTACTACAAGAAAAATATACACTCACTTCACTCTTTAATTGTTTTCTGGTTAAAGTGTATAGTGGCCATTTTCTGTCCAACAAGAAATATATATTCTCTGGTCACTTCTGCAGTTATTTCTGGTGAAAGCGTATAGGGGGGAATTTGAGTACTACAAGAAAAATATATTCTCACTACACTGTTACAGTTATATATGGTGAAACCTTTACTGTCGTATTGCAGTGGAAAATGAAATATACATTCGCCATTCACTGCTGCACTTATATTTTGAAAAACCTTTAGTGACGTATATCTGTAGAAAAATAAATACACACTCGCCGCTGCACTTCTATCTTGAAAAACCTCTATTGACATATAGCAGTAGAAAAATAAAAATATATTCAGCGTTCCCTATTGCAGTTATATGTGATAAAGCCTTTAGTGTCGTATTTTTGTAGAAAAATAAAGATATATTCAGCGTTTGTTCTGTAATTATATGTGGGAAACGTCCATAAGAGCGGTGCACCAATACAGGTGAATACACTATACACTAACCCTGCACAAAGATACAACTTATGCACACCAGCCCGCATCTTTCTGCGGTATTGCTTACTGGACACTATGAGGACTTTTCTGCAGTACAGAAACCGCACAAGGACCGCTTCTCGGTCTTCCAGTGTGGACCTACTTCCTCCGCTACGTCCGGTTCTCTTCAGATCACTCTGCCTTAGGCACCATTTGTTTTTTTAAACTGACAGACAGCCTATTACCCTCTGTTGAAAAGCCTTTATTGGCGTATATACGTAGAAAAAGAAAAATTATACTCGGTGTTCACTGTTAGGCCCCTTTCACACGGGCGAGTTTTCCGCGCGGGTGCAATGCGTGAGGAGGACGCATTGCACCTGCACTGAATCCTGACCCATTCATTTCTATGGGGCTGTGCACATGAGCGGTGATTTTCACGCATCACTTCTGCGTTGCGTCAAAATCGCAGCATGCTCTATATTGTGCATTTTTCATAGAAGTGAATGGGGCTGCGGGAAAATCGCAAGCATCCGCAAGCAAGTGCAGATGCGTTGCGATTTTCCCGCATGGTTGCTTAGCAACGGGACCCGATCTCTATTATTTTCCCTTATAACATGGTTATAGGGGAAATAATAGCATTCTTAATAAAGAATGCATTGTAAAATGAAGTGGAAGGGGTTAAAAATAATAAAAGTTAACTTACCTTAGCCACTGATGGTGATGGACCATGTGATTGGACCATGTGATGTGACGTCATCACAGGTCCTTTAGATCTTAGCTGATGCAGGGAAAGAGAGGAGAGATCGCAACTACGAGATCAAGTGGCTAAGTTAAGTTAACTTTTATTATTTTTTAACCCCTTCCACTTCATTTTACAATGCATTCTTTATTAAGAATGCTATTATTTCCCCTTATAACCATGTTATAAGGGAAAATAATCATTTCTCCAGAAGACCCGAAACCGGACTTCAGTGATGAAGTCCGGCTTCGGGTTGGGTACCAATCATGGCGATTTTTCTCACGCGCGTGCAAAACGCGTTACAAACGTTTGCACCCGCGCAAGAAAAACGCGCATATTCCCGCAACGCACCCGCCTCTTATCCGGGCGTCAAACATGACGACCGTGTGAAAGAGGCCTCACCGTTGTATGTGGTAAAGCCTGTAGAAGCATATATTAGTAGAAAAAGAAAGATAGTCGGCGATCAGCGCTGCACTTATAAGCGGTAAAATCTTTTTTGAAGTATTTCATTGGAAAAAAATCTTGTATTCTGCATTAAGCGCTTCACTTATCTGTGGTAAAATCTGTTTTTTAAATATTTCTGTGGAACAAATTATTGTATTCAGCATGAAGCGCTGCACTTATATGCGGTAAAATCTCTATTGAAATATTTCGGTGGAACAAAATCTTGTATTCAGCATGAAGTGCTGCACTTATATGCGGTAAAATCTTTTTTGAATTATTTAGGTGGAAATACAAATTTCCACCTCCTCCATTAACTTCCTCATCTCTTCATTAACATCAGGCACACTTACTCACTTACTTTACTAAACCCCTCCAGCCCCCCCCCCCCCCTCACTATATATAGGTGCCAGCACCACCTTGGAGCGATTAAAGGTCAATGATACTGCAAGCCAGCATTGTAACTCAATACATTTAATATGACATTTAACAAGAGTTTTAAAGTGCCCACATATAGCACATAGTGGGACAATGCATCAAGATGAATCAGCTGTTGATCAGCCAGGATTTCCACACACCAATGTCTGATTCATTAGGCTAGATTAGGCATCCTTAAACTGCGGCCCTCCAGCTGTTGTAAAACTACAACTCCCACAATGCCCTGCTGCAGGCTGATACCTGTAGGCTGTTCGGGCATGCTGGGAGTTGTAGTTTTGCAACAGCTGGAGGGCCGCAGTTTGAGGATGCCTGGGCTAGATCATCCATGGTGCCACACAAACATTTTGACAAAAGAGACCAGTTTCTTCTGGCTACCAGCCTCAGCTACTATTTTGATGCTGTTACCCGCCTGATGCCACACATCTGATGCCAAGTTTCTCCTTCTCTCACCCACCATTTTTAGCAGGTACTAATATTGCCACCCACCTCCACAGTATGTCAACTTGCCACTCTGTGGCCTCCTGATGCTGTCACCCCCTCCAGACTCTGTCATTGTGCCACTCTGTGGCCTCCTGATGCTGCCACCCCCTCCAGACTCTGTCATTGTGCCACTCTGTGGACTCCTCCTGATGCTGCTGCTGCCGACACCTCCACACTCTGTCATTGTGCCACTCTGAGGCCTAATCATGCTGCTTTCACCTCCAGACTCTGTAATTGTGCCTCTCTGTGGTCTCCTCATAATGTTTCCAACGCCATACTCTGTCATTGTGCCACTCTGTGGCCTCCTACTGAAGCTGCTGCTGCTGCCGCCACCTCCACACTCTCTCATTGTGCCACTCTGTGGCCTATTCATGCTGCCACCACCTCCACGCTCTCTCATTGTGCCACTCTGTGATCTCCTCATGCTGCTGCCATCTCCAGACTCTGTCATTTTGCAACTCTGTGGCTTCCTCCTGATGCTGCTGCTTCTGCCGCTACCTCCAGACTCTGTCATTGGGCCGCTCTGTGGCCTACTTATGCTGCCGCCACCTCCAGACTCTGTAATTGTGCTGCTCTCTGGTCTCCTCATGCTGCTGCCACCTGCACACTCTGTCATTGTGCCACTCAGTGGCCTCCTCATACTGCTTCCACCACCAGACCCTGTCATTGGCCACTCTGTGGTCTCCTCATGCTGCATCCATCTCACCACTATGTCATAGGTCCACTCGGTGGACTTCTTATGCTGTTCCGACCCTCCCCTTCATGACTGGTCCTCTATTGTGGCTTTTGGCCTGGCTGACATCATCATTTATTTGACACTTCTTCTGATCTGTCAGAAGGAAGGAAAAACAAGACACACAACAGATCCTGTCTGTGTAGCAGCTTTAAGGCCTATATGGTCCCATCCAAAATGACTAATGATTTGGTAGCTAAAATTAGGAGTGGGCAGAAAGCACAGAAGACATGCAAATATTAGATCCTCTTTGTTTTTTTGCCTTTATCAATACTGATGGATTATTGAGCAAATGCTGACCGAATGAAGGACTATTCTTCACAGACAGGATCTGTTTTTTGTGGGTTATTGTTCTGACGGATCAGAGAATGGGGAAAATGACGTCAACACAAACTTACTGCTGACACTCACTTCTCTCTGTCAGGGGGCTCTACACTTATGTGTTTTAATAGAACAAGACATGTATGTGGAATCAGCTGACGAGAGTGTAATAGGAGTGCGCTTCTTCTTGATGCTAACATTGACCTGTAAGGCTGAGTTCATACTTGAGTTTCTTGGTCAGTTTTGGCCCCGTGACCACCCAAATAAGCGAAGTATGCAGTGATTATAAGAGTGACGCCTGTCATCTGCATGTCATACGGACTCACATATTATTTCACTACCAAAGCAGACTCCCTATGTGTGTTTCTGCAAGGCACAGTGTTCTACACCACTATAAAGGCTCTCACCAGCCAGGAAATAGCAGTTTCTTAATGTAATTCAACGCAAATATACTCGGATCGAAAAAAAAATCCTGGAAAAATTGGGCGAACTGGCAAATCAAATTGTTGAAACTTTTGCTCATCTCTAGTAATCGCACATATGCAGTGGTGCTCCAAGTACTGTCCAGGACAGGACCAAAGGTAACAGCTGAAAATAATTTACTTTCTGCTACTACACAACAATTTAAATTGACATAATTTACATTTTACACTACCCAAAAAACTAATATTCTTAATATTAGCAGCAGCAGGTAAGAGAAATCTGTGAAGGTTGTCAAATACTGCAGATAGGCAGGATTAGTTAAAGGGAATCTAGGCACCTTTCCACTGGTCAATTGCTCAGGAATCCAAGATCCTGGGGACAGATTCCCTTTAATACGTGTACAGGGTACTTCATCATACCCAGCCATGAGCACCATATCTTAAAATCACTTGTTGTCACATATGTTTGAGGTATGGTCATTTTTATAGACAAACAATAAATTATTCAACTCAACCTATGTGAACATTTAGAGTCAGTCGGCACATTACAGCTTTATTTGATTTGAAACAACATAATCTCCTTGAACTGAAAATGTTCCCTTGCCTGGTATTTAGCTTTGGTCTGCATGCTTTAGTAACATAGTAACAGATGTTTCATTTAAGTTTTTTTTTTTTTTTCAGCAAGACAAATTGCACTGAGGATTTGCTTAACTGATTGCATGCTAGTGACCCCAATCAAAGTTCTGCTGTATATTTAGAGAATTTTAAAAACAAAATATGTCTTAAGCGTATCTCAAAAATTCGATTCGACTAGCTTGCCGAATTTTCTGAAAAAATTTGCTTCAATCTGAATATATTTGCGGCGATTTGTGTTAAAAAATGGCTATTTCTGGGCTACAGAGAGCCTGTATAGTGGTATAGAACACTTTGCCTTGCAGTATCATGCATAGGAAATGTGCTGGGGTAGTGAAATAATACTGTCAGTGAGGATGACATGCAGATGACAGGCGTCGCTATTAGAATCACTGCACACTTCACTTATTTAGGCAGTCATGGAGCCAAAACTGACCATATAACTAAAGTATTAATTCAGTCTTACATGTCCATGTTAGTGTCCAGAAGGCTACAGAGTGGCAAAATGACAGAGTCTGGAGGTGGCAGCAGCATAAGGAGGCCACAGAGTGGCAAAATGACACAGTGTGGAGTTCGCAGCTGTATGAGAAGGCAACAGAGTGGCACAATGACAGAGTCTGTAGGTGGCAGCAGCATGAGTAGGCCACAGAGTGGCAAGGTGACATAGTGTGGACAAAAGACTGTGGGCACAGATTGTTGAGAAAGATGCAGAAGGAAAGTTATCTGTAGAGCTATACGATGGTAACCTGCAGATTAATGCAGCCCTCAAAAGCAAGTTGGGTTTGTCGGTTCCCAAACCTAAATTAGATTGGGGGGCGGGTGATCAGTCCAAGACCTTCAAGCAGCAGCAGCATGATACCACAGATTGGCAAGGTGACATAGTTTGTAGATGACAGCAGCATGATAACACAGATTGGCAAGGTGACATAGTGTGTAGATGGCAGCAACAGCAGCAGCATGATGACACAGTTGGCAAGGTGACATAATGTGGAGATGGCAGCATGAGTAGGCCACAAAGTGGCAAGGTGACATCGTGTGGAGATGGCAGCAGCAGCACGATAACACAGATTGGCAAGGTGACATAGTGTGTAGATGGCAGCATGAGTAGGCCACAAAGTGGCAAGGTGACATAGTGTGGAAATGACTGCAGCAGCATGATACGACAGATTGGCAAAGTGGCATAGTGTGGAGATGGCAGCAACAGCAGCAGCATGGTAACACAGATTGGCAAGGTGACAGAGTGTGGAGATGGCAGCATGAGTAGGACACAAAGTGGCAAGGTGACATAGTGTGGAGGTGAGTGGAAATACTAATACTTGCTGAAGATGGTGGGTGAAAGAAGGAGCACTTGGCATCAGATGTTTGCCATCAGGCGGGTAATAGCATCAGAATAGTGTAGCATCCCGGGGTAAGGGAGAGAGAGGGATGCCAGTGAGGGAGAGGCAGACACGTGGGTCCTCTGGGGCACACTCTAAATTCAGGGACACAAGCCGGGTGTTAGGTGAGTTGCCCTTGGTGTTGTGATTTAACGTGCCTATGGCCAGGTCCCATACAGTTTGTGACGCCAGTGGCGGTAACGGTGGCACACCGATTGACAGTGGGAATAATGGAGGCGCAGACACTTGAGGTGAAACAGAACTCTTCTTTACTGAACAATGGCAACGTCATACACACTCCTTGTAGTTCCACAGAAGACAATTGGTATACAGTAGGCTTCACAGTAGTAATGGCAGGTATAACGTGGCAAGGTTACACAGAGGGTTAAATAGACTCAAAGTACAGGCTGCTTTCCTCAGGATCCTGACTGGTAAAACTTCCAAGGCCTATATGCCTAATTGCTGGCTTTATCCTTGGGGAAAACTGAAGTACCTCCTCTGATCTGTAATATCCTCTTGCACTCACTTTCTCTCTGCCTCTCAGCTTGACTCTAGCTGGACTGGGTAATGGCACTGCTGGGTTTCTCTCTGCTGATTGCAGGACTCAGGAGGGAACCTTCTCCTGGACTCAGGACTCTCTCCTGGAGGGAATACTCAGGACTCTCTCCTGGAAGGTGGTTCCTTTGACACATGGCCTGGACTGGGATAGCTCCATTCTTAGACTGACTGCACAGGAGCTGACATTGCCCTCACAGGCTCAGGGCATGCACTGCACTCTCTCAGGCTCCAGGGCCTGGACTCTCTCTATCCCCTGCCTGGGCCTAGCTATATAAACTAGGGGCTCCCTAGCTCCCTCTACTGTCTGGGAGGCTAAACTACACCCCTAGCAGGCCTATACACAGAAACACATGACAATGCAGGGTATAACAGTGCATGAAATGACAAAATACCACTATCCCCACATGATGGGGAACAACGTGACCATTGTGACCCCTTAGTAGTGCCCACCATTACATAGTAGTCAGAAGAAAACAGTCTCTTTTGTCAAAATGTTGGTGTGGCACCATGAATGATCAAGCCTGATGCATCAGGCATTGGTGTGTGGAAATCCTGGCTGATCCACGCCTGAATCATCTTGATGCAATGTCCCATGCATATGTGCATTATTTAGCTACTTTAAACTCTTGCTAAATGTCATAGCATGTGGTATCATGCTGTAGTTCCCTTTAACAGGCTGGCGGTGTTATTTACCTTTATTTGCTCCTAGGTGGTGCTGGCACCACTTATATATATAGCAGGGGGGGTGTAAAGTTAGTGTGTCCAATGTTAATGAAAAGATGAGGAAGTTAATGGAGGAGGTGGAATTTTTTTTTTTCCGCCAAAATATTTCAATTGAGATTTTACCGCATATAAATGCAGCACTTAATGCAGAATACAAGATTTTTAACACCAAAATATTTCAATAAAGATTTTACCACACATCAGTGCAGCCCTTAACGCAGAATAGAAGATTTTTACTGCCAAAATATTTCAATAGAGATGTTCTGTTTCAGTATCTTGCATTGTGTATTGGTATGCTCCTCTCTTCTCCTCCCCCATCTGTTTCAGCTTCTAGTTGGTTCAGTCTAGCCACTTCCTGTTTTACCTGTCATGCATTGCTGTTTGTGTGTGCTCTGACTCTGAGGAGAATCTGAGGAGAATCTGAGGACAATCTGTGTAGTATCTCATCTTCTTATCAAGGAGAATATTAGAGGCATAATTCTTTTACCATCTGGATTTCCTGCATATCATTGTAATACAATCTCCGGATTAAAAACTACTTGATTAACTCCTGAGTGTCTGATGCATAAACTGTAAGTGGAGAATGTCTGATTCAACAAGTCACCTCACAGATGCGTGATTGTATAAGGCTCACAATTCAAAACGGCACAGTAAAAGAATTGTCTTAGTACTCTCCTTCTCCCGCTAAGTAAAGAATATTCTCCTCCTCCAAGTAATACCCATCATCATTTGTCTCCTGTTATGCTAAAGTGGAGGGTAAGATCTTATACTGCTCAGTACTGCATTCACTAGGATCGCAGAAGCTTTTAGCAATTTCAGTATCATACCGGCTAGGAACTGCATTCAGCCTGTTTTCTGAGGTAAATATCGTCTGCCTGCTGTAAGCTATTAAAAGACTGAACCACCACAAGAGGTCACTGTTGTGTTACAGATGGAAATGCAGGACACAGCTAGAAGGATTTCTAAGCCCTCATTAAAACTAACTAACAAAATTGAAATATACAATAATTTATCTACTTTGTGGGAAAAGACTGCAGCACATGGATCAGGGTATAACGAAGATCAATTAAAGGCCATGTGTACAAAATTGAATAAAACCTATGATAGTTTTAAGAGACTGTCTGAAAAATATTCTTCTCTGTTATCAAGTCTCAACTCAGAGGAATTCATCCTAGAATTAAAGACCCACACTGCACTTGATTATGAAAGATAAGGCACATTTATGGCAGTCAAGTCAATGCTAGAGGACAAGATATCACAACAATATGAAACTGCGTCCCGCCATTCTAACCTTTCAAGACACTCCAAGGCTTCATCCTGTTCCTCGAAATCTATTGCTCAGTCCTCATCGCTAAGGTCTTGCTCACAGCACTCTTCACTGAGTACCTCACTGGTGTTGGCACGCGCAAAAGCGGAAGCAGCAAAGGTACAAGCTCACTGCATTAAAAAGGAAGCAGCCATTAAGGCACAAGTCGCAGAGACACAAGCCCTATCCCAAGCTCATCAAGCAGCTATACAAGCCCAATCTCAAGCTAATCAAGCAGCTATACAGGCTCAGGTGCAAGCTATACAGGCCCAATCTCAAGCTAATCAAGCAGCTATACAGGCTCAGGCGCAAGCTATACAAGCCCAATCTCAAGCTAATCAAGCAGCTATACAGGCTCAGGCGCAAGCGACCAAAGCCACGGCTGAAGCTGAGTTGGAGGTCCTTCAGAAGGAAGGGGAAGAAGCAGCAGCCATGGCTGAACTCAGAGTTCTTGAAGAAGCTGCTGAAGAAGAAGAAGCTTATCATCCTATGTCAAAGATATCCAATGACTCAGAAGGCCGTACCCTGCAATTCGTCCTAGACCAAAGCAAAGTCAATGCATTTGCACCAGAAGATTTGGGCTCTGCACACCAGCCTGCTGAACTCATGTGAATAGAAAAAGAGGCAGCTGATAACTATACAGTTGACCCCAGTCCAGTGGACATTGCTCTTTCTTTCAAACCTCTGGCACCTTACACAGTATTTCAGGCACCATTAGAGACCAAGCCGCTTCAAGCTCATCAAATCACATTAAAATCTCCTGAGACTAGTTACATAGCAACCTAGATGCTGGCGCCAACATTACCAGATGTGAAGCCTTCATTTATGCTCAACCCAGCTGCCACTCCATTCCATCTTCCAACCCCCAAACATAGGGTATCAGATGGTGCCAACAACACCAGCGAGGGAGAAGTTCCCATCTCCATGATGCAGGAAAGAAATAACGCTAAGTACCTCACTCTCAGAGACCTCATCAGTAGTAGCCTTACGAACTTTGATGATCGGCCAGAGAACTATAGAAGTTGGAAGGCCACTTTCAGGACAACAGTTCAAACCCTTGGTGTACTGCCATTGCAAGAACTTGATTTACTAATTAGATGGCTAGGTCCATGGTCGTCAAACTGTGTTAAGAGACTCAAAACCGTTCATATCTATGAACCAGTCAAAGGCCTTTGTTTCGCATGGGAAAGATTAGAGCAGACATACGGCGGCTCATAAGTAGTTGAACGTGCCTTATTTAAACGACTATACGACTTTCCTGGATTATCCAATAGAGGCCGCCAAGGGTTCCAGGAATTAAGCAAACTACTTCTTGAGTTTGAAATCGTCAAGGGAGACCCGCAGCTACCAGGTCTCAGCTTTCTTGATATCTCCCATGGTGTGGGCCTGATCGTGGAGAAATTACCCCTCAATATTCAAGACCAATGGGAAACAACAGGTTAAAAATACAAGGAGCAACATCGTGTTCTCTTTCCACCATTTCCATTTTCTTCTGTAAGTTCATGAAGGACTTAGCTAGAGCTAAAAACGATCTGAGCTTCAACACCTTGGGAACCAACATCTTTGGCTCTACTAAACAGAGACACGAGACTTTCAGTCCTAGACAGGGGGGCCCTAAAGTTCTAATTTCAGTAAAAAAAAACAGGGGTTGTGCCCACTACTAACAATGGAAATAAAAGCCCCAAGGAACCCGATCATCATTGCCCTATCCATGATAAACCACATCTTTTAAGGAAATGCCGTGTCTTCATAGCAAAGCCCTTTAAGGAACGTAAGGAGTTGCTAAGGAGCCATAATATCTGCTTCAGATGCTGTGCATCCACTGAGCACTTCACCAGAGACTGTAAGGTTCCAGTCAAGTGTTCTGAATGTAATAGTGATCTACATATGTCCGCTGTTCATCCGGGACCAATCAGGCGGTACCTAGAACCAGTTAACTGGCACAAGCATCATTCTGATCAAGGCGGGGAGAGTCATGGCAGGGAGAGTGCCGACCGACCAACCACTACCGTCATGCCCACATGCACAAAGGTATGTGGAGAAGGACTTGTGTGCGGTTAAGTCTTGTTCTAAGATTTGCCTCGTGGATGTGTTTCCTACTGCACAACCAGAGAAGACCATAAGAATGTATGCTATTCTAGATGACCAAAGTAATCATTCCCTAGCTAGCCCTAAGTTCTTTGATCTGTTCAGGATAGAGGGAGAAACTAAATCCTACACCCTAGGAACATGCTCTGGTCTTGTGACAACCTCTGGAAGAAGAGCAAATGGTTTCACCTTGAAGCCCATCAAAGGAGATTAGAAACTCTCTCTTCCAACCCTTATTGAGTGTGACAAATTGCTGGACACAAGGGATGAGATTCCCACACCTGAAGCCGCACAGCATCACCCTTAACTCAGAAACATAGCCAGAGAGATTCCTCTCCTTGTTAACCATGCCGAGATCTTACTCTTGCTAGTTAGAGACATTCTTGAGCTCATAAGGTCCTTGAACTTCGCAATGGCCCTTTCAACGCTCCATATGCCCAGAAACTTGCAGTGGATTGGATCATCATGGGTGATGTATGTCTGGACAGAACCCGCAGACCCTGCCAAGTACACTCCTTCAGAACTGATGTATTAATAGGGGGGCAAACTTCTTACTTCAGACAGTGTCCTAACCACTACTATGTGCAAGATATGCCTTGCCCAAATATTCTAAAAACATCGGAAAGCAGCTTAAATCCCAAGGAGTCAGCTGCAGAAGAATGTTCCTGGACAGAGGGGCAGCTTGTAGAAAGGCCTTCAGGATTTCGGTTGGAGCCCTCTTCAAGCCCTTCCCAGCTTTGCAGTCCTCACACAGTTTATCATAATGAATCCTACATCATCACTGACAACAAGCCTTCCGATTCATGTAGTTCTGATGAGATACAGCAGAAACTTGAGCCTTCCAGTCTACTGTTTGACAATGAGTTTAATTCTGTGAAGGAAGTATCTTCCGAACGTTCTATAAAGGAGGTTCCTTCAACAGAAGAAAGAGTTCATTTCAGATACTTTGCAAGAACCTTTAGTTCCATCTGCAGCTGTTGATTGCACTCAAGAGGATCACAGTTCATCCCAGTCTTCAACGGATGAGCACCTTCATATTGCTCAGCCTTTTCTGGAAACCACAGGGAAAAGTTCACCGCCAATGTCCATGACAAATATTGCATGTCAACAACCCAAGTCTGTATGTACAAAGACAGATCCTATTTCAGAAGTGAAAAGCAGATAAGAGCACTTGCGTTCATGATAAGAGATGAGCGAACTTTAAAAAAAAGTTCGGCGTTCGGGTTGTGGTAAACGCCGCATCCCGTTATAGATTCCGCTACTGCGGACTATCGCGGCATATGGAATCCATAAGGGGAGGCTTCCACGAACCCGAACTGTTGAACAGCCGAAGGACCTGGGGTGACGTCACCGTCATGTGATCAGGGCAAGGGGCGTGGCTCAGCACCAAAATATTTTAATAGAGATTTTACTGCCTATAAATGCAGCGCTTAACGCAGAATAGACGTAGCAGAGGAAGAAGGTACACGATAGAGGAGGGAGATGCGGACCTTGTCTGCTTTCTGTACTGCAGAATAGTCCCTGTAGTGTCGAGTAAGCAATAGTGCAGATAGATGCGGGCTGGTGTGAAGTATTTCGCATTTTTGTGCAGGGTTAGTGCCTAGTGTATTCACCTGTATTGGTGTATATAGTATGCTTTTTTTTAAAGAAACAAGGCCAATATGCCCTTTCACCAGAAATTACTGCAACTGAGCAGTGGGTATATATTACGCTTTTGTTTACAGAAAAACGCCGAATATATACTTTCATCAGAAATTACTGCAACTATGCAGTGGGTATATATTACGCTTTTATTTGTGAAACAACGCCACTATGCGCTTTCCACAGATATTACTGCAACAGAGCAGTGTGTATATATTACGCTTATTTTAAATAAACCAGGCCACTATGTGCTTTCAACAGAAATTACTGCAACAGAGCAGTGGATATACATTACATTTTTTTTGTGAAACAAGGCCACTATGCGCTTTCAACAGAAATTACTGCAACAGAGCAGTGTGCATATATTACGCTTATTTTAAATAAACTAGGCCACCATGTGCTTTCAACAGAAATTACTGCAACAGAGCAGTGTGTATATATTGCGCTTTTTTTAGTGAAACCAGGCCACTATGCGCTTTCAACAGAAATTACCTCAGCAGAGCTTTGTGTATATATTATGCCTTTTTTAAATAAACCAGGCCACTATGTGCTTTCAACAGAAATTACTGCAACAGAGCAGTGTGTATATATTACGCTTTTTTTAAATAAACCAGGCCACTATGTGCTTTCAACAGAAATTACTGCAACAGAGCAGTGTGTATATATTACATTTTTTTAGTGAAACAAGTCCACTATGCGCTTTCAACAGAAATCACTGCAACAGAGCAGTGTGTATATATTACGCTTATTTTAAATAAACAAGGCCACTATGTGTTTTCAACAGAAATTACTGCAACGAAGCAGTGTGTATATATTACGCTTATTTTAAATAAACTAGGCCACTATGTGCTTTCAACAGAAATTACTGCAACAGAGTAGTGTGTATATATTACACTTATTTTAGTGAAACACGGCCCCTATGCGCTTTTAACAGAAATTACTGCAACAGAGCAGTGTGTATATATTACACTTATTTTAGTGAAACAAGGCCACTATGCCCTTTTAACAGAAATTACTGCAATGGAGCAGTGAGTATATATTACGCTTATTTTAAATAAACTAGGCCACTATGTGCTTTCAACAGAAATTACTGTGAAAGAGCAGTGGGCATATATTATGCTTTTTTTAGTGAAACAAGGCCACTATGTGCTTTACACTTTTTTTACTGAAACAAGCCCATTGTGCGCCTTCACCAGAAATGACTGCAACTGTGCAGTGGGTATATATTACGCTTTTTTTTGTGAAACAGGGCAAATACACGCTTTCACCAGAAATTACTGCAAATGATTTTAGTGTGAATAACAACAAAAGCTACCTGCGTATATATTTCTTATATTGTATTGAAATAGGCCACTAAATGATATGAGCGCAGTTAACAGCAAAAGTTACTAGTGTATATACTTATCTTTTTTCACATATATAAAAGCCACTAAAAGCTTTTCAACAGAGCACTTACGTCCCAATAACTAATTGCTGGAATGACAGAGACTGGTATTATGAGACTATCTGGATCCCCATGTAATGTTTCACCGCACTTGCAAATCGCTAGTTTTCACAATGAGGAATTTACTATAATTCTCCCTACTAGCATCTGCACACATCTATCCCTGACTGTGAAATGATTCCTCCTCTCACTGTCCATTCCCTGCACTTGTAAATCGCTAGTTTTTACAATGAGGAATTTACTATAATTCTCCCTACTAGCATCTGCACACATCTATCCCTGACTGTGAAATGATTCCTCCTCTCACTGTCCATTCCCTGCACTTGTAATTTGCTAGTTTTCACAATGAGGAATTTACTATATTTCTTCTTACTAGCATCTGCACACATCTATCCCTGACTGTGAAATGATTCCTCCTCCCACTGTCGCTTTTTTCTTTTGTTTTTTTGGTTTAGCAATTCGTTTTTCTTTCACTGACACTCTCCCTAGCGCCTGCATTCACGTCTGTCCCTGAACAATGCACAAATGGCGGCATCTAAGATGTCAGCTGTATTTATAGGGCTGTGACATCACCGGCTGGCTGTCTGCTGATTGGCTGCATGCATGACACATGACGCCTTCCCAAAGTTCCTTGCCCCATGTCCTCACAAGTGTAGCCACCATTTTAGACGCCATTATAGGAAATAAATAAAGTGATTCGTTACCACAAAGCGCAATGAAATTTGCATTAGTTCAGGATCTAATTTTTCATCCGCACATGGTCGCACTGGTCTGATTTCTAGAGTGGTGTCCTGCACCACCCTGAAAACTGGGGCTGAAGCTAGATGAGTGTGTTTCTTGTGCTCTGGCAGCAGGTACAGTTTCACCGCACCCAGGGCCACGGCCTCTGCGTGCACCATCAGTAGCACAACCACTTCCCCGTCCCTTACTGCTCGCCTTGTGCATAATAAATGGCCTATATGTGCTTGCAAGTACGTCACATGTGAAGATTTTGTAAGTGTATGTGCAAATAAAGTTACCCAGAATGTCACAGATATTTTTAGGATGCGCATACGTTGAACAGGAGATGTAGCACAGATAATGTCTGTCACCACCGCCTAATAAAAAATTACACTGAATGAATGTCACTGATATTTAGGATGCACAAACGTTATACAGGAGGTATAGCGCAAGTAATGTCGCTGTCACCACCGGCTAATAAATAATTAAACTGAATGAATGTCACTGATATTAAGGATGCACAAACATTATACAGGAGGTATAGTGCAAGTAATGTCGCTGTCACCGCTGGCTATTGGCTAATAAAAAATTACACTGAATGAGTGTCACTGATATTTAGGATGTACACGTTATACAGGAGGTATAGCGCAATTAATGTCGTTGTCACCACCGCCTAATGAAAAATTGCACTGAATGATAAGCAAATGCTATACAGGAGATGTAGCGCAGGTAATGTAACTGTCTGCAGCGGACACCATCTACGAAAAAAGTACACTGGATGTCACAGATATTTTTAGGCTGCACACAGGTTAGACAGGAGATGTAGTGCAGATAATGTCGCTGTCTGCAGTGGCCAAACAATTGCATGCTGTTTAGCACAGGTTTGTTGTTGCCAGATACAACTATAGTCCTTAAAAGGACTTTTGCGTCTCTAACAAGTTATAGCAATTTAGCGCAGGTTGCGCTAAAAATATATATTGCTGGCACACACAATAGTCCTTAAAAGGACTTTTGGGTCTATAACAGGTATAAAAACTAAAATATTCCTATTTCAGTCCCTACACTTTCTCTCCCTTCTACTCTCCAGCTCTCCATGACTAAGACTGAGCCGAACACGTGGAACACGAGTTCCAGCCAGCCAATCACTGTAATGCCAGCAGCCAACATGGCTACGGCATTACAGTGAATGGCAGTACTTACCTGCACGTTTATTGCCTGTGTAGCAGCCAACAATCGTGCGGGGAGAGGAGATTCGAGAATCGCGCTCGAGCAAACGTGGCATTCGGCCGAACACTGCAATGTGCCGAGCATCATGATGCTCAAGCCAAATTATTGTTCGGCTGAGCATGCTCGCCCAACACTAAGCATATCCGATAAACGGCAAATGTGTGTGTATATATATATATATATATATATATATATATATAGAACTTCGTAAAAAGCCACGGCACATCCAGTTAATGAAAAAGAAATTTGATCTTTATTCACCCATCTAGCGACGTTTCGGTTCACTTGCTGGGACCCTTGTCAAGCTTGACAAGGGTCCCAGCAAGTGGACCGAAACGTCGCTAGATGGGTGAATAAAGATCACATTTCTTTTTCATTAACTGGATGTGCCGTGGCTTTTTACGAAGTTCTGTGTGTAACACCGAAGTCTGGGTGTGGGCCGCTGGCACTCCGCTATTCAGTTTGGTGTGCAGCCTGAATCTACAGCTGTGTATATATATATATATATATATATATATATTTAATACTAATACACGACAAAAAGGGCTTTAGAACATATAACTTCACAGATGAATGGCAAACAGCCCCTTATTTTTGTCCACTTATACACGACACACAAGGCTTTAGAATATATAACTGCACCGCTGATCGGCAAATACATTTTTCTTTTTTCCACTTATACACGACACAAAATGCTTTAAATTATATAACTGCACTGCTGATGGGCAAATATATTTGTCTTTTTTCCACTTATACTGTACACACCACAAAAGCCTTTAGAACCTATAACTACACCGATGAACTGCAAATATATATATTTTTTGCCACCAATACACAACAAAAAGGGCTGAATTTTCGCACTTCACCACACAACGGTTAATAAGCCCTTTTTTCCAACTAATACAAGCCAAAAAATACTTTAGAACATAGAAATATTTATTTGTAATAAACCCTGTTAATGGCTGTATCAAACATCACTTGCATGCAAATCACAAGAATGGTTTGCTGCAATTACAGAGCTTTATAATGGAAATTTGGGTCCCCAGTCAGTGCAGCAAGGTGTAATAGGATTGTTCCTATTATCTAGGCTGTATCCTCCCCTACTGAACCCTGTTCAACATAAATGCTGTGGAATGATTCCTCCCAATCCTTTCCCTACACCTTGAATAATCTTTCCCTGCACTTGTAAATCTTTTTTAGCACAATTAAGTTTTTTTTAACACTATCCCGAGTGCCTTCTGACATTTCTCCATGCACAAACTACATTGGTAAATGGCAGAATGCAAGATGGCTAAGGCTATTTAAAGGGCTGTGACATCACAGGGCTGGCTGGCTGCTGATTGGCTGCATGCATGGCATTATGGGTAGTGTTGAGCGAACAGTTCAAGCACAGTTCACATTTTCAAAAAAGTTCGGGTTCGGGTTCGTTGTTCGGCGATTACTTCCTGCTTTCTGAAGGGCTGCACAGCAGCCAATTAGCTAGCGTTTTACTTCTTGCCCTAAGAGCCCATCACAGTCATGCCTACTAATGGCATTGCTGTGATTGGCCAAGTGCAGCATGTGACCCAGCCTCTATTTAAGCTGGAGTCACGTATCGCCGCACGTCACACTGCTCTGATTAGTGTAGGGAGAGGACGCAGCTTCTGTGAAGGAGAGATTAGGCAGGAAAAAGTCAGCAACAGCACCTAATGAACTGATCGATCTACAGCTGTGAATGATTGAACTTCTGCTAGTTACTTGCTCACTGGTTTTTAGGCTGCACAGAGCGTTTTTCTGTCACTTATTGTCTGTGGTGATTGTCAGCCATTTTGTGACTTGTGGTGCACCAGAACAAGCTGCCACCAAGTCCATCAATCCATCAATACTAGTTTTTTTTTGCTATATCCTACATCAAGGGCTTGGCTGTGCTAATTGTCACCCCTAGAAACTCAGGATAGCAATTTCTATATTTTATTAAGGGGTTAACTACAATTGCCCAAATACCAATCCCCTAAATCTGGTGTTCCAGCTTTGGCTAGCCAAGTATAATACTGTCTGCTGTCTGGCAAAGGATAGACTATTTTCTGTGGTGAAATTCAATTGCCAAAATAGCAATACCATAAATCAGTGGTTTGAGCTGTGGCTGGGCAAGTTTCATAGTGTCCTGCAAAGGATATATTTTGTTGTGGGGTGAAATTCAATTGCCAAAATAGCAATACCCTGAATCTGGTGTCCCAGCTGTTGCAGGCCAAGTTTCATAGTGTTCGCAAAAACATATATTTTGTTCTGGGGTGAAATTCAATTGCCAAAATAGCAATACCATAAATCAGTGGTTTCTGCTGTGGCTGGCCAAGTTTCATAGTGTCCGCAAAAACATATATTTTGTTCTGGGGTGAAATTCAATTGCCAAAATAGCAATACCATAAATCAGTGGTTTGAGCTGTGGCTGGCCAAGATTCATAGTGTTCGCAAAAACATATATTTTGTTGTGGGGTGAAATTCAATTGCCAAAATAGCAATACCCTGAATCTGGTGTCCCAGCTGTTGTAGGCCAAGTTTCATAGTGTCCGCAAAAACATATATTTTGTTGTGGGGTGAAATTCAATTGCCAAAATAGCAATACCCTGAATCTGGTGTTCGAGCTGATGCAGGCCAATTGTAAATCTGTCCATAAAAGGATACCTTTCATCCAGGGCCTAAATACTAGCCCTAAAAGAGATATTCCCTTAAATCAGTGGTTACTGCTGTGCCTGGATTAGTGTAATACGCTACATAAATAAATAGGCAGATAGTGTTAGGTGCCTGTAAAAAAAGGCCTGAATTTGAAATCAATACATTGGCCCAAATATTTTATTTCTTATTGTGGTGCTTGGTGAACGGTAACAATGAGGAAAACATCTAGTAAGGGACGCGGACGCGGTCGTGGTAGTGTTAGTGTACCCGCTTGTGCTGGGAAAGGACGTGGCCATTCTGCCACAGCCACACGTCCTAGTGAACCAACTACCTCAGGTTCCAGTACCCGCCAGAATTTACAGCGATATTTGGTGGGGCCCAATGCCGTTCTAAGGATGGTAAGGCCTGAGCAGGTACAGGCGCTAGTCAATTGGGTGTCCGACAGTGGATCCAGCATGTTCACAACATTATCTCCCACCCAGTCTTCTGCAGAAAGCTCACAGGTGGCACCTGAAAACCAAGCCCATCAGTCTGTCACATCACCCTCATGCATATCAGGGAAACTGTCTGAGCCTCAAGTTATGCAGCAGTCTCTTATGCTGTTTGAAGACTCTGCTGGCAGGGTTTCCCAAGGGAATCCACCTAGCCCTTCCCCAGTGGTGGAAGACATAGAATGCACTGATGCACAACCACTGATGTTTCCTGATGATGAGGACATGGGAATATCATCTCATCGCAGTCCGCACGTCTCTGATGATGACGAAACACAAGTGCCAACTGCGGCGTCTTTCTGCAGTGTGCAGACCGAACAGGAGGTCAGGGAGGAAGACTGTGTGAAAGACGATGCAGGGGACGATGAGGTCCTAGACCCCACATGGAATGAAGGTCGTGCCACTGACTTTCATAGTTCAGAGGAAGAGGCAGTGGTGAGACCGAGCCAACAGCGAAGCAAAAGAGGGAGCAGGGGGCAAAAGCAGAACAGCCAACTCCAAGAGAGTTCGCCTGCTACTGGCCACCGCCACCAGGGACCGAGCACCCCAAAGGCAGCTTCAAGGAGTTCCCTGGCATGGCACTTCTTTAAACAATGTGCTGATGTCAAGATCCGAGTGGTTTGCACGCTGTGCCATCAGAGCCTGAACCGAGGCATTAACGTTCTGAACCTTAGCACAACCTGCATGACCAGGCATCTACATGCAAAGCATGAACTGCAGTGGAGTAAACAACTTAAAAGCAAGGAACTCACTCTGGCTCCCCCTGCTCCCTCTTCTGCTGCTGCCTCGGCCTCTTCCTCCGCCTCGGGAGGAATGTTGGCACCTGCCGCCCACCAAACAGAGGATGTGCCACCGACACCACCACCTGAGTCACCAAGCATCTCCACCATGTCACACGGCAGCGTTCAGCTCTCCATCTCACAAACCTTGGAGAGAAAGCGTAAATTCCCACCTAGCCACCCTCGAGCCCTGGGCCTGAATGCCAGCATTTCTAAACTACTGGCCTTTGAAATGCTGTCATTCAGGCTGGTGGACACAGACAGCTTCAAACAGCTGATGTCCATGGCTGTCCCACAGTATGTTCTTCCCAGCCACCACTACTTCTCCAAGACAGCCGTGCCTTCCCTGCACAACCAAGTATCCGATAAAATCAAGTGTGCACTGTGCAACGCCATCTGTGACAAGGTCCACCTAACCACAGATACGTGGACCAATAAGCACGGCCAGGGACGCTATATCTCCCTAACTTCACACTGGGTAAATGTAGTGGCGGCTGGGCCGCAGGCAGAGAGTTCCTTGGCGCACGTCCTTCCGCCGCCAAGGATCACAGGGCATCATTCTTTGCCTCCTGTAGCCTCCTCCTCCTACTCGGCTTCCTCCTCCTCTGCTTCCACCAGCTCATCCAGTCAGCCACACACCTTCACCACCAACTTCAGCACAGCCCCGGGTAAACGTCAGCAGGCCATTCTGAAACTCATATGTTTGGGGAACAGGCCCCACACCGCGCAGGAGTTGTGGCGGGGTATTGAACAACAGACCGACGAGTGGTTTCTGCTGGTGGGCCTCAAGCCCGGCCTGGTGGTGTGCGATAATAAGGGGCGAAATCTCGTCGAAGCTCTGGGACTAGCCGGTTTGACGCACATCTCTTGCCTGGCGCATGTGCTGAATTTGGTGGTGCAGAAGTTCATTCACAACTACCACGACATGTCAGAGCTGCTACATAAAGTGCGGGCCATCTGTGCGCGCTTCCGGCATTCACATCCTGCCACTGCTTGCCTTTCTGCGCTACAGCGGAACTTCGGCCTTCCCGCTCACCGCCTCATATGCGACGTGCCCACCAGGTGGAACTCCACCTTGTACATGCTGGAGAGACTGTGCGAGCAGCAGCAGGCCATAGTGGAGCTTCAGCTGCATCACGCACGCGTCAGTCGCACTGCGGAACAGCACCACTTCACCACCAATGATTGGGCCTCCATGCGAGACCTGTGTGCCCTGTTGCGCTGTTTCGAGTACTCCACCAAAATGGCCAGTGGCGATGACACCGTTATCAGCATTACAATACCACTTCTATGTCTCCTTGAGAAAACTCTTAGGGCGATGATGGAAGAGGAGGTGGCTCAGGAGAAGGAGGAGGATGAGGGGTCATTTTTAGCACTTTCAGGCCAGTCTGTTAGAAGTGGCTCAGAGGGAGGTTTTTTGCAACAGCAGAGGCCAGGTACAAATGTGGCCAGCCAGGGCCCACTACTGGAGGACGAGGAAAAGGAGGTGGAGGAGGAGGAGGATGAAGCAGGTTCACAGCGGGGTGGCACCAGACACAGCTCAGGCCCATCCCTGGTGCGTGGCTGGGGGGATACGGAGGACGATGACGATACGCCTCCCACAGAGGACAGCTTGTCCTTACCTCTGGGGAGCCTGGCACACATGAGCGACTACATGCTGCAGTGCCTGTGCAACAACAGCAGAGTTGCCCACATTTTAACGTGTGCGGACTACTGGGTTGCCACCCTGCTGGATCCCCGGTACAAAGACAATGTGCCCACCTTACTTCCTGCACTGGAGCGTGATAGGAAGATGCGCGAGTACAAGCGCACGCTGGTAGAGGCGCTCCTGAGAGCATTCCCAAATGTCACAGGGGAACAGGTGGAAGCCCAAGGCGAAGGCAGAGGAGGAGCAAGAGGTTGCCAACGCAGCTGTGTCACGGCCAGCTCCTCTGAGGGCTGGGTTAGCATGGCAGAAATGTGGAAAAGTTTTGTCTCCACGCCACAGCTAACTACACCACCACCTGATACGGAACGTGTTAGCAGGAGGCAGCATTTCACTAACATGGTTGAACAGTACGTCTGCACACCCCTCCACGTACTGACTGATGGTTCGGCCCCATTCAATTTCTGGGTCTCCAAATTGGCCACGTGGCCAGAGTTAGCATTTTATGCCTTGGAGGTGCTGGCCTGCCCAGCGGCCAGCGTTTTGTCCGAACGTGTATTCAGCATGGCAGGGGGCGTCATTGCTAACAAACGTAGCCGCCTGTCCACAGCCAACGTGGACAAGCTGACGTTCATAAAAATGTACCAGGCATGGATCCCACAGGACCTGTGCCTCCCTTGTGCAGAATAGACATTTATAACTGCCTCCCCCTCAACCATGTATTCTTTTACTCTGGGGCACTTCTTTATTGAATCCTCATTTTTTTAACTTTACCATGATCTTGCGGTGCAACCCAAAGTTGAATGAACCTCTCCTCTGTCTGGGTGGTGGGGCCGAAATAACTGAAAGTGGCCTTCTCCAGTGGTGGGTGATATGACGCATGATTCCTTGCTGTGGGTCCTCTCTCCTCTGTCTGGGTGCTGGGGCCGAAATAACTGAAAGTGGCCTTCTCCGGTGGTGGGTCATATGATGCATGATTCCTTGCTGTGGGACCTCTCTCCTCTGTCTGGGTGTTGGGCCGAAATAAATGAGAGTGGCCTTCTCCGGTGGTGGTTGATATGACGCATGATTCCTTGCTGTGGGACCTCTCTCCTCTGTCTGGGTGCTGGGCCGAAATAAATGAGAGTGGCCTTCTCCGGTGGTGGTTGATATGACGCATGATTCCTTGCTGTGGGACGTCTCTCCTCTGTCTGGGTGCTGGGCCGAAATAACTGAGAGTGGCCTTCTCCATTGGTGGTTGATATGACGCAAGATTCCTTGCTGTGGGACCTCTCTCCTCTCTCTGGGTGCTGGGCCAAAATGACTGAAAGTGGCCTTCTCCAGTGTTGGGTGATATGACGCATGATTCCTTGCAGTGGGACCTCTCTCCAATTGATATTGGTTAAATTTTATTTATTTTATTTTATTTTAATTCATTTTCCTATCCACATTTGTTTGCAGGGGATTTACCTACATTTTGCTGCCTTTGGCAGCCCTCTAGCCCGTTCCTGGACTATTAAACAGCCTTTTTAGTGCCTAAAAGTTCGGGTTCCCATTGACTTCAATGGGGTTCGGGATAAAGCTCATCTCTACATATAACTACAATTGGAAGTTACATTTGGAATTTTTTTCCAGCTACCCACTAAATCATTTGCAATAGTAAATAGTACAATTAGAAAGTACAACTTATCCCGCATTGAATAAGCCCTAATAGGGCTATGTGAACAGAAAAATAAAAATGTTATCTCTCTGGGAAGACTGGGAGTGAAAAACGAAAAATAGAAAATAGAAAATCACAAGGTCCTTTATGGGTTAAATAAGGTAATATGCTAATCATCTGAAAAACAAAGATTCATGAAAAGTTTTGCCTATTGCCATAAGGATATAGTGTGCAAAAGAAAAATTTCTTTTACACAAAAAAAATGAAATGATTAAATATTAGACCACTTACAGTTGAAAGAAAATAAATGGAAATGAGATTCTACCCCTTGAATTCTCTCACCTTTATTAAATTATTTCAACCAAATGACCCTAAAATGCTTAGAAAAATGAATAATCTGACTACTATAAATAATACAATAGAATCTAGAAAATCTAGGAAATCTAACCTAGGATAACATCTTCTTGGAAAGGTTAATAATGTGACATCACTCTAATGACAAGTGAAGAATTATTTAGCAACTGGTAAAAATACATTTCTCCTGACTGCAGTGTTATATCTACAGCCTCATTCCTTAAGTGAACATGAAGTTAAACCCACATATTGCTTAAGACAACTATTCCGTGTAAACTTACGTAAATAACATTTCGAGTGTTACAATTAATGAAGCTCTTGACAGGAACATTTCCCAAGGACAGAACATCGTACCTCCTCACAGATAGTAATATGTACACAGCATTTTCTACCTGTTCCAACACATATGAGCACTCTCATAGATGACAGCACTGTGCTTTTTTTCCCACCAAGAACTCTGAATAAGCTTCAAGGCAAAATATGTCATAGAATTGTTTATATTTTTGGTCAGAAAGAAACTAAGACTACAGATCCAGAAAAATCTGCATTGTTCTTTGCTACAAAATGATAATGGTTCTCTGTTACTATGTTCAGTGCATTTGGAAAGTCTTCAGACTTTTTCACTTTTTTCATATTTTGCTATGTTTGCGGCCTTGTGCTAAAATAAAAAAAAATTTCCCCCCAACAATCTACACTCAATACTCCTTAATGAGAAAGTGAAAACTGAATTTTAGAAATATTTGCAAATGTATTAAAAAGGAAAAACAAAAATGTTGCATGGCATAAGTATTCAGACCCTTTGCTATGACACTTAGCTCTGGGGGCCTCCCATTTATCTTGATTATAGTAACATAGAAACATAGTATATAAGACCGAAAAAAGACATTTGTCCATCCAGTTCGGCCTGTTTTCTACAAGTTGATCCAGAGGAAGGCAAAAAAAACCCTGTGAGGCAGAAGCCAATTTTCCCCACTTAAGGGGAAAATAATTCCTTCCCGACTCCAATCAGGCAATCAGAATAACTCCCTGGATCAATGACCCCTCTCTAGTAGCTGTAGCCTGTAATATTATTACACTCCAGAAATAAATCCAGTCCCCTCTTGAATTCCTTTATTGTAGTCACCATCACCACCTCCTCAGGCAGAGAGTTCCATTATCTTTCAAATGTTTCTGCACCTTAATTGGGCTTCACCTGTGGTAAATTCAGTAGATTGGTCATGATTTGGAAAGAGGAAAAAAGAAAGCCAGCACTCGTCGCACAGAGATCATTGCAGAGAGGGAGCACAGCTCCTCGACCATGTAGAAGAGATCCTAGCAACACCGAATTGATTTGCGATTTAATGTTTTATTCTCTTCATAACTAGTGTTGAGCGAACAGTTCGAAAATCGTTCGGGTCCGTACCGAATTTTGAGGTGTCCGTGACACGGACCCGAACACTGACATTTTCAAAAAAGTTTGGGTTCGGGTCCGGTGTTCGTCGATTTCTTCCCGCTTTCTGAAGGGCTGCATAGCAGCCAATCAGCTAGCGTTTTACTTCTTGCCCTAAGAGCCCATCACAGCCATGCCTACTAATGGCATGGCTGTGATTGGCCAAGTGCAGCATGTGACCCAGCCTCTATTTAAGCTGGAGTCACGTAGCGCCGCACGTCACACTGCTCTGACTAGTGTAGGGAGAGGATGCAGCTTCTGTGAGGGCGAGATAGGCAGGGATAAAGAAGTGATTGAATCATCTACCTTTCTACACCTGTGCATCAGAACAACTCAGCTGAGCTGTTCACTGAAAGTCACTATTTTGTTGAGACTGGCCAGAGCGATTTTTACTGGCACATGTAACTGGGCTGACCGGTGGTGGCCATTTTGGGACTTGTGGTGCGCCAGCACTTGCTGCCACAGAGTCTAAACCAAAGCTCCAAAGAAGTGTAAAATCTACACCTGTGAATCAAAACAACAGCGATTCAGCAGCTCAGTCAAAGTAAAAATTTTTTCTGGCTAGGCAGACCGTTTTCTGGCACATGTTACTGGGCTGATAGGCGGCGGCCATTTTGGGACTTGTGGTGCTACAGCAAAAGCTGCCACAACGTCCATTAATCTCATGTAATAGTCGATTTTTTCATAGATATACTACATCAGGGGTTTGGCTGTGCTTGTGTCACCCATACTAACTGCAAAGATATTTAATATATCAGTGGTGAAACTGAAAGTAACCCACTTGGATAGCAAATCCCATGAATGTGCTGTTCCAGCTAGGCTAGCCAGTGCCACTACAGCCGAGTCCAATACTGTCAGCCAGAATTTTTTTTTTTTTTATGTGCCAAAAATATAAATTAAAAAAAGCTTTCACCGTAATAATAAAATTATTCTGGTGATAGACCAGAAGAAGCACTCATGTTGTAATTAATACTGTAAAAAGGCTTAGGCAATATTTCTCCCAGTGTGGGAAATTTATCTAGCAAAACTAGCATTTTAAAAATTCCGGTGTTCTGAAATACCAGCAGTCCTCTTGTAATTAATACCACAAAAAAGTATTATATCGTCCAGTGTTGTAATTTTGGCGAAAAAAAGGCCAATTTAATCAATCTGGTGTTAGTTACACCAGAAACAGTAGGCCTCACGTTTTTACTCCTGTAAAAAGGAATTAATACTGCAAAAAGGCATTACATTGTTCAGTGTTGTAATTTTGGTGAAAAAAAGGCCAATTTAATCAATGTGGTGTTTGTTACACCAGAAACAGTAGGCCTCATGTTTTCACTCCTGTAAAAAGGAATTATATCTCCCCGTGTGGGAATCTATGTACCAAAACTAGCATATTAAAAATTCTGGTGTCCAATTTGCAGCAGTTTTCTTGTAATTAATACCGGAAAAAGGAATTATATATTCCAGTGTGGGAATTTATGTACCAAACCTAGCATTTTAAAAATTCTGGTGTCCAATTTGCAGCAGTCTTCTTGTAATTAATACCGCAAAAAGGCATTATTGTCCAGTGTTGTAATTTTGGTGAAAAAAAGGCCAATTTAATCAATCTGGTGTTTGTTAGACCAGAAACAGTAGGCCTCACGTTTTCACTCCTGTAAAAAGGAATTATATCTCCCCGTGTGGGAACCTATGTACCAAAACTAGCATATTAAAAATTCTGGTGTCCAATTTGCAGCAGTCTTCTTGTAATTAATACCGGAAAAAAGAATTATATATTCCAGTGTGGGAATTTATGTACCAAAACTAGCATTTTAAAAATTCTGGTGTCCAATTTGCAGCAGTCTTCTTGTAATTATTACCGCAAAAAGGCATTATTGTCCAGTGTTGTAATTTTGGTGAAAAAAAGGCCAATTTAATCAATCTGGTGTTTGTTAGACCAGAAACAGTAGGCCTCACGTTTTCAATCCTGTAAAAAGGAAATATATCTCCCCGTGTTGGAATCTATGTACCAAAACTAGCAAATTAAAAATTCTGGTGTCCAATTTGCAGCAGTTTTCTTGTAATTAATACCGGAAAAAGGAATTATATATTCCAGTGTGGGAATTTATGTACCAAAACTAGCATATTAAAAATTCTGGTGTCCAATTTGCAGCAGTCTTCTTGTAATTAATACTGGAAAAAGGAATTATATCTTCCAGTGTGGTAATTTTGGGGCTAAAAAATAATATATTTTATTGTGGTGCGAGTTGAATCGCAACAATGAGGAAACATTCTATTAAGGGACGAGGACGCGGTCGTGGTGGTGTCATTGGAGCCTCTGTTGCTGGCAGAGGACGTGGCCGTTCGGCCTCAGGCGCACAAAGTAGTGAAACAACTCCCTCAAGTAGCCGGCAGAATTTACAGCGATATTTGGTGGGGCCCAATGCCGTTATGAGGATGGTAAGGCCTGAGCAGGTACAGGCATTAGTCGATTGGGTGGCCGACAGTGCTTCCAGCACGTTCACCACATTGTCTTCCGCCCAGTCTTCTGCGGAAAGCGCACAGGTGGCACCTGAAAACCAAGCCCATCAGTCTGTCACATCACCCCCATGCATATCAGGGAAACTGGCTGAGCCTCAAGTTATGCAGCAGTCCCTTATTCTGTTTGAAGACTCTGCTCCCACGGTTTTCCAGGGGCGTCCACCTAGCCCTTCCCCAGCGGTGGAAGACATTCCATGCACTGACGCACAACCACTTATGTATCCAGATGATGAGGACATGGGAATACCACCACAGCAGAGTGACCGAGTCTCTGATGATGACGAAACACTGGTGCCCACTGACGCCTCTTATTGCAGTGTGCAGACTGAACAGGAGGAGGTCAGGGAGGAAGACTGGGTTGAAGACGATGCAGAGGATGATGAGGTCTTAGACCCCACATGGACTGAAGGTCGTGCCGCTGACTTAAATAGTTCAGAGGAAGAGGCAGTGGTGAGACCGAGACAACAGCGAAGCCAAAGAGGGAGCAGGGGGCAAAAGCAGAACAGCCACCGTCCAGAGAGTTCGCCTGCTATTGGCCAGCGCCAACAGGGACCCAGCACCCCAAAGGCATCTTCAAGAAATTCCCTGGCATGGCACTTCTTCAAACAATGTGCTGACCAGAGTGGTTTGCACGCTGTGCCATCAGACCCTGAGGCGAGGCATTAACGTTCTTAACCTGAGCACCACCTGCATGATCAGGCATCTACATGCAAAGCATGAACTGCAGTGGAGAACACACCTTAAAAACAAGGAACCCGCTCAGGCTCCCCCTGCTCCCTCTAGCGCTGCTGCCTCGGCTTCCGCCTCGAGAGGAATGTTGCCACCTGCCGAGCAGCAAACAGAGGATGTGCCACAGACAACACCAACACCACCGCCACCGTCACCTAGCGTCTCCACTATTTCACACAGCAGAGTTCAGCTCTCCATCTCTCAAACCTTTGAGAGGAAGCGCAAATTCCCACCTAGTCACCCTCGAGCCCTTGGCCTGAATGCCAGCATTTCTAAACTACTGGCCTTTGAAATGCTGTCATTCCGGCTGGTGGACACAGACAGCTTCAAACAGCTGATGGCCATGGCTGTCCCCCAGTATGTGGTTCCCAGCCGCCACTACTTCTCCAAGACAGCCGTGCCTTTCCTGCACATGCAAGTGTCCGATAAAATCAAGTGTGCACTGCGCAACGCCATTTGTGGCAAGGTCCACCTAACCACAGATACGTGGACCAGTAAGCACGGCCAGGGACGCTATATCTCCCTAACTGCACACTGGGTAAATGTAGTGGCGGCTGGGCCCCAGGCGGAGAGTTCCTTGGCGCACGTCCTTCCGCCACCAAGGATCACAGGGCATCATTCTTTGCCTCCTGTAGCCTCCTCCTCCTACTCGGCTTCCTCCTCCTCTGCTTCCACCAGCTCATCCAGTCAGCCACACACCTTCACCACCAACTTCAGCACAGCCCAGGGTAAACGTCAGCAGGCCATTCTGAAACTCATATGTTTGGGGGACAGGCCCCACACCGCGCAGGAGTTGTGGCGGGGTATTGAACAACAAGGCGTTCATACAGAAAGTGCTGCCATACAAGCCTGATGAAGGGCAATTCATAATATGCCCGAAACGTTGCCTGTAAAATAAGTCCGGCAATACCATGAATAAAACTAAATTGCATTGAAATACTTTTGGAGTGCCGTCTGAATTTTCTGTTAGGGGTATTGAACAACAGACCGACCAGTGGTTGCTGCCGGTGGGCCTCAAGCCCGGCCTGGTGGTGTGCGATAATGGGCGAAATCTCGTGGCAGCTCTGGGACTAGCCGGTTTGACGCACATCCCTTGCCTGGCGCATGTGCTGAATTTGGTGGTGCAAAAGTTCATTCACAACTACCCAGACATGTCAGAGCTGCTGCATAAAGTGCGGGCCGTCTGTGCGCGCTTCCGGCGTTCACATCCTGCCGCTGCTCGCCTGTCAGCGCTACAGCGGAACTTCGGCCTTCACGCTCACCGCCTAATATGCGACGTGCCCACCCGGTGGAACTCCACCTTGCACATGCTGGAGAGACTGTGCGAGCAGCAGCAGGCCATAGTGGAGTTTCAGCTGCAGCACACTCGGGTCAGTCGCACTGCTGGAACAGCACCACATCACCACCAATGATTGGGCCTCCATGCGAGACCTGTGTGCCCTGTTGCGCTGTTTAGAGTACGCCACCAACATGGCCAGTGGCGATGCCACTGTTATCAGCGTGACGATACCAATTCTATGTCTCCTAGAGAAAACGCTTAGGGCGATGATGGAAGAGGAGGTGGGCCAGGGCCAGGAGGAGGAGGATGACTGGTCGTTTTTAGCACTTTCAGGCCAGTCTGTTAGAAGTGGCTCAGAGGGAGGTTTTTGCAACAGCAGAGGGCAGGTACAAATGTGGCCAGCCAGGGACCACTACTGGAGGACGAGGAGGATGAGGAGGAGGTGGAGGAGGATGAAGCAGGTTCACAGCGGGGTGGCACCCAGCACAGCGCAGGCACATCCCTGGTGCGTGGCTGGGGGATACAGAGGATGATGACGATACGCCTCCCACAGAGGACAGCTTGTCCTTACCTCTGGGAGCCTGGCACACATGAGCGATTAAATGCTGCAGTGCCTGCGCAATGACAGCAGAGTTGCCCACATTTTAACGTGTGCTGACTACTGGGTGGCCACCCTGCTGGATCCACGGTACAAAGACAATGTGCCCACTTTACTTCCTGCACTGGAGCGTGATAGGAAGATGCGTGAGTACAAGCGCACACTGGTAGACGCGCTCCTGAGAGCATTCCCAACTGTCACAGGGGAACAGGTGGAAGGCCAAGGCAGAGGAGGAGCTAGAGGTGCGCCCATGCAGCAGTGTCACGGCCAGCTCCTCTGAGGGCAGGGTTAGCATGGCAGAAATGTGGAAAAGTTTTGTCTCCACGCCACAGCTAACTGCCCCACCACCTGATACGGAACGTGTTAGCAGGAGGCAACATTTCACTAACATGGTTGAACAGTACGTCTGCACACAACTCCACGTACTGACGGATGGTTCGGCCCCATTCAACTTCTGGGTTTCCAAATTGTCCACGTGGCCAGAATTAGCATGTTATGCCTTGGAGGTGCTGGCCTGCCCGGCGGCCAGCGCTTTATCTGAACGTGTATTCAGCACGGCAGGGTCATTACTGACAAACGCAGCCGCCTGTCCGCAGCGAACGTGGACAAGCTGACGTTTATAAAAATGAACCAGGCATGGATCCCACAAGACCTGACCCTCCCTTGTGCAGAGTAGTCCTTAATAACTGCCTTAAACCATGTTGTCTTGTACTCCTGGCCACTTCTTCATTGAAAAATCAATTTTTGAAATTAAGTAGGATCTTGGGGTGCAACCCAGAGTTGAATGAACCTTCCCTCTGTCTGGGTGCCGGAGCCAAAGTACATGAAAGTTTCCTTCTCCTGTGCTGGGTGATATGAATGTTATACTTGTGCTGTCTGACATGTCTCCTTTGTGTGGGTGCAGGGGGCCAAAGTTACTGAAAGCGGCCTTCTCCTGTGCTGGCTGATATAAATGCCTGAATCTCTGCTGTGGGACCTCTCTCCTCCGTGTGGCTGCAGGGTCAAAGTCTCTAAAAGTGCCCTTCTCCTGTGGTGGTTGATGTGAAACTGATGCTTGTGCTATCTGACCTGTCTCCTCTGTGTCGGTGCTAAGGCCTAAGTCACTGAAAGCGGCCTTCTCCTGTGCTGGCTGATATAAATGCCTGAATCTCTGCTGTGGGACCTCTCTCCTCTTTCTGGGTGCAGGGGTCAAAGAAACAAAAGGTGGCCTACTCCTGTGGTGGTTGACATGATGCCTGATTCTCTGCTGTGGGACCTCTCTCCTCCGTGTGGCTGCAGGGGTCAAAGTCTCTAAAAGTGCCCTTCTCCTGTGGTGGTTGATGTAAAACTGATCCTTGTGCTATCTGACCTGTCTCCTCTGAGTCGGTGCTAAGGCCTAAGTCACTGAAAGCGGCCTTCACCTGTGCTGGCTGATATAAATGCCTGAATCTCTGCTGTGGGACCTCTCTCCTCCGTGTGGCTGCAGGGGTCAAAGTCTCTAAAAGTGCCCTTCTCCTGTGGTGGTTGATGTGAAACTGATGCTTGTGCTATCTGACCTGTCTCCTCTGTGTCGGTGCTAAGGCCTAAGTCACTGAAAGCGGCCTTCTCCTGTGCTGGCTGATATAAATGCCTGAATCTCTGCTGTGGGACCTCTCTCCTCTTTCTGGGTGCAGGGGTCAAAGAAACAAAAAGTGGCCTACTCCTGTGGTGGTTGACATGATGCCTGATTCTCTGCTGTGGGACCTCTCTCCTCCGTGTGGCTGCAGGGGTCAAAGTCTCTCAAAGTCGCCTTCTCTTGTGCTGGGTGATGTGAATCTGATGCTTGTGCCATCTGACATGGTTGCCGGGGTCCCATTAAATGGTGGCCTACTCCTGTGGTGGGTGATCTAAATGCCTGATTCTCTGCTGTGAAACCTCTCTCCTCCGTCTGGGTGCAGGGGTCAAAGTCTCTCAAAGTTGCCTTCTCTTGTGCTGGGTGATGTGAAACTGATGCTTGTACCAGCTGACATGGGTGCAGGGGTCAAATTAACTAAATGGTGGCCTACTCCTATGGTGGGTGATATGATGCCTGAATATGTGCTGTGGGGCCTCTCTCCTCTTTCTGGGTGCAGGGGTCAAAGTAACTAAAAGTGGCCTTCTCCTGTGCTGGATGGTATAAATGTAATGCTTGTGCTATCTGACATGTCTCCTCTGTCTGGGTGCTAAGGCCTAAGTCACTGAAAGTGGCCTTCTCCTGTGGTGGTTGATATGATGCCAGATTCTCTGCTATGGGACCTCTCTCCTTTGTCTGTATGCTGGGGTCGAAATAATAGTAAGCGACCTTCTCCATTTGTGGGTGATTTGAAGCCTGATTCTGTGCTATGGGACCTAACTCCAATTAATATTGGTTAATTTTTTTTTATTTTATGTTAAGTCATCATTTCCCTATCTACATTTGTTTGCAGGGGATTTACCTACATTTTGCTGCCTTTTGCAGCCCTCTAGCCCTTTCCGGGAGTCTTTTACAGCCTTTTTAGTGCCCAAAAGTTCGGGTCCCCATTGACTTCTATGGGATTCGGGTTCAGGATGAAGTTCGGGTTGAGTTCGGATCACGAACCCGGACATTTTCCGGAAGTTCGGCTGAACCTCTCGAACCCGAACATCCAGGTGTTCGCTCATCTCTATTCATAACATATATTCCGATAACGCATTTCGGCACACTGCCTTTATCAATACATAAATACAGAATAATTTTAATAGTAGATATATAAGATAGAAACTAATCAAACGCCAGTGACGTCAATCATAGACATAGTTTCACTTTAACATTGCCACACACAATAAATTTGAACAAACAATCAAAGGATCAAAGGATACTAAATTCCAAATAGAGTATTAGCGTGAGGATTGTGTCTGAAAAGAAAAAATGAAAAAATATATAACATCAATAAACAGACATCTCTGAAACAATTTATTGGAACATGATCCATGCCCTTCATAGATGCGCTATATCATAGACTCGATTCAAGCCCCTTGGATACATATTATTCAAAGTGTGTATCCAATAAGATTCCCTGCTCAGTTACAATTGTTTGATGTCACCACCTCTCCGTGGTCTCCTAACCTGCTCCAGTACTTGAAACCTAAGCTATGACAAGGAATGTTTAAATTCATCAAAATGATGCTGTAACGGCAATAGTAGAGTTTTTGTTCTTATTGTGGACTTATGTTTCCCTATCCTGTCCCTCACTGTCTGAATCGTTTTGCCTACATACAGTAGGACACATGGACACTTAACCACTTTAGGACACAGGGTGTACATGTACGCCCTTGTGTCCTGGTACTTAAGGACGCAGGGCGTACATGTACACCCTGCAAATTTCCAATCACCGCTGCGCACTTGGCGGTGATCGGAACAAGATGCCTGCTGAAATCAATCAACAGGCACCTTGGCACAATGCCCAGGGGGGTCCTGTGCCCCCCCCCCCCCCCCCATGTCGGCGATCTCAGAAAACCGCAGGTCAATTTAGACCTGCGGTTTTCTGCATTTCCGGGTCATTTGGGTCTCTGGTGACCCAAAGACCCGGAACAGGATGGTGATCGGTGGTGTTATAATACACCACCAATCACCATCCTTACCGTTGGTGAGGTCTCATCCCTGATTGGCTGGGCGGGGAGGCGGCGGCAGAAGCAAACAGCCGGAGCTTCTCCCTCCCCGTCCACAGCCTGCAGCGTCGGAGAAGGAGCAGGAGCTTTGCGCCCCAGTGTCTCAGCACCCCAGCACAGCACACCAGCAGTAAGCACTTTTCTTTTTTTTTTTTTTGCACCTGGGTGTCTGGGGTCTACAGCACTCAGTTGTGCGACCCTAGACCCCCCCCAGGAGTGCAACAGCTTGCTCCCCCCTCCCCCCCAATCCCCCCCATCCCACACTGTGACTGTGGTCAGCGCTCTTAGCGTCCTGCCACTGTTAGCGCATCGCTCACCCCAGTACTGCTAGTCAGCAAGTTTTTCTATTTTTTTACACTTTTCCTTTCTTTTGTTAGTTTTTTATTTTTTATTTTAGGTATTTTAGTGCGCAAACACCCAGCCCCACACACACGCACACTTCAATAAAGTTTATTTTACATGCACGTGCACACACTCGCTCAACACACACTCCCATGGCCCGCAGGGTGTTCTCGGTAGAGAAGGCATACGCCAAGATGCTCTCCTACACCGAGACCGCAAGTGAGGATGAGGATGACCCCACGTTCCTCCTGTCATCTGCATCCTCCTCATCATCATCTGATGATAATGAGCCCCCAAGGCGGCGGAGACGCCGCCAGGAGGAGCCAGAGGAACCCCATGCTAGGGACCCTGTGGCCAGCACTAGTATGAGCATTCGAGGTGTGGCATGAAAATTTACAAAATTTGTGAGAGTACCTCAGGGTACACTTAGAACTTTCGTGTGTACGAGGGACGAGATTCCCGTATTGAACTCCCAGAATGTCCCCCCACTCTGGGTGTTAACGGTAAACTCGTGTGGGACCTTTTGCACCCACTACTGGATAAGGGTTACCACCTGTACGTGGATAACTTTTATACCAGTATTCCCTTGTTTCAGGCCCTCTCCGCCAGATCCACGTTTGCTTGTGTGATCGTGCGGAAAAATCAACGTGGCCTCCCTGACCACCCCCTAAGGTACCTATCCCCAGAGGTCAGACACATGCCCTTACCAGTGACAACCTGTTGCTGGTCAGATATAAGGACAAGAGGCATGTCCTTATGCTGACCACAATCCATGGTAACGGCATCACCCCTGTCTCTGTGCGAGGTACCATGGCAACGGTCCTCAAGCCCGATTTTATCGTCGACTACAATCGGTATATGGGTGGAGTTGATCTATCTGATCAAGTCCTCACACCATATAATGCCATGCACAAAACCCGGGCATGGTACAAAAAAGTTGCGGCCTACTTGGTACAGGTTGCTTTTGTACTATGCCGATGCGCTGGCAGCACAGAGACTTTCCTCCAATTCTATTAGGCAGTCCTCAAGGACCTGATCTTTTTTCGTCCCTGGCCAACACTTTCCAGGGGTGGTCCCCCATACTGGAAAGAAGGGACGATCCCAAAAAAAGTGCAGAGTGTGAGGGGGATCTAGAAATACACCACCACTCAATGTGACACGTGCCCGTATCATCCGGGCCTCTGCATTGACAGTTGCTTCAGGGAGTACCACACTTCCATGGAGTACTAACCTATTATAATCCCAGACAATCCCCTAGAAAATACATAACATTATGGCCCTCAGACTTTGGAGACACAGAAAGAACTTTTTTTTTTTCCAAAAATGATTTTATTGTATTTAAGTTATAAAAAAAATTTGTTTTAGTGTCTCCAAAGTCTGAGAGCCATACATATTGGGCATCTTCGCGTCAGTAATAACCTGATCCATAAAAATAAAATATTACCTAACCCCTTGGATAAAAGCCCTTTAAAAAAAAAAAACGAGTTACATTTTTTTTTGTCACCCTAGACCCCAAAAATTGTAATAGCACGTCATCAAAAAATCAAATGCCCCCCAAAATAGGGCCAATCAAACCGCCATCTCATCCCGCAAAAAATGAGCCCCTAGATAAGACAATCGCCCCCCCCCCAAAAAAAGAATAACAATGGTTTCCAGAAAACCTTTTTTTTTTCAAAGTTGGTTTATGATGTCAAGCTGAAACCAACATATTAATAAAAGTAGTCATATTAGGTATTCCCACGTCCGTAACAATGTACTCTATAAAAATAACATTTGACCTAACCTCTCAGATAAACGCCGTTAAAAAAAAAAAAAAGATGTAAAAAAAGCCATTTTTTGTCACCTTAGATCATAAAAAGTGTAATAGCGAGTGATCAAAAAGTCATATGCCCCCCAAAATAGTGCCAATAAAACTGCCATCTCACCCGCCAAAAATGAGCCCCTACATTAGACAGTCACCCAAAAAAAAAAAAAACTGTAGCTCCCAGGCTATGGAAATACTAAAATGATTTCATTTTTGTTCCTAAAATGATAATATAGTGTAAAATCTAAGCAAATTATATAAAGTAGACATATTAGGTATCGCCGCATCTATAACAATCTGCCCTATAAAAATAACATTTGACCCAATCCCTCAGGTGAACAGCGTTAATAAAAAAACAATTAAAAACCGTGTAAAAAAAGCTCAATTTTTTGGCAAAATTTCCATTTCGATCCATTTTTTACGGTAATAAAGCAAGGGTAAACAGCCAAACAAAACTAAACATTTATTGCCCTGATTCTGTAGTTTGCAGAAACACCCCATATGTGGTCGTAAATGGCTATATAGCCACACGGCAGGGCATAGAACGAAGGGAACGCCATATGGTTTCTAGAAGGCAGATTTTGATGGACTGGTTTCTTTACACCATGTCCCATTAGAAGCCCCCCTGATGTACCCTAGACTAGAAACTCCAAAAAAGTGACCCCATCTAAGAAACTACACCCCTCAAGGTATTCAAAAATTACTTTACAAACTTTGTTAACCCTTTAGGTGTTCCACAAAACTTAATGGCGAATGTAGAAACAATTTTAGAATTTAAATTTTTTGTTACCTTACCTCAAAAATGTGTAATATAGAGCAACCAAAAATCATATTTACCCTAAAATAGTACCAAAAACACTACCACCTTATCCCATAGTTTCCAAGATGGGGTCACTTTTATGGAGTTTTTACTCTAGGTGTGCATCAGGGGGTTTGAAAGGGTACATGGTGTATATAAACCAGTCCAGCAAAATCTGCCTTCCAAAACCCATATGTCGTTCCCCTCCTTCTGCGCCCTGCTGTCTGACCAAACAGTAGTTTAGGACCACATGTGGGGTGTTTCTGCAAACTAGAGAATAGGGGCAACCCATATTGAGTTTCGTTTGACAGTTAACCCTTGCTTTGTTCCTTGAAAAAATTGATTATAATGGAACATTTTCCAAAAAATCGAAATTCTGAAATGTTATCTCCATTTTCCATTAACTCTTGTGGAACAACTAAAGGGTTAACAAAGTTTGTAAAATCAGTTTTGAATACCTTGATGGGTGTAGTTTCTAGAATGGGGTCATTTTTGGTTGGTTTCTATTATGTAAGCCTCACAAAGTGACTTCAGACCTGGACTGGTCCATGAAAAGTGGGATTTGGCAAATTTCTGAAAAATTTCTAAATTTGCTTCTAAACTTCTAAGCTATGTAACAGCCCCAAAAATTAAAATGGCATTCCCAAAATGATCCAAACATGAGGTAGACATATGGGAAATGTAAAGTCATAACAATTTTTGGCGGTATTACTATGTATTATAACAGTAGAGAAACTGAAACTTTGAAATTTGCTAATTTTTCCAAATTTTTGATAAATTTTGTATTTTTTTTGCAAAAAAAATTAACTTTTTTGACCCAGTGTCATGAAGTATTTTATGTGACGAAAAAACAATCTCAGAATGGCCTGTGTAAGTAAAAGCGTTTAAAAGTTATCACCACATAAAGTGACACTGGTTAGATTTGCAAAAAATGGCTGGGTCCTTAAAGTATAACTGTCAATTTTTTTTTTTTTTTACTATTGGATTCTGGTGATTAATATTACCTTGTTGGCCCTGTTTCAATTTCTGATTCTTAAATAAATAACCCCTAAAAGCCACCTAAAAGTCTCCAGTATTGGCTATTGTTACCTGAGATAAAATCAGGTTGCTATGCTCCTTCCGTCTACCAGATGAGAGGACGGAGCACACTGCGTGCACTGGGAACTGATAGTGAGTCAACATTGTAAGGGAATGTATAAAAAGCCAGGTTCTTCCTGACAGGAGATAACAGTGCTGGGCTGTGTGTGTGAACTTCTCCACATGCCTGTGCTTGGCAGACACTCCCTTATCAGTGAAGGACAATGTAGAGCCCAGTGTATAAATGACAGCCTTATCTGATAAGAGGAGAGCTTGTAGAAGGACTACAGGCTTCAGCCAGACCTGGGAACTTCACTGCAAGACCTCCCTATACAGAGCTAGTCTTCACTAACTTCACTGCAGGCGTCCTATGGATTAGCCTCAGGGCTGAGGGCAGCCATCTTAACAGAATAGTGAAATTGCAGTTTTATGCAGACTGGTTGCTAAGGGCTGAATCTTATTAAATAAGGGGTAAGTAAGTCTAATAGTTATTGATTCAGGTATATTATCATATTAGTAACTACATATATGAAAACTGAAATTAGGGTCTAAATGTGACAGTTATCCTTTAAGGTGAAATAGGGTTGAGTCCTTAAGGGGTTAATTATCTACACAACGTTAGTGGATTCACATGTGAAATATCCATTGATTTTATTTGCCTGTCCAGTGTGGGGATGGTAGAACACAGAACCTTTAATAAAATTTGAACATTGAAAACAGTGAAGGCAAGGAAAAGTACCATGCTTCCCTGTTCTCAAGGTACTCTGCCTCAATAGCCCCTTACCACTGCCAATATTCACACTTACCAGTTTATCCCTCAAACTCATGTTCTTTTTATTACAAATTAGAGATGGGTTTTTAAATTCTTCAACCCCAGGATACGCCTGGGTTAAAATAGGCCAGTGCTTCCTTACTATGTTATCGAACTTGGCATGGAAGGGGTGGAATTTATTGACAAATGTCACTCTTTCTTGCTTGGTCTTAATGTTTTGAGGCCGAATATCCTCCTTAGTCTTCTCTAAAACAGATTTGGATAGCCATGTTGAACAAATCTATCAGACATTTCCGCTAGTCTCTGGTTCTGTATAACAGGGTCAGAGACTATCCGTTTTACCCTTTGAAACTGCGATTTTGGTATTGCTTATTTTAGGAAGGGGGGTGGGCACCATCAAAATGTAAGATACTGTTTCTGTCTGTCTCTTTTCTATACAGATCAGTAGACAGACATCCATGTTCGTTCTTTATCACAACCGTATCAAGGAAGCTCACTTTTTGTTGGTCAAAAGTAATAGTGAATTTTGAACTATCTTGAACCGAGTTTATGTGTTCAAAGAAACCAAGAACGTTGCCCTGCCCACACACAAAAAATGTCATCAATAAAGCGTTTCCAAACTATCACATTTTTCTGATAATGTTCTGTTCTAAATACATGTAATTCCTCAAAAAATTACATAAAGGCATTTGCGTAGGGCGGGGCCACATTAAACCCCATCGGGTCCCACACCGCTGTAGATAGAAGACATCTTCAAATAAAAAATAGTTCTCAAACAGAACTATGCGCAATATACACAGAAAAAATTCTGTGCCCCCACTATTTTCAATGTTCAAATGTCATTAAAGGTTCTGAGTTCACCATCCCCACAATGGACATTCATGTAAAATCAATGGATATTTCACATGTGAATCCACTAATGTTGTGTATATAATTATATGTCCGTCTGGCCTACTGTATGTAGCGAAACGATTGAGACAGTGAGGGACAGGATAGCGAAACATAAGTCCACAATAAAAACAAAAAATCTACTACTGCCGTTACAGCATCATTTTGATGAATTTAAACATTCCTTGTTAAAGCTTAGGTTTCAAGTACTGGAGCAGGTTAGAAGACCACAGAGAGGTTGTGACATCAAACAACTGTTACTTCGCAGGGAAGCTTATTGGATACACACTTAGAATACCTTGTATCCAAGGGGCTTGAATCGAGACTATGATATAGCACTTCTATGAAGGGCATGGATCATGTTGCAATAAATTGTTTCAGAGATGTCTGTTTATTGATGTTATATATTTTTTCATTTTTTCTTTTTAGACACAATCATCACGCTGATACTTTATTTGGAATTCGGTATCCTTTGATTGTTTGTTCAAATTTATTGTGTGTGGCAATGTTGAAGTGAAACTATGTCTATGATTGGTGGTTTTTGTTTGAGTTTCTTACCTCCCAGAGACCGGCGTCTGACGTCACTGGCGTTTGATTAGTTGCTATCTTATATATATTGGATTAAAATGATTCTATATTTATGTATTGATAAAGGCAGTGTGCCAAAATGAATATATCTTATGAAGAGAATAAAACATTACATCGCAAATCAATTCGGAATTGCTGGGATCTATTCTACATGAAAGACACATGGCTTTCTATATAAGGTCTGACAGCTGACATAACAGAGCAAAAACCAAGCCATAAGGAGGGAAGAAATGCCTGCAAACCCCAGATACGTGATTGTGTGGAGGCACAGATCTGAAGAAGGATAATAAAATGTCTGCTGCACTGAAAGTTCCATAAATCTTTAATGGAAGAAGCTGACTGCCCCACTGAGATAAATCATTGGGAGAAAAGAACCGTGGAAATATAGGTAACCAAGAACCCAATGGTTACTCTGGCTAAGCACAAAATATCTAGTGTGCAGTTGGGAGAAATTTCCAGAAGGTCAACCATCACTACAGGACTCCAGCAATCTGGGCTTTATAACACAGTGGTCAAAAAGAAAAATCTCAGTAAATGATGCATGAAAGTTTCCAACATTCTTTGGTCTGAAAAAACTAACATCCATCCCAACAGTAAAGCATTGTGGCTGCAGAATCATGATGTGGCAGTGTTTGTAGGTGGCTGGGACAGGAAGACTGGTCAAAGTAAAGGGAAAGCTGAATGGGGCAAAGTACAGACATATTCTTAATGAAAACATGATGCAGTGTGCTCTGGACCTCATACTGAGCTAAAGGTTTACCTTCCAACATGACAATGACCCTAAGCACACAGCCAAGACAACATAGGAATGGCTTTGGGACGACTCTGTGAATGTCCTTGAGTGGCTCAGCCAGATCCCTGACATAAACCCAATCCAACATCACAGGAGATAACTGAAAATGTCTGTCCACCGGTGGTCCCCATTTAACCCAAAAGAGCTTGAGGGGATCTGTAGAGAAGAATAGCACAAAATCCCTAAATCCATGTGTGCGAACATTGTGTCATCATCATCAACAAGATTGGAGGCTGAAATTGCTGCCAAAGGTGTTCAACTAAATACTGAGTAAAGGGTCTGAAATTCTCAATAATTATATAAGTGCAATATTTAATTTTTTTCTTCGACTTTCCAAATGCACTTTATGGATAGCGTACACTAAGCCCTATATGTTATCTAGGTGTATCTGCTAAAATTATGTCACCTATGTAAAGCACAACTATTTTATGTAGATAGTATAGACATATACTGTAATTAGACACCTTTTCTAGTCAAATTGTTTTCAAATTAAAACATTTAAGTAAAACAGTTTTTTTTTGTTTGTTTTTGGCAAAACTATTTTTATTGAATAGCAAGAGACACAAATACAGGTTGTCAATAGCAAAGATGGCACCCAGGCCAATCTAAGATATCATCCTTGCATATCTGTGAAACTTGAAATAGATAGTCGGCGGCTCACTCAATAAACCAAGCCGGGCCAGGTGCTCACCTCTAGTTCCACCCGTAACCTTTGATTTGAACTGTAAAAAATGTATGGAGGGGCACTCAAATACCTGAGAACAAAGGATGCTGTATTCCCATCAATTTACAACACATAAAATAGCATATTATAAAATGCACAATAATAAAACGCTACCCCCTTCAATTCATAGGCTCACTGCAAACCATAAAATAAAAAAACGTAGATTATATGCCAGCATTGATATTGATCTCTGCTTAATTATCGTATGACTTTGGACATATTCATAGCACCATGTCCTACGTAACAGCGGAAGGGATAAGGAATGTGGGTAGGTGACGTGGTTAGCTCCAACGGTATAATGTGTCCGCATCAAGGAGTGCACAGGATCGCCAAAGTTATTACTTTGAAATACACTGGGTTACTTTACCAGTCTTGATCACGTTAATGCCGGTCTGTAACTTTGTTTTAGCTAGCTGGACTCACCACAGCGTCCCGTGTGGTCTCTTTTTGCGGCATCTCATGTGACTCAACTCTGTTCCACGTCACTAGGGTATAACATCTCACGTGACCCAACGCTTGTTCCCCGTAACCGGGCGTCTCACGGGACTAGTCCCCCTCTCTGTTTGTAGAAATAGCTTGGCTGTAATGAGAGCTACTCTTCTGGCACTTTAGCCGTATTAGAGCTTTATGGGGCTGTCCTCTGTTCAATTGTAAAGTTCCATACAGATCTTAACTTGCTCCAATTAAAAGTATCGCTTGCTGTCCCACACCATATGCGTTTCGGGGATGCTCCCCTTCCTCAGTGGTACTGACAGCAAGCAAATTCAGACCTTTTATAGTCTAAGGTCACAATGGTTGTTGGGACAGCAGCAAGAACAAAAATGTGGTCTGGAGCAATGATGTCTTGATGTTCATATATTGTATATCACACATCCTTTCAACCCCATATATAATGATCCCAATCTTGAATTATGCCTTGATTAAAATGGGAATACAATAAATGAAACATAAAAACGCACAGAAACCGCATGTGCAGTATTAGTGCGTCTTCTGTGCGTTACCTTTATAACAACATTCCTATGTATAGTGGCATCTCCCATTATCCGTACCGGAACTCCAACACATTTTTTACTCATATTGGAGGACCCAGTAGCCGAGACGATTGTATATTGCTAGATCACAAGAGGGAGCGGTCTGGCGGGGAGAGGTGATCCAAGTGCTGATAGACAGCCTATAAGAATCCAAATAATTCCATCTCAGCATTGAGTCCTTTAGGGATCAATGTATCAAATTCAAATATCCTACGGGATTCTTGTCTGGACATTTGCATGATATGATTACTCTTTCTCCATGGTCTATTGACTTTCTCGATAGCTATAAATGATAGAGATGATGGATCTCTATTGTATACTTTTGTTTAGAGAGAGAATGTAGCTCGTACCCTCTTCTGATATTCCCAATATGTTCCATTATCCTTTTTTTTTAAAGTTCTCTTAGTTCTTCCAATGTACTGCATGTGGCAAGTACATTCCAGAAGATAATGCACTTCCTTAAACTGCTTTCTCCGATCAAAGTCCCTAGTATTCTATGCAATAAGATTATCTTCTGGAATGTACTTGCCACAAGCAGTACATTGGCAGAACTAAGAGAACTTCATGCCGTGGTGAGTCCAGCTATCGAAAACAAAGTTACAGCCCGGCATTAATGGGATCAAGACTGGTAAAGTAACCCAGTGTATTTCAAAGTAATAACTTTGGCAATGCTGTGCACTCCTAGATGCGGACACATTATACCGTTGTAGCTAACCACGTCACCTACCCACATTCCTTATCCCCTCCGATTTTATGTAGGACATGGTACTATGAATATGCCCAAATACATACGATAATTAAGCAGAGATCAATATCAATGCTGGCATATAATCTCCGTTTTTTTTATTTTATGGTTTGCTGTGAGCCTATCTGTGAAACTTGTTGAAAGGAATAAGCCTATGTAGCGCTCATATGGTAGACATAGGTAACAATAAGAGAAAAAAAGAAAACAATGAACAGAAGGTGCAGTGCCCACTGCCCACTGGGAGAAGCCCATTTATTGATAAGGATAGAAGTAAATTATAATACATTCCATTGTCAGACAGCCAGGGAGACCAGATTCGCAGGAAGACAGTCCTATTTTGCATTTTCCCACCCTGCTAGTTCTTCCATTCTGCAAATCTACTGCACTCTCTATCCACATACTCAGGGTGGGAGGGTTCAGGCTCCTCTACTTAAAGAGTTTTAAAAGTTTAGTTGCTATAAGAAGATGAGTGAAGTTAGCTGAAAATTGGTAGAACATACTTTATTAATACCGGAATTGTTTGCTAAAAAATGTTTAGTTTTACAGCAGTCTCACCAAATGTATTTATAGTAACCAGAACTCTTACCTCCAGCATGCATCTGACACAACAAGACCCATTTCAACCAGAAATAGGGGTGTTCTATACCACCTCATAAGGAGTTTATAGTAAATATCCTGTATGTGAACATAATGGTAAAAACGAATTAGATAATATATAGTCAACATCTTCTCTGTTAAGAGAGATGTCTAGTTCCTTTTCCCAGGCCAAAATGAATTCAGGTTTAGCCACAGAATGTTCTAAAAGAAGGCCCTGATTTGAAATACATTTCTTGGGTAGAGAAGGAAGAGAAAGGAAATTCTTCACTCAGTTCGGGTCCCTACGTTTTTTGCAAATTCTGGATTTCTGGATTTAAGGGTGCTAAAGAAATCCCACTTCTGAAGAAGAAAGAAACCCCAAGAGGTAAAACCTGGAGGCTGTTTTAGATATGTGCGAGAATACAGGCTGTTGGCAAACTCTTCCTAACTACTCAAGAAATATAAGGCATTTTAATAGTAGCTATGTGAGATTATTTGTTATAATAGCAAGGAGAAGTTAAGAGTAGAGTTGAACGGACACCTGGAAGTTCGGGTACGCCGAGTTTGGCCAAACTTCACCGCAAAGTTCGGGTTCGGGACCTGAATTTGACCCCGAACCCCATTGAAGTGAATGGGGACCTGAACTTTAGGGCTCTAAAAGTGTCATGGAAAGGGCTAGAGGGCTGCAAAAAGGAGCAAAATGTGGGTAAGAGCATGACAAGTGCCCTGCAAACAAATGTGGATAGAGAAATGACTTAAAATAAAATTAAATAAATAAAAAGATAAAATAATAATCTTGAACTAGGAGTGGTGTTGAGCGTGAATATTCAAATAGCAAATTTTAATCGTGAATATCACCACTTCGAAAATTTTTGAATATTTTGAATATAGTGATATATATTGGTAAAAACGAATATTCGTCAATTTTTTTAAATCTGAACCCCTTTCCTGCCTGCTTCTTGCTTGTGGACCAATGTGTGAAGGCTGCAATATCTAGTGAATTAAAATATTCTTCATTATTTAATATAGTTTATGTTATGCGAAAAATCGGTAATTAATAGTGATGAGCGAGCATGCTCAGCCGAGTACCGGTTCGGTTCGAGCACCAGTTCGGCTCGAGCATCGCTATGCTCGGCAGATCTGAGCACTCAGCCGAGTACCACATGTGCTCGAGCGCCATGCTCGAGTCTCCTCCCCGCACATTTGGCGATTTCTAAGCAGCCAATAAACGTGCTGGTAAGTATTGCCATTACTGTAATGCCATTAGACATGTGTTCTACTGGCATTACAGTGATTGGCTGGCCAGAACACGTCATGCGGGTTTGGCTCATTGTGAGTCAGGGAGAGCTGCTGTTAGGAAGGGACAGAGAGTGTAAGGCAAATTTGATCCCAAATCACTCATTTTAAAGACAATTCAAAGAACCAAAAGTCCATTTAAGGACTATTGTTAGAGGTGTTTATTTTGGGGGAATTATTTTTTTGTGTCTGGGCGACCGTTAGTGACAGTCATTTTCTGTATTCTACAAACTCTGCTTGCTGTGAGCAGTGAGAAGCAAATCTACACTTATTTCTAGACAGTGTGTGAGGCCTCTATTTAATCCAAATAACAGTTACAGACAGTCAATTTCTGTATTCTACACACAACACTTCCAGCAAAGGCAGGGCAACACTCTTCAAGGCCTGGGATAGTTTTATGACACCCTGCCAGCACCCTAAACATGATGCACGTCCTGGTGTCACAAGGAGGGAAAAGTTTTAGAAGATAGTGAAGGAGTACGTAGCAGACCCTGTCAGTGTCCTCAGTAATCCCTCAGTGCCTTACAACTATTGGATGTCCAAGCTGGACATGTGGCACGAACTGGCGCTCTACGCCTTGGAGGTGCTGGCCTGCCCTGCCACCAGCGTTTTGTCTGAGCGGGTATTTAGTGCTGCTGGTGGCATTATAACCGATAAGCGTATCCGGCTGTGAACTGAAAATGATGACAGGTTGACTCTTCTAAAAATGAACAAGGCCTGGATTGCCCCTGACATCTCCACTACACCAGAGGAAAGCCACGACTGAACATAAAGGCACTTTTAATATGTTGTTTAGAATGTACTGAATACTCTGTATTCCCATGCACCCCTTCCGCCACAAAAAAGGGTATATGGTTGAATCTTCCTTTTCTTATCCTCCTCCTCCTCGTCCATCATATCTACATGCTTAATTGTCACATATAATGCCATTGCGTATATGCCTTCTCATATAATTTTTCGGATGGTCAGCTCACCCGCAGGCCCTCGCATAAATAATGTTTTCAATGGTCGGCTCATCCGCAGGCCCTTGCATATAATTTTTCGGATGGTCAGCTCACCCGCAGGCCCTCGCATATAATTTTTCAGATGGTTAGCTCACCCGCAGGCCCTCGCATAAATAATGTTTTTGATGGTCAGCTCACCCGCAGGCCCTTGCATATAATTTTTCAGATGGTCAGCTCACCCGCAGGCCCTCACCCATAATGTTTTAGATGGTCAGCTCAGCTAAAGACCTTCACCCCTAATGTATTAGTGGGTCACCAGCAGGCCATCAATTATACTTTACCTCTCCTGTATAACGTTTCCTCATTCTAAATACCTTTGACATTCCCTGTAATTTTTTTGTACTCGTTCAAATGACAGGCTCTCTTAAGAGTCCTGTATTGTTATTTATCGTCACAACCTCCCTAAATCGGTACTGGGAAATTTGCGCGCCCCCGCCTGCCTGTCTTGGAAGTGGTAGCCGTGGCCATCCCTCAGGCTCCCTTTCTGGATGCGAACCCTTTACCCGTGGTCACCATGTTAGGCGCAAAACAGAACATCGAAAGTTGATAGAGCAGACATCCGAATAGATCGTCAACATCACGGGGACAGGCGATCAGCTTAGAAGTTATCTAGAGTTAACAAAGTGGCAGCAGACCCTCACCTTCAATTTTTTACACTGTCAGCTCAACGTCCGTTCCTCTTCCAAGTTCATTATCATCAGATGATAGTCTGGTCAACACAATCGTAATCACTGGGGGTCACGTAACAAAATAGCATGGTGGAGTGTCTTTGGTTATCGGAATGAACCACACAAATCGACTCGATCAACACGCTCAAAACTGCCACGCACCACCACCCACAGAATCGCAAAATAGGTATCAATCTGTCAATCCTTTCCGTGTCCGGGCCAGGTGAGGCTTACTGTGCGTAATTAAATTAAGCCGCATGCTTCACTCCAGGTGGTGCTCTTCCATGAATCAGTTTAAGTTTCAGCTTTGCAACCATACTCCCCCGGAACCCAAAGACTTTAGTTTCCCAGAAAATGTTCGGTGGGAAATGGGAATAACGCTGCCAGGGATCATCTTCGAACCTCCAACTTAAGTTGTTGATTAATGAAAACATTTGTGGCAACAAAGTTTTCGGCTGTGGTTCGGCTTGCGCCGGTACAAGAATTTCACCTCTACAGGTACAATATGGATGCCACTGCCATTCCTCTTCCAATGAGTTCAGTTTGATCGTCCAAGAGTCTGGTCAACACAATCGTAACCACCGGCCGTTCCTCTTAGTCATGGCCCCAGTTCCGAAAATCACGAAAATCTTTGTATAAAAGTAAATATACAGGAAAGAATGTTTCCTAACAATTTTTCATCTAAAATAGTTTTTATCTTCGGTTTTGTGAGTTTTTGGGTCAGTCTGTAAAAGTGGCGTACAACTCAGACAACATCATTACCAGAAGCGACATTGTACTCCAAAATGCATCCAGTCATCCTCCCCATGCTGTCCCCGACCCATTTTGGTGGTGTTTCCATCAATTTCTGACCTTTTCCTTTGAACCAGGCACTCTTCCCTCTTCAGAGCAGGGGATGCCTGGTTTAATGCTCGGGTCCTCCCATTGACTTCTATAGGGCTCGGGTGTTAGCTACTGGCATTACACTGATTGGCTCACTGGAACGCGTCATCCGGGGCTATATAGCACCCGATGACATGTGTTTGGCTCAGTCAGCGTCAGGGAGAGCAGAGCGTAGGCAGGGAAAGATAGTGTATGAAGCGAAATTTAACATTTTATTAGAAACAAGATTTGCAAAGACACAAAAGTCCTTTTAAGGACTACAGTGTGTGTGTGTGTGTGTTTGAGCAGTAATGTTGATCAATTGATCAGTCTCAGGGACAACCGTGCTGAGGAAGAGAAACAGTGCATGGAGAAAAATCGCTGTTTTAACAACAACCTAAAGCTTTTCATGCAACCAATAATCCTTTTAAGGGCTAGTGTGTGTGTTTGACTACAGAAATATATTTTTCTTTACTACTGATTAGTGACATATACTGTACATTATCAGCAGACTTTGTATTTTTGCGTAAATTCAACTAATCAGCACCACATTTATTGTTAATAGTGTGTGCGTTTAATCCACATCCGTGACATATACAGTCATCTTTCCGCAAAATTTATTTTTTGGGGGGGAAATTTAACTAATTTGTGCCACATCTGTGTGTGCGTTTAATCCACATCCGTGACATATACTGTACTCCATCCGCAAACTCTGTTTTTTTTGGGAAATTTAACTAATTTGTGCCACATCTGTGTGTGCGTTTAATCCACACCCGTGACATATACTATATTCCATCTGCAAACTCTGTTTTATGGGGAAATTGAAATAATTTGTGCGACATCTAGACTTGACAGCGGCGAATCAATGGATGTCGTATATCTGGACTTCTCCAAAGCATTTGACGCTGTACCACATAAAAGGTTAGTATATAAAATGAGAACACTTGGACTAGGAGAAAATATCTGTATGTGGGTAAGTAACTGGCTCAGTAATAGAAAACAGAGGGTGGTTATTAACGGTACACACTCAGATTGGGTCACGGTCACTAGTGGGGTACCTCAGGGTTCAGTATTGGGCCCTATTCTCTTCAATATATTTATTAATGATCTTGTAGAAGGCTTGCACAGTAATATATCAATTTTTGCAGATGACACTAAACTGTGTAAAGTAATTAACACTAAAGAGGACAGTTTTCTGCTACAGAGGGATCTGGATAGATTGGAGGCTTGGGCAGAGAAATGGCAGATGAGGTTTAACACTGACAAATGTAAAGTTATGCACATGGGAAGGAATAATGCAAGTCACCCATACATACTAAATGGTAAAACACTCGGTAACACTGACATGGAAAAGGATCTAGGAATTTTAATAAACAGCAAATTAAGCTGCAAAAACCAGTGTCAGGCAGCTACTGCCAAGGCCAATAAGATAATGGGTTGCATCAAAAGGGGCATAGAGGCCCGTGATGAAAATATAGTCTTACCACTTTATAAATCACTAGTCAGACCACACATGGAGTACTGTGTACAGTTCTGGGCTCCCGTGAACAAGGCAGACATAGCAGAGCTAGAGAGGGTTCAGAGGAGGGCAACTAAAGTAATAACTGGAATGGGGCAACTACAGTACCCTGAAAGGGTATCAAAATTAGGGTTATTCACTCTAGAAAAAAGACGACTGAGGGGAGATCTAATAACTATGTATAAATATATCAGGGGTCAGTACAAAGATCTCTCCCATCATCTATCTATCCCCAGGACTGTGACTGTGACGAGGGGACATCCTCTGCGTCTGGAGTAAAGAAGGTTTGTACACAAACATAGAAAAGGGTTCTTCACGGTAAGAGCAGTAAGACTATGGAACTCTCTGCCTGAGGAGGTGGTGATGGTGAGTACAATAAAGGAATTCAAGAGGGGCCTGGATGTATTTCTGGAGCGTAATAATATTTCAGGCTATAGCTACTAAAGATGGGTCGTTGATCCAGGGAGTTATTCTGACTGCCTGATTGGAGTCGGGAAGGAATTTTTTCCCCTTAAGTGGGGAAAATTGGCTCTACCTCACAGGGGTTTTTTGCCTTCCTCTGGATCAACTTGCAGGAAACAGGTCGAACTGGATGGACAAATGTCTTTTTTCGGCCTTATATACTATGTTACTATGTTACTATCTGTGTGTGCGTTTAATCCACATCCATGACATATACTGTATTCTATCTGCAAACTATGTTTTTGGGGGAAATTGAAATAATTTGTGTCACATCTTTGTGTGCTTTTAATCCACATCTGTGACATATACAGTCCTCCATCCTCAAAAAAAAAAATTTTGGGAAAAATTTAACTAATTTGTGTCATATTTGTGTGTGGGTTTAATCCACATCCGTGACATATACTGTACTCAATCCGCAAACTCAGTTTTTCGGGGAAATTGAAATAATTTGTGCCACATCTTTGTGTGCGTTTAATCCACATCCGTGACATATACTGTACTCCATCCGCAAACTATGTTTCTGGGGGTAATTTGTGCCACATCTAGTCTCCATAGTGTGTGGCTTTCTGTGTCAAATACTGTACCACATCTGAAAACAGTATATTTTGGTAAAATGTAAATTATTTGTGCAACATCTAGTGTCCATAGCGTGTGGCTCTCTGTGTCAAGTACTGTACCTCATGTGAAAACAGTGTATCTTGGGGAAATGTAAATTATTTGTGCAACATGTACTATGTGTGAATTTCATACATATCACTGACATATACTGTACTTTATCCGCAGACGGTGTATGCTAGTCTGTGACATTATCAGGGCTACATCTCCTGTGTAAAGTGTGCACATCCTAAATACCTGTTTTAATTTATTTGCGCATACACTTACAAATCCTACGCTACTGTACGTGTGACATTTTTTTAAGCATATATAACATTTAATGTTAAGAATACAGCCAGTAAGGGACATGCCAGTGGCCGTGATGCTGATGGTGCACATAGAGGCTGTGGCCCTGGGAGCAATGAAACTGAGTTAAAGAATGTAGCTGAGGGCCTGCAGGTGCGCTAACCCTCTAAAACAGTGATGGTGATGGCGAATAGTGATGAGCGAGCACCAACGTATACGAGTGTTTGGTCCGAACACATTGCTATATTCGTGTGCTCAGCTGAGCACCCGAGTATAATGAAAGTCAATGGGAGACAACCAGGCAACCCCTGCTCTGAAGAGGGGAGGGTAACTGGTCCATTGGAATCGGACAGAAAGTGACAGAAACACCACCAAAATGGATCGGGAACAGCATGGGGACGATGTCTGGATGCATCTTGGACTCCCAGGTCGCTGCTGGGAAACATGTTGTCCGAGTTGTACGCCACTTTTACAGACTGACAAAAATACGCACCCCCCCAAAAAAAATCAATTTCACAGGAAAAATTGTTAGGAAACATTCTTTCCTGTATATTCAATTGTATAGAAAGTGCAAGTGCTGCCAAAATTACAAGCAATAGGCACTCCGAAACAGCCTGTATATCACATAAAGGAGGGCCTAATTCACTTGTGGTACAATTGTTCAGGTAGTTGGACTCCTACACTCATAAAGCCTATGCACTAAGTGAAAGGGCTGCCAAAAATTACAAGGAACCGGCACTCCAATACACCCTTTATTACACATAAAGGAGGGCATCATACACAGACTACAGAGACTGGACCTGGTGGAAGAGAGGGTGATGCTTAACCTACTGGAAGCATTATCTTCAGCAATCCAACTGACCAACTGTTCGCACTGGTCCAACTTGGTCCTGCGCCGCCCAGCTAAGATGGACATGAAGCTGGGTACGGTAGATGTATTTTGTTTTTCTGATGCACGGTCAGCAGGCACAGATTAATTGTGCCCAGGGCCACGGCGGAGTGCTGTGGAGGTCACAGTTCAGGGGGCATGTAGGGTGGCCATTCAGGCCACTCTCAAAAGACGGACTTATAAACGCCGCCCCCAGCCCCCAATAAACCACTCCCCCAATCTGATGAGGCAATGCCCCTCCCACTCCGCAGTTGACGGGGATTAAAAAAATGAAGGCAAAAATCATCTACTTCTGTCAGCTGCAGGGGTGATAGGGAGGGTTACTTTCTCCCTGCAGCTCATACTCAAACAGCCCAGTGCTGCTGTCTGAGAGTGAGCGGTTCAAAAGGACATACCTCGTCTGTCCAGGCCCTGCACCAGACGGAGGACAGGGAGTCTGAAAGCCGGACTGTCCGGTCTAAACAGAGACCTCTAGCTACCGTAGGGGCAGGCTGCTGTGGAGTTCAGAGTTGAGGGGACGATCCGCTATGTAGGTCAGTGTAAAGGGGCAGATAGCTGTACAGGCCACTGTTAAGGGGGTGGGGTGTTATGTAAATCACTGTAAAGGAGAAGGGGTACTGTGGAGGTCACTAATAAAGGGGCGGCCGCTGTCGAGGTCACTGTTAATTGGGTGGGACTGTGGAGGCCACTTTTAAAATGGCAGTGGGGTACTGTGAGGTCACTGTTTAGGCAGTGGGGTACTGTGAGGTCACTGTTAAGGGAGCTGGGTACAGTGGAGGTCACTGTTAAGAGGGCATGGTAATGTGGCAGTCACTGTGGAGATCTCTGTTAAGCGGGCTGGAAATGGTGGAGGTAACAGATAAGGGGACTGTAACATATATTCAGTGTTAAGGGGCGTGTGCTGTAGAGGTCACTGTTAAGGGGGCAGGCCCCTGTAGAGGTCACTGTCAAGGGGGTGGGGTGCTGTGGAGGTCCGATTTTAAGGAGGGGGGGGCACTGTGGAGGGGGTCAGTGTTAAGGGGTGGGGGCTATGTAGGTCCCTGTTAAGGGGGAGGACTGCTGTAGATGTCACTGTTATAGTGGATACTGTTGATATCTTTTAACAACACACACAAATAATAAATTAAATAGATTAACTATACCCGGGTCCTTCAGCTAATATATATATATATAGACTGCAATGAGCAGTTGAAACGTCGCTAATGGTTAAATAAAGAGGGTTCACTATTCACAAGAAGCTGGAGTGCTGCCTCATCTTTTGGATCTATATATATATATATATATATATATATATATATACAGAGCCTTTTTTCAAGCTATGAGCTGAAACTTTGCGACTAGTGTTGAGCGAACCTGTGCTCTGTGGCACGACAATAAGTGTTTATTCCCCCAACTACAGAAATGCAGTATGTCACCGCAAAATTTTAAAACAGGTTATTCAGTGTTGTATGCAAAAGTGCTTTATGGCACCACAATACAGGTTTTTTCACCTAACTACAGAAATGCAGTATGTCACCGCTAAATTATAAAACAAGTTTTTCAGAGTTGTATGCAAAACTGCTCTGTGGCACGACATAACGGGTTTATTCAGTATGTCACCACAAAATTTAAAAACAGGTTTTTCAGCGTTGTATGCAAAAGTGTTCTGTGGCACCACAATTCGGGTTTATTCCCCTAACTACAGAAATGCAGTATGTCACCACTAAATTAAAAAATAGGTAATGTAGGGAGAACTGACCTGCCAGGAAAAGGAATTTTTCCTCCACTGAGCTACCAGAAAAAAATTAGACTAATGTCCCTGGTATACGTGCAGGTCACATGAAGTTCCAAGAACATTGCAGTTGCTAAAATGGGCGCCGACCCCCACCTCACTAACAGATGGATTAAAAATTATTTTTCAGTATCACTGGACTCAGGGCAGTAGCATAGCACTCTCAATAATTGCTGTAATTCGAATATTTAACACCACTAAGTTCAACAGATTTCTTCCCTAATCTCTCCCTCACAGCAGCAGCAGCATCCTATGCCTACACTAAGAAGAGCAGAGTGACGTGCTGTGCTACGTGACTCCAGCTTGTGGCATCAAATTTGGCATACAAGGTTCGGGTTATCTAAGAATTCTGTTTTGGATTCCACTACCACAGACCATAACGTATAGCAGAATCCATAATGGAATTCTTAGATAACCCAAACCTTGTATGCCAAATTTGAAGCCACAAGTTCGCTCATCCCTAGTTGTGACCACAGGGGTGAATAAAGCCATTGTTTTTTTATATATATATACATATATATTGTAGCGATTTCCTCTGGTCTCGGGGATCATTCACTCAAAGATTCTTTTTTGCCACTTGATTTGCGGTCCAAACAGTGTGATTTAGTTTGGCACACGGCATATCAAAATAAACATAATACAAAATAAACACCTTGCCCGTCTGGGCTCTTCCTCAGCAGTGGGTCCCGAACTCACTGAAAGGGCTGTTCACATACAGCTTTAACGTGCGGCTTTCCACACCTCACAGTTCCACTGCCTTACAGGCTATACCAAGTCCATAACCTTTATTGGGGGAGTGTGGCCCAGCAATCCTCCCGACTCTGGCCTTGTGACCCGTCAGCCCACGGCATCCCCCAATGTCCCGGCTAGCACCTAGCCCGTGACCAACTTATCCAACCCAGCTGAGATCACTCGCACAGAGCCTCTGCACAAGGCCTCTGTGTTACACCACTCTCTCTCCAGAGTGAGTTCCACCCAAGTCCAGCAAGTCCCGGACTAAATTCAATTGCTGGATGTGAGCAAGTCCCGGACTGGAACATGGGGAACAGGAACCCACCCAGCACATTGCCTGTTCCCATTAAAAGCCCGCCCTGAACTAGCTGGAACCAGCTATACTATCTATTATGGTGTCCACCAACTACTTTAGTGGATACCTAAACTAGGGCCTTTACTCCACCAAGGCCGGGAGCCTTGGTGACACATTCCTTGTGGCAACCCTGTTCACACATGGAACACACATGCTTCTTTTGGACTTCACAGCCCATAACATTATTCACATTGCCACAATATATATATAACACCACAGAGATCAGCAAAGGGGTGGGTGCAAAATCCTCCAGAAACCAGGTACAAGTTCCTTTGTATATAACATCAAAAAACGAGGCAGCACTCCAACTTCAGTGAACAGAAGGTGACCTTCTTTATTTCCCAGGCAACGTTTCGGCCCACACAAAGGCTTGACAAAGGCGTCATTGTGTGGGCCGAAACATTGCCTGGGAAATAAAGAGGGTCACCTTCTGTTCACTGAAGTTGGAGTGCTGCCTGATTTTAGATGATATATATATATATATATATATATATATATATATATATATATATATATATAAATATATATAAAAATATATATATACATATATATATATTGTGGGGAGTTGCTCTGGTAGATAACGGTGCGGGTGCAGTACAGAGGCAAAACAAGGAGTCCAGTACGTGCAATAAACAGTGTTTTATTCACACTTGCACAAACAGAATGGTAATCAGTCTCTTGGTGTTCATTCACACGCAGCAAACAGAAAAAGGCAAAACCAAAGAGTCCAAAACCAGGTTCAATCACCTGTGAGATGTTAGGTGCGCGTCGCACCTGGCGGTCGGCCCAGCCGTGGGATAATCCTCCTTCAGGCTTCCAGGTCGACTGCACGCCTCCTTGCTGGGTTTTTGCTTCCAGCCCAGAGAGCTCCACAGGACTAGCAGCAGCTCCAGGACAATCACAGCCCCAGACACAGCTGCTGGCTGTGTTTTATACCCAGCCCAAAACCAGGACTGGATCGTGGGAGCAGCCACCCACCCTACACTTTAGCTGCTCCCGGTAAGAGCCGGCCCGGATCGGCTTTGCAGCCATGCTATTTACAACTATGTCAGTAGCACTAGCTGCTGCTGACATCAACAAAATACGGCTCTTACCTCACCGAGGCTATGAACCTCGGTGACACATACCTGCCATCCACAACGGCACCCTGCACCTTACCACATACCCCCCTTTGTTCAACCCTGAGGGGGTGGACACATGTGAGGCAGTGGACGCGGAAAGGGCATCTGCATTACCCTGCAAGCGGCCTGCCCTATGTTCCACGGAGAACTTGAAGTTCTGCAGGGATAGGAACCACCTGGTGACCCGAGCATTCCTCTCCTTGGCCTGGCTCATCCACTTGAGAGGGGAATGGTCGGTCACCAGACGGAACCTCCTCCCTAACAGGTAGTAGCGGAGAGATTCGAGTGCCCACTTGATAGCCAGGCACTCCCTCTCCACTATGCTATACCTGGTCTCGGCGGGACTGAGCTTACGGCTCAGGAAGACAACGGGATGTTCTTCCCCGTTGACCTCCTGAGACAGCACAGCACCGAGGCCTACCTCCGAGGCGTCGGTCTGTACGACAAACTCCCGGTTGAAGTCGGGTGTCACCAAAACCGGGGACCCACAGAGGGCCGACTTCAACGCGGAGAAAGCCTCCTCCGCCTTCTCACTCCAGCTAACCTTCCCAGACTTTCGCCCCTTCAATAGGTCTGTCAACGGCGCTGCTATTGTGGCAAAGTGGGGCACAAACCGCATGTAGTACCCTATCATTCCCAGGAAGGACTTTACCTGCCTGGCAGTGACCGGTCGGGGCCAGTTACGTATGGCTTCCACTTTAGTTACCTGCGGCTTGATGACTCCCCGCCCAATTACATATCCCAGGTATTTGGTCTCTTCCAACCCAATCGCACACTTCTTTGGATTGGCGGTTAGACCAGCTTTCCTCAGGGCATCCACTACCGCCTGCACTTTGGGCAAATGGCTTTCCCAGTTGGTGCTGTGGATGATTACATCGTCTAAGTAGGCCGAAGCGTACCGACGATGAGGTCGCAGCACAATATCCATTAACCTTTGGAAGGTGGCGGGGGCGCCATGCAGGCCAAAGGGTAACACCTTGTAATAATACAGGCCCTGCGGGGTAACAAAAGCGTTTTTTTCCTTGGCCGACTCCGTTAAGGGTACTTGCCAGTATCCTTTAGTGAGGTCTAGCACAGAAAAATAACGGGCTTGCCCTAAATTCTCAACAAGCTCGTCTACCCGGGGCATGGGATACGCGTCAAACTTGGACACTTCATTTAACTTGCGAAAATCGTTGCAGAACCGCAACGTCCCATCCGGCTTGGGTATTAGGACTATGGGACTGGCCCACTCACTTTTCGACTCCTCAATGACATCGAGCTTCAACATTAATTGCACTTCCTCCGCGATGGCCCGTCGCCGAGCCTCGGGTACCCGGTATGGTTTTAACCGGATCTTGGCCTGAGGCTCAGTGACAATGTCATGTTGGATGAGAGACGTGCGGCCAGGGAGGTCCGAGAATACATCCGTGTTCCGACTGATGAACTCCCTGACTTCCTGAACTTGTTTGGAAGACAGGCTGTCTGCAATTTTTACCGTGGCTACCGCTCGCAGGCCTCGAACTGTGGGGCTGGACCCTTTTCCCTAGAAGCCCTGGCCGGGGCTGTGGTCGTCGGCCGTGTCCCTATCTTTCCACGGCTTTAGTAAATTCACGTGGTACACCTGCTCCGGCTTGCGCCGCCCTGGCTGGTGTACTTTGTAATTTACTTCCCTATCTTCTCGATCACCTCATAGGGGCCCTGCCACCTAGCTAGGAATTTGCTGTCAAGGGTGGGTACCAGAACCAAAACCCGATCTCCCGGATTGAAGCCCCGCACCCGAGCCTGACGATTGTACACCCTACTTTGGGCTTGTTGCGCTGCCTCCATATGCTCCCGGACCAGCGGCAACACCCTTTCCATCCGTTCCTGCATCTGGGTGACATACTCAATGACACTTTTGTGGGGGACAGGCTGTTGTTCTCACGCTTCCTTGGCGATATCCAACAGGCCCCGAGGGTGTCTGCCATAAAGCAGTTCGAAGGGCGAGAACCCAGTAGAGGCCTGGGGCACCTCTCGCACTGCGAACATGAGATAGGGCAGAAGCAGATCCCAGTCCTTCCCATCTCTAGACACCACCCTTTTAACATATTTTTTAAAGTTTGGTTAAACCTCTCGACAAGACCGTCCGTTTATGGATGGTAAACGGACGTCCGTAACTGCTTTATACGCAACAATTTACACAGTTCCTCATAACTTTGGACATAAAAGGGGTCCCTTGGTCTGTCAGAACCTCTTTTGGCAGGCCCACACGGGAAAACATTTCCATTAACTCTTTGGCAATGAGCTTAGCTGAGGTATGTCGCAGAGGCACCGCCTCCGGATACCGAGTGGCATAGTCGAGAACTACCAGAATGTGTTGGTGGCCCCTGGCAGACTTTGGTACAGGCCCACTAGATCCATAGCGATTCGCTCAAACGGGACCTCAATAATTGGAAGAGGTACCAGAGGACTACGGAAATGTGGCTGGGGGCTATTTATCTGACAGGTGGGACAGGACTTACAATAATTTTCTACCTCCTTGAACACACTGGGCCAATAAAACCGCTGCAGTATGCGGTCCTGGGTTTTCTGCCACCCCAAGTGTCCCCAAGAACATGTTGGTGGGCAAGCTCCATGACAAGCTTGCGGTACGCTGTGGGCACCACCAATTGTTCAACAGGTTCACCTCGGATTTGGTTCACCCGATATAACATTTCTTGGTGAACAACAAAGCGGGAAATATTATCTCAGCCCCTGGTTTCTGGGGTTTACCATCAATTTCCAGCACATTCTCCCAGGCCCTGGTTAGGGTTTGGTCCCGGTGTTGGGCGGTCCTAAAATTATCTCCGGAGACGTGGAGGTCTGCCAACTCAGGACCTGGTGGCAAGTCCTCCATGTCTCCCACCATTACACTCAGTGGGGGTGTCTCCCCTCTATCACAGAAGTGGTGGTCACCCCTACCGCAGGCCCTTCGGACTCGGGCTCCCAGGGCTCTGGCCTCCCACAGGAACCAGGCCACTCTGCTAGGGTTACCCCTGTCTCAGGGCTATTAGTCACTTTCACCTCAGGCCATAGTGACGGAAAACCAGGGAAGTCTCTCCCAATTATTAGTTCATACGGTAGCTTGGCGGAGATCGCCACTTCACAAGTCCATGTGCCGGCCGCCGTGGACAGAGACATTACAGCCGTGGGATAGTCCTTTAAGTCTCCGTGTATGCACACCACCCCAACTTTCCGGCCCGTATACTGGGAGGGCTGTACCAGGGCAGCACTTACCAGGGTTACTAGGCTCCCTGAGTCCAGCAGCGCCACTGCAAGATTATCACCGACTTGCACCTGGCACAGATGACGATTGTCTATTGTCTCGGGGTGCCGGTCGCACACAGTCTCCGGGCATACATGGAAGCCCGGTACCCATAATTGGTCTCCATGGGTTCTCCCCACTGTGGACAGTCGGCCCTCACATGGCCAGGCTCGTGACACCGCCAGCAGACTATCGGGCCGGGTCTACAGGGGGTACACCCCGAGCAGGTTTCTCGGGTACCAGTCGCCGGGACTGGATGGGAGACCTCCGGGTTTGACCGGCCCTCCCAACAACACCCCTTTCAAGGTTTTTGTGGCCTCATAGCGCTCGACCAGGTCGACTCATGTCCAAGGCATTAGTGGGTGACACCTGGCCGATCCAGTGCTGCAGGGGGTACGGCAAGGCCCTCCAGAAGATGTCAGCCAGCAGACGGTCCAGCATAGCAGCCGGACTTAGAACCTCAGGCTGCAGCCACTTTTGCAACCTGTGCAGCAACTCATAATACTGCGGCCTGGCGGGTTCAGCCGTATTAAAGTTCCACTGGTGGACCCGCTGAGCCCGGACTAACACGCTTCACCCCCAGTCTTGCCAGGATCTCACCTTTCACGGTCGGGTAGTCAGCGGCTTGGTCATCTGGGAGGTCAAAAATACTTGCTGGGGTCCAGACGCCAGGAACGGAGCGACGACCTCTGCCCACTGTTCTCGGGTAATTTCTCCCTCACGGCCACCTTCTCGAACACCGCCAGATAGGTCTCCACATCATCCGAGGGGGTCATCTTAGGATCGCTGCACGGACAGCTTTCCGGGCATCGTGGACGTGGCGGGACGCTCCTGCAGCTTGCAATGCCATCACGTGCTGCAGCAGTAGCTGGTTGGTCTCCCGCTGCTGCACGTTAGCCTCTATGAGGGCTTTCACAGCCGCCTCCATTTTGTCAGGGACCACAGGCTGCAACTTTGCCGGCCGAATATAGGACATCCAGTCGTGCCCAGCAAAAACAAACTTCGGCGTTCACGCCAGCCTCACTGCGCATGCCCGCATCCGACACCAAATGTGGGGAGTTGCTCTGGTAGATAACGGTGCGGGTGCAGTACAGAGGCAAAACAAGGAGTCCAGTACGTGCAATAAACAGTGTTTTATTCACACTTGCACAAACAGAATGGTAAACAGTCTCTTGGTGTTCATTCACACGCAGCAAACAGAAAAAGGCAAAACCAAAGAGTCCAAAACCAGGTTCAATCACCTGTGAGATGTTAGGTGCGCGTCGCACCTGGCGGTCGGCCCAGCCGTGGGATAATCCTCCTTCAGGCTTCCAGGTCGACTGCACGTCTCCTTGCTGGGTTTTTGCTTCCAGCCCAGAGAGCTCCACAGGACTAGCAGCAGCTCCAGGACAATCACAGCCCCAGACACAGCTGCTGGCTGTGTTTTATACCCAGCCCAAAACCAGGACTGGATCGTGGGGAGCAGCCACCCACCCTACACTTTAGCTGCTCCCGGTAAGAGCCGGCCCGGATCGGCTTTGCAGCCATGCTATTTACAACTATGTCAGTAGCACTAGCTGCTGCTGACATCAACAAGATACGGCTTTACCTCACCGAGGCTATGAACCTCGGTGACACATACCTGCCATCCACAACGGCACCCTGCACCTTACCACAATATATATATATATATATATATATATATAGATATATATATATTAGAGTTACTACTGCAGTATATAAATCTTGGGCATGTATATATATATATATATATATTAGCAGAAGGACCCGGATATCGACAGTATCCCCCATAACAGTGACCTCTACAGTGCCCGGCCCGTTAACAGTCAACTCCACAGCCCCTCACACCTTAACACTGACCCCCCCCCCCACAGTGCCCCACTTCCTTAAAATGAGACCTCCACAGCAGCCCATCCCCTTAACTTTGACCTTCACAGCAGCCCGCCCCTTTAACAGTGAGTTTCATAGCACCCCACTCCCTTGACATTTATCTCCTCATGGGCCCGCCCCCTTAACAGTGACCTATACAGCACTTAGCCCCTTAACACTGACCTCCATAGGGGACCGTCCCCTTATCTGTTACCTTCACTGTTCCCTGCCCCCTTAAGAGACCTCCACAGCACTGTCCCTTTAACAGTGACCTCCACAGTACCCTGCTGATTAACTGTAACCTCCACAGCAGCTGTCCCTTAAATAGTGGTCCCTGCACCCCTTAACAATGACCTCCACATTGCCCGTTACTTTAACAGTTACCTCCACAGTACCTGCCCCTTAACAGTAACATCCACAGTGAATACCCCTTTAACAGTGATCTCCACAGTGCCTATCCCTTTAACAGTGACCTCCACAGCAGCTGCCCCTTTAATAGTGGCTCATGCCCCCTTAACAGTGACCTCCACATCATATGCCCCTTTAATAGTGACCCTGCCCTATTAACAGTGACCTCCACAGCGCCCTGACAGGCGACTGCGACACGACAGTTTAAAAAAAAATCATCCAAGATGGATGCATGGAGCAGTGTAGTTGTGCCCTATGTGTCATGTGACTTATTGTCGTTGTGAAGCCCTAGCCTAAAGCTGACCTTCAGCAGTAAAGAAAAATGGCTTGGTTGTTATGGAAACCTGGAGTAAAACTTTGTGTAAGGGCCTGAGAGCTTCTATTGGCTGATAAGGTACATGTGACCGTGTGTATGGCAGTTGGGATATAAGTGAAAGACTTGCAGGCTTCCATTTGCTAATGCAGGTTATTTTATGGGAATATCTTAGGAACGGTACGTCCTAGAGAGCTGAGACACGGTCTAAAACCTTTCCGGACAACTGATGTAGCCGTGTGCCAAATTTGGTGAAGATCGATCCAGTCGTTTGGTCGCGCATAAAGAACAGACGGACAGATAGACACTCATTTTTATATATAAGACATATATATATATATATATATATATATATATATATATATATATATAATGTTCACCTGACAGGGTAAAACATGTGATATTTTTATAGTGCAGGTCGTTACGGACGTGGTGATACCTAATATGTCTATTTTTTTATTTTATTTTGGTTTTACACAATAAAAGAATTTTTGAAAAAAAAAAAAACATCCTGTTTTTGTGTCTCCCTAACCATTGTCTTAGTTAGGGTCACAATTCTTCGCCACTTTTTGTGATGTAAGGTGATAAAAATAGCTTTTTTGGCACATTTTTCATTTTATTTGTTTTACGGCATTTACCAGATGGGTTGGATAACACAATGTTTTTATAGAGTATGTTATTACGGACATGTCGATACCTAATATGTGCATTTTTATACGTTTTTTAACATTTTTACATAATAAAAGCATTTTTGAAAAAAATCATGTTTTTGTGTCTCTATTTTCTGAAAGCTATATGTTTTAGATTTTGTGGGTGATTGTCTTAAATAGGGTCTCATTTTTTGTGGTATCAGATGATAGTTTGATTGGTACGAATTGTGGTTACATATGACTCTTTTGTTCACGTTCTATACAATTTTTTTGGAAAGTGCAGTGGGCAAAATTGCAGTTCCATCATTTTTTTTGTTATGGCATTCACCTTGCAGTAAAAGTAACATGATCCTTTTATAGATCAGGTTGTTACGGATGCGGCAATACTAAACATGTTTAGTGTTTTAAATTATTTTACCAATTACATGTGCGGATATAGGAAGAAGTTAGATTTTTTTACTTTTTTTTTACCTTTTTACACTTTTTTGACTTGGACCCAATTGGTTCTTGAAGAACCAGTGGGTCTGATGCCTCTACAATACACTGCAGGTTCAGCTATACAATGGCAAGCCAGATGCCTGCGAAGGCGCTTGGTTGCCATGGTAACCAACGGGACGCTGACACAGCATCGCAGCCGCCCGATGCTTAGCACCTCCATACAGCAGTCCCTAAGGACCACGGCATGGAAGGTTTTAAATGTCGGCTGTTTTAAGCAGAGTGTCAGCTGTTTGGTACAGTTGACACTCTGCTTACTGCTGCCATCCTAAATGGGGAAGGGGGGTCTTGTTACCATGTCAGCCATTCTGAAGGGGAGGGGGAGACTGCTTGTATGGGGGTGAGGACGGCTTGTATGGGGGTGAGGACTGCTATCCTAAATTTGGGGGGGGGGACAGCTTTGGCCTGCTGCCACGGCAAAACAGCAGCTCGATGGTTAGCCTCTTTCATACAGCGGTCCATACAGTGGACCATGACATGGAAGGGGTTATGTCTGCTCTTTCAAGCAGAGTGTCAGCTTTATGTTACTGCTGACACTCTGCCATCCTGAGTGGGGGAGGGGGAGGGGCAGGGAAGAGACAGTGCATTCTCACATGTGGAGCAAAGAGGAGTTACAGAAAATCCGTCAGATGACAGATTTTCAGTAAATTCACTGAGAGCAGCCTTCTGTGCATAGAGAGCAGGCTGTAGAACAAAATGAAATTAAACAGAACCAATTGGAGAAATGATTTTCTCCACAAAATATATTAGTGTAAAAAAAAAAGTTTTTTTACAGAGGTGTCCCTATCCATTAAAGCTAATTTAACACTAGTGGCAGGACGGATCCAACAGACTGTCGGATCCGTCTTGCTGCTAGTGAACATGTGCCCCAGGACTACCACTCTGGCCTAAAGGGATCACACAGTGTGGTTTTAGAAATGTCAGGAGGGGGGCAATGTGCATAATACTCCAAATACAACCAAAGCTTCATGATGTTTTTTTTGCTATTCCCCATCCCCTTGAGAAAATACTACATATGTATATGCATATGATTAACTCTTGTTAAAACATAAAGTTTCAAATGTTTCCTACACAGAGATAAAGATTCATAATTTGCCTGTTAAAAGGCATCTATCAGCCAGATTTGTACCAAAACTGGATGACCTGTTGTATGTGCACTTGGCTGAAGACATCTGTGTTTTTCCCATGTTCATATGTGCCCGCATTGCTGGGAAAATTATGTTTTAATATTTGCAAATGAGCCTCTAGGAGTAATGGAGTGTTGCCATTACACTTAGAGCGGGGTTTCTCAACTCCGGTCCTCGGTGCAAGTGCAAGATTTCTCGCTAGATCTTCAATCAAGATGACCATGGCAGACTCTTCATGATCAAATGAATAAGCTGAGTATTTTTTTTTTTTAACAGATTAACCCCTGAAAGCCATCAATGGTCATCTCAGATGCCATGATCAGCGGTGAACGCGGCCTCTGAGCGGTTCAATTCCCCATTATTACGCCCGCTTCTTACAAAGAAATGCACTTCGTGATAAAGTAATTCATGACAAAGCAAATTTCTTTGTGAAATTCGGTAAAGCAACCAAATCAAAGTTTGAAAAATTTCCATAAAAGTTCAGGTTCGTTGTTCGGAGATATCTTTGCGCTTTTTGAAAGGCTGCAGGGCAGCCAATCAACAAGCTTTTCACTACTTGCCCTAAGAAGACATCACAGCCATGCCTACTAATGGCATGGCTATGATTGGCTAAGTGCAGCATGTGACCCAGTCTCTATTTAAGCTGGAGTCACGTAGCAAAGCACATCACTCTGCTCTTCTCAGTGTAGGGATTGGATACTGCTGCTGCTGTGAGGGAAAGATTAGGGAAGAAATCTGTTAAACTTGGTGGTGTTGAATATTCGAAATACAGCAATTATTGAGGGTGCTATGCTACATTTTTGTACCCAGCCTGAGCCCAGTGATACTGAAAAATAATAATTTTTAATCCATCTGTTAGTGAGGTGGGGGTCGGTGTCCATTTTAGCAACTGCAGTGTTTTTGGAACTGCATGTTACCTGCACATATGCCAGGGACATTAGTCTAGTTATTTTCTGGTAGCTCAGTGCAGGAAAACTTCCTTTTTTCTGGCAAGTCAAGTCCCCCTACATTACCAATTTTTTTATTTAGTGGTGACATACTGCATTTCTGTAGTTGGGGGAATAAACCCATATTTTGGTGCCACAGAGCAGTTTTGCATACAACGCTGAAAAACCTGTTTTAAATTTTGCGGGGACATACTGCATTTCTGTAGTTGGGGGAATAAACCCATATTTTGGTGACACAGAGCAGTTTTGCATACAACGCTGAAAAACCTGTTTTAAAATTTTGCAGTGACATACTGAATTTCTGTAGTTGGGGGAATAAACCCGTATTGTGGTGCCACAGTGCAGTTTTGCATACAACGCTGAAAAACGTGTTTTAAAATTTTGAGGTGACATACTGCATTTCTGTAGCGTATGCTTGGCATTAGTGTTTGCTTCTCCCAATAGTATGAAGGAGATTGTTACATGTAATAGCAGCGGTCTCCTTCAATAACGAGCAACGCAAAGCAACGCTGGGAGTTGTAGTTTTGCAACAGCTAGAAAGCCACAGTTTGCCCATCCTTGCACTAGTTCCTCAAAAAAAACTCACATCCACTTGGAATTTTTCATGTCTTTTATTGCCAGTATATACAAATTTCTCCCATAGATAAATCTGAAAATGTTGAGTCCTTTCAACCTTCTCCACTTTCCACTCATGCATGACCTCCTCCACCTGCCTCCAGTAAATAATCCTCTTTAAAATTATTTTTCTAACACCAGACAACTCAACTGCTCTAAATTATTCTGAATGCAAAAAGATTATCTTTTATACGAGAATTAATAACAATTAGTAACACATTCTCTATTCCATTTCCTTTCCTCTCGCATTCAATCTAGCGAAAATAAATCTAATTTGTACATAATTCTCATATTTGTAATTTAGAGAGATCTGTTCTGAACACTTCTGCAGGCTGCAACATGTTCACTTTGTCATGGCTACAGTAGTGAAGGCAGCTGTGACTTTGTATTTTCTTCCATCTGCTCTAGCTGCACATAGTCCCTCTTGTGTGTGTACAATACGCATTTGGTGTAGTAGCTATGGTCAAGTAACATTTAACCAAAATAATATCTTTAGATTGGCCTATTAGGAGGATGATCTTGATATGTAATGAACTGAAAATGAAGATAATTGCCGTTTTATTTTATAATAAATTTGCTACATTATAATGAATTGCAGCTAACTCATACTTTTACATGACTCAATATCCAGAGGTTTAGACACAGTTTATTCAATGTTCATTGTCTGCGTTCTGCATTATTCCAGTAGAGGAAATCTCTAGCCAATAAAATACCATATGTACAGGCTATAAACAAGGCTTATAATTCAGGGGAAGATCTTGTCCCTGAACATGCTGTTTACTTCACGAGCATAGTAGAAATTGTAAATGCAGTTAACCTGTATTTTTTAAGCAATTTTATTGTGGTATAATAAAGAGGTATTTTATTGAAAGTTGTGTTACATTACAAAAAAAACATTGACTGTTCCAAGTATTGCAGCTCTGTCCCATTACTGCAATACAAGACAAAGCCTATGAGAAAATGGGGCACTTTTTCTGGAAAAAATGTTGAAATCTGTTTAAAATATATAAAAGGGTTTCTCCAAGATCGCAAAAAAAAAATTGAAAATGTTCAGCAATGACATGAAATGGCAAAGGAACCAATACTCTACTGTTTAATCACCTGCTCCACCTTTTATCGTTTATTTTGCTGCAATGATATGTGACTGCTGAAGCTAATCACTGACCTCAGTGGTCTAGAGCTGTACACCTCTGAGGTCCATAATTGGCTGAAGCAATCCTCTGGATAGATGGACACAACATCGCAGCAGCACAGTAAGCAAATATCAACAGGGACCACCAGAGTGACTGCATTGAAGCAGTAGGCAATTTTACAGGTGAGCATTCGATATTTTATTATTTTAAAGGCTGTTATATTATTTTAAAGGTGTAATTGCAGCTCCTCTGTCCCATTTAATGCAATGGGACAGCTCTTTCCTATTCACTTGAATAGGACGGAGCCATCCCTTTGAAGTGAATGGGACAGGAGAGCTGTAATTCCACTACTTGCCACAGCGATGCTGACAGTGAGCAGGTAAATAGTGAAGAGAACACAATGCTCATACCAGCGCTTTAAAAAGTGTATGTATTTTTTATTTATTTTTTTAAATAAAAGGGCTGGCTGGATTTAAATGTACAGAAAAAAGGGAGATTGTTGCAGAATTTTGTTGATTGCAGAATTTACTGTGTAATTGCCAGACATAACCAAGATATATGCTCTCAGATTGCAAGCTAGCCTAAGAAATACCTCTCTGGCTTCTGAGACTGAATAACCTTCCAAAATCCTGCCTCCTGATTGGCTTACAGCCTGCCTGTCAGTCATCAAGCAAATCCGGGCAAGCCCCCCTCCCCAATGTCGTAGGTTCATGTGATCCTCCATCTTCCTCCTCGCTGCTGTTTTCCCACTAATTTTCACAGTAAAGTGGTGCTGGTGTCATTTTGGGTGATTTATCTAAATCAAATTGGCAAAACTTTGGATTCATTTGGCTATAGAATTTTTGTGACTTTCTTGGCAAATACAATTCATTTAGAATCGAGTCATTCATCTATAGATCAGAGCTGAGCAGAGGATATGGCTAGGATGGCAAGACATCCAGTTTTAGGCAGGACAGTCTGGTTCTTAGACTCCTGGTCCTCTGTCCAGCGCAAGGCCAGGACGGACGGCCAGAAGCCCTCCTTTTTTGTGGTTAGAGTCGCTCTCAGTGAGTACGGGGCGTTTTAAGTATCACTCACATCCGGATCACTCACAGCGCAGAGCGTATTGATGTCACACATCCGGCAGCACTGCCTGCATCCAGCCAGTCAATTCTGGTTTGTGCGTGCAGGCGCAGGAAGTGGAAGGAAGTCAGACTCTGGGGAGCACATCTGCGCTGAGGTACTCGTCCATGGCTAGCTGGAGGTGCTGATTTTGAAAGGGGTTGGGAACAACTGAAACTCCTGAAAGGGTTGAATAGATAACTACTGTGAAGAGGGGACTAAAACGGGTTAATAAATACTGTGAATGGGGGACTGCTGAAAGGGGTTAATAACTACTGTGAAGGTGGAACTGTTGAAAGGTGGGAATAACTTCTGTGAATGGGGGACTGCTGAAAGGGTTTAATAACTACTGTAAAGGAGGGACTGCTGAAAGGGGTTAATAAATACTGTGAATGGGAGACTGCTGAAAGGGTTTAATAACTACTGTAAAGGGGGGACTGCTGAAAGGGGTTAATAACTACTGTGAAGGGGGGACTGCTGAAACTGGGGAATAAGTTACAACTACTGTGAATGGGCCTGCCCCTGTAATATACATGCCAGCCATAGGGTCCTGCTTGACACCCAAGTGCCTTGCCTTCTTTAGGCAATTGAAGTGCCAAGAAAAAGCCAGACAGCCAGGCCCAGCAGCAGCCAGCAGCCCTCAGCCGGCCCTCGAGTAGTAGCTAGGTAGAAGCTAGGTTTGGTGAGTACAACATTTCTTACTGATTTCTTGTTTTATTTAGCTGATACTATAATATAGATTAATGTTTACATTCTGTTAATAATAGTATTTGTATAATGTAGTATCTTGCATGGTGTAGTATTAAACTACTGTGTGCCACTGTCCCAGGTACGATGTCCTCCTTTTCTTGGTGTGGTGTCTTCCTTTTTGGTGTTCTGCAAGTGGCCACCCTAGATGTGGCTGCCACTTTTGGTGAGAAATAAATCTAAATCTCCTACTAGAAACCTTTATCCCCAATCACCACAGCCACATCTTCATCTTAGCCTGCTATAATAGGAGCTATGGGAATGAATGGGGGGGGGGGGGGGCGCAATGTACATAATACTCCAAATGCAGCCAAAGCTTCATTATGTTTTTTGCTATTCCCCATGCCTATAAGGAAATCCTATGTATGTACATAGATACGTGTATGCAAACATAATATGATTAACTCTTGTTAAAACATAAAGTTTCAAATGTTTCATATACAGAGATAAAGATTCATAATTTACCTGTTAAAGGGCATCTGTTGTCAGATTTATACTTATGAAACTGGCTGACCTGTCACCTGTGCACTTGGCAGCTGAAGGCATCTGCGTTGGTCCCATGTAGATATGTGCCCCCATTGCTGAGAAAATGTTGTTTTAACCACTTCAGCCCCCCTAGCTTAAACACCCTTAATGACCAGGCCACTTTTTACAATTCTGCACTACACTACTTTCACCGTTTATTGCTCGGCCATACAACTTACCACCCAAATGAATTTTACCTCCTTTTCTTCTCACTAATAGAGCTTTCATTTGGTGCTATTTCATTGCTGCTGACATTTTTACTTTTTTTGCTATTAATCAAAAATTACCAAAATTTTTGCAAAAAAATGACATTTTTCACTTTCTGTTTGAAAATTTGTCAAATAAAACTACATTTCTCAACAAATTTTTCTCAAAATTTATTGTTCTACATGTCTTTGATAAAAAAAATGCAATAAGTGTATATTTATTGGTTTGGGTAAAAGTTATAAGCGTTTACAAACTATGGTGCAAAAAGTGAATTTCCGCACTTTGACTTTCTGAGCACCTGTCCTGTTTCCTGACGTACTACAATGCCCAGACAGTAGAAACACCCCATAAATGACCCCATTTCGGAAAGTAGACACCCTAAGGTATTCACTGAGGGGCATAGTAAGTTCATGGAAGTTTTTATTTTTGTCACAAGTTAGCGGAAATGTTTTTTTTTTTTTTTTCAAAAATTTCATTTTCCGCAAACTTGTGACAAAAATAAAAACTTCCATGAACTCACTATGCCCATCAGCAAATACCTTAGGGTGTCTACTTTCCGAAATGGGGTCACTTGTGGGGTATTTTTACTGCCCTGGCATTTTAGGGGCCCCTAAAGCGTGAGAATCCAAATGCGTAAAAATGCCCTGTGAAATCCTAAAGGTACTCATTGGAAATAGGGCCCTTTTGCGCATCTTGGCTGCAAAAAAGTGGCACACATGTGGTATCGCCGTACTCAGGAGAAGTAGGGCAATGTGTTTTGGGGTGTATTTTTACATATACCCATGCTGGGTGAGAGAAATATCACTGTAAATTGACAACTTTGTATAAATTTTTTAAAAAGTTGTCGTTTACAGCGGTATTTATCACACAAAGTATGGGTATATATAAAAATACACCCCAAAAAGTCATTGCCCTACTTCTCCTGAGTACGGCAATACCACATGAGTGACACTTTTTGCAGCCAAGATGCACAAAGGGCCCTAAAACCAATGAGTACCTTTAGGATTTCACTGAGCAATTTACGCATTTGGATTCCAAACTCCTTCTCACGCTTTAGGGGCCCCTAAAATGCCGGGACAATAAAAATACCCCACAAGTGACCCCATTCTGGAAAGTAGACACCCTAAGGTATTCGCTGATGGGCATATTGAATTCATGGAAGTTTTTATTTTTGTCACAAGTTAGCGGAAATGTTTGTTTTTTTTTCTTTTTTTCTTACAAAGTCTCATATTCCACTAACTTGTGACAAAAAATAAAATTTTACATGAACTCACTATGCCCCTCACAGAACACCTTGGGGTGTCTACTTTCTAAAATGGGGTCACTTGTGGGGTATTTTTACTGCCCTGGCATTTTAGGGGCCCCTAAAGCATGAGAAGCGGTTTGGAATCCAAATGAGTAGAAATGTCCTGTGAAATCCTAAAGGTACTCATTGGATTTAGGGCCCCTTTGCGCATCTTGGCTGCAAAAAAGTGCCACATATGTGGCATCGCCGTACTCAGGAGAAGTAGGGAAATGTGTTTTGGGGTGTATTTTTACATATACCCATACTGGGTGCGAAAAATATCTCTGTAAATGACAACTTTTTCCATTTTTTTATACAAAGTTGTCAATTTACAGAGATATTTCTCTCACCCAGCATGGGTATATGTAAAAATACACCCTAAAACACATTGCCCTACTTCTCCTGAGTACGGCGATACCACATGTGTGCCACTTTTGCAGCCAAGATGCAAAGGGGCCCTAAATCCAATGAGTACCTTTAGGATTTCACAGGGCATTTTTACGCATTTGGATTCCAAACTCTTCTCACGCTTTAGGGGCCCCTAAAATGCCGGGACAATAAAAATACCCCACAAGTGACCCCATTCTGGAAAGTAGACACCCTAAGGTATTCGCTGATGGGCATATTGAATTCATGGAAGTTTTTATTTTTTGTCACAAGTTAGCGGAAATGTTTTTTTCTTTTTTCTTTTTCTTACAAAGTCTCATATTCCACTAACTTGTGACAAAAAATAAAATTTTACATGAACTCACTATGCCCCTCACAGAACACCTTGGGGTGTCTACTTTCTAAAATGGGGTCACTTGTGAGGTATTTTTACTGCCCTGGCATTTTAGGGACCCCTAAAGCATGAGAAGCGGTTTGGAATCCAAATGAGTAGAAATGTCCTGTGAAATCCTAAAGGTACTCATTGATTTAGGGCCTTGCGCATCTTGGCTGCAAAAGTGCCACACATGTGGTATCGCCGCAGCTCGGCAGAAGTAGGGCAATGTGTTTGTGGTGTATTTTTACATATACCCATACTGGGTGTGAAAATATCTCTGTAAATGACAACTTTTTCCATTTTTTATACAAAGTTGTCAATTTACAGAGATATTTCTCTCACCCAGCATGGGTATATGTAAAAATACACCCTAAAACACATTGCCCTACTTCTTCTGAGTATGGCGATACCACATGTGTGGCACTTTTTGCAGCCAAGATGCACAAAGGGACCCCAATTCCAATGAGTACCTTTCAGGAGGGCATTTTTACGCATTTTTCTTCTCACGCTTTAGGGCCCCTAAAATGCCAGGGCAGTATAAATACCCCACATGTGACCCCATTTTAGAAAGAAGACACCCTAAGGTATTCTGTGAGGGGCATGGTGAGTTCATACAAGATTTTTTTTTTTTTGGCACAAGTTAGCGGAATTTGATTTTTTTTGTTTTTTCACACAAAGTCTCCCTTTCCGCTAACTTGTGACAAAAAATTCAATCTTTCATGGACTCAATATGCCCCTCAGCGAATACCTTGGGGTGTCTTCTTTCCAAAATGGGGTCACATGTGAGGTTTTTGTACTGCTCTGGCATTTGAGGGTCTCCGCAATCATTACATGTATGGCCAGCATTAGGAGTTTCTGCTATTCTCCTTATATGGAGCATACAGGTAATGAGATTTTTTTTCCGTTCAGCCTCTGGGCTGAAAGAAAAAATGAACGGCACAGATTTCCTCATTCGCATCGATCGATGTGGATGAAAAAATCTCTGCCAAAAAATATGCAAAAAAAATAGAGGGGCCTGGCGATTGCCAGGACATAGGGGCTCCGCCCAAACATCCATACCCACTTCAGCTCCTATGTCCTGGCAAACGTGATTTCTCCATTCACATCGATCAATCGATCGTTGTGGAGGAAGACATCTTTGCCAGATTTTTGATACAAAGTGTTTGCCAAAGCATATGAACTCCAACACCTCTCCTCAGCTCATATGCCAGGGCAAACGTACCTGTCCTGCAGAGGAGAAATCTCGTCTTGCAGCGCCGCATACACCGACTTCACGTGTCTTCTGACAGCAGCGCAATGCTTCTCTCAGAATTCACATCAGTGCTGCGGCGTTTTCATCGGTTGGTCCGTTGATCTACCTGGAAAATAAAGGGTGGTTAGGGGAAAAAAAAGAAGAAGAAAACAGGCAACAGGCACATAACTTGAACGTTGCAAACTTTATAAAACATGAATAAAACCTGAACATGAAAAAAAACTGAACTTTTAAAACCTGAACTAACTCAAGATTTTTTTTCTTGCTACCTGTTTAATTTTTTTCTTTTTTAACCATTTCACTCTTTATTTTCCTAGCAGAAACCTCTCCTTTCCCATGGGACAATGTGTAAAGTGTAAATCACACAGAGATGGTGAGAAGTACACTATACACGTTATCCCAAGTGAAAGGAGAGGTTTCTACCGTTTCACACTTCTGCAGTAGCACAGCAGCACAGCAGCACCGTCCCTATGTGTTAGGGTCTCTCAAAACCTAGTATCCTGAGAGACCCTTGAGCCTGATTGTAAAAACTACCTGTGTCCTGCAATCCCTAGGTCCCTAAGTGTACCTGAGTGTGGTACTTCCGGAAACACTCCCTAGGCATAGGGCAGGGTGGTCAGGACAGTCAGGACAGAAATAACGGGTGTCACGCCTTATTCCACTCCTGCTACAGACACGACATCTTTTCGGGGTGGCGGTTGGGTTGAGGTACCAGGCACAACGCTAGGGAAGTGCCGCTCGTGTAGACGGCTAACTACACTGGTGGATGGGGCCACGGAACCTCCTGGATACAGGAGTTCCGAAATGATCTCTTCCTGAAATTTTAGGAAGGATCCTGTTCTCCCAGCCTTACTGTAGAGAACGTAACTATTATAGGCAGCCAATTGAAATAAATATACAGACACCTTCTTATACCAGCGTCTGGTGCGTCGGGAAATCAAATACGGGGCCAACATCTGGTCGTTGAAGTCCACCCCTCCCATGTGGAGGTTATAGTCGTGGACCGAGAGGGGCTTTTCAACGACACTGGTTGCCCGTTCAATTTGGACTGTCGTGTCTGCGTGAATGGAGGAGAGCATGTAAACGTCACGCTTGTCTCTCCATTTCACCGCGAGCAGTTCTTCGTTACACAATGCAGCCCTCTGCCCCCTTGCAAGTCTGGTGGTAATGAGCCGTTGGGGAAGCCTCGGCGACTAGGTCGCGCGGTGCCACAGCAGCCAATCTGTTCTAGGAACAAATGCTTGAAGAGGGCCACACTTGTGTAAAAGTTGTCCACGTAAAGATGGTACCCCTTGCCGAATAAGGGTGACACCAAGTCCCAGACTATCTTCCCACTGCTCCCCAGGTAGTCAGGGCAACCGACCGGCTCCAGGGTCTGATCTTTTCCCTCATAGATCCGAAATTTGTGCGTATAGCCTGTGGCCCTTTCACAGAGCTTATACAATTTGACCCCATACCGGGCACGCTTGCTTGGGATGTACTGCTTGAAGCCAAGGCGCCCGGTAAAATGTATTAGGGACTCGTCTACGCAGATGTTTTGTGCAGGGGTATACAAATCTGCAAATTTCAGGTTGAAATGGTCTATGAGGGGCCGAATTTTGTGGAGCCGGTCAAAAGCTGGGTGGCCTCTGGGACGGGAGGTGGTGTTGTCACTAAAGTGCAGGAAACGCAGGATGGTCTCAAAACGTGTCCTGGACATGGCAGCAGAGTACATGGGCATGTGATGAATTGGGTTCGTGGACCAATATGACCGCAATTCATGTTTTTTGTAATGCCCATGTTGAGGAGAAGGCCCAGAAAAGTTCTAAGTTCGGAAACTTGGACTGGTTTCCACCGGAAAGGCTGGGCATAGAAGCTTCCCGGGTTGTCGGCGATAAATTGAGTGGCATACCGATTTGTTTCTGCCACGACTAAGTCATAGAGCTCCGCAGTGAAAAACAGCTCAAAAACCCCAGCGCCGATCCTATCTGAGCTGTTTCCACCGAACTCCTGACTGGGCGGTGAAAGGGGGAACTACTGGTGCGGCTGAAGTTGGGGGCTGCCAATCAGGATTTGCCAGCACCTCAGGGACTCTAGGGGCTCTACGGGCCTGTCTTTGCGGTGGCTGCGACGGGAAACTACTGCACGTGCCACCGTACCAGCTTCAACTGCCCTTCTGGTGCTCGCCACTTCACCATGTTGTACGGCAGTGCTGGTACTAGGTCCAGGACGGGCTGCGCTGCTGGTGTATGCCTCACCACGTAATCCGGCAGCGCCAGCCCCACTCTGCTGCCCTTGAAGCGGATCCTGCGCAACCTGCGGTCTAGCAACACGGGGCCGGGTACGCCTGGTTCTATCAGGGACCTCAACCTCCTCGTCCGAACTTTGGGTCAGACTGCCACTGCTCTCTACAGGTTCGTATTCTGACCCGCTAGATTCGTCAGATGAGGGTTCCCATTCCTCATCCGACTGGGTCAGAATCCTGTAGGCCTCTTCAGAGGAATACCCCTTGTTTGACATTTGGGCGTCTAAATTTGGGGGTATTCCTGAGACTACCCAAGAAAAAAGCAAGCCTGTCTTACAAATGGGAGTGTAGCGAAGTACAGAAGCCGCTGCGATTGATAAAAAGATCAAAACTGATTTTTTATCGCCGCAGCGCTTGTGAAGTGATTGTGCAGTGATACAAAAAAAATTTTTTTGTCACTGCGGCGGGCGGGCGTGGGTGAACGCAGGTGTGGGCGACCGATCAGGTCTGATCGGGCAAACACTGCGTTTGGGGGGAGGGCGAACTAAAGTGACAGTAATACTATTATAGATCTGACCGTGATCAGTTCTGATCACTTACAGATACTATAAAAGTACAAACGCAGATTAGCGCTACGCTAATCAGCGAATCAGTGACTGCGGTGCGGTGGGCTGGGCGCTAACGCTAACTACGTACCAAAGTGACCTAAACTAACCTAAACCTAACAGTGAATACTGGTGAAAAAAAAAAAGTGACAGTTCACAAAAGTGACACTGATCACTTTTTTCCCTTTCACTATGTATTGACAGGTGATCAAGGGGTTAATTAGGGTGATGGGGGGTGATCAGGGCCTGATATGTTGTGATTGGTGCACTTACTTGGGATCTGTGCTCTGTGCTGGGTCCAACCGATGAAAAGGACCCAGCACATGGCACAGATCCCTTATAAAAGCCATATATTTATAAATAAAACTTATATCACCTATTTCCATAGGTGATTTTGAAAATCACCAGCCTGCCAGCGCTGATCATTGGCTGGCAGGCTGGTGACGAACTTGTCCTGAGCCCGGCGGTGCGTTCCATTTGCGTTCCACCGGGCTCAGGAGCGCGTCAAGGAGGAATGAACCGACCGCCCGCAGGATGCAATCCTGCGTGAGGCGGTCGGAAAGAGGTTAATATTTGTAAATGAGCATCTAGGAGAAACGGGGCATTGCCATTACACTTAGAGGCTCTGCTATCTCTGTAACTGCTGCGCCCTCTGCACTTTCATTGACATGGCCAGGCGTTATAATTAGAGATGAGTAGAGTTGAGCGAACACCTGGAAGTTCAGGTTCATCCAAACTTTGTCGCAAAGTTCAAGTTCGGGACCCGAACTTGACCCCAAACCCGAACCCCATTGAAGTCAATGGGGACCCGAACTTTTGGGCACTAAAATGGCTGTAAAAAAGTCCAGGAAAGGGCTAGAGGGCTTCAAAAGGCAGCAAAATGTGCTTAAGAGCATGGCAAGTGCTCTGCAAACAAATGAGGATAGGGAAATAACTTAAAATAAAATAAATAAAATTAAAAAATTATTAACCTGCAACTCGGTACACTGGAAAATGTCAGAATCCAAGATGGCTGAGGCTATTTATAGGGCTGTGACATCACAGGGCTGGCTGCTTATTGGCTGCATGCATTAAAGACACTCTAATCAGAGCATTTGAGATGCACTCTGGTGCTCCAAATCAAGGTACCCCCAAGGGGTTAATATCCACGCATGGATGAGAGACTAGACGCTGACACATAGCTGGTCAATGCAATCTCTACCTTTATTACAAAAAGTAAAAGCAATTATACATCTTCAGAAGAGGGCGGTTCTCCCCTGAGGCTCAAGCATTATTTCATTGGTTAAAAAAGGAAAAAAAGATAAGAAAAGAAGAGATAAGGCTCTAGCATCTGCACAGTATGCACTAATTTGGAATGTGAACTTAATGTAAACATCTAAGTGTCCGCCATCTTATAATGGCGGCTATCCTAACAACAATACTGCATACATCATATGTGACACTTCAAGGAGGTGCTTCTCTATAGCCAGTGAATAATATGTATATATATATCATCAAGCTACGTGATTGGCTTAGGCATCCTTCAAAGCACCTGTGGGGAGATAGAAGACAAACACTGCCCCCCCCCTTCTCCTCATGGCCTTGCATAAACAGAAAGCTGGAACAGCAGAGAGGGGAGGGGGGAGACCCCTGAGATAAGAGAAGACTTAGAAGACGTTTGTTACAGCTTCAAAGAAAAGTGTAACCATTTAGAGTCCAAAAGATACAAACATAGAATAAAATTCACACATCTCTAACAATAGCATTATGGGTGATCCCTTTCCAGTGTTCCTTGCACCATGTCCTCACAGGTGCAGCAGCCATTTTAGGAAAAAATGCGATTGAATCGAATGATTCCTGAAATTCGGATCAAATTCCACTTTGTCAGCTTTGATTCGCTCATCTCTAGTCAACACAAACGTACTGCTTAGTACACCAATTAAGTACCGGGTATCCACTCCCGTTTAGGAGCCAAAGATCAAAACACTGAACACCGAATATCATTGAATACAACACTCCAAGCGTTTTAGAACAAATTATATGCCTTTATTAAATACATGATTAAAGTATAAAAAATAGTAAACAATTGTGGCAAACAGAACAAAAATGAGGAAACAAAAAATGGAGGGGACCGCAGGATCAACACACAGAGGGCACACACACAAAAGTGCATAAAGGTATATGAACACCACCACTCGAAAATTATATCATAATAATGGGGCCCTGGGAAAGAAATCCCAAAAGACAGGCTTATCCTCAAAGAGTGATAACAAGATGGTAGTAAAAATAATAACATATACCCTCGTAGTGTGCTGGATCCTGCGGTCGCCTCCTCCCAACGCCGTTTCGCCCTTACAGGCTTCTTCCGGGGATTAGGTACAAACGTACTGCTGACACCTGTCGGCGGGCTTTTGGTCCCATGACCGCCCAAATAAGTGAAGTGTGCAGTGATTCTAAGAGTGACGCCTGTCATACGGACTCACAGTATTGTTTTACTGCCAAAGCAGACTCCCTATGCATGTTACTGCAAGGCACAGTGTTCTACAGCACTATAAAAGCTCTCTGCAGCCAGGAAATAGCCGTTTTTTAACACGATTTGCCACAAATAAGTTCAGATCTAACAAAATTTCTTTAAAAAATTTGGCGTATACGGAACTCTTCATTTCAATGGGTCTACAAAATAAACAGAAGGTACTCTGTATGCATTCCGTTTCCGTATTTTCATATTTCCGTTCCGTTAAAATATAGAACTTGTCCTATTGTTGTCCGCATCACGGACAAGGATAGTACTGTTCTATTAGGGGCCAGATGTTCCATTCCACAAAAAATGAAATGCACACCGATGTCATCAGTTTATTTTGCGGATCCGTTTTTTTGGCGACCACAAAACCATACAGTCGTATGAAAGAGGCCTAAGGGATATTTTGTGGTAAAAAAAAATATTCCCTATATTAGTTTAACCCTAATCTAAATCTAATAGTGATACTGAAAGTTCAATACATACAAAAATATATTTAAAATTGGAAAAGGAAAATATGTTTACCTACTTTAATTTGTATTCATATTTGAACTGTGAATACACCTTAACCCCTTAAGGACACAACCAAATTTCACCTTAAGGACCAGGCCATTTTTTGCAGATCTGACCATAGTCACTTTATGTGTGAATAACTTTAAAACACTTTAAATTATCCTTGCTATTCTGAGGTTTTTTTTTCGTCACATATTGTACTTCATAACACCAGTATGTCCCATTTGAAGCACCCCTGATGCACTCCTAAAGTAGAAACTCCAAAAATTGACTCTATCTAAGAAACTACACCCCTCATGGTATTCAAATATGATTTTACAAACTTTGTTAACCCTTTAGGTATTCCACAAGAGTTATTAGCAAATGGAGATGAAATTTCAGAATTTCTATTTTTTGTTAACTTGCCTCAAGAAATGTGTAATATAGAACAACCAAAAATCATATTTACCCTAAAATAGCACCAACAAAACTGACACCTTATCCCGTAGTTTCCAAAATGGGGCTCACTTTTTTGGAGTTTCTACTGTAGGGGTGCATCAGGGGGGCTTCAAATGGGACATAGTGTCTAAAAACCAGTCCAGCAAAATCTGCCTTCCAAAAACCATATGGCGTTCCCTTCCTTCTGCGCCCTGCCTTTTGGCCATACAGCAGTTTACGGCCATGTATGGGGTGTTTCTGCAAACTAAAGAATCAGGGCAATAAATATTATGTTTTGTTTGGCTGTTAACCCTCGCTTTGTTACTGGAAAAAATTGAATAAATTGGAAAATTTGCCCAAAAATTGAAATTATGAAATTTAATCTTATTTGCCATTAACTCATAAGGGTTAATGACGTTTGTAAAATCAGTTTTGAATACCTTGAGGTGTGTCGTTTCTAGAATGGGGTCATTTTTGGGTGGCTTCTATTGTGTAATCCTTAAAGTGACTTCAGACCTGAACTGGTCCCTAAAATGTTTTGATTTGCTTCTAAACTTCTAAGCCTGGTAACGTCCCCAAAAAATAAAAGGCATTCCTAAAATGATCCAAACATGAAGTAGACATATGGGGAATGTAAATTAATAACTTTTTTTGGGCGGTATGATTATGTATTATAGAAGTAGAGAAGTTGAAACTTGGAAATTTGCAATTTTTTCAAAATGTTTGGTAAATTTTGTATTTTTTAACCTGTTGCCGACCGCCTCACGCAGGATTGCGTCCTGCGGGCGGTCGGTTCATTCCTCCTTGACGCGCGGGCGCGTCATCTCGCGAGACGCGAGATGACGCGCGTTTGAGCCCGGAGGAACGCAAATGGAACGCACCGCCGGGCTCAGGACAAGTTCGTCACCAGCCTGCCAGCCAATGATCAGCGCTGGCAGGCTGGTGATTTTCAAAATCACCTATGAAAATAGGTGATATAAGTTTTATTTACAAATATATAGTATTTATAAGGGATCTGTGCCATGTGCTGGGTCCTTTTCATTGGTTGGACCCAGCACAGAGCACAGATCCCAAGTAAGTGCACCAATCACTACACATCAGGCCCTGATCACCCCCCCCATCACCCTAATTAATCCCTTGATCACCTGACAATACATAGTGAAAGGGAAAAAAGTGATCAGTGTCACTTTTGTGAACTGTCACTTTTTTTTTTTTCACCAGTATTGAATGCTAGGTTTAGGTTAGTTTAGGTCCCTTTGGTAGGTAGTTAGCGTTAGCGCTCAGCCCACCGCACCGCAGTCACCGTAGCGCTAATCAGCGTTTGTACTTTTATAGTATCTGTAAGTGATCAGAACTGATCACGGTCAGATATATAATAGTACTAGTGTCACTTTAGTTCGCCCTCCACCCCAAACGCAGTGTTTGCCCGATCAGACCTGATCGGTCGCCCACACCTGCGTTCACCCACGCCCGCCCGCCCCGCCGCAGTGACAAAAATTTTTTTTATTTTGTATCACTGCACAATCACTTCACAAGCGCTGCGGCGATAAAAAATCAGTTTTGATATTTTTATCAATCGCAGCGGCTTCTGTACTTCGCTACACTCCCATTTGTAAGACAGGCTTGCTTTTTTCTTCGGTAGTCTCAGGGAATACCCCTAAATTTAGACGCCCAAATGTCAAACAAGGGTATTCCTCTGAAGAGGCCTACTGGATTCTGACCCAGTCGGATGAGGAATGGGAACCCTCATCTGACGAATCTAGCGGGTCAGAATATGAACCTGTAGAGAGCAGTGGCAGTCGGACCCAAAGTTCGGACGAGGAGGTTGAGGTCCCTGATAGAACCAGGCGTACCCGGCCCCGTGTTGCTAGACCGCAGGTTGCGCAGGATCCACTTCAAGGGCAGCAGAGTGGGGCTGGCGCTGCCGGATTACGTGGTGAGGCATACACCAGCAGCGCAGCCCGTCCTGGACCTACTACCAGCACTGCCGTACAACCTGGTGAAGTGGCGAGCACCAGAAGGGCAGTAGAAGCTGGTACGGTGGCACGTGCAGTAGTTTCCCCGTCGCAGCCACCGCAAAGACAGGCCCGTAGAGCCCCTAGAGTCCCTGAGGTGCTGGCAAATCCTGATTGGCAGCCCCCAACTTCAGCCGCACGAGTAGTTCCCCCTTTCACCGCCCAGTCAGGAGTTCGGGTGGAGACAGCTCAGATAGGATCGGCGCTGGGGTTTTTTGAGCTGTTCTTCACTACGGAGCTCTATGACTTAGTCGTGGCAGAAACAAATCGGTATGCCACTCAATTTATAAACGCCAACCCGGGAAGCTTCTATGCACAGCCTTTCCGGTGGAAACCAGTCCAAGTTTCCATACTTAGAACTTTTCTGGGCCTTCTCCTCAACATGGGCATTACAAAAAAACATGTATTGCGGTCATATTGGTCCACGAACCCAATTCATCACATGCCCATGTACTCTGCTGCCATGTCCAGGACACGTTTGAGACCATCCTGCGTTTCCTGCACTTTAGTGACAACACCACCTCCCGTCCCAGAGGCCACCCAGCTTTTGACCGGCTCCACAAAATTCGGCCCCTCATAGACCATTTCAACCTGAAATTTTCAGATTTGTATACCCCTGCACAAAACATCTGCGTAGACGAGTTCCTAATACATTTTACCGGGCGCCTTGGCTTCAAGCAGTACATCCTAAGCAAGCGCGCCCGGTATGGGGTCAAATTGTAAAAGCTCTGTGAAAGGGCCACAGGCTATACGCACAAATTTCGGATCTATGAGGGAAAAGATCAGACCCTGGAGCCGGTCGGTTGCCCTGACTACCTGGGGAGCAGTGGGAAGATAGTCTGGGACTTGGTGTCACCCTTATTCGGCAAGGGGTACCATCTTTATGTGGACAACTTTTACACAAGTGTGGCCCTCTTCAAGCATTTGTTCCTAGAACAGATGGGCTGCTGTGGCTTGGTGCGACTTAGTCTCCGGGGCTTCCCCCAACGGCTCATTACCACCAGACTTGCAAGGGGGCAGAGGGCTGCATTGTGTAACGAAGAACTGCTCGCGGTGAAATGGAGAGAAAAGCGTGACGTTTACATGCTCTCCTCCATTCACGCAGACACGACAGTCCAAATTGAACGGGCAACCAGTGTCGTTGAAAAGCCCCTCTCGGTCCACGACTATAACCTCCACATGGTAGGGGTGGACTTCAACGACCAGATGTATTTGATATATTTGATGTATTTGATTTCCCGACGCACCAGACGCTGGTATAAAAAGGTGTCTGTATATTTATTTCAATTGGCTGCCTATAATAGTTATGTTCTCTACAGTAAGGCTGGAAGAACAGGATCCTTCCTCAAATTTCAGGAAGAGATCATTTCGGAACTCCTGTATCCAGGAGGTTCCGTGGCCCCATCCACCAGTGTAGTTAGCCGTCTACACGAGCGGCACTTCCCCAGCGTTGTGCCTGGTACCTCAACCCAACCGCCACCCCGAAAAAGATGTCGTGTCTGTAGCAGGAGTGGAATAAGGCGTGACACCCTTTATTTCTGTCCTGACTGTCCTGACCACCCTGCCCTATGCCTAGGGGAGTGTCTCCGGAAGTACCACACTCAGGTACACTTAGGGACCTAGGGACAGCACTACACAGGTAGTTTTTACAATCAGGCTCAAGGGTCTCTCAGGATACTAGGTTTTGAGAGACCCTAACACATAGGGGATGGTGCTGCTGTGCTACTGCAGAAGTGTGAACGTAGAAACCCTCTCCTTTCACTTGGGATAACGTGTATAGTGTACTTCTCACCATCTCTGTGTGATTTACACTTTACACATTGTCCCATGGGAAAGGAGAGGTTTCTGCTAGGAAAATAAAGAGTGAAATGGTTAAAAAAAGAAAAAAAGTAAACAGGAGCAAGAAAAAAATCTTGAGTTAGTTCAGGTTTTAAAAGTTCAGTTTTTTTTCATGTTCAGGTTTTATTCATGTTTTATAAAGTTTGTAACGTTCAAGTTTATGTGCCTGCTGCCTGTTTTTTCTTCTTTTTTTTTTTTCCCTAACCACCCTTTATTTTCCAGGTAGATCAACGGACCAACCGATGAAAACGCCGCAGCACTGATGTGAATTCTGAGAGAAGCATTGCGCTGCTGTCAGAAGACACGTGAAGTCGGTGTATGCGACGCTGCAAGACGAGATTTCTCCTCTGCAGGACAGGTACGCTTGCCCAGGCATATGAGCTGAGGAGAGGTGTTGGAGTTCATATGCTTTGGCAAACACTTTGTATCAAAAATCTGGCAAAGATGTCTTCCTCCACACCGATCGCTTGATCGATGTGAATGGAGAAATCACGCTTGCCAGGACATAGGAGCTGAAGTGGGTATGGATGTTTGGGCGGAGCTCCTATGTCCTGGCAATCGCCAGGCCCTCTATTTTTTTGCATATTTTTTGGCAGAGATTTTTTCATCCACATTGATCGATGCGAATGAGGAAATCTGTGCCGCTCATTTTTTCTTTCAGCCCAGAGGCTGAACGGAAAAATCTCATTACCCGTATGCTCAATATAAGGAGAATAGCAGAAACTCCTAATGCTGGCCATACATGTAATGATTACGGAGACCCTCAAATGCCAGAGCAGTACAAAACCTCACATGTGACCCCATTTTGGAAAGAAGACACCCCAAGGTATTCGCTGAGGGGCATATTGAGTCCATGAAAGATTGAATTTTTGTCACAAGTTAGCGGAAAGGAGACTTTGTGAGAAAAACTATAAAAATCAATTTCCGCTACCTTGTGCCAAAAAAAAATCTTGTATGAACTCACCATGCCCCTCACAGAATACCTTGGGGTGTCTACTTTCTAAAATGGGGTCACATGTGGGGTATTTATACTGCCCTGGCATTTTAGGGGCCCTAAAGCGTGAGAAGAAAAATGCGTAAAAATGCCATCCTAAAAGGTACTCATTGGAATTGGGGCCTTTGTGCATCTTGGCTGCAAAAGTGCCACACATGTGGTATCGCCATACTCAGGAGAAGTAGGGCAATGTGTTTTGGGTTGTATTTTTACATATACCCATGCTGGGTGAGAGAAATATCTCTGTAAATTGACAACTTTGTTTAAAAATATTGAAAAAGTTGTCATTTACAGAGATATTTTTCACACCCAGTATGGGTATATGTAAAAATAACACCCAAAACACATTTCCCTACTTCTCCCGAGTACGGCGATACCACATGTGTGGCACTTTTTTGCAGCCAAGATGCGCAAAGGGGCCCTAAATCCAATGAGTACCTTTAGGATTTCACAGGACATTTCTACTCATTTGGATTCCAAACCGCTTCTCACGCTTTAGGGGCCCCTAAAATGCAAGGGCAGTAAAAATACCCCACAAGTGACCCCATTTTTGAAAATAGACACCCCAAGGTGTTCTGTGAGGGGCATAGTGAGTTCATGTAAAATTTTATTTTTTGTCACAAGTTAGTGGAGTATGAGACTTTGTAAGAAAAAAGAAAAAAGAAAAAAAAACATTTCCGCTAACTTGTGACAAAAAAGAAAAATTTCCATAAACTCACTATGCCCATCAGCGAATACCTTAGGGTGTCTACTTTCTGAATGGGGTCACTTGTGGGGTATTTTTACTGTCCCGGCATTTTAGGGCCCCTAAAGCGTGAGAAGGAGTTTGGAATCAAATGCGTAAAATGCCCTGTGAAATCCTAAAGGTACTCATTGGTTTAGGGCCCTTGCATCTTGGCTGCAAAAAGTGTCACTCATGTGGTATCGCCGTACTCAGGAGAAGTAGGGCAATGTGTTTTGGGGTGTGTTTTTACATATACCCATGCTGGGTGAGAGAAATATCTCTGTAAATTGACAACTTTGTATAAAAAATGGAAAAAGTTGTCATTTACAGAGATATTTCTCACACCCAGTATGGGTATATGTAAAAATACACCCCAAAACACATTGCCCTACTTCTCATGAGTACGGCGATACCACATGTGTGCCACTTTTTGCAGCCAAGATGGCAAAGGGCCCTAATTCCAATGAGTACCTTTAGGATTTCACAGGGCATTTTTACGCATTTGGATTCTCACGCTTTAGGGGCCCCTAAAATGCCAGGGCAGTAAAAATACCCCACAAGTGACCCCATTTCGGAAAGTAGACACCCTAAGGTATTTGCTGATGGGCATAGTGAGTTCATGGAAGTTTTATTTTTGTCACAAGTTTGCGGAAAATGAAATTTTTGAAAAAAAAAAAAACATTTCCGCTAACTTGTGACAAAAATAAAAACTTCCATGAACTTACTATGCCCTCAGTGAATACCTTAGGGTGTCTACTTTCCGAAATGGGGTCATTTATGGGGTGTTTCTACTGTCTGGGCATTGTAGTACGTCAGGAAACAGGACAGGTGCTCAGAAAGTCAAAGTGCGGAAATTCACTTTTTTGCACCATAGATTGTAAAAGCTATAACTTACCCAAACCAATAAATATACACTTATTGCATTTTTTTTTTATCAAAGACATGTAGAACAATAAATTTTGAGAAAAATTTGTAGAGAAATGTAGTTTTATTTGACAAATTTTCAAACAGAAAGTGAAAAATGTCATTTTTTTGCAAAAATTTCGGTAATTTTTGATTAATAGCAAAAAAAGTAAAAATGTCAGCAGCAATGAAATAGCACCAAATGAAAGCTCTATTAGTGAGAAGAAAAGGAGGTAAAATTCATTTGGATGGTAAGTTGCATGACGGAGCAATAAACGGTGAAAGTAGTGTAGTGCAGAATTGTAAAAAGTGGCCTGGTCATTAAGGGTGTTTAAGCTAGGGGGGCTGAAGTGGTTAATAAATAAAAATGAATTTTTTTGACTCCATTTTACTAGTGTTATGAAGTACAATATGTGACGAAAAAACACTCTCAGAATGGCCTGGTTAATTAAAAGCGTTTTAAAATTATTCACACATAAAGTGACAATGATCAGATTTGCAAAAAATTGCCTGGTCCTTAAGGTGAAATATGGCCGTGTCCTTAAGGGGTTAAATGACATTACATAGGAACTAAGAATCCTTGCTCTGACAGTGCCAACATTTATTTTCTTAAACAAATTTATTTCCTTTAAGTTTTCCTTTTTCCATTAAACTTTTACCCAAGCATTGATTACAATCCTTAATCTTATGGGGCCAGATTTATCATTAGCTAAAGTCACTTTAATGGAGTGAAAAAGTCGCAAAAGAATGCGCAATCGGTAAAATTGTGTTTTTTTTGCGACTTTTTCAAGCTCTGCACTAATTTCTCCAGTTTTGTGAAAGAGGATGTGTTTCCTTATGTAAATGAATCTCTAGACAGATTTACTATTGCGACCATTTAAAAAGTCGCAAAAAAGTCGCAAAAAAATGCGCAATTTCACTCCAGGGTGGACCATGCTTTTCTCATGCAACTTTTTAATTGAATATGCGACTTTTTTGTAAAGACGTGCGACTTCTGTAAAGCCGCTTACTGAAAGCTAAACTGCTACCGTTAAGGCTACATGCACACGACAGTTGTTTTTTGCTCTCCGCAAATCGGGATCCGCAAAAAAAAAAACTGATGGTCCATTTAAACAACAGAATATATGATAATGTGGGGAATCGCTTGATGGACACCTTTAAACCTTTCTTACCTTTTATGCTTTCTACATGTTCTGTAGTTTTTTATTCTCAGATCCTTTTTTCTCTCCATCTGCGTCTTCTTATTCTGATATTTATTTTTTAAAGTCTACTGTCTATTCTTAAAGGGAACCTGTCATCAACTTTATGCTGTCCATACTAACGGCAGCATAAAGAAGAGACAGGTGAGTTGATTTTAGCGGTCCGTCATTTAGAAGTAGTGTTGAGCGCGAATATTCAAATAGCGAATTTTTTTAGCGAATATCGGCACTTCGCTAATTCGCGAATATTTCGAATATAGCGCTATAAAATCACTATTTCGAATATTCGTTCTTTTGGTTTTTTTAGTTATATTTTTTTCTTTCCCACTTCCCAAAAGTAGTTCTTACCTGTCCTGAGGATTCCTGGCTTCCTGGCTACTCCAGTCAGTGCCCGTTGCCGCTTCTGCCGACTTCCGTGCTCATGGAGCGTCCCCATCACCATGGGAATGTCTCCATACTAAACTGTACTGTCGGATTTGAGAATTATGTTGAAATCGCAATGCGATTAATATAACTTGAATTAATCGCATTGCAATTTCAACTTAGACCTGGTTTACTATGGTTAGCTTGGTAGAATTAGCGAATATGACGAATGTATTTGTCATATTCCTCAAAACGAAGATAACGAAGTATTCTCCATCTTCGTTTTAGCAACCATAGTAAACCATGTCTGTTGAAATTGCAATGCGATTAATTCAATTATATTAATCGCATTGCGATTTCAACTTAGCACTGCTATATTCCATATTCGTTGACTTTGTTAATTCTAGCAAGCTGACCCATTATAAACCCAGCTCTAAGTTGAAATCGCAATGCGATTAATATTACTTAAATTAATCGCATTGTGATTTCAACTTAGACCTGGTTTACTATGGTTGGCTTGGTAGAATTAGCAAATATGACGAATGTATTCGTCATATTCCTCAAAACTAAGATAACGAAGTATTCCCCATCTTCGTTTTAGCTACCTATTCGTCAACTTCGCTAATTCTAGCAATCAAATAGGAAGGTTGACTATAGAGACAGCTGTGTTTAATTCGCTATACGATTATATTACTTAGCTTTTTTTTTAAATAAATAGAATAATTATAATACTTGGCAATTATTATAATTATTCTATGCATTAAAAAAAATTATATTATAATCACATAGTGAATTAAACACAGCTGTCTCTATAGTGAACTTTCCTATTTGATTGCTAGAATTAGCGAAGTTGACGAATAGGTAGCTGAAACGAAGATGGAGAATACTTTGTTATCTTCGTTTTGAGGAATATGACGAATACATTCGTCATATTCGCTAATTCTAGATATCAAACCAATAGGAAATTAGCCTTAAGTTAAAATCGCAATACGCGATTATTTAAATCGCATATTAATCGCGATAACTAGAATAATGAGGAATATTCGATTTCGACGAATATGAAACGAATATTCTATTGAATATTCGCAAATTTCGTCGAAATTGAATATGGCACCTGCCGCTCATCACTATTTAGAAGTTAAAAGTAAGAGGCTGCTCTCCCTGTCCACCTGCTGATGACTGACAGGCTGCTACCTACAGTAGTTTTCTCCCTTTCTCTCTAGGAGAGAACTGCCAATCATCAGCAGATGGGCGGGAGAGCAGGAGATTATGAAAACCATGACTCATCTCAGGTAGATTTGACTCTTTCCAAGGCCTGTTCTGCACTGATTATGATGCTGGTTCTCAGCAACCACTAACTTTTAGCTCATGAGTGACACACCGCTGAAATCAGCATTTTTGTCACTATTTTATGCTGCCCTCAGTGAGGTCAGCATAAATTTGATGACAGGTTTCCTTTAAGCAAAACCTGACAAGTCACAAAAAGCAGTTGTTTTTTTCCTTGGATTTAACTGTCATTCTTCCGGGAGTTTTATATGAATTAGGGCACAGATTATGTGCCTGGCCCTCTTATAAATACATGTGAATTGATTATTTATATTCTGTAGAAACATGAGAATGTGGGTATTACCTGGAATAGAGCATAATAGAATCTTGTACATTAATATAAAACTTTAATAGCTAGGTTAGTGAAAATGTAAATCATACAACGTAAGTATGAAAACTTAAACCAAGATATTGCTGCACAATTTTCTGTATACATCTCCTCTTAAATAAATTTTCTAGAGAAGTAAATGGATAATCTACTGTACTTATTTTCTCCATATAGACTCTAATCAACCTATGCAAATTAACTACAACACTACTTAAGAGTTTTATAATGCATTCAGGACCTCCCGTCTGACATATTGCTACATTAATATTTAACATTCTATTTTTATCAAGATGAACATTCTCATTGGTAAAGCATGCCAAGGGCAAAATGTGTTTATAGTGTTCACTTTGTGATCTGTGTTATATTCACATTCCTAGAGATTTTAGAACTTTCTCCAAACTTTGCAATAAAAATGGTAGTAATTGACACAATTTTCATGTCTTCCCTAAATATGATATCAAAACGTTGGTAAAATAACACTGACAAAGTGGAATTAGTGTGTGTATGTCCATTGCATGATTACAGAAATTTTAATGTTAATTGCAAAAAAGCATGACCAAACTTGCACATAGTCTTAAACCTCTAAGGAACTAGAGGATATTTTAACTTCTAGCAGGAGGTCAGAATCATTTTTCAAATGTCAAGCATATGGTTTTGTTATGTTACCTATTAGCAAATATTGATTAAACATATGGGACAACCTGCTAAGTTCAAGGCTAAATTCATATTATATACTAAATTTATTTTTTCAAGGCAATAGTAAAACATTTGAATTAGTAAACAGTCTCACTTAAAGCGATAAGTCATTAAACCTAGTATTATATTAGAAAATGCTAGATATAATACTATAAGTTATAAGATAAAATATTGTTCTAGTATTGAGGACTCATTGTCTACCCATGGACTTAGTCCTAGGCCAATATAAAGAGTAAAGGATTGCTTGATGTTAGCAAACTAACTCACCTGGCCTGCCTTTACCAGGCTGTTCATCTACCCACTTAAACAAATCAAATTGAGGGGCTATGAATTGAGAATTCCACACAGCAAAGATCATACCTTCTTGCAGAGGTCATATTGAGAAAACCATATATGTGTCAGGCAGCTAAGGAGACAAACGCAGTCTCGACAGAAGCATGACCATGCAAAGATGTGTCTCTCATTCTCCCAGGGGGTCTCTGGTCCTCCGGTGGGACACCCCTCACCCCTTGCTGGCCACGAGGGGGGGGGGGGGGGTGGCACGCATCACTCTGTGGGATTCATTCCGGATCTTGGTGCTGCTAAGAGATGGGACACCATCATTCCCAGGTCAGGGGTCCCGGGACCCAGGAACTCCAAGCGTCAGCTGTTGCAAGGAAACCTCTGTTGTCATGTCTCCTGACTTAGACATGTGGTGGGAGGTTCCTTCCTCTGCACACTCTCAGCCCCCACCTGTGCTTCCCTGGTCTGAGGATGGAGATTGGGTGTGACCTCAGCAGTGTCAGGTGATCTTTGGAGGGATATTTAAACCTTGTCTTTTCCCCAACTCACTGCTGATTATTCAGTTGCTTCCCTGGTTCTGGATCTGAAGCTAACTGGTGAGTAGTTTCTCTGGTTATTGACTCTGGCTTTGGTTTTGGTTGTCTTCTGGTTCTTGTGCCCTGGCTTACATTTATTGACCATTCTCGTGTTTCCCTATTCACCATTGCATAGTGTCACGGTATTTACTTAGGTTTTTTTTGCCCAACTGTGGCCAGTGTGCCCAGTGACCAGCCACCCTGCTATTTTTACACCTGGCAAGGGCTCTGTCAAAATCCCCCTTCCTGCCTGATGGAGGCGAGTGAAGAATATCCCAGCCCTTATGTGTGATGGCTTGCGCAAAGTGTGTCTGGTATGCCGCATTTGCTGGCCGTCAGTTTGGCTTTATCATATCATTAGCATTATAATATGAGAATTTTTTTTTGTTTATCAGTGACAAATCTTTTTCTCTCGTTGCTTTAGGAGTCTGTTATGATGTCATCAATTTCCCTGTGCATTAAGGATAAGAAGTGCAGCTCTCTGGATGAGGAGACCATAGTGTCACTGATAAGTTTTCTATTATAGTTAATGCGACTGGCTTCTCAGAACAGCCAGCTGTCAGTCACAGCGAAGGGGCCGGGAAGGGGGCGTGGTCACTGTGACTTGAAGCAAGAAGGCCGCTGCCCCCTTGACTTCAAGCCTGGGCAGAGAGTCGCGCCAGCCGGGGATTAAAGATCGATTTTATTACCACTGCTGCATCAGAATTTAGTAAGATATATGTGCTCAGAATCCCACTGCTGTACTCTTGAAGGTCCTGCCGGCGGTTTAGGACCGCTGTTTCAGGTGACAGGTTCCCTTTAAGCTTTATGCAAGATATTTTTAGTTTTATGCAAGCAGTTAATACGTCGTATTTAAATCCGCCACTAGATGAGGCTGTTGTCACCCTCTTTATATACAGAGGAGTTAGACCAGCTAAGAGTGGGAGTGAGTCAGAACATGAACTTTATATACTGCCCTGTGGTTGCATCATACAAGAGAACGTGTTGCACCCTTATCTTTGGATTATTATGCAAGATTCAGCTAGAGCAGTGATGGGCAAAGTGCAAAAGTGCAAAAGTAGTCAATAAGCTAAGTTGTCTCTTTAAGCCAATTTTCCTCAACCTGTATAGCTCTAGCTCAGTGATGGGCAACGTGCGGCTCTCCAGCTGTTGCTAAACTACAACTCCCACCATGCCCTGCAGTAGGCTGATAGCTATAGACATGCTTTGCATGCTGGGAGTTGTAGTTCTGCAACAGCTGGAGAGCCGCACGTTGCCCATCACTGAGCTAGAGCAATACAGGTTGAGGAAAATTGCCTTAAAGAGACAACTTAGCTTATTGACTACTTTTGTAGCCATATAACCTGTGCACCTGTGTTACACCTGCCAGTCTATGTATGCTAAGAATTGTAAGCGACATACCTGTAATTTTAATGTTCAGAACTGTTCTACTACAAAACTGCCACATCATTGCCTGTCTCCAACTCTGCAGGGTCCCCTCATTGCACCTCACAATTCATAATCATCAAGAGCACCCAGAACCACCATCAAGCAGAAATCCCAGAACTAGGGAGTTCCCCAAAGGAAAGAAAGGTGTGCCCTTCCCATCACTGCATGATTCAGAGGCGTGTCAGAGTGAGTACTTAATTAAAAGACCATTCCTGTTAGGCCTTTTAACATGGACATCGCGTGTGAGAGCCAGATAGGATGCGGGTGCGTTGTGGGAAATCGCGTGATTTTTCCACGCAAGTGCAATGTGTTTTAATGCGTTTTGCACGCGCGTGAGAAAAATATGAATGTTTGGTACCCAGATCCGAACCCAGACTTCTTCACAGAAGTTCGGGTTTGGGTTCAGTATTCTGTAGATTTTATTATTTTCCATTGTAACATAGTTATAAGGGAAAATAATAGCATTCTTAATAGAGAATGCCTACTAAAATGTGGATTGAGGGGTTAAAAAAACAAAATTAACTCACCTCATCCACTTGATCGTGCAGCCAGGCATCGTCTTCTTTCTTCTTCTTCGAGGACCTGCAAAAGGACCTTTGATGACGTCATCACGTTCACCACGTGGTGAGCGTGGTGACATCAGCGTAGGTCCTGCTGAATGAAGGTAGAAGGAGTCTTCTATCGTCATTCAGCAGGACCTGTGCTGACATCACTGCGCTCGCCATGTGGTGAGCGCGATGACTTCATTAAAAGTCCTTTTGCAGGTCCTCAAAGAAGAAGAAAGAAGACAATGCCTGGCTGCGCAATCAAGTGGATGAGGTGAGTTAATTATTTTTTTTTAACCCCTCAATCCACATTTTAGTAAGCATTCTCTATTAAGAATGCTATTATTTTCCCTTATAACCATGTTATAAGGGAAAATTATACAGTAAATAGACTTTAATGGGGTTGTTCATCCCTATCGTCTCCTAGCTACCATGCGTGAAAATCGCACCACATCTGCACTTGCTTGCGGATGCTTGCGACTTTCACGCAGCCCCATTTATTTCTATGGGGCCTGCATTGCGTGAAAAACGCATAAGTGATGCGTGAAAATCACCGCTCATCTGCACAGCCCCATTGAAGTGAATGGGTCTGCATTCAGTGTGGGTGCAATGCATTCACATCACGCATTGCACCCGCGCGGAATTCTCGCCCGTGTGAAAGGGGCCTTACTGTCACTCCTATCCTCTACGCTGCTCTCTTGGGCGATCTGTATTTTTATTTTTATCATTTTAACATACTAAGGCCTTGTTCACACCAGTTATTTGATCAGTTAATTCCATCAGTTTTTGTGAGCCAAAACCAGGAGTGGAGGCTACACAGATATAAGGTATAATGAAAATCTGCAACTGTTCTCTGTTTTTGATCCGCACCTGGTTTTGCTCACAATAACTGATGGAAATAACTGATTAAATAACTGAAGTGTGAACAAGGCCTAAAAAGCACTTTGCTACATTAGAAAGAACTCTCAAAACCTCTTTCTTTTTTCAATAGTTTTTTAGCCTAATGTGCAAAATGTGATGCATTTACTAAGGTATCATTAGTATAATATGACTATTCCACATCACTATCATGCAAGCTAAGGAGCTATAATATCTGTTATCATAATCATTCAGTAAGAATTTTTCAGTATGCTGCATAAAATCTCCACTTTTTCTTAAATAGCCACAAGAGTAATGGGAAAATTAAGGTCAATGTCTAATCCAGAAAGTAAGAATTAATCAAGCAAGATCTATGAACAGATGTTTAATCACCTCTGGGCACAGCTTCTTACACTGTGTCTTACCAAAGTACAAGTTACAAGGTCACATTGCATAATGATCACCCTTACTTCCAGGTCAAGCGAAAGACAAACACAAATTCAGAGCTCAGTAAGTGCATTCAAAACTTGGCTATCATTAATGATGATGATACAATATCAATTGACTTCTACTGGTTGATGGTAACAGTATGGGACATTCAGCTTACTGCATATGTATTTTTAAACATAATTTAATGCAAAGGTGTTTAATGTGTTGTCTCTTGAAGATAACTCCTGTGCACATATATGCTCTAGTGGAACTAGCCACTATGCTACATGATCTACATTCAGTTAAATGGTCAGCATGCAATGATACATTTCTGCTGCTACAGGAAAAATGTATACCATAAAGTGACTTTGCACATCGACAGCTGACTGCCAGGGATTAGAGAAGCTAGGCTCGAGGTGATCCGCTGTTAGTTGGGCAAGTTTCTGCTTAAAAGAGATTGTTTATGTGAGATGGCCTCTCTAACCATCTTAAAAGATTTCTTTAGTAATTGCTTATCCATCTTCTATCATTAATAATACATATACTATAATAGGGATGCCCAACCTATGTCCCTCCAGCTGTTGCAAAACTGCTGTTGCATAACTTCCATCATGCCTGGACAGCCAACAGCTACAGGGCTGCAGGATGGGAATCCCTGCACTATAACAATAAAAAGAAAAAAAATTGCAGGCATCGTAAGGGTAGCTGTACACGTTCAAAAGCTGTTGGCCAAAAGCTTATTCCGCCAAAAGCTGAAGTATGTTGTGCATTTTGTGCCTTTGTTCTCAATAAGAAGAGCAGATTAGGCCACATATCCACATGTGCTCGCCTTCACTCCATGGGCCTTATTCTCTAGAGAGGACCTTTACTCTACCTGGGACCACACCTATCTGACATTGATGGCATATTCTAGAGTTGGGCCAACCCCCTTTAGCAATGAAGAAAAATGCTTACACAGTAAAGGTGAGACTTGGTAGTATGAGAGTCAATTATTAAGAGAACAAACCGGGCAAAGACCAAAAATACTGAACAGTGTGTTGTCTTCTGGATGCTCAGGTTTGGCATATCGCAGGTGACTTTCACCTATTACTGGGAGGGGCTGGTGAGGACTCAACAGTCATAGTGCACATTGGTACTAATAACAAAGTAGTTTACACTGCTCAATTTTTGGGCAGATTTTTGGGCAAGAATGTTACTACAAATGCCCATTCCCAATAATCTGCCCATATTTAGGTGCCGCAGATCACCCAATGAAGTAGCAAAATGTTTGTTCATCGGCTAAATTATTGTTTCCTACAGACACCTCAATCATCATTACTCAGCATTAGATTGTGCTGTGTGAACAACACTCTGCTGCCCAGAAACAATGAATCTATATTAGGATGTCGGTATACCTCCCCATACATTGGAGGTGATCGCTGCATATAAATGCAGCCCTTCACTTACACTGTCGGGCAGGCAATTATCGGGGAGAAACAGTCTCTTCCTGGTAATTGTGTGCTCCATTGGGCCATCTAAATCCACCTTTGGAGGTACCGTAGGTGGAAGGTCCTTTGATATGATTTCAAGGACTTTGGTAGCAAGCTTAGGGCAAGGACCACTAAAATAGTCATTTCTGCATTATTACCTGTACCACATGCGACAACAGAGAGTTAATGGGAGATTAGGGATGTTAACAAGTGGCTCAAGTACTGGTGTACAAAGGAGCAGTTTGGGTTAATAGAAAACTGGGCAGACTTATTTGTTTACTACAGGCTCTATAAAAGGGATGTGCTGCATCTCAATGGGGAAGTAAAGCTGTATTGGGGGAAAATATAGCAAGACGGTTGGAACAGTGTTTAAGGGCCTGGGGGAGGTCAATAACAGTTTAAGAGGGGAAGTTGTGCACATAGTCAACTGGATCTACTGTAAGTAATGAAACTGCAGGTAAAGCGGAGGAAGGTATAGGGAATAATAACTAGGAAAAAGAGAAAAGGAGACACATAAAAACAAAAAGTATATGAATAATAACACCAGATACCTCACTAACAAGATGAAGGAACTGAAAATGATGATGGTAGAAGAGTAGAGTTGAGCGGACACCTGGATGTTCGGGTTCGAGAAGTTCGGGCGAACTTCACAAAAATGTTCAGGTTCGGGATCCGAACTTGACCTGAACTTGACCCCAAACCCGAACCCCATTGAAGTCAATGGAGACCCGAACTTTTGGGCACTAAAATTGCTGTAAAATAGCCATGGAAAGGGCTAGAGGGCTGCAAAAGGCAGCAAAATGTAAGCAAATCCCCTGCAAACAAATGTAGATAGGGAAATAACTTAAAATAAAATAAATAAAAATTAAACAATATTAATTGGCAACTTGGAGGAGGAGGTGGAATTGGAGGTTGGGGTGGGGCGTCAGGTGGGAATTCTATGGTAGTTGAAGTTCTCCTCACAGCCATAAAGGATATAGCTTTTTTCCCACAAAAAAGAATAATGCACTATTTCTCAGCGGTGTATTTCAAGATGCTCTGTGGATCAGGATTACCACTTTTTTGTCAAAAACATACACTTATCCTGTATTTCACAGTAGCAATGTAAAATAGGTGGTTGGAATGGGTATTTCAGACTGTTTGGTGGACCTTGAATAATGTTTTTTTTTCTATAAAAAACAAAGAAGCACTATTTCCCTGCAGAAATATAAAATATGTCGTTAGACGGTGTATGCAGAACTGTTTTGTGGACAAGGAATACAGTTTTTCCCCAAAAATTACACGGATTATCTATTTCAACCCAGAAATTTTAAATATATTTTTTAGCGGTGTAAAATAGGCTTGGTGGATCAGGATGACACTGATGCACTATTGATAGCTGAAATGGAATATACGGTTTAGTGCATTGTACACACAAGTGCTCTGTGGCACCACAGATCCCAGACTAGACAAATGGAATATGTCACCCCTTAAACATACAAAAGGCAAATAGGGGACTTGAGCAGCCAGAAATTTTTTTTTTTTTTTCCTTCACTGAGCTACCAAATAGGATTAGGCTGATGTCCCTGGCTGGCTGCCATACATGCAGTACACTGCAATGGCTAAAATGGTCGCCGAGCACCACCTCAGTAACAGATGTATTACAAAAAAAGATTTCCCTGGCAGTGGCTGGGTACAGAAATGTTGGATTGCTGAAGCTCCCTCTCGCTCTATTTGCTTTATCTTGTGGATTAAAGTAGCACAACCATGCCATTAGTAGGCATGGTTGTGATGGCTTCTTAGGGCTGTGCAGCCCTTCAGAAAGCGAGAAGAAATTGCCGAACAACGGAGCCGAACCCGAACTTTTTTGAAAATGTTCGGGTTCGGGTACGTGTCCCGAATGCCCTAAAATTCGGTATGAACCCGAACTATACAGTTCTAGTTCGCTCAACACTATAGAAGAGAATTATGACATAGTGGGGATAAGTGAAACATGGCTGGATTATAGCTACGAATGGTCAGTTAATTTGCAGGGTAAACATAAAAAAGAAGGAGTGTTCTGTTTATATGCAAAATTCTGTCTAAACCCCGTACTGCATAATGACATCTATGAGAAAAATTTTATTTTGTGGAGTCCCTATGGGTGGGAATAAGGGGAGGGAGAAAGAAGAATATCTACTAATAAGGCAGATGAGGTAGCAAAGGATGATTAACTAAATATTATAATTACCCTAATATAAATTAGGAAGCAGGAATGTGCTGGTTCAACAGAGGTAAAGTTTTTTTCCACTAATGAAAACAATTACCTTTCACAAATGGTGCTGGATCAAAGTAAACCTAATTCTGCTGGATCAAAGCAGACCTAATTCTAACTACTAGGACAGAGAGAATAAGAGAATATCTAAAGTCATTTAGACATTTACTAGAGGAGCTACAAAAAATTTAACTTTAGAAAGCCAATAGTTACATAAGCATATTAGCAACAGGAGAAAACTAATGCAGTGAAATAAAACTGTAATGGGAGCAATAAATGAAAAAAAGAAAAAATTTAAAAAGAGAGTATTATCGCTAAAACAAAAAGCAGCAAAGAGGCATTAAAGAATTTTATGAAAGAATGAATTTGTGTAAAAGACAAAGGAAGCATAAAACATTTGCCAATATGAATGAAAAAATAATCCAAAAATATTCTTCATTTACATAAATAATAAAACATTTAAAACTGAAACTGCTGTCCCTTTTAATAATAATTTGGGTCAAGAGGTAGAAGAAGCTGCAGAAAAGGCAAATCTATTAAATAGAAAAACAGAATAGAAGGCATACCCCATTTAAGAAATAGATAATATATGCTGAGTGCACTGCTAAAATACTGGTACTCTGAGAACAAGTTATAAAGGACCCGTTACACTGCTCGATAGAAGAATTCCTTCCCGGCAAGTGCCTGCTGTCCAATGAAGGAGACTGCTGCTTTTACATGCATTATTCTCCTCCACAGTATTGGGAGGAGCGATCGATAATTTTATCGCCTGTCTCCATACAGAATCATTGTTTGTCGGCAGCAGAATTCTATTTAGACAGCACAATCTGCTGCCGGCAAACAATTATTTAGGTGATTGCACAAACAATCCTATCACCCGATGAATAAGCGTTTCTCTCATAATCGTCGGCACCTTAACATTTTTACCCTGGGCGATTATTGCTAATGAGTCTTCCTACTAATTCTTGTTAGCGACTATCTTGCCAATGCTTGACCACTGTAGAGGGGCCTTAAGAATATAAATCAGCAGGCTCTCAAGGCATATATAGAATAAGTTACTAAATAAAAAAAATATTTATATATTATAGTTAATAAAAACAATAAAGTAAAATAAATCAAATCCAAATAAATCGATAGACTCGATGTGCAAGGACTAGCCCTGTGTTCTGCATTGTCATGGACGTTCCCTCAACTTGTGGCAGAAGATCAGTGAGACAGGCAACACGTGGTTTGATCTGACATGTTTTCCGTTTGGATTAAATTACGTCTTTGTTGTTTCTGGTGCTTGCCACACCTTCTTTCCCAAGGTGCGGCTATTATGGTCATTTAACCTTCTCTATTTATAGTTGTTTCTCCCACTATGCTATGCGGGTTATAGCTTCTGTTAGAGTTGTGAATAGCTAGTGTGGGGATCTCAGGTGAGTTCCTTGTGCTGTCAAAGCCTCTTGAAGTTAAGTGTTTTCTTTCCCTTTTGTAATTTGTTTGGGTTATTTTGTGTGTTGCATTTCCCTGCCATTTGTATTAAGGCCTGAGGGAGACTCCTATCCATCCTTCCTTTTGGAGGAATAGGTAGTCTCAGTACTGACATTAGTACCAGAGTCCTATAGGATGAGTTAGGACACTAGGTACTCCGGTGTATGGACTCGCCTACCTGTGGGGTTTATACTGGTAGTTAGTCAGGACTTTGATCAGGGTTTTACTAGGAGCTGTCCATCTCCTTTCCCTAGTTTCCAGGCCTTATTCCCTCATCACTTTCCCTCCTATGTTCAGTGTGGTCTTTCCCTCCCACACCCGAACGTGACATGCAGATTTCTAGCCTTGCTGGATCGTGCAGTTTCAAAGAACAGAGGCCGGTAGCACTATACAAAATCCTATTTCACACAGGTCTCAGGCATTATCTTCAAGCATGGATATTATCTTTGTGTGCAGAACAGATAGAGGCTGCTGGTTTATACATAAACCAATAGGCATGTTGCAATTTATTTATTTTTTTCACTGGAGATAATAATAATACAATGAATAAATTATGGGAGTTGGTTGTACTAGCTAAACACGTTTTGTGCTGAATTTTCTCTCAGAAACCACGAAATAAAAAGCATAAAATGGCTGTTTGATTTGTTTAAATAGGAACCAAGGCTACCCACGGCCTGTACTACCAGTGTACTACCAATGACTAAGTGTATCCATATTATTCACAATAGAGAGAGGAAATGGAATAAAATAAATAATGTAAACATTTTTTAAATCAACATGCATAAATAAAAACTAAACATCATTGCAATATCCAATAACCCCATTACAACGAAAGGTGGGTGAGGGTGGATCACAGAATCAGTTCATGCTGTGGTAAACAGCTTAGTATGGGTAAAAAAATTGATGCACCCTTTTTTAGTCCCTAGGCACTTTAATACTGAATTAGAATTATGGGTTTCTGTGATACATTGTTTGGATAGGTTGTATCTAAGGAGTGAATAGAGTCCAAAAAAATTGGAATAGTTATGAACTTCACAAAAATGTATCCGCCAAGCGAATCAGAAGCTTTTCTGATTAGTTCCAGATGAATTGCATAAAGATGGAGCCAAGAGAAATTTTACTGTTAATCTTAAAAATAAAATAAAAAACATAAGGGAGGAAAAAGATGGATGTCCACTAGTAATGAGCGAGTACCAAGGTGTTCGGTCTGAACACACCGTGATATTTGTGAGCTCGGCCGAGCACCCGAGTATAATGGAAGTCAATGGGAGACAACCAGGCACCCCCTGCTCTCAAAAGAGGAGGGTGCCTGGTCCATTGGAAAAGGTATGAAAGTGACAGAAACACCACCGAAAAGGATCGGGAACAGCAAGGGGCGATGTCTGGATGCATCTTGGACTCCAAGGCCGCTGCTGGGAACTATGTTGTCTGAGTTGAACGCCACTTTTACAGACTGACAAAAATACGCACAATCCCCCCCCCCCCCAAAAAAAAATTTAAATTAATTATTTCACATGAAAAATTGTTAGTAAACATTGTTTCCTGTATATTCAATTGTATATAAAGTGCAAGTGCTGCCAAAAATTACAAGCAAGAGGCACTGCGAAACAGCCTGTATATCACATAAAGGAGGGCCCCGTTCACATTGTGGTACAATTGTTCAGGTAGTAGTAGTCCTACACTCTTAAAGCCTATGCACTAATTAAAAGGGCTGCCAAAAATTACAAGGAACCGCCACTACAATACACCCTTTATTACACAAAAAGGAGGGCATCATACACAACTTTGAAAACTGATGATTGGTGGCCTGCTGCTGACTCTCATTTGGAGCAAGGGTTTGCTGGTGACTAGTTGACCCTATAAAACATTATGATTTGGGGCCTGCTGGTGAGCTGACCCTGTAAAACATTATGGTTGTGGGCCTGCTGGTGAGCTGATCCTGTAAAACATTATGGTTGAGGGCCTGCTGGTGAGCTGATCCTCTACAACATTATGGTTGAGGGCCTGCTGGTGAGCTGACCCCCTAAAATATTATGGTTGAGGGTCTGCTGGTGAGCTGATCCTCTAAAACATTATGGTTCAGGGTCTGCTTGTGAGCTGAGCCTCTAAAACATTATAGGTGAGGGCCTGCTGGTGAACTGACCCTCTTTAAAAATTGTAGTGGAGGGAATATATAAAATCTGGATGAGGAGGATGAGTAGAAAGCAAGATTCATCCATATGCACTTTTGTGGTGGAAAAGGTGCACAGCAATACACTATATTAGACTGAGTACATTATAAACAATACATTGAAATTGCCTTTATGTTTATCATCAATCATCTCTGCTCTCCTCTGGTGGAGTTGAGAAGTCAGGGGCAATCCAGGCCTTGTTCATATTTATCTGAGTCAACCTGTCAGCATTGTCAGTGGACAAGCGGATACGCTTATCAGTTATAATGCCACCAGCAGCACTAAATACACGCTCAGACAAAATGCTGGCAGCAGGGCAGGCCAGCACCTCCAAGGCGTAGAGCGCAAGTTCGTGCCATGTGTCCAGCTTGGACACCCAGTAGTTGTAAGGCACTGAGGGATCATTTAGGACGCTGCACTGTCTGCGATTTATTCATTCACCATCTTCCAAAACTTTTCCCTCTTTGTAGCGCACTAGGCCACGCTTCAGGGTGAGGTTGCTGGCGGGGTGTCATGAAAGTGTCTCATGCCTTGGAGAGTGTTGCCCTGCCTCTGTTGGAACTGCTGTGTGTTTCCCTTGTCTCCCTTCCTCGGTTGCCTAAGGAAGTATGGACTCTGACGGCCGCATTGTCAGATGGAAAATTTTAAAGAAATCTGTCAAGTACCTTCTGGTATTACACCGTTTTACTCGTCCTCTCCACCACAGGAATGAGAGATGAGAAGTTCTCTTTGTAGCGGGGGTCGAGAAAGGTGAACACCTAGTAATTTGTGTTATTTAAAATGCGTATAATGCAGAAAAGGCAGCCTAACATGAAGTCAGCCATGTGTGCCAGAGTACCGACAGGCAAGAAGTCAATGTCAACATCAGGATGACTCTCCATCCCCTCATCTTTCTCCTCCTCTTCTGCCCATCCACGCTAAACAGATGGAATTAAAGTTTTATGGGTACTACCCTCTGTAGCAGAGGCAACTACAGATTGTGGAAACTTTAGTAGGCCCAGATTAATGGAAGTTGTAATATTCACACTTTTTTATATTCAGTTCAGTATTTGTTATAGAACACCACAGATTATGGACACTATATGAGGACCATATTATTGGAATTTGTAATACTGTCAGTGTTTTCTGAGGCAGGACAGTATTGGTTATAGAGAACACAACAGATTATGGACACTAGATGTGACCCAGATTATAAAGGCGTCAGACGGATGATGTACAGTATATGTCATTAATAGTTATAAAATAAAAATATCTTGCTGTTGTGAAACACACACAGAAGAGTTGAGCGAACACCTGGAAGTTTGGGTTCGCCGCGTTCAGCAGCACTTTGTCGCAATGTTCGAGTTCGAGACCTAAACTTGACCTGAACTTGACCCTGAACCCGATTTCCATTGAAGTAAATGGAAACCCGAACTTTGGGACACTAAAATGGCTCTAAAAGAGTCATGGAAAGGGCCAGAGGGCTCCTGCTCCATAACATTCCTCAATCGGCGCAGGTTTACTGAGTGAAGGACGTGCGCTTGCCAGCTCCTTCACTCAGTATGCCTGTGCCGATTCGGCGCAGGTGCGGGAATTCAGAAGCATACGGGGCTAGCGGGAGGAGGAGAGCGCTCGCTGGCCCTGTCTATCAAGAGGAGATGGGGCGTGTCTAGGAGCAGAGGATGCGGCGGCTACCAGCAAGTACAAGCCCAACTTGCTGGTAGTGAATACATTTGCATATTATAAAAGTATGATTTTTAAAAGAAATAAACCACAGACAGAGGTAAGACAAGTATGATTGAACTCAGCTGACATTAGCAAATAGCTAATGTCGGCTAATGAAAATTGCACAGTTGGGGTGAGAGAAGCCCTTTAAGGACTGCACGTTGTCCTTGTAACGGAGATCCAGCAGGGTGGCCACCCAGTAATCAGTACAAGTTAGAATGTGGGCAAATCATCGGTCATTGCGCAGGCACTGCAGCATGTAGTCGCTCATGAGTGCTAGGCTGCCCAGAGGCAACCACAAACTGTCCTCTGTGGGAGGTGTATCGTCTGTGTCCTCGGTATCCCCAAGCCACGTTGCAGTGATGGCCCTGAGCTGCTTTGGGTGCCACCCTGCTGTGAACACGGTTCCTCCCCCTCCTCCTCCATAACTGTGCCCTGGCTGGACAATTGTGTACCCGGCCTATGTTGGTGCAGGAATCAACCCCCTGAGCCACTTGTGAATGACTGGCCTGATAAGTGTAGAAATTATCCCTCTTCCTCCTCCTCTTCCTCCTGTGCCACATCCTCATCACTAGTGTTGAGCGAACAGTTCGAAAATCGTTCGGGTCCGTACCGAATTTTGGGGTGTCCGTGACACGGACCCGAACACGGACATTTTCAAAAAAGTTCGGGTTCGGGTCCGGTGTTCGTCGATTTCTTCCCGCTTTCTGAAGGGCTGCATAGCAGCCAATCAGCTAGCGTTTTACTTCTTGCCCTAAGAGCCCATCACAGCCATGCCTACTAATGGCATGGCTGTGATTGGCCAAGTGCAGCATGTGACCCAGCCTCTATTTAAGCTGGAGTCACGTAGCGCCGCACGTCACACTGTTCTGACTAGTGTAGGGAGAGGATGCAGCTTCTGTGAGGGCGAAATAGGCAGGGATAAAGAAGTGATTGAATGATCTACCTTTCTACACCTGTGCATCAGAACAACTCAGCTGAGCTGTTCACTGAAAGTCACTATTTTGTTGAGACTGGCCAGAGCGATTTTTACTGGCACATGTAACTGGGCTGACCGGCGGTGGACATTTTGGGACTTGTGGTGCGCCATCACTTGCTGCCACAGAGTCTAAACCAAAGCTCCAAAGAAGTGAAAAATCTACACCTGTGAATCAGAACAACAGCGATTCAGCTGCTCAGTCAAAGTCAATTTTTTTTCTGGCTGGGCAGACAGTTTTCTGGCACATGTTACTGGGCTGATAGGCGGCGGCTATTTTGGGACTTGTGGTGCTACAGCAAAAGCTGCCACAACGTCCATTAATCTCATGTAATAGTCGATTTTTTCATAGATATACTACATCAGGGGTTTGGCTGTGCTTGTGTCACCCATACTAACTGCAAAGATATTTAATATATCAGTGGTGAAACTGAAAGTAACCCACTTGGATAGCAAATCCCATGAATGTGCTGTTCCAGCTAGGCTAGCCAGTGCCACTACTTTGTCCAATACTGTCAGCCAGAAATATTTTTTTTTATGTGCCAGAAATATAAATTAGAAAAAGCTTTCACCGTAATAATAAAATTATTCTGGTGTTAGACCAGAAGATGCACTCCTGTTGTAATTAATACTGTAAAAAGGCTTAGGCAATATTTCTCCCAGTGTGGGAAATTTATCTAGCAAAACTAGCATTTAAAAAATTCTGGTGTTCTGAAATACCAGCAGTCCTCTTGTAATTAATACCGCCAAAAGGCATTATATCGTCCAGTGTTGTAATTTTGGTGAAAAAAGGCCAATTTAATCAATCTGGTGTTTGTTAGACCAGAAACACTAGGCCTCACGTTTTTACTCCTGTAAAAGGAATTATATCTCCCGTGTGGGAATCTATGTACCAAAACTAGCATATTAAAAATTCTGGTGTCCAATTTGCAGCAGTTTTCTTGTAATTAATACCGGAAAAAGGAATTATATATTCCAGTGTGGGAATTTATGTACACAAACTAGCATTATAAAAATTCTGGTGTCCAATTAGCAGCAGTGTTCTTGTAATTAATACCGCCAAAAGGCATTATTGTCCAGTGTTGTAATTTTGGTGAAAAAAGGCCAATTTAATCAATCTGGTGTTTGTTAGACCAGAAACAGTAGGCCTCACGTTTTCACTCCTGTAAAAGGAATTATATCTCCCCTTGTCGGAATCTATGTACCAAAACTAGCATATTAAAAATTCTGGTGTCCAATTTGCAGCAGTTTTCTTGTAATTAATACCGGAAAAAGGAATTATATCTTCCAGTGTGGGAATTTATGTACACAAACTAGCATTATAAAAATTCTGGTGTCCAATTAGCAGCAGTGTTCTTGTAATTAATACCGCCAAAGGCATTATTGTCCAGTGTTGTAATTTTGGTGAAAAAAGGCCAATTTAATCAATCTGGTGTTTGTTAGACCAGAAACAGTAGGCCTCACGTTTTCACTCCTGTAAAAGGAATTATATCTCCCTTGTGGGAATCTATGTACCAAAACTAGCATATTAAAAATTCTGGTGTCCAATTTGCAGCAGTTTTCTTGTAATTAATACCGGAAAAAGGAATTATATCTTCCAGTGTGGGAATTTATGTACACAAACTAGCATTATAAAAATTCTGGTGTCCAATTAGCAGCAGTGTTCTTGTAGTTAATAACGCCAAAAGGCATTATTGTCCAGTGTTGTAATTTTGGTGAAAAAAGGCCAATTTAATCAATCTGGTGTTTGTTAGACCAGAAACAGTAGGCCTCACGTTTTCACTCCTGTAAAAGGAATTATATCTCCCTTGTGGGATCTATGTACCAAAACTAGCATATTAAAAATTCTGGTGTCCAATTTGCAGCAGTTTTCTTGTAATTAATACCGGAAAAGGAATGATATCTTCCAGTGTGGGAATTTATGTACACAAACTAGCATTATAAAAATTCTGGTGTCCAATTAGCAGCAGTGTTCTTGTAATTAATACCGCCAAAAGGCATTATTGTCCAGTGTTGTAATTTTGGTGAAAAAAAGGCCAATTTAATCAATCTGGTGTTTGTTAGACCAGAAACAGTAGGCCTCACGTTTTCACTCCTGTAAAAGGAATTATATCTCCCTTGTGGGATCTATGTACCAAAACTAGCATATTAAAAATTCTGGTGTCCAATTTGCAGCAGTTTTCTTGTAATTAATACCGGAAAAGGAATTATATCTTCCAGTGTGGGAATTTATGTACACAAACTAGCATTATAAAAATTCTGGTGTCCAATTAGCAGCAGTGTTCTTGTAATTAATACCGCCAAAAGGCATTATTGTCCAGTGTTGTAATTTTGGTGAAAAAAAGGCCAATTTAATCAATCTGGTGTTTGTTAGACCAGAAACAGTAGGCCTCACGTTTTTACTCCTGTGAAAAGGAATTATATCTCCCGTGTGGGAAACTATATACCAAAACTAGCATTTTAAAAATTCTGGTGTCCAATTTGCTGCAGTTTTCTTGTAATTAATACCGGAAAAAGGAATTATATCTTCCAGTGTGGGAATTTATGTACACAAACTAGCATTATAAAAATTCTGGTGTCCAATTAGCAGCAGTGTTCTTGTAATTAATACCGCCAAAGGCATTATTGTCCAGTGTTGTAATTTTGGTGAAAAAAAGGCCAATTTAATCAATCTGGTGTTTGTTAGACCAGAAACAGTAGGCCTCACGTTTTACTCCTGTAAAAGGAATTATATCTCCCCTTGTGGGATATATGTACCAAAACTAGCATATTAAAAATTCTGGTGTCCAATTTGCAGCAGTTTTCTTGTAATTAATACCGGAAAAAGGAATTATATCTTCCAGTGTGGGAATTTATGTACACAAACTAGCATTATAAAAATTCTGGTGTCCAATTAGCAGCAGTGTTCTTGTAATTAATACCGCCAAAAGGCATTATTGTCCAGTGTTGTAATTTTGGTGGAAAAAAAGGCCAATTTAATCAATCTGGTGTTTGTTAGACCAGAAACAGTAGGCCTCACGTTTTTACTCCTGTGAAAAGGAATTATATCTCCCCGTGTCGGAATCTATATACCAAAACTAGCATTTTAAAAATTCTGGTGTCCAATTTGCTGCAGTTTTCTTGCAATTAATACCGGAAAAAGGAATTATATCTTCCAGTGTGGGAATTTAACCGCTTCAGCCCCCCTAGCTTAAACACCCTTAATGACCAGGCCACTTTTTACAATTCTGCACTACACTACTTTCACCGTTTATTGCTCCGTCATGCAACTTACCACCCAAATGAATTTTACCTCCTTTTCTTCTCACTAATAGAGCTTTCATTTGGTGCTATTTCATTGCTGCTGACATTTTTACTTTTTTTGCTATTAATCAAAAATGACCGAAATTTTTGCAAAAAAATGACATTTTTCACTTTCTGTTGTAAATTTTTTTTTAAAAAACTACATTTCTATATAAATTTTTCTCTAAATTTATTGTTCTACATGTCTTTGATAAAAAAAATCCAATAAGTGTATATTTATTGGTTTGGGTAAAAGTTATAGCGTTTACAAACTATGGTGCAAAAAAGTGAATTTCGGCATTTTGAAGCAGCTCTGACTTTCTGAGCGCCTGTCATGTTTCTTCAGGTGCTAGAATGTCAGGAAAGTATAAATACCCCCAAATCACACCATTTTAGATAGAAGACACCCCAAAGTATTCACGGAGGGGCTTGGTGAGTTCATGTATCATTTCATTTTTTCACAAGTTAGCGGAAAATGACACTTTCTGAGAAAAAAAAAAAAAAAAGTTTCAATTTCTGATAACTTCTGGCAAAAAAAAAAAAATCTCAGACGGACTCACTATGCCCCTCAGTGAATACCTTGGGGTGTCTACTTTCCGAAATGGGGTCATTTGTGGGGTGTGTTTACTGTTCTGGCATTTTGGGCGGGGCTAAATTGTGAGCCGCCATGTAAAACCTAAAGGTACTCATTGGAATTTGGGCCCTTTGCGCACCCAGGCTGCAAAAAGTGTCACTCATGTGGTATCGCCGTACTCAGGAGAAGTGGGGCAATGTGTTTTGGGGTGTATTTTTACATACACCCATGTTGAGTGAGAGAAATATCTCTGTAAATTGTCAACTTTGTATAAAATTTTTTAAAAGTTGTCGTTTACAGAGATATTTTTCACACAAAGTATGGGTATATATAAAAATACACCCCAAACACATTGCCCTACTTCTCCTGAGTGCAGCGATACTATGTGCCACTTTTGCAGCTTGAGTGCAAAGGCCTAATTCAATGAGTACCTTTAGGATTTCATAGGGCATTTTTACGCATTTGGATTCCAGACTTCTTCTCACGCTTTAGGGCCCCCTAAAATGCCAGGGCAGTATAAATACCCCACATGTGACCCCATTTTGGAAAGAAGACACCCCAAGGTATTCTGTGAGGGGTATGGTGAGTTCATGTAAAATTTTATTTTTGTCACAAGTTAGTGGAATATGAGACTTTGTAAAAAAAAAAAAAAAAAAAAAAAAACAATTTCCGCTGACTTGTGCCAAAAATAAAAATTCTGTGGACTCACCATGCCCCTCACAGAATACCTAGGGGTGTCTTCTTTCCAAAATGGGGTCACATGTGGGGTATTTATACTCACCTGGCATTTTAGGGGCCCCTAAAGTGTGAGAATCCAAATGCGTAAAAATGTCCTGTGAAATCCTAAAGGTACTCATTGGTTTTAGGGCCCCTTTGCGCACCCAGGCTGCAAAAAGTGGCACTCATGTGGTATCGCCGTACTCAGGAGAAGTAGGGCAATGTGGTTTAGGGTGTATTTTTACATATACCCATGCTGCGTGTGAGAAATATCGCTGTAAACGACAACTTTTTAAATTTTTTTATTCAAAGTTGTCAATTTACAGAGATATTTCTCTCACCCAGTATGGGTATATGTAAAATACACCCCAAACACATTGCCCTACTTCTCCTGAGTACGCCGATACCACATGTGTGACACTTTTTGCAGCCAAGATGCACAAGGGGCCTAAATTCAATGAGTACCTTTAGGAGGGCATTTTTACGCATTTTTCTTCTCACGCTTTAGGGGTCCCTAAAATGCCAGGACAGTATAAATACCCCACATGTGACCCCATTTTGGAAAGAAGACACCCAAGGTATTCCATGAGGGGCATGGCGAGTTCATAGAAGATTTTTTGGCACAAGTTAGTGGAAATTGATTTTTATTGTTTTTCTCACAAAGTCTCCGTTTCCGCTAACTTTTGACAAAAAGTTTAATTTTCATGGACTCATTATGCCCCTCAGCGAATACCTTGGGGTGTCTTCTTTCCAAAATGGGGTCACATGTGGGGTATTTATACGGCCCTGGCATTTTAGGGGCCCTAAAGCGTGAGAAGAAAAATGCGTAAAAATGCCCTCCTAAAAGGTACTCGTTGGAATTTGGGCCCCTTTGCGCATCTTGGCTGCAAAAAGTGTCACTCATGTGGTATCGCCGTACTCAGGAGAAGTAGGGCAATGTGTTTTGGGGTGTATTTTTACATATACCCATGCTGGGTAAGAGAAATATCTCTGTAAATTGACAACTTTGAATAAAATTTTTTAAAAAGTTGTCGTTTACAGCGATATTTCTCACACCCAGCATGGGTATATAAAAATACACCCCAAACACATTGCCTTACTTCTCCTGAGTACGGCGATACCACATGAGTGACTTTTGCAGCCAAATGCACAAAGAGCCCTAAAACCAATGAGTACCTTTAGGATTTCACAGGCCATTTTTACGCATTTGGATTCTCACGCTTTAGGACCGCTAAAATGCCAGGGCAGTATAAATACCCCACAAGTGACCCCATTGTGGATAGAAGACACCCCAAGGTATTCTGTGAGGGGTATGGTGAGTTCACAGAAAAAAAATTTGGAACAAGTTAGCGGAAATTGTTTTTTTTGTTTTTTTACAGTCTCATATTCCACTAACTTGTGACAAAAATAATATTTTCCATGAACTCACCATACCCCTCACGGAATACCTTAGGGTGTCTTCTTTCTAAAATGGGGTCACATGTGGGGTTTTTGTACTGCCCTGGCATTTGAGGGTCTCCGCAATCATTACACGTATGGCCAGCATTAGGAGTTTCTGCGATTCTCCGTATATTGAGCATACGGGTAATGAGATTTTTTCCGTTCAGCCTCTGCGCTGAAAAAAAAAAATGAACGGCACAGATTTTTCATTCGCATCGATCAATGTGGATGAAAAAATCTCTGCCAAATCAGTGACTGCGGTGCGGTGGGCTGGGCGCTAGCTACCTAACAAGTAGCTAGCTAACTGGCGATAAAGGGGCCCTTATGCCCCATTCACACGTCAGAAATTCTGTTTGCGGAGCGGAATTGCGGACCCATTCATTTCTATGGGGACAGACTTTGTCCCGCTCGGATCGGAATTACGGATCTGCGCTTCCGAGTCTGCACTTCCGTTCTGCAAAAATATAGAACATGTCCTATTCTTGTCCGCAACTGCGGACAAGAAAAGCATTTTCTATATAGTTCTGGCAATGTGCGGATCTGCAAAATGCGGAAAGCACATTGCCGGTGTCCGTGTTTGAGGATCCGCGGATCGGATCCGCGGATCGGATCAGCGGATCCGTGAATCCACGGATCCGCCAAAACACATATGGACGTCTGAATGGAGCCTTACAAGGGGTGTGATCAATGACAGGGGGGTGATCAGGGGGTCTAGATGGGGTGATCAAGGGGTTAATAGGTGAGGGGGGTGGGGGGGTTAGTGTAGTGTTTGGTGCAACTTTACTGTGTTACCTGGTCCTCTGGTGGTCGATCCCAGTAAATGGGACCACCAGAGGACCAGGTAGCAGCTATATCAGGCGCTGTTCATAAAACAGCGTCTGATATAGCAGTTTGATGCGATTTTATTCGCATCTACAGCCTGCCAGCGATGATCCATCGCTGGCAGGCTGCTAGCCAGGCTGCTGTGCCGCGCTTCCCTGTGAGCAGCGCGCGCTGCGCGCGTTCACAGGAAATCTCGGCTCTCACGAGATGACGCGCCGACGCGTCAACTCAGAGCTACAGGGCCGCCCGCAGGACGCATCCCTGCGTTAGGCGGTCCTGTAGCGGTTAAGTACACAAACTAGCATTATAAAAATTCTGGTGTCCAATTAGCAGCAGTGTTCTTGTAATTAATACCGCCAATAGGCATTATTGTCCAGTGTTGTAATTTTGGTGAAAAAAAGGCCAATTTAATCAATCTGGTGTTTGTTAGACCAGAAACAGTAGGCCTCACGTTTTTACTCCTGTGAAAAGGAATTATATCTCCCCGTGTGGGAAACTATATACCAAAACTAGCATTTTAAAAATTCTGGTGTCCAATTTGCTGCAGTTTTCTTGTAATTAATACCGGAAAAGGGAATTATATCTTCCAGTGTGGGAATTTATGTACACAAACTAGCATTATAAAAATTCTGGTGTCCAATTAGCAGCAGTGTTCTTGTAATTAATACCGCCAAAAGGCATTATTGTCCAGTGTTGTAATTTTGGTGAAAAAAGGCCAATTTAATCAATCTGGTGTTTGTTAGACCAGAAACAGTAGGCCTCACGTTTTACTCCTGTAAAAGGAATTATATCTCCCGTGTGGGATATATGTACCAAAACTAGCATATTAAAAATTCTGGTGTCCAATTTGCAGCAGTTTTCTTGTAATTAATACCGAAAAAGGAATTATATCTTCCAGTGTGGGAATTTATGTACACAAACTAGCATTATAAAAATTCTGGTGTCCAATTAGCAGCAGTGTTCTTGTAATTAATACCGCCAAAAGGCATTATTGTCCAGTGTTGTAATTTTGGTGAAAAAAAGGCCAATTTAATCAATCTGGTGTTTGTTAGACCAGAAACAGTAGGCCTCACGTTTTTACTCCTGTGAAAAGGAATTATATCTCCCCGTGTCGGAATCTATATACCAAAACTAGCATTTTAAAAATTCTGGTGTCCAATTTGCAGCAGTTTTCTTGTAATTAATACCGGAAAAAGGAATTATATCTTCCAGTGTGGGAATTTATGTACACAAACTAGCATTATAAAAATTCTGGTGTCCAATTAGCAGCAGTGTTCTTGTAATTAATACCGCCAAAAGGCATTATTGTCCAGTGTTGTAATTTTGGTGAATAAAAGGCCAATTTAATCAATGTGGTGTTTGTTAGACCAGAAACAGTAGGCCTCACGTTTTCACTCCTGTAAAAAGGAATTATATCTCCCTTGTGGGAATCTATGTACCAAAACTAGCATTTTAAAAATTCTGGTGTCCAATTTGCAGCAGTTTTCTTGTAATTAATACCGGAAAAAGGAATTATATCTTCCAGTGTGGGAATTTATGTACACAAACTAGCATTATAAAAATTCTGGTGTCCAATTAGCAGCAGTGTTCTTGTAATTAATACCGCCAAAAGGCATTATTGTCCAGTATTGTAATTTTGGTGAAAAAAAGGCCAATTTAATCAATCTGGTGTTTGTTAGACCAGAAACAGTAGGCCTCACGTTTTCACTCCTGTAAAAAGGAAATATATCTCCCCTTGTGGGATCTATGTACCAAAACTAGCATATTAAAAATTCTGGTGTCCAATTTGCAGCAGTTTTCTTGTAATTAATACCGTAAAAAGGAATTATATCTTCCAGTGTGGGAATTTATGTACACAAACTAGCATTATAAAAATTCTGGTGTCCAATTAGCTGCAGTGTTCTTTTAATTAATACGCCAAAAGGCATTATTGTCCAGTGTTGTAATTTTGGTGAAAAAAAGGCCAATTTAATCAATCTGGTGTTTGTTAGACCAGAAACAGTAGGCCTCACGTTTTTACTCCTGTGAAAAGGAATTAGATCTCCCCGTGTGGGAAACTATATACCAAAACTAGCATTTTAAAAATTCTGGTGTCCAATTTGCAGCAGTTTTCTTGTAATTAATACCGGAAAAAGGAATTATATCTTCCAGTGTGGCAATTTTGGGGCTAAAAAATAATATATTTTATTGTGGTGCGAGTTGAATCGCAACAATGAGGAAACATTCTATTAAGGGACGAGGACGCGGTCGTGGTGGTGTCCGTGGAGCCTTTGTTGCTGGCAGAGGACGTGGCCGTTCGGCCTCAGGCGCACAAAGTAGTGAACCAACTCCCTCAAGTAGCCGGCAGAATTTACAGCGATATTTGGTGGGGCCCAATGCCGTTATGAGGATGGTAAGGCGTGAGCAGGTACAGGCATTAGTCGATTGGGTGGCCGACAGTGCTTCCAGCACGTTCACCACATTGTCTTCCGCCCAGTCTTCTGCGAAAAGCGCACAGGTGGCACCTGAAAACCAAGCCCATCAGTCTGTCACATCACCCCCATGCATATCAGGGAAACTGGCTGAGCCTCAAGTTATGCAGCAGTCTCTTCTTCTGTTTGAAGACTCTGCTCCCACGGTTTTCCATGGGCACCCACCTAGCCCTTCCCCAGCGGTGGAAGACATTCCATGCACTGACGCACAACCACTTATGTATCCAGATGATGAGGACATGGGAATACCACCACAGCAGAGTGACCGAGTCTCTGATGATGACGAAACACTGGTGCCCACTGCGGCGTCTTATTGCAGTGTGCAGACTGAACAGGAGGAGGTCAGGGAGGAAGACTGGGTGGAAAACGATGCAGAGGACTATGAGGTCTTAGACCCCACATGGACTGAAGGTCGTGCCGCTGACTTAAATAGTTCAGAGGAAGAGGCAGTGGTGAGACCGAGACAACAGCGAAGCCAAAGAGGGAGCAGGGGGCAAAAGCAGAACAGCCGCCGTCCAGAGAGTTCGCCTGCTATTGGCCAGCGCCAACAGGGACCCAGCACCCCAAAGGCATCTTCAAGGAGTTCCCTGGCATGGCACTTCTTCAAACAATGTGCTGAGGACAAGACCAGAGTGGTTTGCACGCTGTGCCATCAGACCCTGAGGCGAGGCATTAACGTTCTTAACCTGAGCACCACCTGCATGATCAGGCATCTACATGCAAAGCATGAACTGCAGTGGAGTACACACCTTAAAAACAAGGAACCCGCTCAGGCTCCCCCTGCTCCCTCTACCGCTGCTGCCTCGGCTTCCGCCTCGAGAGGAATGTTGCCACCTGTCGAGCAGCAAACAGAGGATGTGCCACCGACACCACCACCACCACCGCCACCGTCACCTAGCGTCTCCACTATTTCACACAGCAGCGTTCATCTCTCCATCTCTTAAACCTTTGAAAGGAAGCGCAAATTCCCACCTAGTCACCCTCGAACCCTTGGCATGAATGCAAGCATTTCTAAACTACTGGCCTTTGAAATGCTGTCATTCCGGCTGGTGGACACAGACAGCTTCAAACAGCTGATGGCCTTGGCTGTCCCCCAGTATGTGGTTCCCAGCCGCCACTACTTCTCCAAGACAGCCGTGCCTTCCCTGCACATGCAAGTGTCCGATAAAATCAAGTGTGCACTGCGCAACGCCATTTGTGGCAAGGTCCACCTAACCACAGATACGTGGACCAGTAAGCACGGCCAGGTACGCTATATCTCCCTAACTGCACACTGGGTAAATGTAGTGGTGGCTGGGCCCCAGGCGGAGAGTTCCTTGGCGCACGTCCTTCCGCCGCCAAGGATCACAGGGCATCATTCTTTGCCTCCTGTAGCCTCCTCCTCCTACTCGGCTTCCTCCTCCTCTGCTTCCACCAGCTCATCCAGTCAGCCACACACCTTCACCACCAACTTCAGCACAGCCCGGGGTAAACGTCAGCAGGCCATTCTGAAACTCATATGTTTGGGGGACAGGCTCCACACCGCGCAGGAGTTGTGGCGGGGTATTGAACAACAGACCGACCAGTGGTTGCTGCCGGTGGGCCTCAAGCCCGGCCTGGTGGTGTGCGATAATGGGCGAAATCTCGTGGCAGCTCTGGGACTAGCCGGTTTGACGCACATCCCTTGCCTGGCGCATGTGCTGAATTTGGTGGTGCAAAAGTTCATTCACAACTACCCAGACATGTCAGAGCTGCTGCATAAAGTGCGGGCCGTCTGTGCGCGCTTTTGGTGTTCACATCCTGCCGCTGCTCGTCTGTCAGCACTACAGCGGAATTTCGGCCTTCCCGCTCACCGCCTAATATGCGACGTGTCCACCCGGTGGAACTCCACCTTGCAAATGTTGGAGAGACTGTGCGAGCAGCAGCAGGCCATAGTCGAGTTTCAGCTGCAGCACGCACGGGTCAGTCGCACTGCGGAACAGCACCACTTCACCACCAATGATTGGGCCTCCATGCGAGACCTGTGTGCCCTGTTGCGCTGTTTAGAGTACGCCACCAACATGGCCAGTGGCGATGCCACTGTTATCAGCGTGACGATACCAATTCTATGTCTCCTAGAGAAAACGCTTAGGGTGATGATGGAAGAGGAGGTGGGCCAGGGCCAGGAGGAGGAGGATGACGGGTCGTTTTTAGCACTTTCAGGCCAGTCTGTTAGAAGTGGCTCAGAGGGAGGTTTTTTGCAACAGCAGAGGGCAGGTACAAATGTGGCCAGCCAGGGACCACTACTGGAGGACGAGGAGGATGAGGAGGAGGTGGAGGAGGATGAGGACGAAGCATGTTCACAGTGGGGTGGCACCCAGCACAGCGCAGGCACATCCCTGGTGCGTGGCTGGGGGGATACAGAGGATGATGACGATACGCCTCCCACAGAGGACAGCTTGTCCTTACCTCTGGGGAGCCTGGCACACATGAGCGATTACATGCTGCAGTGCCTGCGCAACGACAGCAGAGTTGCCCACATTTTAACGTGTGCTTACTACTGGGTGGCCACCCTGCTGGATCCACGGTACAAAGACAATGTGCCCACTTTACTTCCTGCACTGGAGCGTGATAGAAAGATGCGCGAGTACAAGCGCACACTGGTAGACGCGCTCCTTAGAACATTCCCAACTGTCACAGGGGAACAGGTGGAAGGCCAAGGCCAAGGCAGAGGAGGAGCTAGAGGTTGCCCCCTCTGAGGGCAGGGTTAGCATGGCAGAAATGTGGAAAAGTTTTGTCTCCACGCCACACCTAACTGCCCCACCACCTGATACGGAACGTGTTATCAGGAGGCAACATTTCACTAACATGGTTGAACAGTACGTCTGCACACAACTCCACGTACTGACGGATGGTTCGGCCCCATTCAACTTCTGGGTTTCCAAATTGTCCACGTGGCCAGAATTAGCATGTTATGCCTTGGAGGTGCTGGCCTGCCCAGCGGCCAGCGTTTTATCTGAATGTGTATTCAGCACGGCAGGGGGCGTCATTACTGACAAACGCAGCCGCCTGTCCGCAGCCAACGTGGACAAGCTGACGTTTATAAAAATGAACCAGGCATGGATCCCACAAGACCTGACCCTCCCTTGTGCAGAGTAATCCTTAATAACTGCCTTAAACCATGTTGTCTTGTACTCCTGGCCACTTCTTCATTGAAAAATCAATTTTTGAAATTAAGTAGGATCTTGGGGTGCAACCCAGAGTTGAATGAACCTTCCCTCTGTCTGGGTGCCGGGGCCAAAGTACATGAAAGTGTCCTTCTCCTGTGCTGGGTGATATGAATGTTATACTTGTGCTGTCTGACATGTCTCCTTTGTGTGGGTGGAGGGGGCCAAAGTCACTGAAAGCGGCCTTCTCCTGTGGTGGCTGATATAAATGCCTGATTCACTGCTGTGGGACCTCTCTCCTCTTTCTGGGTGCAGGGGTCAAAGAAACAAAAGGTGGCCTACTCCTGTGGTTTACATGATGCCTGATTCTCTGCTGTGGGACCTCTCTCCTCTTTCTGGGTGCAGGGGTCAAAGTCTCTAAAAGTGCCCTTCTCCTGTGGTGGTTGATGTAAAACTGATGCTTGTGCTATCTGACCTGTCTCCTCTGTGTCGGTGCTAAGGCCTAAGTCACTGAAAGTGGCCTTCTCCTGTGCTGGCTGATATAAATGCCTGAATCTGTGCTGTGGGACCTCTCTCCTCCGTGTGGCTGCAGGGGTCAAAGTCTCTAAAAGTGCCCTTCTCCTGTGGTGGTTGATGTGAAACTGATGCTTGTGCTATCTGACCTGTCTCCTCTGTGTCGGTGCTAAGGCCTAAGTCACTGAAAGCGGCCTTCTCCTGTGCTGGCTGATATAAATGCCTGAATGTCTGCTGTGGGACCACTCTCCCCTGTCTGGGTGCAGGGGTCAAAGTCTCTCAAAGTGGCCTTCTCTTGTGCTGGGTGATGTGAAACTGATGTTTGTGCCATCTGACATGGTTGCCGGGGTCCCATTAAATGATGGCCTACTCCTGTGGTGGGTGATCTAAATGCCTGATTCTCTGCTGTGAAACCTCTCTCCTCCGTCTGGGTGCACGGGTCAAAGTCTCTCAAAGTGGCCTTCTCTTGTGCTGGGTGATGTCCTATTTATTTTATTTTATTTTAATTCATTTCCCTATCTACATTTGTTTGCAGGGGATTTACTTACATTTTGCTGCCTTTTGCAGCCCTCTAGCCCTTTCCGGGAGTCTTTTACAGCCTTTTTAGTGCCCAAAAGTTCGGGTCCCCATTGACTTCTATGGGGTTCGGGTTCGGGATGATGTTCGGGTTGAGTTCGGATCATGAACCCGGACATTTTCCGGAAGTTCGGCCGAACCTCTCGAACCCGAACATCCAGGTGTTCGCTCATCTCTACTCATCACCCAAAGCGTTTTTTCAATGATTTATAGAAGTGGGACAGTAACGCTGAGAACGGAGTCAACGGCACTGGCCATGTTGGTGGAGTAGTCGAAACAGTGCAACAAGGAACACAGGTCTCGCATGGAGGCTCACTTAGTGGCGGTGAAGTGGTGTTGTTTCGCAGATTGATTCACCCGTGCGTGCTGCAGCTTAAACTCCACTATCGCCTGCTGCTGCTTGCAAGTCTCTGCAGCATTTACATGGTGGAGTTCCTCCTTGTGGGCACGTCACATATGAGGCGGTAAGTGGGAAGGCCGAAGTTACCTTGCAGTGCAGAGGGGCGAGCAGCAGCAGGGTGAGAACGCTGAAAGCGTTCACAGATGGCCCGCACTTTCTGCAGCAGCTCTGACATATGGGGGTAGTTTTTCAGGCTGAACATCAAACTGATGTTTGTGCCATCTGACATGGTTGCCGGGGTCCCATTAAATGATGGCCTACTCCTGTGGTGGGTGATATGAGGCCTTAATATGTGCTGTGAAACCTCTCTCCTCCGTCTGGGTGCAGGGGTCAAAGTCTCTCAAAGTGGCCTTCTCTTGTGCTGGGTGATGTGAAACTGATGTTTGTGCCATCTGACATGGTTGCCGGGGTCCCATTAAATGATGGCCTACTCCTGTGGTGGGTGATCTAAATGCCTGATTCTCTGCTGTGAAACCTCTCTCCTCCGTCTGGGTGTAGGGATCAAAGTCTCTCAAAGTCGCCTTCTCTTGTGCTGGGTGTTGTAAAACTGATGCTTGTACCATCTGACATGGGTGCAGGGGTCAAATTAACTAAATGGTGGCCTACTCCTGTGGTGGGTGATATGAGGCCTTAATATGTGCTGTGAAAACCTCTCTCCTCCGTCTGGGTGCAGGGTCAAAGTCTCTCAAAGTGGCCTTCTCTTGTGCTGGGTGATGTGAAACTGATGTTTGTGCCATCTGACATGGTTGCCGGGGTCCCATTAAATGATGGCCTACTCCTGTGGTGGGTGATCTAAATGCCTGATTCTCTGCTGTGAAACCTCTCTCCTCCGTCTTGGTGCAGGGGTCAAAGTCTCTCAAAGTGGCCTTCTCTTGTGCTGGGTGATGTGAAACTGATGTTTGTGCCATCTGACATGGTTGCCGGGGTCCCATTAAATGATGGCCTACTCCTGTGGTGGGTGATCTAAATGCCTGATTCTCTGCTGTGAAACCTCTCTCCTCCGTCTGGGTGCAGGGATCAAAGTCTCTCAAAGTCGCCTTCTCTTGTGCTGGGTGATGTAAAACTGATGCTTGTACCATCTGACATGGGTGCAGGGGTCAAATTAACTAAATGGTGGCCTACTCCTGTGGTGGGTGATATGAGGCCTTAATATGTGCTGTGAAAACCTCTCTCCTCCGTCTGGGTGCAGGGGTCAAAGTCTCTCAAAGTGGCCTTCTCTTGTGCTGGGTGATGTGAAACTGATGTTTGTGCCATCTGACATGGTTGCCGGGGTCCCATTAAATGATGGCCTACTCCTGTGGTGGGTGATCTAAATGCCTGATTCTCTGCTGTAAAACCTCTCTCCTCTGTCTGGGTGCTGGTCCGAAATAAATGAGAGTGGCCTTCTCCGGTGGTGGTTGATATGACGCATGATTCCTTGCTGTGGGACCTGTATCCTCTGTCTGGGTGCTGGTCCAAAATAAATGAGTGGCATTCTCCGGTGGTGGTTGATATGACGCATGATTCCTTGATGTGGGACCTCTCTCCTCTGTCTGGGTGCTGGTCCAAAATACATGAGAGTGGCCTTCTCCGGTGGTGGTTGATATGACGCATGATTCCTTGCTGTGGGACCTGTATCCTCTGTCTGGGTGCTGGTCCAAAATAAATGAGAGTGGCCTTCTCCGGTGGGTGGTTGATATGACGCATGATTCCTTGCTGTGGGACCTGTATCCTCTGTCTGGGTGCTGGTCCCAAATAAATGAGAGTGGCCTTCTCCGGTGGTGGTTGATATGACGCATGATTCCTTGCTGTGGGACCTGTATCCTCTGTCTGGGTGCTGGTCCAAAATAAATGAGAGTGGCCTTCTCCGGTGGTGGTTGATATGACGCATGATTCCTTGCTGTGGGACCTGTATCCTCTGTCTGGGTGCTGGTCCCAAATAAATGAGAGTGGCCTTTTCCGTGGTGGTTGATATGAGGCATGATTCCTTGCTGTGGGACCTCTCTCCTCTGTCTGGGTGCTGGTCCTAAATAAATGAGAGTGGCCTTCTCCGGTGGTGGTTGATATGACGCATGATTCCTTGCTGTGGGACCTGTATCCTCTGTCTGGGTGCTGGTCCGAAATAAATTAGAGTGGCCTTCTCCGGTGGTGGGTGATATGACGCATGATTCCTTGCTGTGGGACCTCTCTCCAATTGATATTGGTCAATTTTTATTTATTTTATTTTATTTTAATTCATTTCCCTATCTACATTTGTTTGCAGGGGATTTACCTACATTTTGCTGCCTTTTGCAGCCCTCTAGCCCTTTCCGGGAGTCTTTTACAGCCTTTTTAGTGCCCAAAAGTTCGGGTCCCCATTGACTTCTATGGGGTTCGGGATGAAGTTCGGGTTGAGTTCGGATCACGAACCCGGACATTTTCCAGAAGTTCGGCCGAACCTCTCGAACCCGAACATCCAGGTGTTCGCTCATCTCTACTCATCACCCAAAGCGTTTTTTCAATGATTTATAGAAGTGGGACAGTAACGCTGAGAACGGAGTCAACGGCACTGGCCATGTTGGTGGAGTAGTCGAAACAGTGCAACAAGGAACACAGGTCTCGCATGGAGGCTCACTTAGTGGCGGTGAAGTGGTGTTGTTTCGCAGATTGATTCACCCGTGCGTGCTGCAGCTTAAACTCCACTATCGCCTGCTGCTGCTTGCAAGTCTCTGCAGCATTTACATGGTGGAGTTCCTCCTTGTGGGCACGTCACATATGAGGCGGTAAGTGGGAAGGCCGAAGTTACCTTGCAGTGCAGAGAGGCGAGCAGCAGCAGGGTGAGAACGCTGAAAGCGCGCACAGATGGCCTGCACTTTCTGCAGCAGCTCTGACATATGGGGGTAGTTTTTCAGGAGTTTCTGCACCACCAAATTCAGCACATGCACTAGTCAAGGGATGTGCATCAAACCGGCTAGGCCCAGAGCTGCTAGTACTAGGAGATTTTGCCCATTATCGCACACCACCAGGCCGGGCTTGAGGCTCAGTGGCACCAACCACTCATCGGTCTGTTGTTCCATGCCCGTCCACAGCTCCTACGCGGTGTGGGGTTTGTCCCCCAAACAGATTAGTTTCAAAACTGCCTGCTGTCGTTTTCCCCTGGCTGTGCTGAAGTTGGTGTTGAAGATGTTACGCTGAGCGGATGAGGAGGTGATAGAGGAGAAAGTGGAGTAGGAGGAGGAGGCAACAGGAGGCAAAGAGAAATGCCCTGCAATCCTCGGTGGCAGAAGGACATCCGCCAAACAGCTATCCACCTCAGGCCCAGCCACCAATGAATTTACCCAGTGTGCTGTTATGGAGATATAACATCCCTGCCCGTGCTTACTGGTCCACATATCAGTTATGTGGACCTTGCCACAGATGTTGTTGCGTAGTGCACACCTGAATCTGTCCGCCACTTGGTTGTTCAGGGAAGGGATGGCTCTCTTGGAAAAGTAGTGGCAGCAGGGAACCAAGTACTGTTGGACAGCCACCACCACAAGGTGTTTAAAAGTGTTCGTCTCTACCAATGACAGCATTTAAAAGGCCAGGAATTTTGAAATGCTGGCATTCAGGGCCAGGGATTGCTGGTGGGTAGGGGGGTACTTCCTCTTTCTCTCCAGTGTTTGGGAGATGGACAACTGAACGCTTCCATGGGACATTGTGGAGATGCTTGGTGACGGAAGTGGTGGCATTGCTGCCACATCCTCTGTTTGCTGGTTGGCAGGTGCTACAGTCACTCCAGAGGGGGAGGAAGAGGCCCAGACTGCAGCAGAAGAGGGAGCAGGAGGAGCTTGAGACCTTTCTAGGATTTTGAGGTGTTTACTCCCCTGCAGCTTGGGCTTTGCATTTAGATGCCTGGTCATGCAGGTTATCCTCAGGTTTAGAATGTTTATGCCTCGCTTCAGGCTCTGATTGCACAGCGTGCAAACCACTCGTGTCTTGTCATCAGCACATTGTCTGAAGAACTGCCGCGCCGGGGAACTCCTTGGAGCTGGCTTTGGTGTGCTCGGTCCCTGGGTGCAGTGGGCAGTAGCAGGCGTACTGTCTAGGGGACGGCCACTGTGCTTTTGCACCCTGCTCATTTTTTTGCTATGCTGGTGGCCCTGTGCAACCACCACCTCTTCCTCCGAACTACACACGTCACTCGCTAGGACCTTGATTCCATGTTGGGTCTAGTACCTCATCATTCTCCACATCATCTTCCACCCACTCTTCACGCCTGCCCTCCTTGTCGGTTTGCACACTGCAGAAAGGCGCAGCAGTTAACACCTGTGTTTTGTCATCATCAGAGACATGCTGTGGTGGTCCTTCCATGTCCACATCCTGAAACATAAGTGGTTGGGCATCGGTGCACTCAATCAGACGAATTTAAGAAATTTATTTCACTCTCAGGTATGCAGTGCAGGTGTACTTCACACAAAAATTGCTTTGTCACCCACCTAACTAACAGACGGATTACATATTATATTTGTGTGGCAGGTGTACAAAGATGTTGCATTGCACCCACAAACAAAATCACTGTAGGAAGGTCACCCACAGAATTAACAGCCAGATAAATTATCTTTCTGTGTCAGGGGTGTAAAAATGGTGTATTGCACATGTGCCCTGGCTGGACACTTGTGTACCTAGCCTATGTTGGTACAGTAACCCTCCCTCCGAGCCTGATAACCGTGGAAATGTCCCCCCACAATCTAACAGATGGATGTACTGAATTTATTTCCCTGTCAGTTATGCAGCACAAGTCGCAGGAGTATTTAAGAGCAACAAATGTGAAGTTTGTATGCGAGTTTACTTTACAGCAAGAATGGTAATATGTCACCCACTGAACTAACAGATTGATTAACTAATAATTTCACTGTCACGTATGCAGTGCAGGTGTACCTCATACAAACAAATCGTTATTGGTCGCCCACAGAATTAACAGTAGATTATTACTTCTATTTCTGTGTCAGGGGTACAGAGATGGCAGATTGCACCCACAAAAATTTGCCATAGGTCACCCAGAGAATTAACAGCCGGTGTATTACTTATATTTTTGTGTCAGGGGTACAGGGATGGCGAATTGCACCCACAAAAATTCGCTATAGGTCACCAACAGAATTAACAGACAGATTAATACTTATATTTCTGTGTCAGGGGTACAGAGATGGCGGATTGCACCCACAAAATTTCGCTATGGGTCACCTAGAGAATTAACAGCCAGATTATTACTTATATTTCTGTGTCAGAGATACAGAGATGGCGGATTGCACCCACAAAAATTTACTATAGTTCACCCACAGAATTAACAGCTAGATTATTACTTATATTTCTGTGTCAGGGGTACAAAAATGGTGGATTGCACCCACAAAAAAATCGCTACAGGTCACCCACAGAACAAATAGCCAGATGATATTCCTTCCTAACTCTCTCCCTCACTTCAGCAGCCTACTTCCTGTCCCTGTACTGCTCAGAGCTGATGTGGGTGGTGTTACAAGTGATCCAGCTTTTATAGAGGCTGGGTCACATGATCCAGCGGCCAGTCACAGCCATGCCATTAGTAGGCATGGCTGTGATGGCTACTAAGTGCCCACAGCTTAAAAGCTTGTTGACAGGTTGCCCTGCAGCCTTTCAACAAGCTTTATAAAATGGATCCAGTGGACATTACGCCGACGCCAGCGACACCCTGGATGAGGTAGGACCAGATTTTATTGGGACTGGGTGAGTGTAGCAATGCATTGGGCTTAGGGCTCTTTCACATGAGCAGATGCCGTGCGTGCAATCCGGTGTGTGAAAGAGATCCGAACCCCAGTCCGGACAGCAGAGACATGGAGCAGTAACATGATTAATAATGCTCCGTGCATCTCTGTGATCTTTTTACTACAAAATCACGGTGACAACTTTATCTCACTGATTTTGTAGTAAAAAGATCACAGAGAGGCAAAGAGCATTATCACTCATGTTACTACTCCGTGTCTCTGCTGTCCGGAACGGGGCTTGGCTCGGACCGGATTATACACACGGCATCCGCTCGTGTGAAAGAGCCCTTAGTGTAAAGAAAATCTGCGGCCTCTTTGTAAAAATGGGGGGGGGGGGGGCGGGGCCGATCCAAAGTTTGCACTGGGGCCCATAGCACTCTAGTTACGCCACTGAGTACTATCATTGTGGCAGGCTGTGGGTCTAGAAGAAGAGAAAAGCCTGGAGACTTCCTCTTCCGTTATAAGGTCAAATGAGGAAAGCACTAGGAAATGTAGAAGGGAGGAGGATCGAAGCTGGTTCCTGCCAGATGTTATCTCTGAAGTAAGTGGCCATGTCATCAGTGCAGAGGTCAGTGATGGGCACAAGCACTTTATGGTTTAGAGGGGAGTGAAAAGTATCAAGTTATTTTTGGTTATTTGAGAGTGAGGAAATGAGAGAGGTGAAGTAGTTATGTTTGGTAATGTGGACGGCTGAGTTGTAGGTTTTAAACATACATTTATAATAGAGTAAAGCTGCAGTTATTCATGATTTTCTTCATAAGCATTTGGCACACCTAAGGCACCATTCGAGAAAACGTATTTCAGGTGTGCCAGAGTTGCTGCGCTCAAAGCCGCGAAGGTTGGATTGTAATTGGAACTGCACTAAGTTATTCCAAACAAAGTATATGTATAGCACCACCTGTTTGTACTTTACCTCAGCTCTCTGTCCATCTGGCTTAACTGGACACACATGCTTGAAATATACCTTTAAATAAATCTAGCAGAGCATTTGGAGCAATAAATGGGGAGAACTCTGGGTCCATGAGAGGTACAGGGCTTGTTCAAACTTTGTGAAAAATAGATTTTTATGTGCTGTATGGTTCTTCGATTTTCATTTTTACATTAAACAATGGATTCAACCCTTTAATATAAAGTCTAATAGAACAATCAAAAATGGTTGGAACATCAATTGGGGTTTGAAAGACTATACTACCTAAACTATATCCTTACATGCAGTAGTTTAATAGGTTGACTCCATATCACATATTACCATCAGTTTGTCTGTTGGTTCAAGCCTTCCAACTTCTGAATTAAATGGGAGGAGTCGCATAATTATGATGGCAACTGTTATACCAGTGTTTGCAAATCAACAATCAAAATGACATATGGTTTTCCACACTGACTATATTTTCTACAGTTGGTAGACCTGAGAGATTCAACACTTTGTTGTGTATTTTGAGTAAAAGGTAAAATGTTGCAACTAGAGATGAGCGAACTTTAAAAAAAAGTCCGGTGTTCGGGTTGTGGTAAGTCGCGCATCCCGTTATGGATTCCACTATAGCGGCATATGGAATCCATAAGGGGCGGCTGCCACCAACCCGAACTGTTGAACAGCCGAAGGACCTGGGGTGACGTCACTGTCATGTGATCAGTGCAGGGGGAGTGGCTCAGCACTGGATTTGATAATAACATAGTAACATGATAGTAACATGATAGTAACATGAGTGATAATGCTCTTTGCCTCTCTGTGATCTTTTTACTACAAAATCAGTGCAGCCGCCCCTTATGGATTCCATATGCCGCTATAGTGGAATCCATAACGGGATGCGCGACTTACCACAACCCGAACGCCGAACACCGGACTTTTTTTTAAAGTTCGCTCATCTCTAGTTGCAACCGCTGGTTCCTCTAAAGTCAAGGATTCAATTTCTCTTTTTGACAACATTCTATACGTTTTAGCTAAGGATATAAGTCTAATTTACTCTTAAAAACAGTCACTGGACCAGAAGGTAAGGAAACATTAAACTGTCTGTCCAGCTGTCTCTTGGCTTACTTGATGAACCATAAAACAAAGCTACCCTCTTGTCTGCTTCTTTAAACAAGGTGTTGACTGCACTGCCTCTTGTCATTCTCTATATATACTGTTTGATATACTCTGTTCTATCTCAAATTATTTCACATCTTGTACAACTACTTCAAAAAACATCTTCAAACTGTGAAATTATGTTAGCCCCTTCAACCCCGGGCCAGTTTTCACCTTCCTGCCAAGGCTATTTTTGCAAATCTGTCACTTTATGGGACAATAACTTTGGAACACTTTACTTATCCAAGCCATTCTTAGATTTTTTTTCTCGTGACATATTGTACTTCATGATGGTCATAAATTTGAGTCAATATATTTCACCTTTATTTATGAAAAAATCTAAAAGTTACCAAAAATGTGGAAAAATTAGAAATTAGCGATTTCTCTGTTTTAAAAAAGAAAGTGATACCTCACGTGCATTACTTAATGTTTCCCATATGTCTACTTTATGTTGCCATCACTATTTAGGACGTTAGAAGGCTTGGAATTTTAGAAGAAATTCTTAAAATTTTTAAGAAAATTTTTAGAAAATTTGTAAAACCCACTTTTTAAGGACCAGTTCATTTATGAAGTCACTTTGTGGGGCTTAAATAGTAGAAACTACACCCCTCAAGTTATTCAAAACTGATTTTACAATTTTTTTTTAATCCTTTAGGTGTTCTACAACAAAAAAATGAAAATGGAAATAAAATTTCTAAATTTACCTTTTTGTCAGATTTTCCATTTTAATAAACTTTTTTCTCTAACACATCAAGAGTTAACAGCAAAACTCAGTATATATTACGCTAATTCTGAAGTTTACAGAAACACTCCACATGTGGTGGTAAACTGCTGTATGGGAATGTGTCAGGGCACACAAGAAAAGAAAGGCAGATTTTGCTGGACTGGTTTTTAGACACTGTGTCCCATTTCAAGTCCCCCTGAGGCACCCTACAGTGGAAACTCCCAAAAAGTTACCATTTTGGAAACTATGGGATAAGGTGACAGTTTTATTCATACTATATTTGGGTACATATGATATTGGTCTATATTACGCTTTTTATGAGGCAAGGTAACCAGAAAATGGCTGTTCTGGCATAGTTTTTATTTTTTGTTTTTTACAATGTTCATCTGAGAGGTTAGATCATGTGCTATTTTTATAGAGCAGGCTGTTCCGGACACGATGAATATCTCTATTTTTTGTGTTTGCTTGTTTCAGTTTTACATAATAAAGCATTTAAAAAAAAAAATATGTTTTAGGGTACTTTCATTCTAGCGGCATAGCTATCCGGCAGGCTGTTCCGCAGGGTGAACAGCCTGCCGGATCTGCCATGCCGCAAGTACCCGTGCACTGCCGTGTTGCCGCTCCGTCCCAATTGACTATAATTGGGCAGGGGGAAGAGCTACGGCACAGCACGGCAGTGCACGGCCGGAGATCGCCGGACTAAAAGTACTGCAGGTCCGACTTTTTAGTCCAGTGATCATTGCCGTGCACAGACGTGCTGCGCCGTAGCTCCGCCTCCCTTAGTGTCTCCATTTTCTGACAGCCATACTTTTTTATTTCTTTGACTGATTGTCTTATGTAAGGGCTAATTTTTTTCCGGATGAGGTGACTGATTGGTACTATTTTGGGGTACATACGACTTTTTGGCATTGTACTTTTCGTGGTGTAAGGTGACAAAAATTTGCTTCTTTGGCACTGTTTGTATTTGTGGTGTTTATCTGATGGGGTAGATTATGTGAAATATTGTTCCACATGATACATAAAATACAGCTGTTGTGCAACACTACCACGCATGAAAGGCTGAGTACAGTGTCTCAGCAGACAGTATTACAAATACAAAGACATAGAGCCAGCCTTTATGGACACAGCAATACCTAATATGTGTATTCTTTTTACTTTTTTCTTTTACTTTATTTTTGTCCCACTGTGGGACATCAGCTTTTGGGGATCTGATCCCCTCTGCAATGCATTACAATACATATGGATACTATACATGTATTGCACTCTGTAATACACTAAAAGTTCTCTAGGAGACCCAGCCAGGGGCTGGATGTCCTAGGCTTTCATAAAGGGCAGGTCACGATGTCTCTGCAAGGTATCAGGCTGCCTTCTTACCTATCGGGTCACTGCAGTGCGGGGACCCAATGGGAACCCTCACCAGACACAAATACCTTCTATGCCTCGGTCAGCGCTGACCACAGCATAGAAAGTTTTAATCCGCCGGCATCGGCCTTTACAGCGATGCCGCCAGATACAGCAGGGGTCCGGTTATTTGTGACTGCCGGGCCACTGCTCTATTCGGGGGCGCACTGTTTTGGTGTCCGCCCGATCAGCATGACATACTAGTACATCCAATTGCGGGAAGTCACTTCCCGCTATGACGTACTATTGCATACTTTGTAGGGAATGGGTTAAGGGTACTGTTGAAGTTGACAGGATAATTTAATCCTTACTAGGTTCTTGTTCTGTATATCCTGTAACAGGATAAGAAGATCATTAAGTACTTGTCTACTCATTGGTGGGGACTCTTGGGTAATGCTAGGTGATCATAAAACAATTCGAATGAACATTCTAGAGCCTACAAAACAAATCAATATCCTTAATAAAGATGAATTTATCAGCCACCCTGAAAGACTGACCTCTCTATAGCCATTCATTTTATGTGCTTATAACTTTAAATTTGCAAGTTGTCACTTTCTGTATGTAACGTCAGTATCATCTCTTATTAGAATTGTTTGGGAAAGAGTACCAGTCTAAAGCTTCAATATCCTTTTGCTTGGATTTCTGATATCCCATATGGACCCCCACTCAAGGTTGCTTGTTTTGGATGATTAAAAAAAAAAATCACCACTCTCGGAATTTAATGTTATCAAATGTGTCATTATTTCCTACTGGACGTCCATTCCCTACATAATTCCACATAAAAGTTGTCTTTTTTTTCATAAGCAATCCTATAACACGTAAATAAATAAAGTCAGTAGCGCTCCACTATTGTCTCGCCTCCTATTAGCAGCGGCATAAAAACAGGGCTGTCACCCCCTCTGTTTGTAGGAACAACGAACTCAGATATACTGTAATGCCGCGCTCTAACAGTGGATAGGATATAATTTAATCCCGTCCGTTATGAGCCACTGAAGTATAGTGTTATACCGCTGGTTACCACATGTGTATGTGGCAATGCACTCACCGATAGCTGGTCGGTGCGGGCTACTTTCCTCCTTGGTTCCTGGCACCTGCAGGGTGTGGGAGTGGGCTTGTTGTGCGGTCGGCAACAGCGATAACAGGAGCACGGTCTCTCTAGCCGGCGTGTCTGGGTCGCGCCCCGGCCGGTGGCGCGATCCTCAGTTTACACGCACGCACGTACGTACAGGGCAAAGGTGACGTCACCACTGCGGCTACGGGTAGTCGCAGGCACTGGGCTTATACGCGTTTCGGGTATTAGCGATACCCTTCGTCAGGAAGTCAGACCTAATGTGCTCCCTGCCTATTGCCTCTATTTAACCCTTCACTCCTTAACCCTTTGATTGCCAATTTGTTCTATTTTATTCAAAACCAAACACCTCTATCTCCATATTTAGACCCGCTGGGACTAGAGTATCCATGTTAAATATATATCTGGTTTCTGCCCTTGACATAACCTTAATATAATCTCCCCCTCTTCTGTGCCTTTTTATAATTTCTAAACCACAGATACTTGAATCGTTAAATTTGCTGCCATGAAGGTCATTGTAGTGGCGTGATAAGGGATGTCCCTCATATTTTCTTTCTATATTGTAAATATGTTCATTTATTCTTTTTTTCATTTGCCTCTTGGTTCTCCCTATATAAATTTTTTGACAGGGACATATAATTGCATATATCACCCCCTGGCTATTGCATGATATGTGTTGCATGATATGTGTACCAGCATACATTAGGGACACTAAACATATCCTCCAGATATTAAACAATATAGAATGGAAGGACTCGTATATACTGGGAACATTGGACGTTAAGTCCCTGTATACAATAATTGAAAAAGAAAAAGGATGTGAAGCGACCAAATTCTTCTTAAGGGAGAAGGGAGAGATGACAGAAACACAGATTAACTTTTTAGAGGAATGTATCTGTTTTATACTGGACAAGAACTATTTTATGTACGACGATAAATTTTATCTACAGCGGTGGGGGACTGCTATGGGGACGAGGTTCGCACCGGGGTTCGCTAATCTGTACGTAGGATGGTGGGAGCATCTATACATCCACCCCGGTGGCCGACCCCGGGCGAACCTCGCCCTATGGCATCGTTTCATCGACGACATAGTTTTTATTTGGGAAGGGAGTGAGGATAGCCTGAAAGAATTTTTAATGGAATTAAATAAAAATGAGTTTTATTTGGAGTTCTCTTTAACATATAGCAAAACAGAGATACATTTTTTAGATTTATCTATTTTTATTCAAAATGGCAAGATTTGCACAAAAACCTACACTAAACTGACGGATGCTAATAGTTTAATAGCAATAGACAGCTGCCACCTGCCCCAATGGCTGGAGAATGTGCCCAAGAGTTAATTTGTGAGACTGCGAAGAAACTGCACTAAAAAAGAACATTATGAAAGAGAAGCAGATAAGATGCAGCTGAAGTTTGAAAATAAGGGATACCAGCGGGAAAAATTAATAGAATGCAGAAATCGGATAGGGCAAATGGATAGACAATGTTTCCTAATGGATAACCCTAAAACTAATAAAGTAGAACAGGAACTATGGACAATACCCCCCATAATCATGCCGTATAATAGCCAAGTGGGGAGCCTGAAGAAAATAATAGGCAAACATTGGGAAATCCTAAAAGAGGATAAAATAGTAGGAGAACTAATCCCACAAAACCCCAAGTACATTTTTAAAAGGGCAAAAAACATAGGGAATACCATAGCTCCTACCAGCAAATATGTGAGCAAAGAGGAAGATAGAGTTAAACATAAGAGAAATATAAATAAAAATAGTGGAGATCCACTAAAAGGATTTTTTCCATGTAGGAAGTGCCAAGGGTGTAAAAAATCAAAAAAATCAAAAAATAAAGTTATAACCACAATAACAAACACAGGGGGTACATACACATGGCATTGAAGAACACATATCATGCAATAGCCATGGGGTGATATATGCAATTATATGTCCCTGTCAAAAAATGTATATAGGGAGAACCAAGAGGCAAATGAAAAAAAGAATAAATTAACATATTTACAATATAGAAAGAAAATATGAGGGACATCCCTTATCACGCCACTACGATGACCTTCATGGCAGCAAATTTAACGATTCAAGTATCTGTGGTTTAGAAATTATAAAAAGGCACAGAAGAGGGGGAGATTTTATTAAGGCTATGTCAAGGGCAGAAACCAGATATATATTTAACATGGATACTCTGGCCCCAGCGGGTCTAAATATGGAGATAGAGGTGTTTGGTTTTGAATAAAATAGAACAAATTGGCAATCAAAGGGTTAAGGAGTGAAGGGTTAAATAGAGGCAATAGGCAGGGAGCACATTAGGTCTGACTTCCTGACGAAGGGTATCGCTAATACCCGAAACGCGTATAAGCCCAGTGCCTGCGACTACCCGTAGCCGCAGTGGTGACGTCACCTTTGCCCTGTACGTACGTGCGTGCGTGTAAACTGAGGATCGCGCCACCGGCCGGGGCGCGACCCAGACACGCCGGCTAGAGAGACCGTGCTCCTGTTATCGCTGTTGCCGACCGCAAAACAAGCCCACTCCCACACCCTGCAGGTACCAGGAACCAAGGAGGAAAGTAGCCCGCACCGACCAGCTATCGGTGAGTGCATTGCCACATACACATGTGGTAACCAGCGGAATAATCCTATAACATACAAACCATAGTTTTTTTTTTACCAGTTATAATTCTCTTTCTCATAACAGTCAATAATTTCCTTTAGAATATTACAAAATGGTTTACCTACAGATTTTTCATCAACATTAAATAAAGGACCAGCCCAGGACATGCCTTTAACAGCAATGTGGAGAAGCAGCATATACTGGGATGATCCTCAGTCTGTGATAGCAAAAGAAGAGGGACAGTGTGCTGCATAGTGTCTCCCGCACTCTCCTCTTTTTCCAGGCTCCAGGTTCTCAGAGTAGGTGCCGTCGAGGGCTAAAATTCCCGCAGTGCACATTCTACTGTCTGCAAGTCTGAAAGAAATAGTCCAGTTAGAGGCCTACAGTGGCCCAGGAACAAGTCACAGGAGTCTGGCTCAGGCTCCCAGCTTACTGGCAAAACTTTACCTGACCAGTAGTTCAATTTTTTTTTTTTTTGTGCCCCCTTCACCTCTGTCCCAATGGCCACATACTGTAAAAATGAGGGTAGAATCAATTTACATAATGGGCTATAGGTTAAAGGGGTTGTCCATCCAGTCTCTTTCACCAATCTAAAATTTGTTGTGGAGAGACAGTAGTGCATGCTGTTGGTGGGCACTACACTTGCTCAGAAACCATCCAATCTCCAGAAAGTATGATGCATGGATACTTTTCAAACAAATAGGACCCAAAATTAGAGATGAGCAAATTTGTTGAAAATTCGATTCAGCTGATTTGCCGAATTTCACAAAAAAATTTGCTTTGTGACGAATTACTTCGCCACGAAGCGCATTTTTTGTAAGTAGGGGGTGCAATGACAGGGAGCTGCGATAGCGCCGCCCCCATCGTTGTACCCCTCAGATGCCGCTTTCATACATGATCACGGCATCTGATTGTACAAATAATGTTAAATTAACATTGAAAAAAACATTACATCAAACTTACCACGTCCATTTACTCGAGACAGGCCGGCCGCCACCATCTTGCTTAAAGATCTCGGGCGAAATCACATGCGGCGCAAGATTACGCCATCATGCCGGCCGGCGTGATGATGTAATATCGCGCCCGCACAGGATTTCGGCCGAGATCCTCAAGCAAGATGGAGGCTGGCGCCCTTCATGCACAAATGGAGGCGGTAAGTTTGAATTTCAGGATTAATCGATTCACTGACACGAAGCACGATGAAAGTCGGCTTCTAGGTGTATCGAATAATTCCTCAAATTAAGATCGAACTCCACTTAGTGGGATTTGATTCCCTCATCTCTACCCATAATGCACAATACTAGCCAGATGTAGTGTATGCCTCAGAAACTGTTCCACCTGGAGTTCACCAGCTTTTCTCCTTGCCCAAAATGAGATCAGGAAGGAGAAACTAGCTGGACAACGGGGAGACCCCAAGAGATCTAGAGATGAGGGGTCCCTGAGTTCCCTATCCAAATATAGTGTTAATACACATATCAGTCCACTACTCCATTTACTTCTATAGGACAAATGGAGGGCTGTCACCATCATCTCAAAGAAGTATATAGAGCGGTGGAACAACATGTGCACATTCAGACATGGGATTTGGTGACCCTTATTCTACAGATTGCTGACCCCTGTGGTCAGACACCCAGTGATCAAACTTTTATCATCTATCCTGTACAAAGGTGTCAAATGTTGTCTGTGAGCCAATCCCTTTGTATATAAAATATTCAACAGTCCCAAAACATATACATGTATACATATACTTTACATATGGACAATCTTAAGACTTAGCGTATGACACAAAGACTTAAGCAAGGTGATGGAAATTTGACAGACCCCATTATAAATCAAGAAGGTCCATCGGATGCTACTGTTTTATGTCATTTGACAGATGTGACACAGCACTGAATTCTGTTTTCCTGCTCCTATCATTAAACACTAAAAATGGAATTCAAAGCACAGATGTGAATTTAGGCTTAGAGAATGTTAATTATCAGCATACAGCACCACAAATGATACAGAGGCGTAGATACAGAGGCTCAGCAGACAGTACCCCACACATTAGGACTAAATACAACAGACAGTATTGCACATGGTAGGGTAAGATACAATGGCTCAGCAGATAGTATCACACATGACAGAATTAGATACTGCATCTCAGCAGACCATATATCATGTGATGGGCTCAGATATAGCAACTCAGCAGATATCATTCCACATTATACATAAAATACAGATGCTGTGCAACAGTAACACACGTGAAAGGCTTTTACCACAGTAGTATCAACAACTGGACCGCAGTTGGACAGATAACACCAGCACACAGTGCCAGGACCTTAATGCTCAGACCCATATGGCCAGGGCCGTTGCGTCCTATAGGCGGACTAGGCAGCCGCGTAGGGCGCCCCTTCGGAAGGGGCACCGCCAGGAGCGCCGACCCTCCTAATGCTGCAGCTGCCCGAGCGCTCTATATAGAGCATCAGGTGGCTGCATTTAACCCCGAGTCCTTAGGGCCCCCTGCGCCGGCGCCGCTCCGTATACGGCCACCGGCCCGCAGCACCACCTCCTAGCAAATTTATTCACTTCACTTGCCTCTGTGTAATTGCAGAGAAGCGCCGTAATCTCGCACAGGTGCACTGGCAGAGGCATCGTCTAGCGAAGTGCGCATGCGCCGTCTTCCAGGACACCTCGGTCGACGATACCGCTGCCAGTGCACATGTTCGCACATTAAGGCGCTGCTTTGCAATTACACAGAGGCAATTGAAGTGAATAAATTAGCTAGGAGGCGGCAGTGGGCGGGGATCTGTGGTGCATGGCACTTAGGGGGATCTGTGGTGCATGGCACTTAGGGGGATCTGTGGATGTATGGTATGTAGCTAGGGAGAAAACGTGGCCTTACCACAATGAAGACTCTGTATAAATAGGTGGCTGACAAAAAAGGAGCAGGTCAAAGCATGTGGTCAATAGGCAGAGTCAAGGGAGGCAGCAAAATTAGCTTTTGCCTAGGTTGGCAAAAATCCTTGCACCAGTCCTGCATGTGGCTATTGGTTTAAACAGACTGTGCACAACCGGGTACATAGGATCAGAAAATGTGCTGTATCAGTGAGCAAGAAAGTGGGTATGATGAGCAAAGCAGCAGGTACAATACCAGCTGGAGACTGTCCAGGTGGTTGTTGGGGAGAGCATGTGCGGCATTGTTCAATTTTAGTTTTCCAGATTTCTCACTCTATGGGTGAGATTTATCATGTCCTTTGCACCTGAAAAGTGGCATTAAAATTTGCAAACTATGTGACTTTGTGACTGTGTCTTTTTAACTGCAACTTAAGAAAAAAAAATGCCGTATCTCTAGGATTTTACGCTGCCCTTGACACTTTCCCTAAAGGGGTGTGGTAGTGCGGGAAGTGGTCTAGGCCAGCCACCCCAACAAATGTATCTTTTTTGTATCCCAGATTTCTGGTGCAAATGAAGCCAGAAATCTACGGCAGCTCTGAGCGGTCGTAGATTTCTGTTTAGGCGCATTGACTGCAGGAGGATTCACCTAAGTTATGACAAGGCCTGCATCTATAAATTAGGCCATCCTCCGGTGGCATAGGAGATGGCAGAAAGCCGCGTTCTTGATAAATCTTCCCCTATGTCTCTTCTAACCATTTGATCTTTCCTATCAGTCTGCCTCTCTGTTATTTAAAAGTCAATATAATTCAAGGTTGTTTTGTATTCCAATTGCTAATACTCCTAGGTACAAAATTATGCAAAATAGTACATAGAATATAAAGTCCTTAGAAAAGGCCCTCAACATTTCACAATATATTTATTTAATTAAAACTCTAACAAAGCAAACTTTCCGATTTTAATTTTGCTCACAACTTAATTGGATGTAAATAGCCCATCAAATTAAATTTCTAACTGTGACACAGAACCCTAGTGTGCCATTCCACCCAATATATATTCTTCTATAAATCCTAACTTAATAAACTACAATGAATGATGGATTCAGTTTCTGCAAGTGATTTCATTACTGTGAATAGCTGTCAACTATATAGGTAAAATGATTCTGGTAAAAAGAAGGGTGAAATAGAACTGTCACACACATATAGCTTATAGACAATGTACCTACTCCACAAGTGACATTTATATTTTGTTTGGTGTAGATGGAAAATTATATAAATGACTTAGATATAAAATGAAGCAGATGGTATATGTATTTTCTAGTGTTGAGCGAGCATGCTCGGCCGAACACCAGTTCAGCTTGAGCATCGCTATGCTTGGCACATAGCGGTATTTGGCCGAATACCACATGTGCTCGACCGCAATGCTCGACTCCCCTCCCCGCACGTTTCTTGGCTGCGTAGCAGCCAATAACAATGCAGGTAGGTGCTGCCCTCACTGTAATGCCGTAGCCTTTTGAGGACTATTGTGTGTGGCAGCAACAATATATTTTTTAGCGCATCCTGCGCTAAATAGCATGTAATAGGCTGCTGCGGACAGTTAAATTATCTGTGCCACATCTCCAGTGTAAAATGTTCACGTCCCAAAAAATATGTGTGACATCCAGTGTACTTTTTCCATAGACAGTGTCCGCTTCTGCAGTGTAATGTGTGCGGATAAAATTTTTAACTGTCACATACAGTGTACTTTTGCTGTAGACACTGCGGACAGTGACATTACCAGTGGTAACTCTCCTGTATAACGTCCTCATCCCAAATCCTTGTGACATTCTCTGTAATTTTTTATTAGCCGCTGGTGACAGCATTGACATTATCTGCGGGATATCTCCTGTGTGACGTTTCCACATCCCAAATGCCTTTTTACATTTTTTGGCACATACACTTCTAAATCCTACGCTACTGTAGGTGTGTCATACTTTCAAGCATATATAACATTAAAAATGAAAGTCGAGCAGTAAGGGATAGGGAAAGGGTCATGACGCTGATCGTGCACGCAGAGGTCATGTCCCTGGGTGCGTTGAAACTGTGCCTGCTGCCAGAGCACAAGAAAAACAATCATCCACAATATCTAGCTTCATGTCCCAGTTTGCAGGGTGGAGCAGGACAGCACTCTTGAAGTCAGACTAGTGCAACCAGGTGGATTGTAGCAGATAATGCTTCCAGTTGGTTAAGCACCACCCTGTCTTCCACCAAGTTCAGTCTCAGTAGCCAAGGCCCTTGCATATAATGTTTACAGGGTGAGCTTACCAGCATGCCCTCACCTACAATTTTTTACAGGGACATCTCACCTGCAGGCCCTCGCATAAAATGTTTTACAGGGTCAGCTCACCTGCAGGCCCTGATCTACATCCTTTTAGAGGGTCAGATCACCAGCAGGCCCTCACCTACAATCTTTTACAGGGTCAGCTTACCTGCAGGCCCTCGCATATAACTATACAAACTATAAATTGGCATGGCATTAGAAGGCAGGAAGTGCTCCACCCCATATGCAGATCCTGCCGTTCCACAGATCCTGCCGTTCCACAAGTACCACAATAGACTTGCTACACATGATAGCAAATGTGTGGATGTAATAAACAATATAACATTAACATTTACAAAAAGCGGTCACTTTGCGGTCTGACTAAACCCTCATACTGGTGTTAAAATTGAGAATTTAGCTAATATATCCTCATGTTTAAGGACATATCGCAGCCCGAGCACCACGCCAAGGTATCTCAAGAAGCTCAGGACCTAACACTGACATACCTGTGCCGTATGGGCAATACCAGGAGCCAGTGTGCGAATGACAGTAGCTTAAGGTCCGACTCACAGCAAACTCCCAGTTAGTTACCTCCAGCATGCAGCCTAACAATGGGAGGAGGGAGAGAGCTCTGACCCACACCCAAGACTGACTGATAAGGCCAAGGCCTCACAGCTGCACCAGAATGTTGCCTGTCGATGGAAATAAAGGCACATTCAGATTTGTTGTTTTTATACCTCCAAGGATATCTATATATATCTCCACTTCCGTGTCCCAGCGCAGCATCTAAATGTCCTTACCCCAGGCCTTTGAACGCAAGCGCAAATACCCAGCCACCCACCCACAGGCCATAGCATTAAATGCGCAGCTTTCCAAATTACTGTCCCTGGAAATGTTGCCATTTAGGCTTGTGGACACTGAGGCCTTCCGCAACCTGATGTCGGCGGCCGTCCTGCGTTATGCAGTCCCTAGCCGCCACTGTTTTTTAAGGTGTGCCGTGCCCGCTTTACACCAACATGTGTCCCATAATATCACACATGCCCTGACCAACACAGTTACTGGGAAGGTCCACTTAACCATGGACAAATGGACAAGTACATTCGGCCAGGGATACTACATTTCCCTGACGGCACACTGGGTGAACGTTGTGGAGGCTAGTAGCGAGTTATACCCTTGAATGGCACATTGCAGGCCCCACTTCCATCAGGATTTACGCCAGCACCTACATTAGTGGCTGCAACCCCCTTTCTCCTCCTCCTCCACTTCCACCTCCATATACTCATCTTGCAGCACCAGTCAGCCATCAGTCAGTAGCTGGAAGCAGTGTAGCACTGCAGTGGGGAAGTGGCAACAGGCCGTGCTGAAACTAATTTGCTTAGGTGACAAATCGCACACCACCGCAGAGCTGTGGCAGGGTATAAGGGATCAGACTGAGCTGTGGCTCTTGCCACTCAACCTATAACCAGGCATAGTTGTGTCTGATAATGGCTTTGGTGGCAGCTTTGGAGCCCGGCAAGCTCACACACATCCCATGCCTAGCCCACATCTTAAACCTAGTGGTTCAGCAGTTTCTCACTTGAAATTGCCAGCTCACCAGCTGTTGTACGATGTGAGCACGCGATGAAACTCGACGTTCCACATGTTGGCGAGGCTTTGTGACCAGCAGAGGGCAGTAGTGGAATACCAGCTGCAACATGGTTGTCGCCTTTCCAGTCAGCTTAAGCTATTCACAAGCGATGAGTGGGCATGGATATGTGACCTCTGTAAGGTTTTAAGAAACTTTGAGGAATAAACACAGATGGTGAGCGGCGATAACCCTATTATCAGCGTAACATCCCACTTTTGTGTCTACTCAAACGCTCGCTGCTCACAATTAAGGACAACGCTTTGCATGTGGAAGAGGTGGAAATGAGAGAAGACATTACACAGGGTGATAGCCAGACCACCGTCAGTTCGTCTTCTTAGCGTGAATTGGACGATGAAGAAGAGAAGGAGCAGGAGACGGTTGCCTCCGCTACAGAGGGTAGTACCCATGGAAGTTTAATGCCATCTGTTCAGCATGAGTGGGCAGAAGAGGATGAGGAGATTGAGTGTCATCCTCCTGATGACACTCAATCTCAGCGAACTCTTGCTTGTTGGTACTCTGGCACACATGGCTGACTTCATGTTAGGCTGCCTTTCCCGCGACCCGCGCGTTATACGCATTTTAGACAACATGGATTACTAGTTGTTTACCCTTCTCAACGACCGCTACAAAGAGAACTTCTCACCTCTCATTCCTATGGTGGAGAGGATGAGCAAAATGGTGCAATACCAGAAGGTCCTTGTTGAAAAATTGCCCCAAAAAATTTCATCTGGCAACGCTGGCCTGAGTGTCCGTAGTTCCTTGGGCAACAGAGAAGGGGAGACAAGGGGAACACACAGCAGTTCCAACAGAGGCAGGGCAACACTCTGCAAAGCCTGGGACAGTTTCATGACACCCCTCCAGCACCCTCACCCTGATGCGTGGCCTACTGTCAAAAGGAGTGAAAAATTTTGGAAGATGGTGAAGGAGTACATAGCAGACCATGTCAGCATCCTCAATGATCCCTCAGTGCCTTACAACTACTGGGTGTCCAAGCTGGACACGTGGCACGAACTGGCACTCTACGCTTTGGAGGTGTTGGCCTGCCCTGCCACCAGCGTTTTGTCTGAGCGGGCATTTAGTGCTGCTGGAGGCATTATAACAGATAAGCGTATCCACCTGTAAACTGAAAATGCTGACAGGTTGACTGTTATAAAAATTAACAAGGCCTGGATTGCCCCTGACTTTTCGACTCCAACAGAGGAAATCTGATGAACATAAATGTAATTCAAATGTCTTGTTTATAATGTACTGAATACACTGTATTCCCATGCACCCCTTCCACCACAAAAAAGGGTATATGGATAAATCTTCCTTTTCACCTCCTCCTCTTCCACCATATCAACATCATTATTCATCTCAAATAATGCCCTCGCATATATATGCCCTTGCATATAATTTTTAAGATGGTCAGCTCACCAGCAGGCCCTCAACTACAATCCTTTACAGGGTCAGCTCACTGACAGCACACTGGGTGAACATTGTGGAGGCCAGGAGCGAGTCTTCTGCTGGCACCAGACTTGCCCTCCTCATTAAAGTATTTAAAGTTTACTCATTCCAATTACAGAAAGAGTCCTGTATTGTTATTTTTCGTCGCTACCTCCCTGAGTCGGGAGTGTGTAATTTCTGCGCCTGCTGCCTTCCTTGGATGTGGTAGCCGTTTCTCAGGCTCCCTCTCCGGAATCAAATCCTGATTCCCCATTACCTGTGGTCACCATAGTAGGTGCAGCAGTCCCTCGATCATAATGTTTTCAATGGTCAGCGAAGCATCAGGCACTCTCGCATAAATTTTTTTAATGGTCAGCTCAGCAGGCCCTTGCTCCAATTGTTTTTGAGGGTCACCAGCAGGCCATCCATCATAATTTTTCAAGGGTGTGTATGTTGTCCTCCTTTATGGGTAATAAAGGGTGTATTGGAGTGCCAGTTCCTTGTAATTTTTGCCAGCCCTTTCACTTAGTGCATAGGCTTTATGAGTGTAGGAGTTTCACTACATGAACAATTGTACCACAATGTGAATGAGGCCCTCCTTTATGTGATATACAGGTTGTATCTGTACGGTGTTCATTTTAGGACATGGTCAGATATCATAGTCAACTATCAAAATAATGCCAGTGTGACACCTGACTCTGACACCTGACTCTGACCCCTGACCCCTGACCCCGAACACCTGACCCCTGAGTTTGAATTATGCTCTTCATAGGTCAGGGTCAAAGTGAGAATGAGTTATAGATATACTATGTATTTGTATGCAAAATCACATAGATTAATAAAATCCCAACCAGTCACTAAGCAAACTTGTAGCTCAGTGGTAGAGTACTTGACTTGTGTCCAGTGAGCCTGGGTTCAAGACCCCTTTCAGCCTTTAAATTTTTTTACATTTTATTAAGCCCTAGATATGAGGCAAATTGAAGTCCTGTGTGATGCTGATATCTGACTACTGACCTAAGACAGGCGTCAGCCTCGCTCCTAATTTAAGGTTCATTCTACTTTTCATGTACTCTCTGGCATAGATGAATAAGATGCCTTCTTAACACTAACCAAGCTTATAGCTCAGTGATAGTGCACTTGTTTTGAGTCTAGTGGGCCTAGGTTCAAGACCCCTTTCAGCCTTTAAAAGTTTTAACATTTTATTAAGCCCTAGATTTGAGGCAAATTCAAGTCATGTGTGACGCTGATGTCTGACTACTGACCTAAGTCAGGCGTCAGCCTCGCTCCTAATTTTAGGTTCATTCTACTTTTCATATACTGTCTGGCATAGATGAATAAAATGCCATGTTAACACTAACCAAGCTTATAGCTCAGTGATAGTGCTCTTGTCCTGAGTCCAGTGGGCCTGGGTTCAAGACCCCTTTCAGCCTTTAAAAATATTAACATTTTATTAAGCCCTAGATATGAGGCAAATTCAAATCATGTGTGACGCTGATGTCTGACTACTGACCCAAGTCAGGTGTCAGCCTCGCTCCTAATTTTAGGTTCATTCTACTTTTCATATGCTGAATGGCATGGATGAATAAAATGCCATGTTAACCCTAAGCAAGCTTATAGCTCAGTGATAGTGCACTTGTCTTCAGCCCAGCGTCACACATAACTTGAATTTGCCTCATATCTACGCCTTAATAAAATGTAAAAATGTTTAATGGCTGAAAGGGGTCTTGAACATAGGCTCACTGGACACAAGGCAAGTATTCTACCACTGAGCTACAAGTTTGCTTAGTGACAGGTTGGGATTTTATTCATCTATGTGATTTTGCATACAAATACATAGTATATCTATAACTCATTCTCAATTTGACCCTGACCTATGAAGAGCATAATTCAAACTCAGGTATCAGAGTCAGGTGTCAGAGTCAGGTGTCACACTGGCATTATTTTGATAGTTGACTATGATATCTGACCATGTCCTAAAATGAACACCATATATCTGCCTCTTGCTTGTCATTTTTGGCAGCACTTGCACTTTATATACAAGTAAATATACAGGAAAGAATGTTTCCTAACAATTTTTCCTCTAAAATCGATTTTGTCTTTGGTTTTGTGCGTATTATTGTCAGTCTGTAAAAGTGGTGTACTACTCGGACAACATCGTTCCCAGCAGCGACCTGGGAGTCCAAGATGACTTCATCCCCATGCTGTTCCCGAACCATTTCGGTGGTGTTTTCATCAATTTCTGATCTTTTCCTAGCAACCAGGCACCTTCCCCTCTTCAGAGCAGGGGGTGCCTGGTTTAATGCTCGGGTTCTCCCACTGACTTCCATTATACTCGGGTGCTCGGTAGCACTTGGGTGCTCGATCAACACTAGTATTTTCCCTGTTGAGACTAGAAAGTCATATCTTAAATTTAGACTCTGTTTGAGGTCTCAGGTTTATTTGCAGTGAATACAGTGGAAGTAAAGAAAGATAGTCATAAAAATATGCTCTTTAACTCCTTCAGAATCGGGCCATTTTCCAATTATTGTTTTTTACTCCCAGCCTTCCCAGAACTATAGCTTGTTTATTTTTCCATTCACAAAGCCATTTGAGGGTTTGTTATTTGTGGGACAAGTTGTACTTTCTAATGGCACCATTTACTGTTGCATACAATGTAGAAAAAATAAAAATAAAAATTCCACCGCAGTGTTATTTTTTCAGTTTTAAAAATAGAAAATAGAAAACTATTTTATTACATATATTGGTAAAGCCAGGGAAAAGAATCCCCCGACTTCTCAGGTACTGGTGGAGAGGATAAACCATGTTGGAATCGTAAGATGTCCCCTGAAAGACTTTAAGTACATAACATCTATTCCCGGGAGAGTTGAAGATGTAGGATACACTGAATGGAATGCCGCTTGTTTTACAACAATGAAAGTATACCTGCTATGTTGCGCTTCCACTCATTTGATGCCTATGGGTATGAGAGCCCACTGAGGGAAATTATTAGTGATGAGCGGGAGGTGCCATATTTGATTTTGCAAAATTTCGCGAATATTCGATTGAATATTCGTCATATATTCGTCTAAATCAAATATTCATCATTATTCTATATAATGCGAATGTTACACAAATTTATATTTGCATCGCAAATTACACTTAGAGCTGAGTTCCTAATGGTTGTAACTTGTATTGCTAGAATTGATAAAGATAACGAATATCACAAATATAGCACTATATTCTCAATCTTCGTTATATTCTAGCAATAAAACCATTAGAAACTCAGCTCTAATTCGCAATGCAACATATACTCGCATTGCGAATTCAACTTAAAGCTGGGTTTCTAATAGTTGTATTGCTAGAATATAATGAATACCACGAATATAGCACTATATTCTCAATCTTCGTTATATTCTACCAACGACCATTAGGAACTCAGCTCTAAGTTTCATTCGCAAAGCGAACATATAATTGCATTGCGAATTAAGCTTAGGGTCAATTCCTAATGGTTTTATTGCTAGAATATAACGGAGATGACGAATATCACAAATTCACGATTATAGCACTATATTCTCAATCTTCGTTATATTCTAGCAACACCACTAGCAATTAAGCTCTAAGTTTCATTCAGGAAGTGAACATATACTCGCATTGCGAATTGATCTTAGAGCTAAGTTCCTAATGGTGTATTGCTAGAATATAACGAATATCGCAATGAGAATAATTCAGGTTATATTAATCGCATTGCGATTACAACTTAATCAAATTTGTGAGATCGTGATTCTAACATCCGACAGTACATTTTAGCATGGAGGCATTCCCATTCACACGGGAAGTCGGCAGAAGCGGCAACGGGCATTGACTGGAGCGGGCAGGGAGCCAGGAATCCTTCGGACAGGTAAGAACAGCTTTTGGGAAGTGGAAGACAACCATAGAGCAACAAAGATTAACAGCTAAAAAAAAAAAAAACACGAATATTCGAAATAACGAATATATGCTGCTATATTCGCAATATTCGAGAATTATCGAAGTTGTGATATTCGCGATAAAAATTCGCTATACTAATATTCGCGCTCAACATAAGTTATTATGTATTGCATAAAAAGCAGCAGGACAGGCTAAAGTGTGGTAAAAAGAAAGCAATACAGAGTGAGGGAGGTGGCACAATCTACAAATGACCTATGTAGTAAGATACACATTATGACGACAAGTCATATGTCAACGTCACTGACTGTCACTTGTGGTGGTAGACACTTGCAAAATTATGCTAGTGGACTGCTCACCCTGCTACAGTGGCTATGAACTCACATTCAAACAGTCATTTCAGATTCATTGATGCCATTTCTAATGAGAGATTTTTCACTTCCTGGCACATAGCCTAAAACCAATGACCATAGACTGCATCGATTCCTCAATTCTGAACTATGGTAAGCTGAGTAATATGAGCTCACTAACCCTAGCTTCACATGTTTCTCAGGATATGGTAGGTCATCAATATCAAATCAGCGAGGGCCGATCTGATTAGCTGTTTGAAAAGAATACAACGCTCATATGAGCGCTGCGTTCTCATCTCTATTTAACTGCTCGCTGTCGATGTTGATGTAGCAGGTGTGATTACAACTCCATCATCCCCATTCACTTCAATGGGACAGCTCCATCCTATACACTTGAATAGGTGAGAGCCTGCCCATTAAAGTGAAATAAGACAGCGGATAGCGGTCATCAATATAAAAAAAGTGGACAACCCCCTTAAGGGGCGTTTGTCAATAGGATAAACCCTATTAAACCAGGTTTAATGCCTGGTAGGGTAGATCCTGCTGATTAAAACATGCCTTTGTTATGCAGATTGGTTGCTTCATTCTGCAAAAAAAAAAAAATAAGAAATCCATATGTAAATGAGCAGTTAAATGCACTGAGGGTGGGCCCAATCCACTATATGCATCATTGCTTCTTTTTTTTTTTTTTTTGCTTCCTTTGTCACCACTTCCCTCCCTCTCCTTCTTCATTGACAGAGCTAGGCAAAATGACTATTCAGGAACCTCAACCTGGTAATGAAGAAGGATAATAATCAATAATACAGTATGCTTTAAGCTCAATAACGCCACCTAGTGGTGTTAAACTTTACCATTTATATCTACTTCTATGCAATATGTAGAAATATCTCTATGATCTCTATGATAAGGTGTCTGTTTTTAGTTCACGTGGCAATAGTTAGAGTTTGGCTTTCTAAATCTGGTCAAACAAAGTAGAATTAGGCATGTTCACTTAAAATACTCAAAAATCCTCTTTATTATTCCAAATAATCAGGGGTGTTGGTATAAGCTCTGGGATTGATCGAGGAGCATGGTGGAAAGGTTGAGGGGTCAGGGATGTAATAGTTCTATTCAAATTCTATATGCGATTTTATTAAAATAAAGATTATATTAAAGATACATATATGGCACAGACATATAATAAATAAAAAAAAACAGAAACTAATGTTAACTTGCAGTTTAATGATACATAGTTACCATGCATGAACACTCCACACTCTTGGGTGACTATCTCCGGTCCCTGTCTCTCCAGCTCTAATCCTTCAGGTTAATAACCCTTATGAGTCATTAGTGGGTCCTTTATAGCCCTTAAGCTAGCTGTACCCCTGTTTATAGAAAGTCAGCTTGTGTTTAAACGATCTTTTGCCCCCTCCCCCACTCATCCCCATTAAATTATAAAAATCTTGATTCTTGGTGCAACTCATTTTCCTTTTTAATTCTCTCTCATCCTGAGAGTATCCATATTTGCACATTCCACATGGTGGGTAAATTCCTTTTGTTTACCCTCTATTTAGCATCTGTGAGAGCAGATACTATATGACCTTTTGATGTAAGAATTACAAAAGAAATCTACTAGTCTTCCTAACACTTGTCACTTCACTGGGAGAAGCATTGCAGTAACCAGCTCTGTCTACTGCACAACAGACAGCTGTGTAGTTCAGGCTCTAACTTTCAGTGCCAGAGCGACTGTAGAGCAACTATGCAGTAGACCCGCCTATCCTAAGGACAGTCCATCACTGGTGAAAGAGTGAACTGCTCCTTTAAAAGATGTCCAGGGAAGCTACACAAGTCTTAGTTTTCAGCAATTCTATATCTCAACTGATCTGTTTAAATTACCCCTCTTCTAACTGAGGGAGCCTTAATTTTCTTCAAATATCTGGGCATACCTGTACAAAAGTCTTGCCAAAATATACTTAAGGCCAAACCAGGTAACGTTTCGTCATCTGCTTTGCAGCACCAAAACACTGGATATAAACTTTGTAGTATCTCTGGGCATCTTTATTCTGTAGTTAAGATTGCAATTTTTTTTCCCCTTGGGAATGGCATTTCATTCCTCGTCAGGTACCTTCTTTCCCAAAAGTAGTCTATATCAAGGGGTAACAGTTAAAAGGGAGAAACAACTTTAAGCAAAAACAACTCAAACTCAATAAGTGCAGCTGCAGAGTACGACACAATGTCTTTTTTCGGACTTATATACTATGTTACTAATAGATAAATATAATAGATAACTTGTATTGTAAAATATCTTGTTGGTTGTTATAGTAAGTTGATTCTTCATCTTAGATATTTTGGTCATTTTTAAAAGTGTTATGCTACATAAAGATTTTGGTATAAAACAGGAACATAAAGTCTTTTTAGTAATGTACCCTGTATTAAATCAACAGCGATTATGTACTGCAGAGGTTATGGCACACTACACCTTTCAATCATTTGTGTTGTTAAATGCTCATTATCTTTGACATTCTAAGTGTTTTATAAATATAGACATGAACTACTCCAGAAATGTGAACAAACTTTACATGAAAACAGCAAAAAAAAAAAAGCCTGTTTTAAAAAGGTTGTACCGATAAACTTTAATAATGAAAGAAGCAGCAATTATTTCCTAAATAATTTATTCATTTATTGTATGCACTTATATAATGCTACTATATTCCGAAGCGCTTTACAGACATTAGCATCCAAATATCCCCAACGAAGCTCACAATCTTAATTCCCTATCAGTATGTCTTTGGAGTGTGGGAGGAAAGTGGAGTACCCGGAGGAAACCCACACAAACACGGGGAGAGCATACAAACTACATGCAGTTGTTGCCCTTGGTTGGATTCGAACCTGGGACCCCAGCGCTGCAAGGCATCGGTGCTAACCACTGAGCCACCATGCTGCCTGATATTAGTAATTATGATATTGTGAAAATGACATATGTATTGTAAGGTTTATTTTTAAGTACTGATTGGTTCTGTCCACTTTAAAATCTGTCTCTTTTATATTACTTTTAGTATTCCGTGTAAGGATATTTCCTTGTAATGTAGTACCCATCCCCCATTGTGCTGTTAAGACCACATTCCTGAGTAGTGATCTCAGAAACACATCTCAGGACATGTGTGATCGTGTGCGGGATCGGGGGCGGGACCGAGGTGTATAGCTTTGGTTACAAACATACATTAGGGGTGACTCCACTTGGAACTTTATCCTTGATAGGATGTAAGTATTGATTTGTCCTATCTCTTGTACGCCCTGGGGTGTCGGTCATGTCTTATAATGTGGTAGACAGCCATGTGTTATAGCATGGCCAACTGGATCCCTATCTCATATTGTATATTGCGGCTAGTGATGTTTATTTATTTTTTATTATTTTGTATCTAATTTGTCTGTTGTATCTTATATTTCATCAAACTTACTAAATATATTTATTCACTCAGCCAATGTAAGCTTATTCATTCTCAAATCTTTTGAATTCACATTAAAACAACATATTAACATGAAGATTAAAAAAATCAAAACTTATAGTGTCCGACACAGTGCATTGCTGCTGCTCCCAATTAAAATTGAGATTTTTTTATTCTCTTTCACGAGCCAGTTTTTATTCTGACAATTAATACTTGTCCATGTCATATGGGCAGGCATTCTGACCTCATCATAGCATAATTTTTGGACACTTGGTCCTCCAACAAGCCACAATTTTTATCCTATAACACTGTGTGTGTTTAAATACAATCTGCTTCAATAAGGGACAATTTTTGGAATATCAAAAAGCATAATATATGTCATGGCGCGGTGTGTTTTTAAACCGTTTGCTAACAAAACCTAGGCGCATGAGGGTGTCATGAACCAATTTCCAGGGCAATAGGAGCAAATCTGGTTAAGCCCAAACCAGTTTGGGTCCAGAACAAACTGAAAGATTTGTGAACCTACTTAAACCAAACCTCTACAGGTTCGCTCATCTTTAATATGCAGGATTAAAATATTTTGTGGGTGTTCAAACACAAACATAGGCAGGCACCATAGCTCTATTGCAGAACAGGAAGTGGCATCACCAGCTACTTTTGAAAAAACAGAAGAAGTAATAATAATAATAATAATAATAATAACATTTATTTATATAGCGCCACCATATTCTGCAGCGCTTTACAAATTCATAGGGTTCATGTACAAAACAAAAGTAACTGGCTAATATATGACTGAAACACTAGGAGTCAGGGCCCTGCTCGCAAGAGCTTACAATCTATGAGAAATGGGGGGGACACATAAGGTAGCTGATTGTGATAAGTAGGATTTGAGCCATTATAGAACTGACAGGAGTGGGGCAGGCCGATCTGCTTCTGGTTTGGGACTACTAGAGGATCGAGTTTAGGCCAGAGGAGATGGTGGGGGAGAGGTTTAGTCCTGGAAACTCATTTTAGGAGGCTTGATAAGCGTGCCTGAAAAGATGTCTTTTTAAGGCACGTTTAAAGGTGGAGAAGTTGTGAATTGACCTAATATTCCAGGGCAAAGTATTCCAGAGAGTAAGTGCAGCTCGAGGAAAGTCTTGAAGACGGTAGTGAGAGGTCCGAATTATGGAGGCTATTAATCTTAGGTCACTAACAGAACGGAGAGCATGAGTAGGATGGTAGATGGAGATGATAGAGATAAATGGAGGTGCAGCACTTTGGAGAGCTTTGTGGGTGAGGGTGAGAAGTTTGAACTGTAATCTGTGGTGGATGGGCAACCAGTGAAGTGACTGGCACAGGCTAGTAGCATCAGTGTAGCGGTTGGATAAATAGATGAGCCTGGCTGCAGCATTTAGGACAGACTGAAGGGGGGAGAATTTGGTCAGAGGGAGACCGATTAAAAATGCATTGCAGTAGTCAAGACGAGAATGAATCAGGGCAACAACAAGAGTTTTTGCCGTTTCCACCCGTCAGTTAGTGCAACAAGAGTGTCCTCCTTTTCCCGGTCTCCTTTGCAGCAGCCAGCAATCTACTGGTGCATAAGCTTTATTCCCACCTGGCTAAGTTGCTAGTGGTGCAGTCACTGCTGTACCAATTAATAGAGTCTGCTGCTTTTAGGGAGCCGATAGTGTGCACTCAGCCTTGCTGGAAGGTACCTAGCTGACATTATTTCTCAAAGAAAGCCATCCATTTAAACCATCCTTGTGGGCAACTCCTCGTAATTATCATTGGTCGGCAAGGTGCACGCCATTGTGAACACCTGGAACAATGGTTCAGGCAACGACAGTACATCTTTCACAGCACTCTGGTTCAATGTTTTTCTGAGGAAGGCTGTACTGCAGCAGGAAGGCCAGGTCGTATTGGCATTTCCACATTTGTGTCAGTCTGGATCCTACACCAACTTCTTATTCGCCTACTCCACCTTCTTCTCCATGGATATCCTCTGGTCCCCAACAGCAGCAGGACAAAGTATCACTCCTACTCCCCTTCCCTCCTATCTCATGTGTCTTTATTACTCTAGCTTTCTCACATCCACCCATTACTGCTTCTGCTCCCAACTAAAAGGGAGAATTTTTCCAGGCTTGTTCAGAACAAGCCACTCTTTCTTCTGACAATTAACACTTGTGCATGTATAAATAGGGGCAGGCATTTTTCTGATAAAATTTAAGAAAATTTAAGAAAAAGATATAACATCTTTTCCTAAAGATGCTTGGAGACTAGAAGGTGTTATATGCCAGTTTTCAGGGCAATTGGAGAATGTTAGATTTGTTTAGAAAATTAATTCAGACATAAATTTAATTTGTTTAAATATTCACTGAATCAGACACAACCAATTTCAAGAAATTTGCTCATATCTAATATACTTTATTCATTCTTTCCCCATTTAGTCAGCTTTGAAACAAAGTTGTAACTTTCATTTACCTAGTTTATTCACTAGAAAGAGAGATTAATTAAATCTTTTGGCCTTACTGACTATTTGCATCACATCATCTATAGATGGTTGGAAACTTCCATCTCATATGGAAAACTTCATTACAAGCTACTTATTACTCACAGGCTAGTAATAACTCATCAAGTTTTGTAGGAAGGCATGTCTATCTGGGACTTGGCATTTTTCCAGAACTTTCAGTATTGCTTGAAACAGTTCTGAAGGACTGGTTGTTTGGTCCAGCTTGAAAAGTAATGGAAAAAAGGTATTAACAGTTTGACTCTAGGAGGACAAAAATAAAACATTAGCCAGATCAATAAATATAAAGGCCTTTGAACCTTCTGGAATTCTTGTTGCAGTGTGTGGAAATTAGGCACCACTGCACAAGGGGACTATATCACTTAATTCAGTGTCCTTTAAACTCATTTAAACCATGAGTATAACTATACCCATAGCAGCCAATGCAATTGGTATAGGGCTCAGAACCTGGGAGCCCTATCAGGTGCAAGAATATTATTGTACCTTTTTGTGGGGAAAAACAATACGGTGGCTTTTGCTATAATTTGTTTTTTCTGATATAGAGTGCTATTATACACACCTTTAAGTATTGATACTTATGCTGCCGTTTTAATTTTATTACACTAGGTGATGAGCGGCCATCTTATTTCGCTATGAGGCCCTATGAATTATACTGACACTCCTGATTTAAACATTTTTATGTGCTTTCATTGTGGTTCTACAGTTATGGGCAAAGTTCGCAGGGTGTTTTTTTTTTTTTTTTTTTTGCAGAGGATTGTACCACCTTAAACTTAAACCTTAAACTTAAACCTTAATTTTTTGGGGTTATACTTTATATTCTCTGCTACTCCAAAATCTATTATCCCTGACATAATTATGATGACACCACTATTTAGTTTAGTGTTTCATTTTCAGTGTCAGTGTATGAGTTTATTTTGTATGAATGGATACTGTCTAAAAACATGTCCCTCCCCTTGTGTGCAGTGCAAACTCTGCACTCTAGAACAACGTGTCATGAACTGTGATGGTGGTGCAATGGCAATTACACTTTTGTTGAAATCTATGGTTGAAGTCCTAGACATTAACCACACCTGATCTCCCAGAAATATTTCTCATCCAGTTTGCACACTTAAGCAGGGGCCTACACCTAATTGTAGAGTGACAACCTCCCAGAGGACATAGTGACCACAAAGGTTGCTCTTTCCACCTCACAGAGCTAAGACTGCAAACACCCATGGATAATGTCTGTGATCAATGATAATGGCAATTGCAGACACTTAAATCTTCAGATGCCATGCTTTTTTAGGGAGCACTGCGCTACCAGGGCCCAAATAGCTCCCCCGCATTGCAATTGAGGGAGCAAATTGTTCCCTGTAGTAGCCTTGGATGTTTTGCAGGATCCAAGTCTACTACAGCAGTGGTTCCCATGGAGAACTACAGGTGGCAGGGCTCCATAGAAACATAGTACATCTCCCATAGGGTGCAAAGGTAATTCATTGCAGTCTAAGGGACAAGTGATCGCTTGTTCAAGCCCCCTAAGAGGACTTAAAATATGTGACCAAATAAAAATATAAAAACATATTTATCCAATACATTGAACTCTGTGAACAAACAAACATCTAAATGGCTGAATCCCTGTTGACCTCCCCCAAAAAATTTGAATTACAAGTGATCAAAAAGGCTCACACACTCCAAAATGGTATAATTGAAAGCTATGAATCACCCCATGAAAAAAGGAGCCCTAACACAGCTCTGTAAACATAACTGTATGAAGGTTATGGGGGTCAGAATGTGGTGATGTAAAGAATAGAACATTTTTTTCCAAAGTGTTTTTATTTTTCAGTAGTAAAACACAAGAAAAAATATATAATGTGATATCGTTATGACCCAGACAATGAAGGGAATAGGTCAGTTTTACCACATAGGCAAACATAAAAAGAAAACCCATAAAACTGTGGCGGTATTGTGTTGTTGGTTTTTTCCAAACACCCCACTTGAATTTTTTCCCCTAGGCTCCTATTACATCATATGCAATATAAATTGGTGTCATTAGAACAACTTGTCCCTCAAAAAACATATAGCCTTGTGAATGAAAAATAAAAACATTTTTTATGGCTCTAGGTAGGCAGGGAGTTAAAAAACGTGAACTGAAAAAAGGAAAATTGGAAACACCTTTAACAGCTCTCTTTTGGTACCAGTATACCATAATTTATATTATGTTGAAAATGCTGACAGATTTTTTAAGCTGTAATACATTTCATTTTTATTTAATTTTTTAAAATACTATAATATTAGAAATGAGCAAATTTTTTTTTAAATTCGATTCGCCGGTTTGACTAATTTTTCCGGAAAAATTTGGTTCAATCCGAATATATTTGCGGTGAATTACTTAAAAAAATGGCTATTTCCTGACTCCTGGGAGCCTTTATAGTGGTGTAGAACATTGTGCCTTGCAGTAACATGCATAGGGAGTCTGCTTTGGTAGTGAAATAATACTGTTAGTCCGTATGACATGCAGATGACATGCGTCGCTATTAGAATCACTGCACACTTCACTTATTTGGGCAGTCACGGGGCTAAAACTGACCAAATAACTCAAGTATGAACTCAGCCTTACAGGTCAATGTAAGTGTCATCAAGAAGCACACTCCTTTTACACCATCATCAGCTGATTCCACGTAGATATAAACAGAACCTGTTCTATTAAACGCTTATAAAAGTAGAGGCCCCCCCTGGGGAGGTGGCAGCAGCATGAGGAAGCCACAGAGTGGCACGACGACGAGAGATTGCGGAGGTGGCAGCAGCAGGAGCAGGTCACAGAGTGGCCACTTCTTCTATTCATTTATAGATTATATGGGACAGAACAGAAGGTTAAAATTTCTCAACTTTATAAAGTGTTGCTTAAAACACGATTTAATAATGCACGTTCTCCGGCACAAAAGGCTTGGCAAATTGATTGTCTGGGAATTTAAGTTTACTTTCTTATAATTTTAATCAAGTTTTGGTTCAATTTAATATTTAATAAATGTAATTAAAAAAAAATTAGGTGTTGCCTAAGACAGGAGAGAATCGGCCAGTTTTTTGTTTATTCAACGGCATGGTTGCGATGGAGAAAGCATTCCAAAAAACAATTTCTCTCCACCTGTAGACAAATCCTGTCAAGATTTATGCAATCTTGTGCAAGTATTGCAAGTGCGGTATCAGCTGCGGGATACTTCTGGGGGAACCTGCCTAGCATGAACAGGCCTCTAGTAGATACAGACAATGAGAAGACAAAGCTTCAAAATTGCTTAGAGCCCGAAAAGTTGCAATATTCATCAAGATTCAAACCATAACTGCCAGCCCCTGGTCACTACGTCAGGGAAAACATCACAAGTTCCCAGTCATCATGGAAAAAGCTTAGAATCAATGTTGAAAAATATATGGCATCAGAGGTGTGTAAGGAGGCCATCATGATAGGACGGGTTACGCCATACAGGGCAGATTGTATATGTGGGCGACAAACAGAATATAACCAGGAAACAGATTGAGGAATGATGACAATTCCATCTAATAATTGGCGGCAGTTCTTGTAATGACTTATCTGTGGTTAACCTGCACCGGAAAGGCCTTTATAGGGGCAGTGAACAACAGTTTTTTTTACTTTCCGCAATTACTCAATGAAGTGTTGCCTAAGACAGGAGGAAATTGGCCAGTCTTCTGGTTATTCGACGACATGGTTGCAATGGAGAAAGCATTCCAAAATACTATTTCTCTCCACCGGGACACAAATCCTGTCAAGATTGATGCAAGTGAGGTATTGGCTGTTTATCAAGCCAGAAACTTCTGGGGGAACCTGCCTGAAATGAACAGGCCTCTAGTAGCTACAGACAATGAGAAGACAAAGCTTCAAGATTGCTTGGAGCCCGGAAGAGTCGCAAAGTTCATCAAGATTCAAACCATAACTACCAGCCCTGGTCTCTACGTCAGGGAAAACATCACGAGCTCCCAGTCATCATGGATGAGAAGGAGAACATCCTGTGGTGCATGGAGATGGAGAGGGTCTTCGGATTCCCCTGCACTATACGAATGTCTCAGAAATGAACTGCTGCTCCCGACAGCAGCTCCTGTGAAAGTCATGGGCGCCCTGGTCATCCGGGATCTATTCGCCCTGCTAAAGGATTATTTTGAAAGTATGTGGAAGCCACAAGGGGCCCCCATGCTGCAGATTTATCATGGAGACAACGGATTTTAAATTATGACATTATTATTAGAGATGAGCGAATCGAAGCCGACGAAGTGGAATTCGTTTAGTATTTCAGGAAAAATTTGTTTTGCATCCAATGCGAATTTCCTCGCGCTTCGTGGAAACGAATCATAATTTTTCCAAACATGGCGGCTACAATGGCGGCTACACATGTGAGGGCATTGGGCAAGAAAATCTGGGAAGGCGGGATAACCCATAATGCCATGCATGCAGCCAATCAGCAGCCAACCAGCCCGGTGATGTCACAGCCCTATAAATACAGCGACCATCTTAGATTCTGCTATTCGCAATCGTACTTTGTTTAGGGACAGACATGTATGCAGACGCTAGGGACAGTCAAAGAAAAACATAAAAAAAAAAAAGAAGGAAAGAAGCGATTTACTAGTGCAGGGGAATAGTGAGAGGAATAATTTCACAGGCAGTGACAGACGTGTGCAGATGCTAGGGAGAGTCATCGGAAAATCCTCATTGTGATAAATATTAAGGCCGATTTATTGGCTTGTATTTGGGGCCCTCCCTCCCCCCACGCCTTCAAATAGCCAGGCGCACCCACGCCACCTCGTCCTGCGTGGATTCGGCGTCCTAGTGCGGGCTACGTGTGTCCTGCTTGAGGAGGCTCACCTGCTCTACTTCGCGGGTTTCTGTCCTGCCTCTCGGCATACGGGTTTGGTACGTTACTTATTGCGGTCTTCCATATATATATGTGGAAAAGAGAGAGACTACAAAAAAAAAAAATTTGTACAAAAAAATAAATAAAAAAGAACTGAAAATATAATTAATTATGCGCAAGGTTTGGTGGAGTGTTAAAAAAAAAAAAAAAAGAAACAAGGGGACTCCAAGATTTCTTAGCGTGTGTCGCATGGTAATTGCCAATCATCTTCTTTTAGGTTGCAGCTTCACCTTTTCCGTGGCTTCGGTATTTCCGTTGGATCAGGTAGAAGGAAAAAAATAAAAAGTTAATCTCTGCATGTGCAGGTGCAGGGGTCGCAATTACTTAAAACAATATAGCAATAACAAATGACAAAACAGGTGCACACTGCAGTCTTACTAAGCCCTCAAACTGATGTTAAAATTGAGAGGTTAGTCAACATGTCCTACAGTGGAGGACTTGTCTTAAGCCTGAGCACCGCGCCAAGGTCTCTCAAGTAGCTCGGGACCTAACACTCACCTACCTGTGCAATATGGGCAATACCAGGGACCAGTGGGCAAAATTACAGGAATGTATTAGGCCGACTCACAGCAGCCTCCTCGGTTACCTCCAGCATGTGACCATGCCTGCAATGGGAGGGAGGGGGAAGGCTGTGAGCCCCATCCAAGACTGGCTGATATGGCCCAGGCCTCACAGGTGCCATGAGCAAAGGGGCACAAGTGCAGGATCTGCACCCCTGTATATACATGCACAACTGCATTTTTGGGTTGAGCACATCCTGCTTCATGCTACCCTTCAGTTGGTTTGTGTGTCGCAATTACTTCTTAGTTGCATTTGCCGTTATCATGTCCGTTATACAGTCGTGGCCAAAAGTTTTGAGAATGACATAAATATTAGTTTTCACAAAGTTTGCTGCTAAACTGCTTTTAGGTCTTTGTTTCAGTTGTTTTTGTGATGTAGTGAAATATAATTACACGCACTTCATACGTTTCAAAGGCTTTTATCGATAATTACATGACATTTATGCAAAGAGTCAGTATTTGCAGTGTTGGTCCTTCTTTTTCAGGACCTCTGCAATTCGACTGGGCATGCTCTCAATCAACTTCTGGGCCAATTCCTGACTGATAGCAACCAATTCTTTCATATTCCTTTCTTGGAGTTTGTCAGAATTAGTGGGTTTTTGTTTGTCCACCCGCGTCTTGAGGATTGACCACAAGTTCTCAATGGGATTAATATCTGGGGAGTTTCCAGGCCATGGACCCAAAATGTCAACGTTTTGGTCCCCGAGCCACTTAGTTATCACTTTTGCCTTATGGCACGGTGCTCCATCGTGCTGGAAAATGCATTGTTCTTCACCAAACTGTTGGATTGTTGGAAAAAGTTGCTGTTGGAGGGTGTTTTGGTACCATTCCTTATTCATCGCTGTGTTTTGGGGCAAAATTGTGAGTGAGCCCACTCCCTTGGATGAGAAGCAACCCCACACATGAATGGTCTCAGGATGCTTTACTGTTGGCATGACACAGGACTGATGGTAGCGCTCACTTTTTCTTCTCCAGACAAGCCTTTTTCCTGATGCCCCAAACAATCGGTAAGAGGCTTCATCGGAGAATATGACTTTGCCCCAGTCCTCAGCTGTCCATTCACCATACTTTCTGCAGAAGATCAATCTGTCCCTGATGTTTTTTTTGGAGAAAAGTGGCTTCTTTGCTGCCCTTCTTGACACCAGGCCATCTTCCAAAAGTCTTCGCCTCACTGTGCGTGCAGATGCGCTCACACCTGCCTGCTGCCATTCCTGAGCAAGCTCTACATGGGTGGCACTCCAATCCCGCAGCTGAATCCTCTTTAGGAATCGATCCTGGCGCTTGCTGGACTTTCTTGGACACCCTGAAGCCTTCTTAACAAGAATTGAACCTCTTTCCTTGAATTACTTGATGATCCTATAAATTGTTGATTGAGGTGCAATCTTAGTAGCCACAATGTCCTTGCCTGTGAAGCCATTTTTATGCAACGCAATGATGGCTGCATGCGTTTCTTTGCAGGTCACCATGGTTAACAATGGAAGGACAATGATTTCAAGCATCACCCTCCTTTTAATATCTCATGTCTGCCATTTTAACCCAATCAGCCTGACATAATGATCTCCAGCCTCGTGCTCGTCAACATTCTCACCCGAGTTGACAAGACGATTACTGAAATGATCTCAGCAGGTCCTTTAATGACAGCAATGAAATGCAGTGGAAAGGTTTTTTAGGGATTAAGTTAATTTTCATGGCAAAGAAGGACTATGCAATTCATCTGATCACTCTTCATAACATTCTGGAGTATATGCAAATTGCCATTATAAAAACTTAAGCAGCAACTTTTCCAATTTCCAATATTTATGTAATTCTCAAAACTTTTGGCCACGACTGTAAGTTCTTTGTTATTCATTTATGCAGGTTCTTTTTGAAGTCTCGGAAAGTCCACGTCATGACCGACATTGGCATGATTGTTTACCTCCACGCTTTCCTCGGTCTCGGCTTCACGGTGTTTGCCTCGTCACGAGTTCAATGTCACATAGGTGGTTCTTGTGTCAGGGGCGTGGGTTCATGTCACGGTGCTACAAGTTGCTTCCGCGCCGACGCACACATATTCCCCTCATGATGGCATGCATGGTTGTTCACTCAGGGACAGCGCTCCTCAACGCTTTACCATCCTAAAATACTGCTGTTTGTCCACAGTCAGCAATGTCGCATGCGTCTGATATCATGAAGGGTTCTGTGGATGAGAATGTCACCAGGATGTCAGAAGCGGGCAGTATTCTGTCGCTCCGGAGTTAGACTGTTCCTAGTCTTACTTCTGAGTTATTGAAAAGGGGTATCCCCTTCTCGGCTTCGGCTAGGATGGCGGAACTGTGACGCTTACTGGTTGCCAGTACCACAGGCCCACAGCAAGAGGAGGGGTCTATGTCGACTCTACAGACTTCTCTTACCCAATTGTATGCCATGGTCAACAACTTGACTTCATCGATTAATAAAATCCAGGCATGGTTTTGAGACTGTAGAGACCCGGTAGGTCCCCGCCACTAGTCCCTCTCAGAACCTTCCAGTTGCCTCCACCTCAGCTGCAGGTTCCTCAGGCACCATACCCTATGTGCCATCATCACGCCGGCTCATTTCATCCAAGCTAACATCAAGAAAGGCATTCTTGAGGGCAGAGATGTGAATCTCACATCTTTATCCTATACCAGAGACATTTCTGACAACAAGGTCATTGTCTGTGGTGACGTTTCCATGGTACTCAGGAGTCGTGACCACAGGCTCAATAGGAAACTCACCATTCCTGAGTTTGTTCTTGTTCTGTATCGAGATGTCATTTGCTCAGTACACCCAGATAGAAGAGAAGAGCTAGATCTGTATCTTTATAGAGTGACTGATTTGGGGCATAAGTATGGCGGTACCCCTCATCCTCCTCCTCCTCCTCCTCCTGGGCCACCTCCTCTTCCATCATCGCCCTAAGCCTTTTCTCAAGGAGACATAGAAGTGGTATTATAACGCTGATAACGGTGTCATCGCCACTAGCCATGTTGGTGGAGTATTCGAAACAGCGCAACTTGGCACACAGGTCTCGCATGGAGGCCCAATCATTGGTGGTGAAGTGGTGCTGTTCCGCAGTGCAACTGACGCATGCATGCTGCAGCTGAAACTCCACTATGTGCAATGTGCATGTGCAAGGTGGAGTTCCAACTGGTGGGCACGTCGCATATGAGCAGGTAAGCGGGAAGGCCGAAGTTCCTCTGTAGCGCAGACAGGCGAGCAGCGGCAGGATGTGAACGCCGGAAGCGCGCACAGACGGCCCGCACTTTATGTAGCAGCTCTGACATGTCGGGGTAGTTGTGAATGAACTTCTGCACCACCAAATTAAGCACATGCGCCAGGCAAGGGATGTGCGTCAAACCGGGTAGTCCCAGAGCTGCAACAAGATTTCACCCATTATTGCACACCACCAGGCCGGGCTTGAGGCCCACCGGCAGAAACCACATGTCGGTCTGTTGTTCAATACCCCGCCATAACTCCTGCGCGGTGTGGGGCCTGTCCCCCAAACATATGAGTTTCAGAATGGCCTGCTGATGTTTACCCCGGGCTGTGCTGAAGTTGGTGGTGAAGGTGTGTGGCTGACTGGATGAGCTGGTGGAAGCAGGGGAGGAGGAAGCCGAGTAGGAGGAGGAGGCTACAGGAGGCAAAGAATGATGCCCTGCGATCCTTGGCGGCAGAAGGACGTGCGCCTAGGAACTCTCCGCCTGGGGCCCAGCCGCCACTACATTTACCCAGTGTGCAGTTTGGGAGATATAGCATCCCTGTCCGTGCTTAGTGGTTCACGTATCTGTGGTTAGGTGGACCTTGCCACAGATGGCGTTGCGCAGTGCACACTTGATTTTATCGGATACTTGGTTGTGCAGGGAAGGCACGGCTGTCTTGGAGAAGTAGTGGCGGCTGAGAACAACATACTGTGGGACAGCATTGCTCATCAGCTGTTTGAAGCCATCTGTGTAAACCAGCCTGAATGACAGCATTTCAAAGGCCAGTAGTTTAGAAATGCTGGCATTCAGGCCCAGGGCTCAAGGGTGGGTAGGTGGGAATTTACGCTTTCTCTCCAAGGTTTGTGAGATGGAGAGCTGAACGCTGCCGTGTGACATGGTGGAGATGCTTGGTGATGCAAGTGGTGGTGTCGGCACATCCTCTGTTTGGTTGGCGGCAGGTGGCAACATTCCTCCCAAGGCGGAGGAAGAGGCTGAGGCAGCATCAGAAGAGGGAGCAGGGGGAGCCTGTGTGAGTTCCTTGTTTTTAAGGTGTTGACTCCACTGCAGTTCATGCTTTGCAAGTAGATGCCTGGTCATGCAGGTTGTGCTAAGGTTCAGAACGTTAATGCCTCGCTTCAGGGTCTGATGGCTCAGCGTGAAAACCACTCGGGTCTTGTCGTCAGCACATTGTTTGAAGAAGTGCCATGCCAGGGAACTCCTTGAAGATGCCTTTGGGGTGCTGGGTCCCTGGTGGCGCTGGCCAGTAGCAGGCAAACTCTCTTGGCTGCGGCTGTTTTGCTTTTTCCCCCTGCTCCCTCTTTTGCTTCGCTGTTGGCTCCGTCTCACCATTGCCTCTTCCTCTGAACTATGAAAGTCAGCGGCACAACCTTCATTCCATGTGGGGTCTATGACCTCATTGTCCTCTGCATCGTCTTCCACACAGTCTTCCTCCCTGACCTCCTTCTGTTCAGTCTGCACACTGCAGTAAGACGTGGCAGTGGGCACCTGTGTTTCGTCATCATCAGAGACTTGCTGACTCTGATTAGGTGGTATTCCCATGTCCTCATCATCAGGAAACATGAATGGTTGTGCGTCAGTGCATGCTATGTCTTCCACCGCTGGGGAAGGGCTACTTGGATGCCCTTGGGAAACCCTGCCAGCAGACTCTTCAAACAGCACAAGAGACTGCTGCATAACTTGAGGCTCAGACAGTTTCCCTGATATGCATGGGGGTGATGTGACAGACTGATGGGCTTGGTTTTCGGGCACCATCTGGGCACTTTCTGCAGAAGACTGGGTGGGAGATAATGTTGTGAACATGCTGGATCTACTGTCGGCCACCCAATTGACTAGCACTTGTACCTGCTCAGTCCTTACCATCCTTAGAACGGCATTGGGCCCCACCAAATATCGCTGTAAATTCTGGCGGGTACTGGAACCTGAGGTAGTTGGTTCACTAGGACGTGTGGCTGTGGCAGAATGGCCACGTCCTCTCCCAGCACCAGAGGGTCCACTGACACCACCACGACCGCGTCCGCATCCCTTACTAGATGTTTTCCTCATTGTTGCAGTTCACTAAGTACCACAATAAGAAAAATTATATTTGGCCCAATGTGAAGATGTCAAATTCAGGCCTTTTTTTATAGGCACCTAACACTATCTGCCTAGTTATTTATGTACCATATTACACTAATCCAGGCACAGCAGTAACCACTGATTTTGGGGAATATCAATTTCTAGGCCTAGTATTTAGGCCCTGGATCAAAGGTATCCTTTTACGGACAGATTTCAAATAGGCCTGCAACTGCTGGAACACTAGATTTATGGAATTGCTATTTTATCAATTATATTTCACCACAGAAAGAAATATACCCTTCTACGGACAGATTTAAACAAGGCCTGCAACAACTGGAACACTAGTTTTATGGAATTGCTATTTTAGCAATTAAATTTTACCACAGAAGGAAATATACCCTTTTACGGACAGATTAAAACTATGCCTGCAACAACTGGAACACCAGATTTACTGTATTTTTATTTTTGGAACTGTATTTCACCACAGAGCTAAATCTATTCTTTGATGGACACTAGGGAAATTATCCAGTCACCGCTGGAACACCAGATTCTGGGAATTGCTATTTGAGCAATAAAATTTCACCCCAGAAAAAAATATATATTCTTTGCCAGACAGCAGACAGTATTACACTTGGCTAACCATAGCTGGAATACCAGATTCAAGGGATTGCTTTTTGGCAATTAATTTTCAACCCCAGAAAAAAATATATATATATTTTGGCTGACAGTTTTATACTTGGCTAGCCACAGCTGGACAACCAGATTCAGGGGATTGCTTTTTGGAAATTAATTTTCAACCCCAGAAAAAAAAATATATATTTTGGCTGACAGTTTTACACTTGGCTAGCCACAGCTGGAACACCAGATTCAAGGGATTGCTTTTTGGAAATTAAATTTCAACCCCAGAATTTTTTTTTTTTATTATGGCTGACAGTTTTAGCCTAGCTGGAACACCAGTTTCAGGGGATTGCTATTTAAGTGAATTTCAGTTTAACCACTCAATAATATAAATAAAAATCTTTCCTGAGTTACTAGGGGTTACAAAATAAGCACAGCCAAGCCCCTGATGTAGGATATAGCAAAAAAAAAAAAAAAAAACCCTACTATTAAGGGATTAATGGACTTTGTGGCAACTTGTGCTGGCGCACCACAAGACACGAAATGGCCGCCGCCCATCACCCCAGAAAAAAGTGACAGAAAAACGGTCTGCCCAGCCTAAAAACAGTGAGCAATTCACTTGCTGTAGTTGAATGATTCACAGCTGTAGATCTTTCACTTCATTAAGTGTTTTTGATGAGTTAATCCCTGCCTATCTCACCCTAATGCAGCAGCTGCATCCTATCACTACACTATTCAGAGCAGAGTGATGTGCGGCGCTCCGTGACTCCAGCTTAAATAGAGCCTGGGTCACATGCTGCACTTGGCCAATCACAGCCATGCCAATAGTAGGCATGGGTGTGACGGCCTCTTGGGTCAAGTAGTATGACGCATGTTGATTGGCTTTCAAAATGCGCCATAGAAATATCCGAACAACGAACCTGAACTTTTACGAAAATGTTGTTCACTGAACTGTTCGCTCAACACTAGTCCTGTCAAATTTCTAGGTAGATCCCAAATATGCAATAATTACAATTTTTCAGCCTATAACTATGGTTCTCCACGTGTGCACCAATTGTTTCCGGGCTCAACCCAAGATGGTGTGTACATTAAAACTGGATAAAAACTACCTGAGTGTAGTGGACACTGATTATTTACAGCACTGTCTGCAGGGTCATCACGACCCTAAGTTCGTTAATTTTCTCATCTTGGGGTTCATGAATGGCTTCCATACAGGTTTGATCACACTTCCAGAGATGACATACGAATGCAGCAACCTACAGTCAGCCAATAAAGCACCCAATGCCAGACAAATTGAATCAAACCGTGCTTGAAAAAGGTTTTTTTATAGGGCCTTTCGCGACCTCACCGTTCAATCGCTGGAGGGTCAGTCCAGTAGGGGTAGTGACAGGCAAGTTCAGCAACAAAGAAAAGGTTAGTCTACGATCTCTCTGCCGATCACAGTTCCCATATCCCCAGCCTCAATTCCCGAATCCCTTCCAAAGAAGTGGGCATGAAATACTCAATCATTGACCACGCTATAGCCACCATAAGGCAGTATGTGCCCCGCACCTACTTGTCTAAAGCTGACATATCCGATGCTTTCAAAAGCCTCCCTATCATGCCTTCGCTATGGCAATGGCATGGCATCAAGTGGAAGGACCTTTACTATTTCCCAATAGTGATGTCGCGAACATAAAATTTTCAGTTCGCGAACAGCGAACGCGAACTTCCGCAAATGTTCGCGAACGGGCGAACCGGGCGAACCGCCATAGACTTCAATTGGCAGGCGAATTTTAAAACCCACAGGGACTCTTTCTGGCCACAATAGTGATGAGAAAGTTGTTTCAAGGGGTCTAACACCTGGACTGTGGCATGCCGGAGGGGGATCTATGGCAAAACTCCCATGGAAAATTACGTAGTGGACGCAGAGTCGGGGTTTTAATCCATAAAGGGCATAAATCAACTAACATTCCTAAATTGTTTGGAATAACGTGCTTTAAAACATCCAGTGTGTGTATACGATCAGGTATGATGTTGTATCGATCAGGTAGTGTAAGGGTTACGCCCGCTTCACTGACATTGACAGACCAAACTCCCCTTTTAATGCACCGCAAACAGTTCATTTGCACAACCACAAACTCCCCAGTTGCACAAGGTTGGATACCAAGCTAGCCACGTCCCGGTGATGTCATTGAAGGTTTCTTCCTCCACCCAGCCACGTACAACACCAAGGGTCCCCAAAAGATGAATTGAATTGATTTTTCGAACGGTGAGATGGTTAAAAAACGCTGGCTCCCTCCACTCTGTTTTAAACCACGGTGACTGCGTCTGCGCCGTGCAATTTACTGTCACACCGGATATGAGTGGTATTTTCTGTAGTACTATTCTCATCAGTTTAATCCCTCTAACGTCCCCGACTCCCCAATCTGGGGGCCATTTATTAAATAGATTTTTTGAACGGGAGATGGTTAAAAACGCTGGCTCCTCCACTCTGCTTTTAAACCACGGTCACTGCGTCTGCGCCGTGCAATTTACTGTCACACCCGATATGAGTGGTATTTTCTGTAGTACTATTCTCATCAGTTTAATCCCTCTAACGTCCCCGACTCCCCAATCTGAGGGCCATTTATTAAATAGATTTTTGAACAGGGAGATGGTTAAAAACGCTGGCTCCCTCCACTCTGTTTTAAAACCACGGTCACTGCGTCTGCGCCGTGCAATTTACTGTCACACCCGATATGAGTGGTATTTTCTGTAGTACTATTCTCATCAGTTTAATACCTCTAACGTCCCCAATCTGGGGGCCATTTATTGAATAGATTTTTCGAACGGGAGATGGTTAAAAACGCTGGCTCCTCCACTCTGTTTTAATCCACGGTCACTGCGCCTGCGCCGTGCAATTTACTGTCACACCCGATATGAGTGGTATTTTCTGTAGTACTATTCTCATCAGTTTAATCCTCTAACGTCCCCGACTCCCAATCTGGGGCCATTTATTAAATAGATTTTTGAACGGGGAGATGGTTAAAAACGCTGGCTCCCTCCACTCTGTTTTAAACCACGGTCACTGCGTCTGCGCCGTGCAATTTACTGTCACACCCGATATGAGTGATATTTTCTGTAGTACTATTCTCATCAGTTTAATCCTCTAACGTCCCCAATCTGGGGGCCATTTATTGAATAGATTTTTGAACGGGAGATGGTTAAAAAACGCTGGCTCCCTCCACTCTGTTTTAAACCACGGTCACTGCGTCTGCGCCGTGCAATTTACTGTCACACCCGATATGAGTGGTATTTTCTGTAGTACTATTCTCATCAGTTTAATCCCTCTAACGTCCCCAATCTGGGGGCCATTTATTGAATAGATTTTTCGAACGGGGAGATGGTTAAAAACGCTGGCTCCCTCCACTCTGTTTTAAACCACGGTCACTGCGTCTGCGCCGTGCAATTTACTGTCACACCCGATATGATGAGTGGTATTTTCTGTAGTACTATTCTCATCAGTTTAATCCTCTAACGTCCCCAATCTGGGGGCCATTTATTGAATATATTTTTCGAACGGGGAGATGGTTAAAAAACGCTGGCTCCCTCCACTCTGTTTTAATCCACGGTCACTGCGCCTGCGCCGTGCAATTTACTGTCACACCCGATATGAGTGGTATTTTCTGTAGTACTATTCTCATCAGTTTAATCCTCTAACGTCCCGACTCCCCAATCTGGGGCCATTTATTAAATAGATTTTTTGAACGGGGAGATGGTTAAAAACGCTGGCTCTCTCCACTCTGTTTTTAAACCACGGTCACTGCGTCTACGCCGCGTATTTACTGTCACACCCGATATGAGTGGTATTTTCTGTAGTACTATTCTCATCAGTTTAATCCTCTAACGTCCCCAATCTGGAGCCATTTATTGAATAGATTTTTCTGAACGGGAGATGGTTAAAAACGCTGGCTCCCTCCACTCTGTTTTAAACCACGGTGACTGCGTCTGCGCCGTGCAATTTACTGTCACACCCGATATGAGTGGTATTTTCTGTAGTACTATTCTCATCAGTTTAATCCCTCTAACGTCCCCAATCTGGGGCCATTTATTGAATAGATTTTTTGAACGGGGAGATGGTTAAAAACGCTGGCTCCCTCCACTCTGTTTTAAACCACGGTGACTGCGTCTGCGCCGTGCAATTTACTGTCACACCCGATATGAGTGGTATTTTCTGTAGTACTATTCTCATCAGTTTAATCCCTCTAACGCCTCCCCAATCTGGGGGCCATTTATTGAATAGATTTTTTGAACGGGAGATGGTTAAAAACGCTGGCTCCCTCCACTGATATGAGTGGTATTTTCTGTAGTATTATTCTCATCAGTTTAATCCCTGTTACGTCCCATATCAGGGATTGCCTTTTGTAGAAAAAAATTTAGGCCGGGTACCTTCGACTGCCTTCACAGTGACAGACCAAACTCTCATACACTAAACTGAATTGATTTCAGGAACCGGGAGATGGAAAAAGCAGCTTGGTCGGTCCTCTTACTCCCAAATTGGGGCACTGCGCGTGCACAGAGCAATGTGCTGTGACACCCTATATGAGTGGTGTCTTAACTAGTACTATTGCTATCAGTTTAATCCCTGTTACGGACCCTATCCGGTCGAATTGATTAACCATTGTCGAATCCCCCATTGACATCCCCCTTATAAGCTGTGTAAAGCATATTTTTTAGTTTGGTTTTGAACTGCTGCATCCTTTCCGACTTTCGGTAATTTGGTAACACTTCTGCCACTTTCTGCTTATACCGGGGGTCTAGTAGCGTGGCCACCCGATCACTTTTGGTCTGATCATAATGAAGCAACGGCCTTATCATCTGGGGTGTGGCAACATTGCCAACACACTTATAGAGGTGATGATGATTGCTTCATTGTGATACGCAAGCCCCTTCACCACAACAAGGTAACGATCACGAAGGGGAATTGACACTTGTATGTGCCTTTTTTTTTTGGTTTGTTTTTGCAGCCACAGTGCTGCACCATAGGACAGAAAAATTAGGCATGTACACATGCCTGAAAAATAATTGCACTGTTGCAGCCGCTATTGTAGCAGCGGCCGGAAAAATTTATGTTTTCCAGGCAGAAAAGTGACTAAAACATTGCGGCTTGAACCCTAGTTGGTGGTGGAGAATTCACGAAAGTCATCCGGTATGCAGACATTAAATACAGCAGCGTGGGGACCATTTTAAGGCCATGGCATGTAATCAGGCCTTTTGTTAGTCAAATGTATCCCCACTGTCAGTCCCTTCGGGATCCATGCCTCATTCATCTTTATGAAGGTGAGGTAATCAACACTTTTTGACCGAGGCGACTTCTCTTGTCAGTGACAATGCCTCCTGCTGCACTGAAGGTCCTTTCTGACAGGACACTTGAAGCAGGGCAGGCCAGAAGTTCTATCGCAAACTGGGATAGCTCAGGCCACAGGTCAAGCCTGCACACCCAGTAGTGAAGGGGTTCATTGCTCCTCAGAGTGTCGATATCTGCTGTTAAGGCGAGGTAGTCTGCTACCTGTCGGTCGAGTCGTTCTCTAAGGCTGGATCCCGAAGGGCTGTGGCGATGAGTAGGACTGAAAAAGCTCCGCATGTCCTCCATCAACAACACATCTGTAAATCGTCCAGTCCTTGCCGCCGTGGTAGGAGGAGGATTACACTCACCTCTTCCCCTGTTAGATTCCCGTTGTGCTGTGACATTCCCCTTATAAGCTGTGTAAAGCATATTTTTAGTTTGGTTTTGAACTGCTGCATCCTTTCCGACTTTCGGTAATTTGGTAACATTTCTGCCACTTTCTGCTTATACCGGGGTCTAGTAGCGTGGCCACCCAGTACAGATCGTTCTCCTTTATCCTTTTTATACGTGGGTCCCTCAACAGACATGACAGCATGAAAGACCCCATTTGAACAAGGTTGGATGCAGAGCTACTCATTTCCCGTTCCTCGTCCTCACTGATGTCATTGACGGTCTGTTCTTCCCCCAGCCACGTACAACACCATGGGTCCCAGATAGGTGACAACAACGAGCACCCTGGGGTGCCTGCTGTGGTTGGTCTTCCTCCTCCTCAAAGCCACCACATTCCTCCTCTGACTCCTCTTCCTCATACTCCTCTTCCAGCGTTGCTGCAGGTCCGGCAAGCGATGATGACAAGGCTGTTTCTGGTGGTGATGGTGACCACAACTCTTCCTCTTCCTCTTCACGCTCATCTACAGCCTGATCCAGAACTCTTCGCAGGGCACGCTCCAGGAAGAAAACAAATGGGATGAGGTCGCTGATGGTGCCTTCGGTGCGACTGACTAGGTTTGTCACCTCCTCAAAAGGACGCATAAGCCTACAGGCATTGCGCATGAGTGTCCAGTAACATGGCAAAAGATTCCCAGCTCCGCAGAGGCTGTCCTAGCACCCCGGTCATACAAATACTCGTTGACGGCTTTTTCTTGTTGGAGCAGGCGGTCGAACATTAGGAGTGTTGAATTCCAACGTGTCGGGCTGTCGCATATCAAGCGCCTCACTGGCATGTTGTTTCGCCGCTGAATATCGGAAAAGTGCGCCATGGCCGTGTAGGAACGCCTGAAATGGCCACACACCTTCCTGGCCTGCTTGAGGACGTCCTGTAAGCCTGGGTACTTAGACACAAAACGTTGTACGATGAGATTCAACACATGTGCCATGCACGGCACATGTGACAACTTGCCCAAATTTAATGCCGCCAACAGATTGCTTCCATTGTCACACACCACTTTGCCAATCTCCAGTTGGTGCGGGGTCAGCCACTGATCCACCTGTGCGTTCAGGGCGGACAGGAGTGCTGGTCCTGTGTGGCTCTCTGCTTTCAGGCAAGTCAACCCCAAGATAGCGTGACACAGTCGTATCCGGGATGTGGAATAGCCCCTGGGGAGCTGGGGGGAATCAGTTGATGTGCAGCCAGACGCCGCAGCAGAAGAGGACTCAGCCGAGGAGGATATTGAAGAGGATGGAGTAGGAGTAGAGGAGGTGTCAGTAGGTCTGCCTGCAAGTTGTGGTGGTGTCACCAACTCCGCTGCGGAGCCACGCATCCCATGCTTGTCAGCCGTCAGCAGGTTGACCCAATGCGCAGTATACGTGATATACCTGCCCTGACCGTGCTTTGCAGACCAGGTATCAGTGGTCAGATGGACCCTTGCCCCAACACTGTATGACAGAGATGCCATGACTTCCTTTTCAATGACATGGTAGAGGTTCGGGATTGCCTTTTTTGAAAAAAATTTTCGTCCGGGTACCTTCCACTGTGGTGTCCCAATAGCGACAAATTTTTTGAAGGCCTCAGACTCTACCAGCTGGTATGGTAAAAGCTGGCGGGCTAAGAGTTCCGTCAAGCCAGCTGTCAGTCGCCGGGCAAGGGGGTGACTTTGTGACATTGGCTTCTTATGCTCAAACATGTCCTTGACAGACACCTGACTGTGGGCAGATGAGCAGGAACTGCTGAAGGTGAGAGATGGAGTGGCGGGTGGTTGAGAGGGGGCAGGGAGGACAGCAGTGGTTGACGTGGCTGAAGATGCTGGACCAGGAGGAGCATGGTGGCTTTGAGTTTGTGTGCTGCTTGTACTCATGTGTTGATCCCATAGGCGTTTGTGATGTGAGATCATGTGCCTTCGCAAAGCAGTTGTACCAAGGTGGGTGTTGGACTTCCCACGACTCAGTTTCTTTTGGCACAGGTTGCAAATGGCATTGCTGTTATCAGAGGCAGACACACAAAAAATGCCACACTGCTGAGCTTTGCAATGATGGCATTCTAGTGGTGGCAACAGCATGCGTTGACTGGCGTGCTGTCTGGCTGACCCCAGGTGCCGATACATGCTGTCTGACTGTGCCACTAACTCCTTGCGACGACCTCCCCTGCTTCCCACTCGTCTCCTCATTCTCTCTGTCTCCCCTTCAGAACTTTCCCCTCTTCTTCTCTTCGAGCAGGCACCCACGTGGCATCCGTGGACACATCGTCATCATCAACCGCTTCACTTGTATCTGACACCTCAGCAAAGGAAGCAGCAGCGGGTACAACATCATCATCATCATCATCACACTGTACGTCCATGTGTGTAATCCTGCCTGACTGAGACATATCCCCGTAATCTACATCATCTGGCAATAATGGTTGCGCATCACTAATTGCATCCAACTGATGTGTAAATAACTCCTCTGACGGATCAAGTGAAGCGGCTGTGGTGGCTGTGGTGGTAGTGGTGGTGGTGGCGACGGGCGGGTGCGTGGTAACTTGAGAGCAGGTGACCGAAGCTGAGCTGGAGGAGGATGGTGCGCCAAGGTTCTTAGCGGAAGCTGTTGAAGATTGGGTGTCCTGTCTAAGCCAGTCAACTACGCCCTCTGAATTTTTCGGGTTCAGGGTACGTGGCCTCTGAAAACTGGGCATTATTCCAGGGACAGTGGAAATCACAGCACCACGACCACGACGGCCCCTGCGGGGTGGCCTGCCTCTGCCTGTCATATTTTTTTAGATAAGTGGTACTACGCGTGCTAGGTACTGTGCCACCCGGTATGAGTGGTTGGCACTGGCAGTGGGCACACTACAGTCTGTGGAAGCGGGCCTGACACACACTGGCAGCAGGCAAGCAACTGAATTTAGACTACTGTCTAAAAATTAAATGCCTTATTTATCGGCAAGCTACTGTGCCACCCGGTATCAGTGGTTGGCACTGGCAGTGGGCACACTACAGTCAGTGGAAGAGGGCCTGACACACACTGGCAGCAGGCAAGCAAATTAATTTAGACTACTGTCTAAAAATTAAATGCCTTATTTATCGGCAAGCTACTGTGCCACCCGGTATCAGTGGTTGGCACTGGCAGTGGGCACACTACAGTCAGTGGAAGCGGGCCTGACACACACTGGCAGCAGGCAAGCAACTGAATTTAGACTACTGTCTAAAAATGAAATGCCTTATTTATCGGCAAGCTACTGTGCCACCCGGTATCAGTGGTTGGCACTGGCAGTGGGCACACTACAGTCAGTGGAAGCGGGCCTGACACACACTGGCAGCAGGCAAGCAACTGAATTTAGACTACTGTCTAAAAATTAAATGCCTTATTTATCGGCAAGCTACTGTGCCACCCGGTATCAGTGGTTGGCACTGGCAGTGGGCACACTACAGTCAGCGGAAGCGGGCCTGACACACACTGGCAGCAGGCAAGCAACTGAATTTAGACAACTGTCTAAAAATTAAATGCCTTATTTATCGGCAAGCTACTGTGCCACCCGGTATCAGTGGTTGGCACTGGCAGTGGGCACACTACAGTCAGTGGAAGAGGGCCTGACACACACTGGCAGCAGGCAAGCAACTGAATTTAGACTACTGTCTAAAAATTAAATGTCTTATTTATCGGCAAGCTACTGTGCCACCCGGTATCAGTTGTTGGCACTGGCAGTGGGCACACTACAGTCAGTGGAAGAGGGCCTGACACACACTGGCAGCAGGCAAGCAAATTAATTTAGACTACTGTCTAAAAATTAAATGCCTTATTTATCGGCAAGCTACTGTGCCACCCGGTATCAGTGGTTGGCACTGGCAGTGGGCACACTACAGTCAGTGGAAGTCAGCCTGACACACACTGGCAGGCAACTAACCTTAGATTAAAGTGTAAAAATTAAGTGCCTTTTTTTAAGCAAAGTCCTGTGCCACACGGGATGACAGGGGTGGGCACTGGCAGTGGGCACACTACAGTCAGTTGAAGTCGGCCTGACACACACTAGCAGCAGGCAAGCAGCTGAAATTACACTAAAGTGTAAAAATGAAATGCCTTTTTATGCAAAGTCCTGTGCCAGCCGGTATGAGTGGTGGGCACTGGCAGTGGGCACACTACAGTCAGTGGAAGAGGGCCTGACACACACTGGCAGCAGGCAAGCAAATTAATTTAGACTACTGTCTAAAAATTAAATGCCTTATTTATCGGCAAGCTACTGTGCCACCCGGTATCAGTGGTTGGCACTGGCAGTGGGCACACTACAGTCAGTGGAAGTCAGCCTGACACACACTGGCAGGCAACTAACCTTAGATTAAAGTGTAAAAATTAAGTGCCTTTTTTAAGCAAAGTCCTGTGCCACACGGAAGACAGGGGTGGGCACTGGCAGTGGGCACACTACAGTCAGTTGAAGTCGGCCTGACACACACTAGCAGCAGGCAAGCAGCTGAAATTACACTAAAGTGTAAAAATTAAATGCCTTTTTATGCAAAGTCCTGTGCCAGCCGGTATGAGTGGTGGAGCACTGGCAGTGGGCACACTACAGTCAGTGGAAGTCAGCCTGACACACACTGGCAGGCAACTAACCTTAGATTAAAGTGTAAAAATTAAGTGCCTTTTTTTAAGCAAAGTCCTGTGCCACACGGGATGACAGGGGTGGGCACTGGCAGTGGGCACACTACAGTCAGTTGAAGTCGGCCTGACACACACTAGCAGCAGGCAAGCAGCTGAAATTACACTAAAGTGTAAAAATTAAATGCCTTTTTATGCAAAGTCCTGTGCCAGCCGGTATGAGTGGTGGGCACTGGCAGTGGGCACACTACAGTCAGTGGAAGTCAGCCTGACACACACTGGCAGGCAACTAACCTTAGATTAAAGTGTAAAAATTAAGTGCCTTTTTTTAAGCAAAGTCCTGTGCCACACGGGATGACAGGGGTGGGCACTGGTAGTGGGCACACTACAGTCAGTTGAAGTCGGCCTGACACACACTAGCAGCAGGCAAGCAGCTGAAATTACACTAAAGTGTAAAAATTAAATGCCTTTTTATGCAAAGTCCTGTGCCAGCCGGTATGAGTGGTGGACACTGGCAGTGGGCACACTACAGTCAGTTGAAGTCGGCCTGACACACACTAGCAGCAGGCAAGCAGCTGAAATTACACTAAAGTGTAAAAATTAAATGCCTTTTTATGCAAAGTCCTGTGCCAGCCGGTATGAGTGGTGGGCACTGGCAGTGGGCACACTACAGTCAGTGGAAGTCAGCCTGACACACACTGGCAGGCAACTAACCTTAGATTAAAGTGTAAAAATTAAGTGCCTTTTTTTAAGCAAAGTCCTGTGCCACACGGGATGACAGGGGTGGGCACTGGCAGTGGGCACACTACAGTCTGTGGGCCTGCAGCTCCTCACACACAGGCAGGCCAGGCAACTGCAATATGTATATAAAGGAAAAAAAAAAGCAGACTAATGTTGCAGCCCTAAAAAGGGCTTTTTGGGGTGCTGTCAGGACGCTGTCCTTACAGCAGAGATCAGATGAGTCTTTCAGGACTGGAGTGGACACTGAATTCACTAGCCTAGCTATCGATTTCCCAGTTAAATCAGCAGCAGCTACACTGTGCCTCCTCTCACTAAGACTGCAGCTTCAGAATGAATCTAAAATGGATGCTGTTCAGGAGGTGGGAGGGTCTGGGAGGGAGGGTATGCTGCTGATTGGCTGGAATGTGTCTGCTGACTGTGAGGTACAGGGTCAAAGTTTGCTCAATGATGATGTATAGGGGGCGGACCGAACATCGCATATGTTCGCCCGGCAGAGGCGAACGCGAACAAGCTATGTTCGCCGGGAACTGTTCGCCGGCGGAAAGTTCGGGCCATCTCTATTTCCCAACCAAGCTCACTTTTGGTTCCAAGAGTAGCCCTTGGATTCTTGACCAGTTCGTGCAGAGCCTTCACTGGATATTAGAAGCCAAATTCCGCTGCGATCACATCATTCATTACTTTGACGACTTCTTATTGATCGAACCCCCTAACAAACCTCCACAGGCCCTTGATACCATGTTGGCAGTATTTTCCAAGTTTGGTGTTCCCGTGTCACCTAAGAAAATCGAAGGCCCCTCCATTGTCATCACCTTTTTAGGGATTGTGTTGGACTCTGACAACATGGTAGCTAGGTTACCAGAAGAGAAATTAGACAGGATTCGAGACGTCATTCACAGGTTCATGCTAGGTAGAGTCACAACCAAGGCGGATCTGCAGTTACTCTTGGGCATGCTGAACTTTGCCATGCGCATCATTCCTCAAGGCAGGTCATTCATATCTCAATTACTAGCCCTCCTTCTCGATGCAGCCAACCAAGACAGTCCAGTTCAATTAGATGCGCAAGCCATGGCAGACTTTGTCATGTGGGATCATTTCCTGTGTTATTGGAATGGAGTCTCCTTCCTTATTCCGGCCGCCAGTAATACTTCCCCTATGGTCTTTTTAGATGCATCAGCCACTACAGGGTTTGCCGCCATTTTAGGCACCCACTGGTTGGCCAGGACTTGGCCCAATGAAGTCAGAAAGATTCCTGGCTTTACGCAGACATGAGCTCTCTTCGAACTTTACCCTATTGTAGCAGCTGCTCATGCCTGGGGTCACCTAAGGTCCCATTCCACTGTTGTCTTCATTGCCAATAACACTTCCACAGTAGGCATTTTATTCCAAGTCCCCACACGTCATGTCTCTCGCTAGATGCTTAGTCCAGCTCTCCCTGACTTACAATTTCCATCATTAATGTTCGCATATCTGTGGTACCCAGAACGTGATGGCCGACGCCTTGTCTCGGGCTAATTTTTCCCAGGTAATGCCGGACGCAGATGCCACAGGGACTGCAGTCCCACCATTCTCAACCCTGTTTCTAGATTAACCAGCCATCTGGTCACCGGACATCGACTAGTTGCCAGATCCCTATCAGCCAATACCTCCAGAAGCTACTCCACTGGCTAGAGCTTGTTTTGCAAGTTCCAAGAAAAAGTATCCCCAGTGAGATACCAATTTTATCTACTATGTCCTGGCCTTCATTGGCTACTGCCATTCGGAGTGTAAACTATCACACAATACCGTCCGGTCCTACCTCGCAGGGGTCCAGCATTTCACCTCGCTTAGTCATCTGGATAGGGGCTCCCTGTTTACTGCGCACGTTATCAAGGCCGCTTTGAGAGGATTAGACAAATCGGGTACTGCGGAACAGTCGCACCTTACCGGCATTTCCGACAAATTATTCCGAGACCTATTAGACATGCTTGACAGAGCTCCGTTCCCCAGTTTGGTGTTAAAATCAGCCATCTACCTCACCTTCTATGGCTTCCTAAAACCAGGAGAGTTCACCTGCAAGAACTCCAACAGTAGGTTCATCAGAATCAATCAGCTGATCCATACTCCCGATGGTCTGGTTTTATCCTTACCGGTCACCAAGATGTCCCAGACTGGTCCCCCTACAGAAGTGACCTTTTTCCCGACGGAACATGCCTGGTGTCCCGTCATGGTCCTGCAACACTTGCTAACCACCCTAGCAAGTCATGATCCTCAGGGTCTGCTGTTGACGTTTCCCACGCGGCGATTAACCACCTCACAATTCATTGAGCATGTCCGTATTTTAGTTTCGAATCTAGGGTTGAATCCTATCATTGTGTCCGGTCACTCATTTCGGATTGGCGCTGCATCCAGAAACAAGGTCCCAGCTCATATCATTCGCAAATTAGGCCGCTAGTGATCCTCCTGCTTTAATAGATACATTCCCCAACCTAGACAGGAAATGTTGCTTGCATTTCAGCACTTGGTGATGTAAGAATTGTATGTAACAAATTCCTAATTTCGCATTTCTGGTGTTTTGCCCTCTCATTTAGGTACCCCTACGATGCAGCGGTTATGGCACAACTCAAGCTGCTTAGTCCTATTAGTTAGGCAGGTCAAGCAGTCACCCGTAGGATTCACGGTTTCCTGATGAGCCACAACCACAAATATTAAGGCCGATTTATTGGCCTATATTTGTGGGAGGGGTGCCCTCCCCCACGCCTTCATATAGCCAGGCGCACCCACACCACCTTGTCCTGCATGGATTCGGCCTACCCTCCCTACCCTTCCTCATTCAGTTTCATTCTTCTAGGGATGCCCTATTATTCAGGTACCCCTACGAAACAGCTGTTATGGCACAACTCAAGCCGCTTAGTCCTATTAGTTAGGCAGGTCAAGAAGTCACCTGTAGGAGTCATGGTTTCCTGATGAGCCACGGCCACAAACAGCAATTTACAAGTGAAGGGAAAGGATAGTGAGAGAAATCATTTCACAGGAAGGGAGAGATGTGTGCAGATGCTAGGGAGAGGCATAGGAAAATCCTCATTGTGAAAAAAAAGTGATTTACAAGTGCAGGGAAACATTTCTTGGGGATCCAGATAGTCTTATAATACAGTTCTGTCTTTCCAGCAGTTAGTTATTGGGGTGCATGTGCGATGTTGAAAAGCCTTTGGTGGCTTTTATCTGTGGAAAAGATAAATATATTACAGTAATAAAAGAAAAATATATATGCATTTTACTGCAGTTATTTCTGTTGAAAACATATAGGCTCGTATTTCAGTACTACAAGAAAAATATATATGCACTTCATTCTTTAATTGTTTTCTGGTTAAAGCATATAGTGCCCTTTGTCCGTTCAACAAGAAATATATATTCTTGGGTCACTTCTGCAGTTATTTCCGGTGAAAGCGTATAGGGGCGCATTTCAGTACTACAAGAAAAATATATTCTCAGTACACTGTTGCAGTTATATCTGGTAAAGCCTTTACTGGTGTATTGCAGTAGAAAAAAAAATCTATATCTATCTATATCTATATCTATATCTATATCTATATTCGCTGGTGCACTTAAAGGATAACTGTCACATTTAGACCCAAATTTCAGTTTTCATATATGTAGTTACTAATATGATAATATTCCTGAATCAATATTAGACTTACTTACCCCTTATTTAATAAGATTCAGCCCTTAGCAACCAGTCTGCATAAAACTGCAATTTCACTATTCTGTTAAGAAGGCCGCCCTCAGCCCTGAGGCTAATCCATAGGACACCTGCAGTGAAGTTAGTGAAGACCAGCTCTGTATAAGGGGGTCTTGCAGTGAAGTTCCCAGGTCTGGCTGAAGCCTGTAGTCCTTCTACAAGCTCTCCTCTTATCAGATAAGGCTGTCATTTATACACTGAGCAGCCGGCATATGTAGATTCTCCAGAACTGCTAAGGGAGTGTCTGCCAAGCAGAGGCACGTGGAGAAGTTCACACACACAGCCCAGCACTGTTATCTCCTGTCAGGAAGAACCTGGCTTTTTATACATTCCCTTACAATGTTGACTCACTATCAGTTCCCAGTGCACGCAGCATGCTCCGTCCTCTATCTGGTAGACGGAAGGAACATAGCAACCTGATTTTATCTCAGGTAAATATAGCCAATACTGGGGACTTTTAGGTGGCTTTTAGGGGTTATTTATTAAACGATCAGAAATTAAAACAGGGCCAACAAGGTAATATTGATCACCAAAATCCAATAGTAAAAAAAAAAAAAATTTGACAGTTATACTTTAAATGTAGAAAAACCTTTATTGACGTATATCAGTAGAAAAAGAAATATACATTCACCATTCACTGCTGCACTTGTATCTCAAAAAACCTTTGACGTATATCAGTAGAAAAAGAAATATGCATTCACCATTCGCTCCTGCACTTGTATCTTGAAAAACCTTTAGTGACGTATATCAGTAGAAAAGAAAATACATTCGCCATTCGTTGCTGCACTTGTATCTTGAAAAACCTTTATTGACGTATATCAGTAGAAAAAGAAATATACATTCGCCATTCACTCCTGCATTTATATCTTGAAAAACCTTTAGTGACGTATAGCAGTAGAAAAAAAAAATATACTGTATATATATTCAGCGTTCAATGTTGCAGTTATATGTGATAAAGTCTTTAGTGGTGTATTTCTGTAGAAAAATCTAGATATATTCAGCGTTAAGCGCTGCAGTTATATGTGGGTTCTTTTTGTGGTATGGACCGAATTACGTTGTGGTGAAATTTAGTATTTACTCTTCACACTGCGCGCTTACGTGACGACATCCATAAAGCGGCGCACCAATAAAGGTGAATACACTATGCTCTAACCCTGAACAAAAATGCAAACTATATCACACCAGCCCGCATCTATCTGCGTTATTTCTAACTGGACACTACAGGGACTTTTCTGCAGCACAGAAACCGCACGAGGACCGTGGCTCACTCTTCCAGCGCAGACCTACTTCCTCTGTTAGATCCAGTTCACTTCAAATCACTCCGCCTCAGGCACCGTTGTTTTTTTTTAAACTGACAGCCTATAACCCTCTGTTGAAAAGCCTTTAGTGGCATATCATTAGAAAAAGAAAAGGATATTCGGCGTTCAGCGCTGCAGTTATATGCAGAAAAATCTTTATTTTAGTGGAAAAAAATCTTGTATTCTGCATTAAACGCTGCGATTATATGCAGTAAAATCTATTTTGAAATATTTTGGTGTAAAAAAGCTTGTATTCAGCATGATGCGCTGCACTTATATGCGGCAAAATCTTTTTTGAATTATTGCACTGGAAAAAAAAGTTGTGTATTCTGTGTTAAGCGCTGCACTTATATGCGGTAAAATCTCTTTTGAATTATTTTGGTGGAAAAAAATCTTGTATTCTCCGTTAAGCGCTGCACTTATATGGGGTAAAATGTTTTTTTTTTTTTTTGGTGGAAATACAAATTTCCACCTCCTCCATTAACTTCCTCATCTCTTCATTAACATCGGACACACTAACTTTACACCCCCCCAGCTATATATATATATATATATATATATATATATATATATATATCTATATATATAGTGCCAGCACCACCTAGGAGCGAATAAAGGTAAATGATACTGCCAGCCTGTTAAAGAGAATTACAGCATGATACCACAATACGTTTGATATGACATTTAGCATACAGTTTAAAGTGCTCAAATATAGCACATAGTTGGATACTGCATCAAGATTAGAGATGAGCGAACACCTGGATGTTCGGGTTCGAGAAGTTCGGCCGAACTTCCCGAAAATGTTCGGGTTCAGGATCTGAACTCGAACCGAACCTTATCCCGAACCCCATTGAAGTCAATGGGGACCTGAACTTTTGGGCACTAAAAAGGCTGTAAAATAGTCCAGGAAAGGGCTAGAGGGCTGCAAAAGGCAGCAAAATGTAGGTAAATGCCCTGCAAACAAATGTGGATAGGGAAATGAATTAAAATAAAATAAATAAAAATTAACCAATAACAATTGGAGAGAGGTCCCATAGCAGAGAATCATGCGTCATATCACCCACCACTGGAGAAGGCCACTTTCAGTTATTTCGGCCCCAGCACCCAGACAGAGGAGAGAGGTCCCACAGCAAGGAATCATGCGTCATATCACCCACCACTGGAGAAGGCCACTCAGTTATTTCGGCCCCAGCACCCAGACAGAGGAGAGAGGTCCCACAGCAAGGAATCATGCATCATATCACCCACCACTGGAGAAGGCCACTTTCAGTTATTTCAGCCCTGCACCCAGACAGAGGAGAGGTTCATTCAACTTTGGGTTGCACCGCAAGATCATGGTAAAGTTAAAAAAATGAGGATTCAATAAAGAAGTGCCCCGGAGTACAAGAATACATGGTTGAGGGGGAGGCAGTTATAAATGTCTATTCTGGGGGGGGGGGGGGGGGCGCGGAGCTAGCGCCTGAGGTAGATGGCGGTGTGAGTGCTTAGCTCCGTCTGCAGCATCACCCATATCGCCTGGATTTACTGCTTATCCACCCTAAGATGGTGAAGATTGGTGTAGCTAGACCTGGGGACAACCAGGGAACATTGAAATCAAGCATTCCAAGTGGAGAGATGGAAAAATTCATCAGAAAAGTGGCCTCCTCCTATGTGGCGCGAGATGGCAAGATAGCGCCGACCTCTCTTCCAGTTCCTGGCCGCAAGCCTACAGATACAGAGGACCACACTCAGGGAGGTGAGACCGACACCGACGCTCTTCCCATATCCCGCTCCTTTCTGAAAGAGACTTTAGCCTCCTCCCTTGCCGCAGCACTAGAGCCCATCAGCTCCGACATCGCGTATATTAAGCAAGATATCAAACAAGTGGGCAGGAGAGTAGAAGCCCTGGAAGAGCCCCAGATCCCTATAATTAGACATCAGCGGGTGGTGGGCAGTCATCTCGCTGCAATACAATCTAATCTAAACTCTTTATATTATGCCCTCGAGGACCAGGAAAATCGTGGCAGGCGTAATAACCTGCGCTTTCGAGGCCTTCCCGAATCCATACCGCCTGGCAACATTTCCTATACTATTGTGCAATGGTGTCTCTCCATATTGGGACCAGACACCGCTCATGAGGTGATTCTTGAACGGGCACACAGAGCTTTAAGACCGAAACCATTACCGTCTGCCCCGCCGAGAGACATTATCTGCAAATTTACTAGTTTCCCAATGAAGGAAGCAATCCTGACTAAGGCTAGAGAATCAGGAACGGTGAAATGGGAAGGCCATGATGTCCTTATTTTCCAGGATCTTGCCCAATCCACACTACTGAAAAGGAGAGCGTTGAAGCCGCTTACTGACTGGCTCCGCTCCCATAACATGCCTTACCGTTGGTCCTATCCATTTGGTCTCTCCTTTCTATACGAGGGGAAAAGGATATCTATTACATCCTTCACTGACATGCCGTCGGTGTACGACCATTTACAGATCAACCCACTGGACATCCAGAACTGGGACCCCGTGCAGTCCTTATCTGACATCCCTGACTTGCCACTTACGGAACCGTGGGAGAGACCACGTACCCCAAAGGCTCAGAATAATAAGAGACATACAGCGGGTTCACAACCCAGATGGCTCTCAATGGATACCTGAGAACTCCCCATGCTTCCAACATGAGGAAACATCGCCCGCAGCAAGACGCAGGAACTTTTCCAGACAGGGGCTATGTGAGACTTCTTCAACCTTCACTTCGGTGATTGAAATGTTTTTCCAAACTCTCACCCGTTATAAGGTTCTGCTCTCTCTCTCTTCTGTTGTGAACGAGAAGTCTGCTGGGGCTGGCCCACCAATAATGCCGCATAATGCTATATCTTAAACTTAGCGATGTTATTTGCTCATATCTGCCCGCATGCCCTCTTGCTCTCCCTCTTGCTTTATACATCCCTCCATCTCTCTTCTAATTCTCCCTGGTCTCATGCTTTGGGAATACTCGCTTATCTGTCTCTCTCCTCTCTTGTGCTTGGCATTGCCTTTTGTCTCACTCTGCTGGGCATATCCCACCCCAGGATTGTTGGATAAGACGAGATGCTATGTTACCAGATCCCCACTCTGTCTCTCTATGCCCTACCTCATTCTCTCCACTCCATATTTGGCCTTGTTCATTCAGTCCTTTCTAATATACACCTCCCTTTCCTCCTTTATCTCTGCTCTCCTCCTCTCCCATCTGGGTACTGATAATAACCCAGGGTGATGCTATGATGTGTTTACTCTTACTCCCCCCATTACCATTACCAATACCACTAGGTTTACCTTTCCTAGCTGTACACTCTACCTCTTACTACTTTACAGTGTATTGACCATTGTATTACATTGTGCTCTACATTTGAGCACTTGTGCTCCAACTGGTGTTCCGGTTTTGCTGGTGCGCCATGCGGGGTTTTTCTTTTATTTATTTTTTTATGTTGATTACCAGTTAGTTGTTTTCATGTGTCTCAGATTGTGTCTCAATGATTCACATGTCACTGTTGTATATATCTACTCTTCTCATGACAGAGTTCCTGTAGGCGGCTTTCCTGGGCCCGGAGAACCGGACCACAAACATAATACCAGATATGGAGGAATTAACGATAACCTCATGCAATGTAAAGGGCTTTAATGCTCCCTCGAATAGATGCCAAATCTTTTCTCACCTAAAAAAGAAGAACTGCACTGTCGCTCTGTTACAGGAAACTCATTTTCGTTTCAATCACTATCCAAACTTATCTTATTCCTCTTATCCAGATTGATATCATTGCGGGTCCGGTTCTTCGGCTTCCAGGGGAGTCAGCATAAGATTCAGGAAGGGAACGATCTTTCAGCTGCTGGCGCAAACTTTAGACCCTGAAGGTCGATATTTGCTTCTTAAAGGTAACATTGCTAATCAGGTATATACATTTATTAACATATACGCACCCAACACCAATCAATATGAATGGTTCACTGCTCTGCTCCCTATTGTTGAAGCTTTAATGGAGGGCATCACCCTTATGGGAGGCGACTTCAATTTAGCTTTTGACCCTCACCTTGATACTACATCCCATAAATCCACACTTTCCCATAAAACCTTGGCCTCCCTTCAGAAAAAAACTCTTCTCTTTAGGTTTCATTGACACCTGGAGAACTCTCAACCCTCTGTCTAAAGACTTTACGTTCTACTCCAATCCCCACTGTTCCTACCATAGGTTAGACTGCATTCTACTCTCCAGAGAACATATCCCCCTCTGCTCAAAATCATATATAGATTCCATTCACCTTTCCGATCATGCCCCTGTTTTCACCACTATCCAAGCTCCCCAGATTCCCCCCAGATCTTATAGGTGGAGATTAAATGAACAATTACTCTCATCTGCAGCCAACATTGCCTATATAAGGAAACAGATTTATGAGTTCTTTCTGTTGAACAATCAACCTGAAATCTCCCCACAGGTGCTCTGGGACTCTCACAAAGCAGTAGTGAGAGGTCATTTTATTAGCCTAGGTTCCCAACACAAGAGGAAGAGAAATGCCCAGATGTCCTCTCTTCTATCAGAGATTCATAAAATTGAAACAATGCACAAAAAATCCCTACAAGACGCTCACCTCCTCAAGCTTGACTCTCTACGTGCGGAACTGAAGAACCTCTTGAATACGCGCTCTGACAAATTCCAAATGTACTCTAAATATAGATACTTTGCTCATGGTGACAAGGTGTCTAGATTTATGATAAGTAGACTGAAGCACAGGAAATCTCAGAGCTTTATATCCAAGAAAGTCAAGCCTGATGGAGGTCATGCTGTTGTCACTTCTGAAATTGCCCACCAATTCCAAGTTTACTACCAATCACTCTACAATCTTGACCAACAAGACCCTTCTAGCTCTCTTTCTTCCAAAAATGATTTACTTTCTTCATCAGGCTACCCTCCCACGTCTTAATCCTAGCCAAATTAAAGCACTTCAAACTCCATTCTCCTCGGAGGATCTATTGGCAGCTATAAATCCCTTACCAAAAGGTAAAGCCCCGGGGCCAGATGACCTTTTGGCGGTATATTACTCCACCTTAAAACATTTGCTATGTCCTCACCTACTACAGGTTTGTAATAGAACCCTACATGGCTTTCCTCTTTCCTCAGACATGACCAAAGCTACTATTACAATCCCAAAGGAAGGTAAAGACCCCTCTTCCTGTTCTAATTACCGCCCTATATCATTATTAAACTTGGACCTTAAACTTCTCGCTAAAATGCTGGCGAACCGACTAGCCCCCCTACTGCCCCAACTCATTTTTAAGGACCAAACTGGCTTTGTTACTGGTAGGGAGGGTAAGGATAACTCCACTAGGATAGTTAATGCCATCTCCTTTGCCACCAAGCACCATCTACCCCTAGTTCTTCTCAGCACCGACCCCGAGAAAGCATTTGATCGGGTCGATTGGAAGTACTTGAAATCTTCTCTTGAGTGCTTTGGTCTCCCTGAATCATTCCTGAACGCACTTTTCTCTATGTATCATAATGCCTCGGCGTCGGTTCTGGTGAATGATACTTACTCTCCTCTTTTCCTTATCAAAAATGGCACAAGACAGGGGTGCGCCCTTTCCCCATTGATTTTTGTTCTGGCCATGGAACCCTTACTCCAAATAATTAGGCAACAGGCTCAAATCAAAGGGTTGGCTCTAGGTGGTCATGAGCATAAGGTAGCAGCCTTTGCTGACAACCTTTTAGTTATGACAACAAACCCAGAAACGTCTCTACCCATTCTCACAAACCTTTTTGAGCAGTTTGGTGCTTTTTTGCAATTTTAAAATAAACATGAGTAAGTCCTTCGTCCTGGACGTTGGTCTTCCCCCTGCAAGCCGTACTGCCCTGGCTAGTAATTCCCCTTTTAATTGGAATGCACCTTCTATTACTTAACTGGGGGTCAAACTTACTCCTGATTTACATAAGTTCTTCCAGTTGAACTACACTCCTTTACTTTAATCTATACGAGACCAATTGTCCTCCCTTAATACTCCGACCCTTTCCTGGTTTTGCCGGAAAAACATGGTAACCTCACTGATAATCCCTAGATTGAATTATCTGCAACAGGTCCTTCCCATTCCTAAAACTTACTTTTCAGCCTTGAACAAAATGGTCAGGTCCTTTGTATGGCAAGGCAAACACCCGCATATAGCCCTTTCCACTTTGTCCAGACCCAGGTCCTATGGTGGGATAGGACTGCCCAATGCACACCTCTACAATAGAGCCATTCATTTGGCTAGAGTCGTAAATTGGTTAAGGGACACCGAACATAAAACTTGGGTTGGTATGGAAATGGCCCAATATCTTTGCCCCTTTAGAAGCCTCTTAGTACTGCCACTAGACAAAGGTCATGTCCCGCTCCCTTGCCCCCCCCCCACTGTAAGGGCCACTTTCTCTGCTTGGGAATGGTTCATCTCATCTCCTTGGGGTTTCCCCTTGCCCTCCCCATTAATACAGGTAAAAGATGTTATTGCACTTGCACCCAAAGAACTAATTCAGACCCTTCCCACCTCCCTCAGAACGCTAAACACTCCTAATCTTTAACTGTTTGATGAAGAGGGAACCCTTTCAGAAAACCTTATCAAAGCCTTTCACCCTGACTTGATTAAATACTACCAAGGCACTCGCTTTCTACAGACATATATTTCCAAACACATACCGTACTCTTCCTTGCTGAGACCTGTAACCTGGTTTGAGAGTCTTGTTTTGAACCACAGGCCACCAACAAAGCAGATCTCACAGCTATATAAACGCCTATGCATCCCCGTCTTAATGCCTACCCCAGCTTTTGTCCGTCTATGGGAGAAGGATCTACAGCACACGATTTCCAGAAATTCAAACTGTACCTGACTCCCCATACCTCCTCCAGGTGTGTAAGGATTCAGGAGAACGGATACAAATTGCTCTCTAGGTGGTATAAAACCCCTGATATCACTAGTAGATTCTCTCCTCAAAATTCGGATATCTGCTGGCGATGTAGAGTGGACAAAGGCTCCTTCTATCATATATGGTGGACCTGCTCGATTGTACAGACATGGTGGAACTCTATTTTTGAGAAATGTAACGCCATCTGTGGTACGAAGCTTGACCTTGACCCTATTTTAGCCCTACTCAACCTAGACACGTCAGATTCCCCTTCCCCCCCACTCATATTTGGTCAGACAATTGTTATGTGCAGCTCGCCTTTTACTGCCGAGACACTGGTTGACCCCTGACACCCCATCCCTAGACCACTGGTTTAACAAGATCGACTCCCTCTATAGATTTGAAGAATTGGCCGCCTGGGAGACTTACTCTCATAGCAAATTTGAGACTAGGTGGAAAGCTTGGAAAGCATTCAGATATAAGGAACCATGAGAAGCAATAGTTTAAGATTCATTTGCTCTTATTGCCTTTGTAACACTGATGAGAAACAATGTTTGTTTGTAATATCCCGCATGTATTGTTGATCATTTTTCTTTTTGATCTTCTCTCAAGTGACAATGATTACTGTTTCACTGATATACGCGAACCTATTGCATCTGCACTTTGCCATACCGGCTTATTTTTCGCTTCTGTAACTGGAAAATTGTCAATAAAAGTTAAAAAATAAATAAATAAATAAATGTCTATTCTGCACAAGGGAGGCACAGGTCCTGTGGGATCCATGCCTGGTCCATTTTTATAAACGTCAGCTTGTCCACGTTGGCTGTGGAGAGGCGGCTGCGTTTGTCAGTAATGACGCCCCCTGCCGTGCTGAATACACGTTCAGACAAAACGCTGGCCGCCGGGCAGGCCAGCACCTCCAAGGCATAAAATGCTAACTCTGGCCACGTGGACAATTTGGAGACCCAGAAGTTGAATGGGGCCGAACCATCAGTCAGTACGTGGAGGGGTGTGCAGACGTACTGTTTAACCATGTTAGTGAAATGCTGCCTCCTGCTAACACGTTCCGTATCAGGTGGTGGTGCAGTTAGCTGTGGCGTGGAGACGAAACTTTTCAACATTTCTGCCATGCTAACCCTGCCCTCAGAGGAGCTGGCCGTGACACTGCTGCGTTGGCGACCTCTTGCTCCTCTTCTGACTTCGCCTTGGGCTTCCACCTGTTCCCCTGTGACATTTGGGAATGCTCACAGGAGCGCGTCTACCAGCGTGCACTTGTACTCGAACATCTTCCTATCACGTTCCAGTGCAGGAAGTAAGGTGGGCACATTGTCTTTGTACCGGGGATCCAGCAGGGTGGCAACCCAGTAGTCCGCACACGTTAAAATGTGGGCAACTCTGCTGTCGTTGCGCAGGCACTGCAGCATGTAGTCACTCATGTGTGCCAGGCTCCCCAGAGGTAAGGACAAGCTGTACTCTGTGGGAGGCGTATCGTCATCGCCCTCCGTATCCCCTCAGCCACGCACCAGTGATGGGCCTGAGCTGTGTCGGGTGCCACCCCGCTGTGAACCTGCTTCATCCTCATCCTCCTTCACCTCCTCCTCATCCTCCTCGTCCTCCAGTAGTGGGCCCTGGCTGGCCACATTTGTACCTGGCCTCTGCTGTTGCAAAAAACCTCCCTCTGGGCCACTTGTAACAGACTGGCCTGAAAGTGCTAAAAATGACCCCTCATCCTCCTCCTCCTCCTCCTTCTCCTCCTGAGCCACCTCCTCTTCCATCATCGCCCTAAGCATTTTCTCAAGGAGACATAGAAGTGGTATTGTAACGCTGATAACGGTGTCATCACCACTGGCCATGGACACAGGTCTCGCATGGGGGGCCCAATCATTTGTGGTGAGGTGGTGCTGTTCCGCGGTGCGACTGACGCGTGCGTGCTGCAGCTGAAACTCCACTATGGCCTGCTGCTGCTCGCACAGTCTCTCCAGCATGTGCAAGGTGGAGTTCCACCGGGTGGGCACGTCGCATATGAGGCGATGAGCGGGAAGGCCGAAGTTACGCTGTAGCACAGACGAGCAGCGGCAGGATGTGAACGCCGGAAGCGCGCACAGACGGCCCGCACTTTATGCAGCAGCTCTGACATGTCGGGGTAGTTGTGAATGAACTTCTGCACCACCAAATTCAGCACATGCGCCAGGCAAGGGATGTTCGTCAAACCGGCTAGTCCCAGAGCTGCGACGAGATTTCGCCCATTATCGCACACCACCAGGCCGGGCTTGAGGCCCACCGGCAGCAACCACTGGTCGGTCTGTTGTTCAATAGGAGGAATTGAGAGAGGAGGAGGAAGCTGAGTAGGACAGAGGAGGAGGAAGCCGAGTAGGAGGAGGAGGCTACAGGAGGCAAAGAATGATGCCCTGCGATCCTTGGCGGCGGAAGGACGTGCGCCAAGGAACTCTCCGCCTGCGGCCCAGCCGCCACTACATTTACCCAGTGTGCAGTTTGGGAGATATAGCGTCCCTGGCCGTGCTTACTGGTCCACGTATCTGTGGTTAGGTGGACCTTGCTACAGATGGCGTTGCGCAGTGCACACTTGATTTTATCGGATACTTGGTTGTGCACGGAAGAACATTCTGTGGGACAGCCATGGACATCAGCTGTTTGAAGCTGTCTGTGTCCACCAGCCTGAATGACAGCATTTCAAAGGCCAGTAGTTTAGAAATGCTGGCATTCAGGCCCAGGGCTCGAGGGTGGCTAGGTGGGAATTTACGCTTTCTCTCCAAGGTTTGTGAGATGGAGAGCTGAACGCTGCCGTGTGACATGATGGAGATGCTTGGTGACGCAGGTGGTGGTGTGTGTCGGTAGCACATCCTCTGTTTGGTGGGCAGCAGGTGCCAACATTCCTCCCGAGGCGGAGGAAGAGGACAAGGCAGCATCAGAAAAGAGAGCAGGAGGAGCCAGAGTGAGTTCCTTGCTTTTAAGGTGTTTACTTCACTGCAGTTCATGCTTTGCATGTAGATGCCTGGTCATGCAGGTTGTGCTAAGGTTCAGAACGTTAATGCCTCGCTTCAGGCTCTGTGAAAGTCAGTGGCACGACCTTTATTCCATATGGGGTCTAGGACCTCATCGTCCCCTGTATCGTCTTCCACACAGTCTTCCTCCCGGACCTCCTGTTCGGTCTGGACACTGCAGAAAGACGCAGCAGTTGGCACTTGTGTTTCGTCATCATCAGAGATGTGCGGACTCCGATGAGATGGTATTCCCATGTCCTCATCATCAGGAAACATCAGTGGTTGTGCATCAGTGCATTCTATGTCTTCCACCACTGAGGAAGGGCTAGGTGGATTCCCTTGGGAAACCCTGCCAGCAGAGTCTTTAAACAGCATAACTGCAGAGACTGCTGCATAACTTGAGGCTCAGACAGTTTCCCTGATATGCATGGGGGTGATGTGACAGAATGATGGGCTTGGTTTTCAGGTGCCACCTGTGCGCTTTCTGCAGAAGACTGGGTGGGAGATAATGTTGTGAACATGCTGGATCCACTGTCGGCCACCCAATTGACTAGCGCCTGTACCTGCTCAGGCCTTACCATCCTTAGAACGGCATTGGGCCCCACCAAATATCTCTGTAAATTCTGGCAGGTACTGGAACCTGAGGTAGTTGGTTCACTAGGACGTGTGGCTGTGGAAGAATGGCCACGTCCTCTCCCAGCACCAGAGGGTCCACTAACACCACCACGACCGCGTCCCTTATCTACTACTGTAGATGTTTTCCTCATTGTTACCGTTCACCAAGCACCACAATAAGAAAAAAAATATTTGGCCCAATGTATTGATTTCAAATTCAGGCCTTTTTTTTTTAGAGGCACCTAACACTATCTGCCTATTTATTTATGTAGCGTATTACACTAATCCAGGCACAGTAGTAACCACTGATTTAGGGGAATATCTCTTTTAGGGCTAGTATTTAGGCCCTGGATGAAAGGTATCCTTTTATGGACAGAATTAAACTAGGCCTTCAACAGCTGGAACACCAGATTCAGGGTATTGCTATTTTGGCAATTGAATTTCACCCCAGAACAAAATATATCCTTTGCAGGACACTATGAAACTTGGCCAGCCACAGCTGAAACCACTGATTTATGGTATTGCTATTTTGGCAATTTAATTTCACCCCAGAACAAAATATATGTTTTGGCGGACACTATTATAGTTTGCCAGCCAGTGCTGGGACACCAGATTTAGGGGACTGCTATTTTGGCAATTGAATTTCACCCCAGAACAAAATATATGTTTTGGCGGACACTATTATAGTTTGCTAGCCAGTGCTGGGACACCAGATTTAGGGGATTGCTATTTTGACAATTGAATTTCACCACAGAAAATAATCTATCCTTTGCCAGACAGCAGACAGTATTACACTTGGCTAGCCAAAGCTGGAACACCAGATTTAGGGGATTGGTATTTTGGCAATTGTATTTAACCCCTTAATAAAATATAGAAATTGCTATCCTGAGTTTCTAGGGGTGACAATTAGCACAGCCAAGCCCCTGATGTAGGATATAGCAAAAAAAAAAAACTAGTATTGATGGATTGATGGACTTGGTGGCAGCTTGTTCTGGTGCACCACAAGTCACAAAATGGCCGCTGATCACCCCAGAAAATAAGTGACAGAAAAACGCTCTGTGCAGCCTAAAAACCAGTAAGCATGTAACTAGCAGAAGTTCAATCATTCATAGCTGTAGATCGATCACTTCATTAGGTGCTTTTGCAGACTTTTCCCTGCCTAATCTCGCCCTCACAGAAGCTGCGTCCTCTCCCTACACTAATCAGAGCAGTGTGATGTGCGGCGCTACGTGACTCCAGCTTAAATAGAGGCTGGGTCACATGCGGCACTTGGCCAAATCACAGCCATGCCATTAGTAGGCATAGCTGTGATGGGCTCTTAGGGCAAGAAGTAAAACAATAGCTGATTGGCTGCTATGCAGCCCTTCAGAAAGCGAGAAGAAATCGCCGAACACCCCAAAATTCGGTACGAACCCGAACTATGTTCGAACTGTTCGCTCAACACTAATCAAGATGAATCAGGCGTGGATCAGCCAGGATATTCACACACCAATTCCTGATGTATCAGACTAGATCATCGATGATCTAGTCTGATGCATCATGAAAAAGACAGACATTTAAAAAAAAAAAAAAAAAAAAAAAGAGACCAGTTTCTTCTGGCTAGTACCTGCCTCAGCTAATATTCTGATGCTGTTACCCGTCTGATGCCACACATCTGATGTCAAGTGCTCCTTTTTTCACCCACCATCTTCAGTGGGTACTAGTATTGCCACCCACCTCCACAGTATGTCACCTTGCCACTCTGTGGCCTCCTGATGCTGCCGCCACCTCTAGAACCTGTCATTGTGCCCTCTGTGGCCTACTCTTGCTGACTATAACTCCAGACTCTGTCATTGTGCCACTCTGTGGCCTAATCATGCTGCTGCCAACTCCAGACTCGGTCACTGTGCCACTCTCTGGCCTACGCATGTTGCTGCCACCTTCACACTGTCACTGTGCCAATCTGTGGCCTACTCATGCTGCTGCCACTTCCAGACTATGTCATTGTGCAGCTCTGTGTTCCAGCTGTTGCAGGCCTAGTTTAAATCTGTCCGTAACAGGGTATATTTTGATCTGGGGTGAAATTCAATAGCCAAAATAGCAATACCATAAATCAGTGGTTTCAGCTGTGGCTGGCCAAGTTTCATAGTGTCATGCAAATTATATATTTTGTTCTGGGGTGAAATTCAATTGCCAAAATAGCAATACCCTGAATCTGGTGTTCCAGCTGTTGCAGGCCTAGTTTAAATCTGTCCGTAACAGGGTATATTTTGTTCTGGGGTGAAATTCAACTGCCAAAATAGCAATCCACTAAATCTGGTGTCCCAGCACTGGCTGGCAAACTATAATAGTGTCCGCCAAAACATATATTTTGTTCTGGGGTGAAATTCAATTGCCAAAATAGCAATACCATAAATCAGTGGATTCAGCTGTGGGTGGCCAAGTTTCATAGTGTCCTGCAAAGGAAATATTTTGTTCTGGGGTGAAATTCAATTGCCAAAAATAGCAATACCCTGAATCTGGTGTTCCAGCTGTTGCAGGCCTAGTTTAAATCTGTCAGAAACAGGGTATATTTTGTTCTGGGGTGGAATTCAATTGCCAAAAATAGCAATACCCTGAATCTGGTGTTTCAGCTGTTGCAGGCCTAGTTTAAATCTGTCCATAAAATGATACCTTTCATCCAGGGTCTAAATACTAGCCCTAAAAAAGAGATATTCCCCTAAATCAGTGGTTACTGCTGTGCCTGGATTAGTGTAATATGCTACATAAATAAAGAGTCAGATAGTGTTAGATGCCTGTAAAAAAAAAAGGCCTGAATTTGAAATCAATACATTGGGCCAAATATTTTTTTTCTTATTGTGGTGCTTGGTGAACGGTACCAATGAGGAAAACATCTACAGTAGTAGATAAGGGACGCGGTCGTGGTGGTGTTAGTGTACCCCCTGGTGCTGGGAGAGGACGTGGCCATTCTGCCACAGCCACAAGTCCTAGTGAACCAACTAACTCAGGTTCCAGTACCCACCAGAATTTACAGCGATATTTGGTGGGGCCCAATGCCGTTCTAAGGATGGTAAGGCCTGAGCAGGTACAGGCGCTAGTCAATTGGGTGGTCGACAGTGGATCCAGCATGTTCACAACATTATATCCCACCCAGTCTTCTGCAGAAAGCGCACAGGTGGCACCTGAAAACCAAGCCCATCAGTCTGTCACATCACCCTCATGCATATCAGGGAAACTGTCTGAGCCTCAAGTTATGCAGCAGTCTCTTATGCTGTTTGAGGACTCTGCTGGCAGGGTTTCCCAAGGGAATCCACCTAGCCCTTCCCCAGTGGTGGAAGACATAGAATGCACTGATGCACAACCACTGATGTTTCCTGATGATGAGGACATGGGAATACCATCTCATCGCAGTCCTCACGTCTCTGATGATGACGAAACACAAGTGCCAACTGCTGCGTCTTTCTGCAGTGTGCAGACCAAACAGGAGGTCAGGGACGAAGACTGTGTGGAAGACAATACAGGAGACAATGAGGTCCTAGACCCCACATGGAATGAAGGTCGTGCCACTGACTTTCATAGTTCAGAGGAAGAGGCAGGGACCAGTAAGCACGGCCAGGGACGCTATATCTCCCTAACTGCACACTGGGTAAATGTAGTGGCGGCTGGGCCCCAGGTGGAGAGTTCCTTGGCGCTCGTCCTTCAGCCGCCAAGGATCGCAGGGCATCGTTCTTTGCCTTCTGTAGCCTCCTCCTCCTACTCGGCTTCCTCCTCCTCTGCATTCACCAACTCACCCAGTCAGCCACACACCTTCACCACCAACTTCAGCACAGCCCAGGGTAAACGTCAGCAGGCCATTCTGAAACTCATATGTTTGGGGGACAGGCCCCACACCGCGCAGGAGTTATGGCGGGGTATTGAACAACAGACCTACGAGTGGTTTCTGCCGGTGGGCCTCAAGCCCGGCCTGGTGGTGTGCGATAATGGGCGAAATCTCGTTGCAGCTCTGGGACTAGCCGGTTTGACGCACATCCCTTGCCTGGCGCATGTGCTGAATTTGGTGGTGCAGAAGTTCATTCACAACTACCCCGACATGTCAGAGCTGCTGCATAAAATGCGGGCCGTCTGTGCGCGCTTCCGGAGTTCACATCCTGCCGCTGCTCGCCTTTCTGCGCTACAGCGGAACTGCGGCCTTCCCGCTCACCGCCTCATATGCGACGTGCCCACCAGGTGGAACTCCACCTTGCATATGCTGGAGAGACTGTGCGAGCAGCAGCAGGCCATAGTGGAGTTTCACCTGCAGCATGCACACGTCAGTCGCACTGCGGAACAGCACCACTTCACCACCAATGATTGGGCCTCCATGCGAGACCTGTGTGCCCTGTTTCGAGTACTCCACCAACATGGCCAGTGGCGATGACACCGTTATCAGCGTTACAATACCACTTCTATGTCTCCTTGAGAAAACGCTTAGGGCGATGATGGAAGAGGAGGTGGCCCAGGAGGAGGAGGAGGAGGAGGATGAGGATGAGGGGTCATTTTTAGCACTTTCAGGCCAGTCTGTTAGAAGTGGCTCAGAGGGAGGTTTTTTGCAACAGCAGAGGCCAGGTACAAATGTGGCCAGCCATGGCCCACTACTGGAGGACGAGGAGGATGAGGAGGAGGTGGAGGAGGATGAGGATGAAGCAGGTTCACAGCGGGGTGGCACCCAACACAGCTCAGGCCCATGACTGGTGCGTGGCTGGGGGGATACGGAGGACGATGACGATAAGCCTCCCACAGAGGACAGCTTGTCCTTACCTCTGGGGAGCCTGGCACACATGAGCGACTACATGCTGCAGTGCCTGCGCAACGACAGCAGAGTTGCCCACATTTTAACGTGTGCGGACTACTGGGTTGCCACCCTGCTGGATCCCCGGTACAAAGACAATGTGCCCACCTTACTTCCTGCACTGGAGCGTGATAGGAAGATGCGCGAGTACAAGCGCACCCTGGTAGACGCGCTCCTGAGAGCATTCCCAAATGTCAAAGGGGAACAGGTGGAAGCCCAAGGCGAAGGCAGAAGAGGAGCAAGAGGTCTCCAACGCAGCAGTGTCACGGCCAGCTCCTCTGAGGGCAGGGTTAGCATGGCAGAAGTGTGGAAAAGTTTTGTCTCCACGCCACAGCTAACTGCACCACCACCTGATACGGAACGTGTTAGCAGGAGGCAGCATTTCACTAACATGGTTGAACAGTACGTCTGCACATCCCTCCACGTACTGACTGATGGTTCGGCCCCATTCAACTTCTGGGTCTCCAAATTGTCCACGTGGCCAGAGTTAGCATTTTATGCCTTGGAGGTGCTGGCCTGCCCGGCGGCCAGCGTTTTGTCTGAACGTGTATTCAGCACGGCAGGGGGCGTCATTACTGGCAAACGCAGCGGCCTGTCCACAGCCAACGTGGACAAGCTGACATTCATAAAAATGAACCAGGCATGGATCCCACAGAACCTGTGCCTCCCTTGTGCAGAATAGACATTTATAACTGCCTCCCCCTCAACCATGTATTCTTGTACTCCGGGGCACTTCTTTATTAACTCCTTAATTTTTTAACTTCACCATGATCTTGCGGTGCAACCCAAAGTTGAATGAACCTCTCCTCTGTCTGGTTGCTAGGCCGAAATAACTGAAAGTGGCCTTCTCCAGTGGTGGGTAATACGACGCATGATTCCTTGCTGTGGGACCTCTCTCCTCTGTCTGGGTGCTGGGGCCGAAATAACTGAAAGTGGCCTTCTCCAGTGGTGGGTGATATGACGCATGATTCTCTGCTATGGGACCTCTCTCCAACTGATATTGGTTAATTTTTATTTATTTAATTTTAATTAATTTCCCTATCCACATTTGTTTGCAGGGCATTTACCTACATTTTGCTGCCTTTTGCAGCCCTCTAGCCCTTTCCTGGACTATTTTACAGCCTTTTTAGTGCCCAAAAGTTCGGGTCCCCATTGACTTCAATGGGGTTCGTGTTCGGGATAAAGTTCTGGTCGAGTTCGGATCCCGAACATTTTCGGGAAGTTCGGCCGAACTTCTCGAACCCGAACATCCAGTTGTTCGCTCATCTCTATTCGGGACTATTGTTCGGCGATTTCTTCCCACTTTCTGAAGGGTTGCACAGAAGCCAATCAGCTAGCATTTTACTTCTTGCCCTAAGAAGCCATCACAGCCATGCCTACTAATGGCATGGCTGTGATTGGCCAAGTGTAACATTTGACCCAGCTTTTATTTAAGCTGGAGTTACGTAGCGCCGCACATCACTCTGCTCCGATTAGTGTAGGGATAGGATGCAGCTGCTGTGAGGGTGAGATTAGGCAAGGAAAACTAAGCAATAACACCTAATGAAGTGATCGATCAATAGCTGTGAATCATTCAACTTCTGCTAGTGATTTGCTCACTGGTTTTTAGGCTGCACAGAGCGTTTTTCTGTCACTTTTTTCTTGGGTTATCGGCGGCCATTTTGTGTCTTGTGGTGCACCAGAACAAGCTGCCACCAAGTCCATCAATACTAGTTTTTTTTTTTTTTTTTTGCTGTATCCAAAATCAGGGGCTTGGCTGTGCTTATTGTCACCCCTAGAAACTCAGGATAGAAATTTCTATATTTTATTGAGGGGTTAAATTCAATTGCCAAAATAGCAATCCCCTAAATTTGCCAGCTGTGGCTGGCAAAATATTATAGTGTCCGCCAAAACATATATTTTGTTCTGGGGTGAAATTCAATTGCCAAAATAGCAATACCCTGAATCTGGTGTCCCAGCTGTTGCAGGCCAGGATTCATAGTGCCCGCAAAAACATATATTTTGTTCTGGGGTGACATTCAATTGCCAAAATAGCAATACCCTGAATCTGGTGTCCCAGCTGTTGCAGGCCAGGATTCATAGTGTCCGCAAAAACATATATTTTGTTCTGGGGTGACATTCAATTGCCAAAATAGCAATACCCTGAATCTGGTGTCCCAGCTGTTGCAGGCCAGGATTCATAGTGTCCGCAAAAACATATATTTTGTTCTGGGGTGACATTCAATTGCCAAAATAGCAATACCCTGAAACTGGTGTCCCAGCTGTTGCAGGCCAGGATTCATAGTGTCCGCAAAAACATATATTTTGTTCTGGGGTGACATTCAATTGCCAAAATAGCAATACCCTGAATCTGGTGTCCCAGCTGTTGCAGGCCACGTTTCATAGTGACCGTCAAAACATATATTTTGTTCTGGGATGAAATTCAATTGCCAAAATAGCAATACCCTGAATCTGATCTCCCAGCTGTTGCAGGCCAGGATTCATAGTGTCCGTCAAAACATATATTTTGTTCTGGGGTGACATTCAATTGCCTAAATAGCAATACCCTGAATCTGGTGTCCCAGCTGTTGCTAGCCAGGATTCATAGTGTCCGCAAAAACATATATTTTGTTGTGGGGTGACATTCAATTGCCAAAATAGCAATACCCTGAATCTGGTGTCCCAGCTGTTGCAGGCCAGATTTCATAGTGTCCGTCAAAACATATATTTTGTTCTGGGGTGAAATTCAATTGCCAAAATAGCAATACCCTGAATCTGGTGTCCCAGCTGTTGCAGGCCAGGATTCATAGTGTCCGCAAAAACATATATTTTGTTCTGGGGTGACATTCAATTACCAAAATAGCAATACCCTGAATCTAGTGTCCCAGCTGTTGCAGGCAAGGATTCATAGTGTCCTTCAAAACATATATTTTGTTCTGGGGTGACATTCAATTGCCAAAATAGCAATACCCTGAATCTGGTGTCCCAGCTGTTGCAGGCCACGTTTCATAGTGTCCATCAAAACATATATTTTGTTCTGGGGTGACATTCAATTGCCAAAATAGCAATACCCTGAATCTGGTGTCCCAGCTGTTGCAGGCCAGGATTCATAGTGTCCACAAAAACATATATTTTGTTCTTGGGTGAAATTAATTTGCCAAAATAGCAATACCCTGAATCTGGTGTCCCAGCTGTTGCAGGCCAAGTGTAAATCTGTCCATAAAAGGATACCAGGGCCTAAATACTAGCCCTAAAAGAGATATTCCCCTAAATCAGTGGTTACTGCTGGGCCTGGATTAGTGTAATACGCTACATAAACAAATAGGCAGATAGTGTTAGGTGCCTGTAAAAAAAAAACTGAATTTGAAATCAATACATTGGGCCCAATATTTTTTTCCTTTTTGTGGTGCTTGGTGAACGGTAACAATGAGGAAAACATCTAGTAAGGGACGCGGACGTGGTCGTGGTGGTGTTAGTGTACCCTCTGGTGCTGGGAAAAGACGTGGCCATTCTGCCACACATCCTAGTGAACCAACTACCTCAGGTTCCAGTACCCGCCAGAATTTACAGCGATATTTGGTGGGGCCCAATGCCGTTCTAAGGATGGTAAGGCCTGAGCAGTTACAGGCGCTAGTCAATTGGGTGGCCGACAGTGGATCCAGCATGTTCACAACATTATCTCCCACCCAGTCTTCTGCTGAAAGCGCACAGGTGGCACCTGAAAACCAAGCCCATCAGTCTGTCACATCACCCCCATGCATATCAGGGAAACTGTCAGAGCCTCAAGTTATGCAGCAGTGTCTTATGCTGTTTGTAGACTCTGCTGGCATGGTTTCCCAAGGAAATCCACCTAGCCCTTCCCCAGTAGTGGAAGACATAGAATGCACTGATGCACAACCACTGATGTTTCCTGATGATGAGGACATGGGAATACCACCTCATCGGAGTCCGCACATCTCTGATGATGACGAAACACAGGTGCCAACTGCTGCGTCTTTCTGCAGTGAGCAGACCAAACAGGAGGTCAGGGAGGAAGACTGTGTGGAAGACGTTGCAGGGGACGATGAGGTCCTAGACCCCACATGGAATGAAGGTCGTGCCATTGACCTTTATAGTTCAGAGGAAGAGGCAGTGGTGAGACCGAGCCAACAGCGTAGCAAAAGAGGGAGCAGGGGGCAAAAGCAGACCAGCCGCCGCCAAGAGAGTTCGCCTGCTACTGGCCACCGCCACCAGGGACCAGCATGGCACTTCTTTAAACAATGTGCTGATGACAAGACCCGAGTGGTTTGCACGCTGTGCCTTTAGAGCCTGAAGCGAGGCATTAACGTTCTGAACCTTAGCACAACCTGCATAACCAGGCATCTACATGCAAAGCATGAACTGCAGTGGAGTCAACACCTTAAAAGCAAGGAACTCACTCTGGCTCCCCCTGCTCCCTCTTCTACTGCTGCCTCGGCCTCTTATTCCGCCTTGGGAGGAATGTTGGCACCTGCCGCCCACCAAACAGAGGATGTGCCACCGACAACACCACCTGCGTCACCAAGCATCTCCACCATGTCACACGGCAGCGTTCAGCTCTCCATCTCACAAACCTTGGAGAGAAAGCGTAAATTCCCACCGAGCCACCCTCGAGCCCTGGGCCTGAATGCCAGCATTTCTAAACTACTGGCCTTTGAAATGCTGTCATTCAGGCTTCAAACAGCTGATGTCCATGGCTGTCCCACAGTATGTTGTTCCCAGCCGCCACTACTTCTCCAAGACAGCCGTGCCTTCCCTGCACAACCAAGTATCCGATAAAATCAAGTGTGCACTGCGGAACGCCATCTGTGGCAAGGTCCACCTAACCACAGATACGTGGACCAGTAAGCACGGCCAGGGACGCTATATCTCCCTAACTGCACACTGGGTAAATGTAGTGGCGGCTGGGCCCCAGGCGGAGAGTTCCTTGGCGCACGTCCTTCCGCCGCCAAGGATCACAGGGCATCATTCTTTGCCTCCTGTAGCCTCCTCCTCCTACTCGGCTTCCTCCTCCTCTGCTTCCACAAGCTCATCCAGTCAGCCACACACCTTCACCACCAACTTCAGCACAGCCCGGGGTAAACGTCAGCAGGTCATTCTGAAACTCATATGTTTGGGGGACAGGCCCCACACCGCGCAGAAGTTGTGGCGGGGTATTGAACAACAGACCGACGAGTGGTTTCTGCCGGTGGGCCTCAAGCCCGGCCTGGTGGTGTGCGATAATGGGCGAAATCTCGTCGCAGCTCTGGGACTAGCCGGTTTGACGCACATCCCTTGCCTGGCGCATGTGCTGAATTTGGTGGTGCAGAAGTTCATTCACAACTACCCCGACATGTCAGAGCTGCTGCATAAAGTGAGGGCCGTCTGTGCGCGCTTCCAGGGTTCACATCCTGCCGCTGCTCGCCTGTCTGCGCTACAGCGGAACTTCGGCCTTCCCGCTCACCGCCTCATATGCGACGTGCCCACCAGGTGGAACTCCACCTTGCACATGCTGGAGAGACTGTATGAGCAGCAGCAGGCCATAGTGGAGTTTCAGCTGCAGCACGCACGCGTCAGTCGCACTGTGGAACAGCACCACTTCACCACCAATGATTGGGCCTCCATGCGAGACCTGTGTGCCCTGTTGCGCTGTTTTGAATACTCCACCAACATGGCCAGTGGTGATGACACCATTATCAGCGTTACAATACCACTTCTATGTCTCCTTCAGAAAACGCTTAGGGCGATGATGGAAGAGGAGGTGGCCCAGGAGGAGGAGGGGTCATTTTTAGCACTTTCAGGCCAGTCTGTTAGAAGTGGCTCAGAGGGAGGTTTTTTGTAACAGCAGAGGCCAGGTACAAATGTGGCCAGCCAGGGCCCACTACTGGAGGATGAGGAGGATGAGGAGGAGGTGGAGGAGGATGAGCATGAAGCAGGTTCACAGCGGGGTGGCACCCGACACAGCTCAGGCCCATCACTGGTGCGTGGCTGAGGGGATACGGAGGACGATGACGATACGCCTACCACAGAGGACAGCTTGTCCATACCTCTGGGGAGCCTGGCACACATGAGCGACTACATGCTGCAGTGCCTGCGCAACGACAGCAGAGTTGCCCACATTTTAACCTGTGTGGACTACTGGGTTGCCACCCTGCTGGATCCCCGGTACAAAGACAAAGTGCCCACCTTACTTCCTGCACTGGAGCGTGATAGGAAGATGCGCGAGTACAAGCGCACGCTGGTAGAGGCGCTCCTGAGAGCATTCCCAAATGTCACAGGGGAACAGGTGGAAGCCCAAGGCGAAGGCAGAGGAGGAGCAAGAGGTCGCCATCGCAGCTGTGTCACGGCCAGCTCCTCTGAGGGCTGGGTTAGCATGGCAGAAATGTGGAAAAGTTTTGTCTCCACGCCACAGCTAACTGCACCACCACCTGATGCGGAACGTGTTAGCAGGCGGCAGCATTTAACTAACATGGTTGAACAGTACGTCTGCACACCCCTCCACGTACTGACTAATGGTTCAGCCTCATTCAACTTCTGGGTCTCCAAATTGGCCACGTGGCCAGAGTTAGCATTTTATGCCTTGGAGGTGCTGGCCTGCCCGGCGGCTAGCGTTTTGTCTGAACGTGTATTCAGCACGGCAGGGGGCGTCATTACTGACAAACGCAGCCACCTGTCCACAGCCAACGTGGACAAGCTGACGTTCATAAAAATGAACTAGGCATGGATCCCACAGGACCTGTCCCTCCCTTGTGCAGAATAGACATTTATGACTGCCTCCCCCTCAACCATGTATTCTTGTACTCCGGGGCACTTCTTTATTGAATCCTCATTTTTTTAACTTTACCATGATCTTGCGGTGCAACCCAAAGTTGAATGAACCTCTCCTCTGTCTGGGTGGTGGGGCCGAAATAACTGAAAGTGGCCTTCTCTGGTCGTGGTTGATATGACGCATGATTCCTTGCTGTGGGACCTCTCTCCTCTGTCTGGGTGCTGGGCCGAAACAACTGAGAGTGGCCTTCTCCAGTGGTGGTTGATATGACGCATGATTCCTTCCTGTGGGACATCTCTCCTCTGTCTGGGTGCTGGGGCCGAAATAACTGAGTGGCCTTCTCCAGTGGTGGTTGATATGACGCATGATTCCTTGCTGTGGGACCTCTCTCCTCTGTCTGGGTGCTGGGCCGAAATAACTGAGAGTAGACTTCTCCGGTGGTGGTTGATATGACGCATGATTCCTTGCTGTGGGACCTCTCTCCTTGGTCTGGGTGCTGGCCTAAATAACTGAAAGTGGCCTTCTCCAGTGGTGGGTGATATGACGCCTTATTCCTTGCTGTGGAACCTGTATCCTCAGTCTGGGTGCTGGGCTGAAATAACTGAAAGTGGCCTTCACCAGTGGTGGGTGATATGACGCATGATTCCTTGCTGTGGCACCTCTCTCCTCTGTCTGGGTGCTGGACCGAAAAAACTGAGAGTGGCCTTCTCCAGTGGAGGGTATATGACGACTTATTCCTTGCTGTCGGACCTCCCTCCTCTGTCTGGGTGCTGGGCCGAAATAACTGAAAGTGGCCTTCTCGGTGGTGGTTGATATGACGCATGATTCCTTCCTGTGGGACATCTTCCTCTGTCTGGGTGCTGGGGCCGAAATAACTGAGTGGCCTTCTCCAGTGGTGGGTGATATGACGCATGATTCCTTGATGTGGGACCCATGTGCCATATATCTCAATGTGAAAAAATACAGTACATAAAATAAATAATCTATTTATTTATTATTTTTTTTTTAAATCTATACTTTTCAGTGTAGTACAGATTTAACAGAAATATTGGAAAGGAAGAACGCTAAAAAGAAAACAATTAATCTTTATTATAGCTACGGTTTAAAAATAATGGGGTAATACCCTGTATATCTGATATGTTGAACCAGAGTAATGATATATTATCTGGATTAATGAACCAATCTAGTCCAGAACCTCTGATTGGTCAACATACCAGAAAAAGAAGGAAATTGGGCAGAAAACAGTCAGAAGGGGTCTGACTAATTACAGAAAGCATGACCCAGGTGCGCTTTCCTGGTCATGCACCAGAAATGGTGCTTAATGCCTGCTGGGGTGCACAGTGTCAACGGTATTGTACAGGTACACCTCAGCATAGGAAGGTAGTTAAACTGGCTCAATGCGTTTCTATATAGCAGGTAGCATGCTATATTTACCAGGAGCCGTAACACAAAAATCAAAATAACGCAGGCACCGCATTGGGGATAGTGAAACCCTATGCAACTGCGGTGCATATGATCTGCCACACTCCTGAAGAATGGGGAGATTAAAAAGGTATTTCTAGCAGGTACCCTGCCTAATGCCAAACCTAGTATGGGAAAGGCACTTGTGTTAATTGTTCAGGTCCTGCCTAAGCCGACCACCTCATAACTCAGAGGGGCAGCATGCTGGTGTGCAATCTCATTCGGCACTGTGATAGCCGCAGTTATGAGATGGTCGATTTAGGCAGGACCTGAACAATTAACACAAGTGCCTTTTCCCATACTAGGGTTTTGGCATTAGGCAGGGTACCTGCTAGGAAATACCTTTTTTTAATCTCCCCATTCTTCAGGGAGTGTGGCAGATCGTATGCACCGCAAGTTGCATAGGGTTTCACTATCCCCTAATGCGGTGCCTGCGTTTATTTTGGATTTTTTGGTGTTACGGCTCCTGATGAAATATAGCATGCTACCCGCTATATAGAAACGCGTTGAGCCAGTTTAACTACCTTCCTATGCTGAGGTGTATCTGTACAATACCGTTGACACTGTGCACCCCAGCAGGCATTAAGAACCATTTCTGGTGCATGACCAGGAAAGCGCACCTGGGTCATGCTTTCTGTAATTAGTCAGACCCCATCTGACTGTTTTCTGCCCAATTTCCTTCTTTTTCTGGTATGTTGACCAATCAGAGGTTCTGGTCTAGATTGGTTCATTAATCCAGATAATATATCATTACTCTGGATCAACATATCAGATATACAGGGTATTACCCCATTATTTTTAAACCGTAGCTATAATAAAGATTAATTGTTTTCATTTTAGCGTTCTTCCTTTCCAATATTTCTATTCTTAATCAGGAACACATACCCTAGTCACCCAATATTAGAGTTTATTTGTATTAGTACAGATTTAACAACTAATACAAAAAAGTGTATTAATCCTTCCACATGTAAATTTTAAGATTAAAAATAGAGAGAGAAAAGTAATCTAGTGTATGTGTACTCTTAAGTACTCTTAACTCTCAAAGTGCAGCATTTTGATTTTATTTTTCACAATTATAATATTTTTTTTGTCTTTATTGCTTTATCTATTTATTGCACTTTGTGCCTCTCATAAAGACATGTAAGACCATTTGGGGGCATTGAACATTATATTTGTTTTCTTAATGTTGATTTCTCCTTAGACTGGAGCTGACATATAAGCCCCAGGTACCGAGGGAATACAGCCCTAGAAATTTTACCAGGGCCATTCAGCCTCATGACAGAGCTGATATTGGTCTCCTATAACCTGACAGCTTATACGGATACCCAGCCCCCAGCAAGCACAAGCTCATTAGCACTGGAGCAGTATGCTGTATCACGGCATCTTGATCTGACTGAACAGTGCACATTGAGTACAGTGCATGCAATGCTGGAGAAGGAAGATATGGTATGGTATGCAGAGCCTGACTATCAATAACAGTGAACTCCCCACTCCCGCATCTACACAATCTCTGTAGAGCTGCTTACTGTGCATGGAAGTGTAGGAACATTCTTGTACAGTTAAATGCGAACGTTTATAGTCAACAGGTGGTCCGCAAGGGAATAAAGGGTTTGTGCTACATTATTAGCTTATGTTAACATCGGAAGGGCTGCCTGGGTTCAAATATGGGTATGTTCGGGTTCAGATCTCAACCCGGAAAACCCCTTTAACTGTCTCCATCAGTCCCATAGGGGATAAATGGAGTGGTAATGGTGAAGCTTGACCTGCATTTATTTGGGTGAACAGGACCTCTTTACATGTGATCAGTGGGGATCCCAGCAGTCAAATCCTTACCAATCAGATGCTTATACCCTATCCTGTAGATAGAAGATAAATTAATACACTGGCAAAACCCATTATTGCTATATTATTATGAGCTCATACACGACCGGTAATTATTCTCAATCAGGTATTGCATCTATTTTTCTCTTTTGTAATTTTTTGCTACAATATGTGTTACTTATGTTCTTAATTATTTTTGCACTGTAAACATAGAAAGCTCAAGTATTAATAGAAAGCTACTGTATTCAGAGAAAGGCCTGCATGCCCCAGAAGAAGCCATAAAGAACAAAACCCAAGGTGTCATGGTCTGCTCTGGTGTGGTGCGGAGATCTGTCAGGTTGGCAGCACCTGTGTAGTTTCCTGTTTACTTGTAGTGAGCTGTACCTGCCTCCCTTCAGGTGCACTGGGTGGGGTCATTTGTGTGAGTTTAAATTAAGCACCTACCCAGTGTTCCTTGTGGGTTATAGCTTCTTTCTCACTCTGAGGAAAGTTGGATTGCTGTTTCTGCTCTGCTTCAAAGATAAGTGTGTTTTTGGTTTCCATTTATGAACTGTCTAGGCCAGTGATGGGCAACGTGCGGCTCTCCAGCTGTTGCTAAACTACGACTCCCACCATGCCCTGCAGTAGGCTGATAGCTATAGACAGGCTTTGCATGCTGGGAGTTGTAGTTCTGCAACATCTGGAGAGCCGCACGTTGCCCATCACTGGTCTAGGCTGTTAGACACCTGCTTCCTCCGGGATTAGAGGAAGCAGGCTGCCTTTTTTCCCCCCTGTCCACTATCTCAGGGTTTATAGGGTCAATACAGTCTTAGGCACGGGGGAATGTTTATTCCCACCTTTGGGGTCTAAATGTGTGCACAGCAGTCTAGGGTCAGCTGATAGGATCTTGTCAGGAGGTGACCATTATCCCCAGCTTTTGCCTAGACGCTTGTTTGTTGTTTCTATTGTATCTTGTACCCTTCCCGGCGTGACATTATAACCCGCCTGCCATAATAATTCCTAGACCGCCATTTTTCTGCTGCTAGGAAATAGAGTCCGTTAATGCATTAGTGGATCGCATGCAGGGGTTATGCCTGAAGTTCGCTGATCTGCGTAATTCTGTCACATGTTGTCAGAATGCTCTGGCATAAGGTGCTATTGGAGGAGGTCAAATTTATGGGGAGCCTAGAGTCGCTCTTCCTGATAGATTTTCAGGGGGGATGGATGACTTTATTCGCTTTAGAGAGTCCTGCAGGCTGTACTTTCGGCTGAAGCCGTCTTCGTCTGGAGATAAGAGTCAGAGAGTGGGGATAATTATTTCCTTGCTTAAATGGGATGCTCAATCCTGGGCCTTTTCGCTGTCGACCAGTTCTCTGGCACTCCGGTCGGTGGATGAATTTTTTCAGGCCTTGGGATTGATTTATGATGACCCAGATCAAGAACATACTGCAGAGGTGTACTGCGCTGAATTTCGGAGATGGGCTATGGAGACTGAGTGGAATGACCCCGCGCTGCGTAGTCAGTTTTGTCAGGGGTTATGAAAGAGATTGAAAGATGCCCTTACTTTTCATGAGTATCCTAGATACGTTAGAAAATGCTATGTCTTTGGCAGTGCGCTTAGATAGACACAATAGAGAGAGGAATAAGGCCCCTTTGGTGCGAGGGATTCCTTCTGACAGTGGTTTTGTCTCGCCGGTTCCCCAGGTTACTATGACATGTAATTCTGCGATGAGGAAGGAACCTATGCAGCTGGGTCAGGTGTCTTTTCGTTCAGGTAATAGGAACTTTAGGAGGTTGCATAAGTTATGTTTTTACTGTGGAGCAAAGGGTCATTTTGTTTATGCTTGTCCTTTGCTGAAACTGCAAGTTGATGAGAATGGTCCACAAAGTGGTTTACGTAAAAAAGATGAATAAACATCCCTGACTCTTGGTATCCCTGCAATACCAGTTTTCTCCTTCCAGCTATGGTGGCGCTAGAATCAGGAGAATTTAAGTTTGAAGTGTTTATTGACTGTGGTGCTGGAGTAAACCTTATTGATTTTCTGTTTCTTCAAAATCTGGGCCTAAGTACGTGCACTTTGGAGAGAGAGATTCCGGTATTTGCAATTGATTCTTCCCTTCTTTCTCAGAAGAATCTCAGTCATATTGTTCATGGTATTCAGCTATGGGTGGGTGATTCGCATGTTGAAATAATTTTGTGTTTTGTCATGAAAAACTTGCCTGCTCCTATGGTCCTTTGTTTGCCGTGGTTGATTAAACACAACCCTACTATTGATTGGCAGGCAAGACAGATCATTGGTTGGAGTGAATTTTGTTCAGACAATTGCTTTAGTGCAACTATCGCAGGGGTGTCATCTACGATTTTACACAGTATCTCTCAGATTTTGCAGATTTCTTTTCGGAGGGTGGGGCTCAGGAGTTGCCTCCTCATTGTGAATATGATTGTCCTGTTAATCTCATCCCAGGGGCCAAAGTGCCAAAGTCACGGCTGTACCATCTTTCTCAACCCGAAAGAGAGGTCATGCGGAAGTACATAGCCGATAGTTTGGCAAAGGGTCATATTAGGCCCTCAAAGTCTTCGGTCGCAGTTGGTTTTTTCTTTGTGAAGAAAAAGGATGGATCGCTTGGACCTTGCTTGGATTTTCGAGAATTAAATCTCATTACAGTCCGTGATCCGTATCCCCTTCCTTTGATTTCTAACCTTTTTGTCCAAATTGTTGGAGCCAAGATTTTCGCCTAGTTAGATTTAAGAGGGGCCTACAATCTGATCAGAATCAAGGAGGGGAATGAGTGGAAAATGGACTTCAACACGCACGAGGGTCATTTCGAAAATCTGGTTATGCCTTTTGGGTTAACGAATGCGCCAGCGGTGTTTCAGCGATTTGTCAATGACATTTTTCATCATTTGGTGGGAAGGTTCATTGTAATTTACTTGGATGACATACTAACTTACTCCCCTGATCTGAAGACCCATCAGGATCACGTGAGAACGGTTTTGACGATCCTTCGAGAGAATAAATTATATGTTAAGTTGTGTTTTCTGTCCTGGAGCTTCCGTTTTTGGGATACCTGCTTTCTGGTTCTGGTTTTTGGATGGACCCGAAAAGATCCGGGCGGTTCTGGAATGGGACCAACCAGAGAATCAGAAAGCTTTGATGCGGTTTTTGGGATTTACCAATTATTATAGAAAATTCATTTTGAACTACTCTACCATTGTAAAACTGCTGACCGATATGACTAGGAAGGGCGCCGACTGCTCTGTTTGGTCAGATGAGGCATTGCAGGCCTTTTCAGCTATTAAGGAGTGTTTTGCGTCTGCTCCCATTCTGATGCAGCCTGATGTGTCTCAACCATTTGTGGTGGAGGTTGATGCATCAGAGCTGGAGGTTGGAGCAGTGCTGTCGCAGGGTCCATTGCCTGGCAAGAGGCGTCCTTGCGCCTTCTTTTCCAAGAAACTCTTGGTCGCCGAGGGGAAGTATGATGTAGGAGAAAGGGAATTGCTGACCATCAAATTGGCCTTTGAGGAATGGCGTCACTGGTTCGAGGTGGCGTATCATCCCGTTACTGTATATACTGATCATAAGAATTTGGCATATTTGCAGTCCACCAAGCGCCTAAATCCTAGACAGGCTAGATGATCACTGTTCTTTACTAGATTTAATTTTGTGGTTACTTTTTGCCCGGGGATTAAAAACGTCAAGGCAGATGCTTTGTCTCGCAGTTTTCCTGGGGGAAGTGATTTGGAGGATCCTGCTCCAATTTTGGCTGATGGAGTGGTTGTCTCCACACTGTACCCCGAGTTGGAGATGGAGGTGTTGGAAGCCCAGAAGGCGGCTATCACGATCGGCGTACCGATCAGACGTGTGACGCGAAGGGAGGGAAAAGGTAAAGCCCTGTCCAAGGGAGAGGGAAAGGTGGTGACCCCTAACTCACCTTGAAGCTGGCACCTGACTGCCCTGACACCCCTAGACGGGTTCCTCACCCGTACGCCGATCACGTGCCTAAACCATGGCTTTCCTTAAGCTGAGCCCTAAGTAGTGAATATGGCGGTGGGAGCACTAGTCCTCACCACCAACACTAAAGGAAAACACCCGGGAGAGGACAGATAATACAGACAAAACATATAAGCCCAGGTGGGCGACAACAGCGGACAACAAAAGCCCAACAGAGAAAGAAACAGCTGAGGAGAAGAAGCTACGGATCCCTGAGTGAGACAAAAAGGATTGCAAGGCAAACACAGAAAGCTAACATTAAGTAACAGCATGATCTTTAGACATAGAGCGCGCAGCCACCCGCTGCGACTTCCTGACCCCGGGTATAACGGAGTCAGACGTGGCTCCCGACACCCTCGTGACAGCGGCTCCTGATTCTTGTCCCCCAGGGAGGTTGTTCATTCCTTCTATACTTCGATACAAAGTATTTAAGGAACATCACGATACTGTCCTTGCTGGACACCCTGGTGGCAAGTCCATCTTTGATCTTCTCGGAGGTTCTGGTGGCCTGGGTTATGTAAGAGTATTGAGGATTACGTGGCAGCTTGTGAGACCAGTGCACGGTCAAAGGTTGCTCACACTAGACCTTCTGGTTCACTTCTTCCTTTGTCTATCCCTTCTCATCCTTGGATGCACTTGGCAGATCAGTAATAAAATCCATAGACAATTTCCTCCGGGAAAACAGTGATTTTGGTAGTTGTGGACCGCAAGATGGCTCACTTTGTATCGTTAGCTAGTCTGCCCAATGCTAAGACTCTTGCACAGGTTTTTGTTGATAACATAGTGAAATTACATGGTATTCCCTCGGATGGGGTTTCTGATAGAGATACTCAGTTTGTTTACAGATTTTGGAGGGTGTTCTGCTCTCGTCTTGGCATTCAACTTTCGTTCTCTTCGGCTTTTCATCCGCAGTCGAATGGGCAGACAGAGCGTACTAACCAAAACCTGGAGACCTACTTGAGGTGCTTTGTGGCTTAAAACCAGGAGGACTGGTCCTCATTCCTATCTCTAGCAGAGTTTGCCTTGAATAACCGTAAGCAGAAGTCCACGGGTAATTCGGCATTTTTTGGCGCATACGGTTTTCATCCTCCGTTTGGTACCTTTTCTGGGACTGGTTCCTCTGGGATGTCAGAGGAGGAGAGATTCTCTTCTGCCTTGTCTTCTATCTGGCGGGGGATCCAGGGCAATTTGGAGAAGATGGGTCAGAGGTATAAGCAAATAGCTGACAGGAGACGTTTGTGTGTGTGTGTGTGTGTGTGGGTGATCTGGTGTGGTTATCTACTAAAAATATTAAACTAAGAGTACCATTTTTGAAACTGGATCCAAGATTTATTGGACCTTACAAAATATCTGCGATTGTCAATCCAGTTGCTTTTTGTTTGGATCTTCCACAGACCTGGAAGATTCATGATGTGTTTCATAGATCTTTACTTAAGAAATATGTGAGACCAGTGGAACCATCGCCATTGCCTCCTCCCCCTGTTCTGGTTGATGGTAAGGCCTCATGCACACGACCGTTTTTTTATGCTGTCCGCAAAAAGGGGTTCCGTTGTTCAGTGATCCGTGTCCGTTTTTGCCTTCCGTTGTGCTTCCGTGTGTCTTCCGTTTTTTTAGCGGACATGACCCAAAAGATTTTACCAAAAGACAGGCTGACAATGTTTCCCAAGTGCCTGCCAAGGGATCCGCAAAAAAAACGGACACGGAACACGGATGACACACGGATGGCCATCCGCATTTTTCACGGACCCATTGACTTGAATGGGTCCGTGAACCGTTTTTCACGGACAAGAATAGGACAGGTTATATTTTTTTGACGGACTGGAATCACGGACCACGGACACGGAGGACAAACGGTGCATTTGCCGAGGTTTCCACGGACCCATTGAAAACCAATGGGTCCGCAGAAAATCACGAAAAACGGAGCAACGGACACGGAAACAATCAACGGTCGTGTGCATGAGGCCTAACTTTGAGTTTGAGATCTCTACGGTTCTTGACTCGCATGTTCTTCGGGGTTCCCTTAAGTACTTGGTACACTGGAGGGGATATGGTCCCAAGGAGAGGACGTGGGTCCCGGCTGTGGATGTTAGGCCCTCACCAGTCAGCTGGCATTTTCACAGGTCCCACCCAGATAAAGTTGGTCCTGGGTGTCCGGAGGTCACCCGTAGAAGGGGGGGGGTACTGTTATGCCCTGCTCTGGTGAGGTGGGGAGATCTGTCAGGTTGGCACTGCAGCACGTGTGTAGTTTTCTGTTTACTTGGAGTGAGCTGTACCTGCCTCCCTTCAGGTGCACTGGGTGGGGTCGTCTGTGTGAGTTTAAATCAAGCACCTACCCAGTGTTCCTTGCGGGTTATAGCTTTTTTCTCACTCTGAGGAAAGTTGGATTGCTGTTTCTGCTCTGCTTCAAAGATAAGTGTGTTTTTGGTTTCCATTTGTGAACTGTCTAGGCTTTTAGTTAGACACCTGCTTCCTCTGGGATTAGAGGAAGCAGGCTGCCCTTTTCCCTCTTGCCCACTATCTCAGGGACTATAGCAGGGCTGGCCAACCTGCAGCTCTCCAGCTGTTGCAAAACTACAACTCCCACCATGCCCAGTTTGCCTACAGCTATCAGCCTGCTGCAGGGCATGGTGGGAGTTATAGTTTTACAACATCTGGAGAGCCGCAGGTTGGCCAGCCCTGGACTATAGGGTCAATACAGTCTTAGGCACGGGGGTACGTTTATTCCCACCTTTGCGGTCTAAACATGTGCACAGCAGTCTAGGGTCAGCTGATAGGATTTTGTCAGGAGGTGACCATTATCCCCAGCTTTTGCCTAGACGCTTGTGTTTCTTGTGTTTCTATTGTATCTTGTACCCTTCCCGGCGTGACACAAGGTTGGGCTACTGTGAGGTGTGATGCCTCTTTTTACAAATCTCTTTGCATTGTTTTATGCGACTATGGTTGATTAAAATGCCTTTATTTCCACAATCCATAGTATTACACTATGTAGAGTTTCTATATCCACAGTCTCTAACCCTTTTGACATCTTTACCAATCACTTGTTCATGGATCTGAGGGATAAATCAGATATATCTGAAAAACCTTTGATGCAAGACAGGATTAGGAATACCATTGGTATGGTCATGCACGTCACAATACAACAGCAGTATATTTTCGTCAGGTGAGATTTGAAACTCAGTTTCCTCAGGGCTCATGCACATGAAAATATTTTCTTTCCGTGTCCGTTCTGGTTACTCTGTGTGCATTCCATTCCTGCATGTCCGCGCAACAAAAAAATAGAACACAGACACAGAAGACCTCTGTCACAAACACTCAACAGGGAGTTCTGGGAGTGGGGAAGGGCTTAAGCCTCAGGCACATTGAATTCTCAGCAGTGATGCTTTAGGAGTCCCCGCCTGAGGATAACCTTGTATATTTAACTTTTATTCTGTCTCTACTTTTAAACTGTCAATGCCAGGTCTTGAACTTAGGACCTGTCCCATATGAATACTTTTCTTTATATATAATCTCTTGGACGCTATAAACACTCATTATAGTTCAGTTGTTATCTTACTGATAAAAATGTGGCTAAAGGTCCCTTTAAGCCTTATTCACACGTCCGTTGTGTTTATGGATCCGCAAATTGCGGATCCATAAACACACCCGGCCGGCAGCCCCATAGAAATGTCTATTCTTGTCCGCAATTGCGGGCAAGAATAGGACATGCTCTACTTTTTTGCGGAGCTACAGCCGTAAGATCGGTGGCGCGCTCCGCAAAAACTGATGCGGAGAGCACAGTGTGTGCTCTCCGCATTGTTCCGTGCCCCATTCACAGTCAATGGGTCTGCATGTATTCCGCAGAATTGCGGAATACATGCGGACTACATTGCGGATGTGTGAATAAGGCCTTACATGGGATGATGAACAAGCAGATTGTCAGGAAGCAACCACCAATCTGCTGATCTGCTGAATAATGCCATAGCTCATCCCCAGCAGATCGTGTTTATACAGCATGATCTGCCACCTGGAAAAAAAAAAAATTTCACTCGTTCATTAGGTAATCGGCAGTGCATTTACACTACCAGATCATTGCTAAAGAGTGTTACTATAAATGCTTGTTAGCAATGATCTGTTCACTCCTTCGCCTGTGTAAAGGTCCTTTTTAAAAAAGTTTTTTTTTTTTTTTTACCTTTAAGTAATTTAGAGATAAGGGTTATTAAATAATTGCACACAGTGAAAGTAAAAAGTGCAATTCACACAACTAGAAAAACAGTTAACAGTTTGTGACATAACCGCTCAATATTTTTAATAAACTAATTGAATTAATGATTTTTTGGCCAAAATCAGTAAAATGCAATCTTAAAAACAATTTGCCCCCTGAAGGGGCCATAGCCTTTAAGTGGGTCTTGATAAATGTCCCCCAAAGTTTGTATGTCAGACAAGACTTTCCATTGTAGTGTACCCATCTGCTACAACTGATCCTTTGACATACAGATGTAGCAGGGTTAACACTGTTAGAAATTTGCTTGCATCAGGCGCACATATCCAAGCTGCGCTAAAAGTGTGCCAAAGTACGCCAGCCACAAAGAATTTCTCCCTTTCTTTAAGGTATTTCCTAGTAGACCTTCTGCTGAGCACTCACTTGCCCAGTCTATTTTCTTTATTTAATTAGCCACAAAAGGGGTAACAATAGGAAGGGGCAGGCCCGACACCTGACCACTTCCTTCATGTACAGTAACAAACATACAGGAAGTGATGACATCAAGGCCTTTTTTGCCGCTGTATATACATAAGACAAGGACCATTCTTTGTTCTGGGTGGTGGCAGATATGTGTAGGCTGGCATGAGGAAATTCAATTAAACATGGTCGTCACAGGTGTTGAATTCCTCAGAGATCCATGCCTCATTTATTTTTAGAAATGTGAGGTAGTCCACACTGTCGTAAGCTAGGCAAGTGCGCTTATCGGTCTTCATTTCCCCCCCCCCCTTCTGCGCTAAATGTCCTTTCGGACAGGACACTCGACAAGGGGCAAGCCAAGAGTTCCATGGCAAATTGTGCCAGTTCTGGCCACAGTTAAAGCATGCACACACAGTAGTCCAGAGGTTCCTTGCTTCTCAGAGCGTCCACATCGGCAGTTAACCCGATGTTTTTGGACACCTGTCGGTCTAGGCGTTCCCTGAGGCTGGATCCGGAGGGCGGCTGTCGATGGGTTAGCTGTAAGAATAATCTCATATCCGAAGTGACACATCTTCAAACCGCCCTCTTTTTGCAGGTGCGGTAGGATTGGTAAGGTTTCGCTGTGGGTGGATATTCCTTTGCCAGCTCCCACAACAGCAGAATGCAGCATCTCTCTCAGCAAGGCCTGGAAATGCTGTATTCTGCCAGCCCTTTGTGATGCTGGTAACATGTCCGCCAGGAGTCTAATTACATTGCCACCCAGTACTGGTCCGTGCCCTTTATGCTTTTTATACGGGGTCCCTCTTCAAACACTGGAACATGAAGGCTCACATTTGCACTAAATTGGAAGCGGTGGAGCACCCTGACTCCTGCTCATCGCCCAGGAGAATGTCGTCCTCGGTTTCCTCCCCCCAGCCACGGACAACACCAGGAATCACCGAAAAGTTTGAAGTCCTCCTCAAAACCTGCTCTTCTTGCTCCTCCTCCTTCCCCCAGCCACCATCCTCCTCTGACTCCTCTTTAGACTCCTGCTGACTTGTCTCAGGTGGAGTAGCCCCCCACTGGGAATTCATTCAGCATTGCTCCGGCTTCTCGACAGCTTGATTAATGACACAACACAATGCACGCTCCAGAAAGGTAAGATGCCACTGATGGCGCCCTGGCTGCAACTGACCAGTTTGGTGATCTCATCAAATGGCTGCAGAAGTCTGCATGTGTCACGCATGAGCAGCCACTGGCACGGTGAAAAGAAACCAAGCTGCCCAGAACCTGTGTTGCTGCGGAGTTTGTACAGGTAGTTGTTAATGGCACGTTGCTTCTGGAGCAGCCTATCAAGCATATACAAGGTGGAGTTTCAGTGTGTCAGGCTGTCAAAAATCAGACGTCTGACGGGCAGGTGGTGTTGCCGCTGAACGTCAGCAAGGTGAGCCATGGCCATGTAAGATCTTCTAAAATGGCCAGAGATTTTCCTGGCCTGCCGCAAGACGTCCTGGACCCCGGGGTATTTGGCAACAAATCGCTGCACGACTAAGTTCAGGACGTGTGCCATGCACGGCACATATGTCATTTTGCCCTGTTTCAGCACGCTCAGCAGATTGGCACCATTGTCACACACCACTTTACCAACTCTCAAATTGAGTGGGGTTAGCTACTGATCGGCCTGTGACCACAGAGCAGGACCGGTGTGGCTCTTGGCTTCCAGTCATAACATTTGCAGCACAGCATGGCAACGTCTCACCTGGCATGTCAAATAAATTCTGGGGAGCTTGGGGGGTGCAGCGGAAGAGGTGATAACAGTGGAACAGGAGGAGTCAGTGGAGGATGGAGTAGTAGGAGGAGGAGAAGAAGAGACAGGCCTGCATGCAATTAGTGGAGGTAACACCAAATCCAAATGTTTTACGGACGTCATTAGGGTTCACACAGTGGGCAGTAACCCTGGGTTCAGACCTGAGCGTTCTTAAAACGCGCATTTTTGTCGCGCGTATTTCAGCGCATTTTTGCACATAGGTAACGCGCGTTCGTACGCACGTGCTTGTGATTGACTACTGTGGTGTCAATCACAAAACGCGCGACAAACGCCCCAAAAAAAGCTCAAGTACTTGTTTATGCGTCGGGCATTTTACAGCGCGTTCAAACGCACTGTAAAACGCTCAAGTGAGAACCAGGGCAATAGGAAAGCATTGGTTTTCATGTGTTTGCTAGACCACGTGTCTGTGGTCAGATGTATCTTGGCACCGACACTGTGTGCCAGAGATATATTCACTTGCCGCTTAATGTGGCAATATAGCTCTGGGATGCCGTAGAGGGAGAAATATTTACTTCCGGGAAACTCCACTGTGGTGTGCCAATGGCCACAAATTTTCTAAAGAGATCCGAGTCCTCCAGTTTATATTGCAGTAGTTGGCGGGCTAGCAGTTCCGACAAGCCAGCGGTCAGCCATTGGGCAAGATGGCGTCATCAACCTTTTATCCTTGCACATTTGGGCCACAGAAGCCTACCTTCTGCCAGATGAATGGGACGAAGGCACGGTGGAAGGTGGAGTGGAGGATAAATTGGAGCAGAGAGTAGAAGGAGAAGGCGAAGAGGCAGGACGTGGAGCGCCAGGGGTGTGGCTTTGTGGGTTCTGACGGCATTTCTCCCACTGGGCTTGATGAAGGGAAGCCAGGTGCCTTCTTAAGGCGGTCGTCCCTAGGTGAGTATTGGGCTTACCGCGACTTATGCGTTGACAACACAGGCTGCAGATGGCAACGTTATTGTCAGCAGCTGACACGTTAAAAAAAGCCCACACTGCAGAGCCATGTGCCGGTGTCCAGGGAGCGCCAGTTGTGACTGTGCATGGTGGATGGCTCGCTCCAGATACATTTGCAGTCTTTCTTTTTGTCTCCTGTGCCCTGCGAGATCTGCCTGCTTCTCCTCCTTCTCCCTCTCTGCTGCTCCGTCTCTCCCTCTGAACTCCCCTCCCCTTCCTCTCTTGTGGGCACCACGTGACGTCCATTGACACGTCATCATCGTCACCTTCACCACCACTGACATTTGAGATCTCTGAGAAGCCAGCAACAGCAGGGACCTCCCTTCTTGAGCTGATCTGGGTACTGATGTCAGACCGCTGGGTGGCAGCCATTGCTACCTCCTCATCCGATGCCAAGAATGGCTGTGCAACGGTAAGGTCTGGGAATGGATGGGATACTAATTCTTCTGACTCGAGTGGAGAGGCTATGGTGGTGTTGGTGTCTTTGGGGGTGCACACAGGAGAGAGGGAGGAGGGTGCAGATGCAGAGGATGAGGATGGTGCAGAAGTAGAAGGCTGAGTGAGCCACTCAACCAACTGTGGTGCGTCCTTTGAAGTAATCGCACGCACCTTCTCCAACTTCCCACTTAGGCTCCTTCCTTGTGCACCTGTCTGACCCCTACCACCCCTGCGGAACATCCTGCCTCTTCCTCTGAACCTGTGCCTAAGTCCCTAGAAAAGAACAGTATTTGAGGAAGCAGGTATATCACACCCCTTAATCAGTATTTTGTGGAAGCAGGCGTATAACAAGCCTCAATCAGTATTTGGTGGAAGCAGGTATATCAATCCCCTTGATCAGTATTTTGTAGAAGCAGGTATATCACGCCCCTCAAATTTTTTTGTTGTTGCCACAACAGTTATATCACATGACCCTGTTTATTTGGGGCAACAGGTTACAGGTGTATCACAGCCGTCAATCAGTATTTTGTGGAAGCAGGTATATCACACCCCTCAATCTGTATCACACCCATTGCAAATGGTTCCAATAGCGCTTGTCCCTCTATATACCTGTGGTATCACAGCAGTTGTACAAATGCACTATAATATACTTTCTATTAGAAAGTATATTATAAGTATATCACACCCCTCAGTATGTCACACCTATCGATAGCACACCTATACCAGTGCTTAAAAGGACTCTTGTGGCCCTATTAGCTAGCCTTTGGTGTCCCTAACAGTCTGTCCCTGCTCCACAAAGCAACCTCTCCCTACACTGGCAAAACACAAAATGTAAAATGGCTGCCAGATCGGGTTCTTTTTTAGCGTCAACCATGTCTTTACCCATAGCTATATACGTCAGTGTCATGTGACATTATTTGTTACTGCTGTCATTGAGTTCAATAGCTTAAAATGTGGGAGGAAGCGAGAGACCAAAAATCCAAAGAAAATTAACAAAGGGATAACATCTTTTCATTTAAAAAAATCAGTCATTTATCATGTACCATGAGTGTCCTGTGACAATTTTCAGTCCAATCAGAGCACGCTTGAATCGTTTTTGCCAAACTGAATTTCAAGAAGTTCACCCCTCTACTGCGAATCAGTTATGCGTTTTCACGTTCTGCCAGATCACCACCAGGATTTTAAATCTCATAGGAGTAAATATATTTATATATTGGCTTCTTAAAATTTTACGGAAATCAGCTTCTTTGTATAGTTTCAGCATTAAATATTTACAACTACCTAATCTAGCACTTTAAGGTGCAGTTAAGAATAAACCATGATGCATATTTTCTCCTGGCAATAGAAGCTTTTGAATATTTTAAATATCATCTGACATTTTAATTTACTATTTTATTTTTTTTTTTACTCCTGCTCAACTATTAATTGTAAACGCTATTACATCTACAGTAAAAATATCCCATTCTAAAAGCAATAACATATGTTAATGTAAGCAAGTATATCAATGCCTCAAGTTACAATATTAATTGGTTCCGTTATGATTGTAAGTTGAAAACATTGAGTTTCAAATGAAAACTAGTAATTGGTTCCAATGCCCCAAAATGCCACCCAAAGTAAAAGAAAATGAAGATTAAAGTAACATAAGCAGATTAAAGGGCCAACAGCAAGCCTTATACATAAGTTATAATTAGTTACTGGAGACTGTAAATCGTAATCGCTGACAAGAGAAAGCTCTTCTACAGCATCCTGTGCAGTACACTCGTCCCCGAAAAGTATATTCGAGCCATACACACCTTGGGTCCAAAAGAGCGCTCATCCTTGCACTGAGCAATACAGAACTTGCAGCACCTTACTGTACTGTGGAAAGATGCTACTAGACTACCAATACCAGTGTTCAGCCAATAGCTGGCATAAAGATGAGCGAACTAGATGAGATTCGTTTCAGGTCCAGTTTGCCAAATTAAAAAAAAAATAAGCCCTGCTTCACTAGATTGACAGAGCCAGGCAGCGTTGGTGTCCTACCTCCGGCCTTGTTTGCAGTGTAAATCTCGCGCCTGCACCGTCCCGTTCAGTATACGGCATATGCGCAGTGAGTAAAGGGCGCTCGCTGGCTGCCAGCTTCCTCACTGCGCCTGCGCCGAATACTGAATGACGCAAGATCTCCCCAGCACACAGGGCCAGCAGGAGGAGGTGAACGCTGCCTGGCCCTTTCAATCTAGTGAAGCAGGGTGTGGCGAGAGGTGGGAGAACGGAGCCTCTAGGAGCAGGGGTGACTAATTAGTATATTATAAAAGTTTGTTTTTCTCAATAACTGCGGCAGGCAGTGAGATTGCACTAATATAGTCCTTTAAGAGTAGCTGATGTGCTTGGACACTCTCCAGCACCTTGTGCAAGCCATTGTACTTTACTTATTTAGAAAGCGCTTTACCACTAGGTTGACGTGCGCCATGCAGGCCACATGTGTTATTTTGCACTTGTTCAGGGAGGCCACAATGTTGCACACATTGTTGCTGGCCACTTTGCCCAGTTGGAATCAGGGGGGTGGCAGCCAGTGGGATGTTTGCTGCTTGATGAACTTGAGTAACTTCTCACTGGTGTGGCTACTGTCTTCCAGGCTGTTCAAATTCAACATGGCGAATCAACACTTGACACATATGATAGGAAGAAGGAGTAGTGCGAGCAACCCTGTGCCCAGCTGCTGTTGGGGATGGGAACGTGTCCATGGAGGAAGAGGCCAATAAGTGCCTGATGTGGGAGCCAGGCCAACACAGGGGGGTCAAAAGGACCTGGCCTCATTGCAGGGATGCTGCCTGAAAAAATATTGACCCAGTGGGTCATGAAAGACATGTACTGTCCCAGCCCATAAGAGCTGCTCCAGGTGTCCACTGCGTCATGACTCTTGCTGCACAGTGAGAATCTCAGGGAATGACCCATGTTGTCTACCATATGAGAGTACCAGACATGGAAAGCTTTTTGGGAGAAATAATGCCTGCTAGGAATCTTCCAGCGAGGCTGAGCACACACCAGTGACGTAGCTATAGGGGTCGCAGCGGTCGCATGGGGCCCCCCAGGAGATCAGGAGTAAAGCCCTGCCCCGGATGATTTTTAACATCTGCGGGCGGCGGCTAAGTTCACAGGGGGGCAGAGGCAGTGCAGGCTCAGCCCGGGAAGGTGAGTGGTCCCGCACCTGTGGCAGTACTTGCCGGACGTGGAGGAGAAGCTGGGACTCGCAAGCGAGGTGAGGCGGCGGCATGACGAGCAGAGATCTCTCTGGGTCACAGTTCGCAACCTGTGTATGAGGATGGGGTCTCACTGTGGATAAGGAGCTGTCTGTATATGAGGAGGGGTCTCTGTGTGTGAGGAGCTGTCACTGTATATGAGGAGATGTCTCTGTATGGGGAGCAGTGCGTGGTTACATCTCCTCCCATAAGTTCCGTTCCCTGGATAGCTGACACCTATTTGGCTGGGACTGGACTGTGATTTCATATGTTCTCACCAGTTCAGTGTGAGGCTTTGATGCAACTTGCTTCTTCATGTTCTGTCCTTGTTAATGCTGGAAGTATTGCCCTATTAACACATTGCTGTGCCCCACACACATTATAAATGTTGCTCAAAGTAAGGCTGACTCAGTAGTGCCCTCCTCACAATTTTGATTCCTGTTAGTGACCGCCTTGCAATAATATTGCCCCTTTAATGCCCCTTACAGGGCCACCTTCACAATAGTGTTGCCCTGTAGTTTTATTAAAATAAAAAAGTAATACTCAAATATCCCAGTCCCCAAGATGATTGGAGCACACCTTCCCCATCCTGTGTTTTCACACCTGCTCAGCTCAGCAGGCACCATGAAGTTACTGCATTGCGTCTGCCCAGGATCGTAGATATAGGGGGTGCAGAGGTAACAGTCACTATCGGGCCCAGAAGCCTGAGTGGGCCCAAACACCCTTGTGCCACATAAGAAGACACCAGTAGAGTTAAGCGGACACCTGGAAGTTCGGGTTCAGCCGAACTTCACAAAAAAGTTTGGGTTCGGGATCCGAACTTGACCCCAAACCCGAACCCCATTGAAGTCAATGGGGACCCGCACTTTTGGGCACTAAAATGGCAGTAAAAAAGTCCTGGAAAGGGCTAGAGGGCTGCAATAGGCAGAAAAATGTGGGCAAGTGCCCTGCAAACAAATGTGGATAGGGAAATGACTTAAAATATAATTAAATAAAAATTAAAAATCTAAATCTTGATCTAGGAGGAGGAAATAGATGTGAAGTAGGAGGTTGAGGAGTCGTCAGGTGGGAATGCGATCAGCAGCGCGTCTACAAGCGTGCGTTTGTAGTCACGTATCTTTTGATCATTAACAGACATTTATACCAAATTTGGTTCTTTGTCAGCAATGCACAGCAGGGGTTTTTCACAGGCAAAACGGGGTTCATATCACCCACCAATAGAACAGACTATTTTTAAAAATGTAGGCCCTTGGCACCCAGGCAGGAGGGTTTAATTCACGGCAAAATGGGGTTCATGTCACCCTCCAATGGAACAGACAATTTTTAAAAATTTAGGCCCCTGGCACCCAGGCAGAGGAGGGGTTTATTCACGGCAAAAATGGTAATATTGCACTGAACAATTTAAAAGAGAATTTTTTAAATTTTCTGTCCCTGTCGCCTATGCAGAACAAGGGTTTGTACCCGGCAAAAATGGTAACATTTTGGTTTTCCTGACCCCTTCATCCAAGCTATTTTCTCAATGTATCTTATGCCACGGCATCGGTGCTGTTAAATGACGCTTTTTTACCTCCCTTCCCCATAAGGAATGGAACCCGCAAGGGCCCGCTATCACCTCTGGTCTTCGTAATGGTCATGGAACCATTGCTCCAGTCCTTACGTCAGGACCCATTAATTGAAGGCATTTAACTGGGCGGCCACAAACCTAAAACTGCGGCCTTCGCCAATGACTTATTGCTTCTAACTTCCAACCCCTCCATTTCTCTACCTCATATCTATGATCAACTGGAAAGATTTAGTACTCTATCTAATTTTAAAATAAATATGAAGAAGTCCTATGTTCTGGGCTTAGGACTAAACCCCCGCACTAAAACTGAACTTGCCTCTCACTCCCCTTTTAATTGGGATTCCCCTACCATAACTTACAAGTTAAAATTGGTCCTGACCTTTCCAATTTGTTCCATCTTAATTATGTTTCTCTGCTGCAATCAATGCAATCTCATATCACTAATTTATACTTCCCAATGCTATCATGGTTTGGCCGAAAAAATGTATTTACGTCCCTTGTCCTGCCCAGACTCCACTATCTGCAACAGGTTCTGCCACTTCCTGTTCCCAACACCTATTTTTAGACCCTTAATAAGGACATCCGTGCGTTTGTATGGAATAAAAAAAAAAAAGGCCCGAATTCGCCACCATATCCTCCAGAGACCTAAATCTTCTGGTGGCATAAACCTCCCTGACCCTGTACTTTATAACAGAGCCACTCTATTGTCTAGAACCATAGACTGATTCCGGGAAACTCCACATAAATCCTGGATTGGAATGGAATCTGCATTCTTTCAATCCTCTTTTAGAGTTCTCCTGGTACGCCCCAAAGGTCACTGCCCTGATCCCGTCCACCACAATCTGAATATCAAGGCCACATTAGAGGCCTGGGACAAATTCGAAAACTCGGCCTGGAGTGTTCCTGTACCCTCTCCCCTTATCTAGATGAGAGATGTATTGGGCCTGGCCCCGACTGAATTACAACAAAGGCTTCCTTCCCTTATCAGACACTCTATGCTGTCAGTGCTCTCCTTGTTTGGAGAGGATGGTAAAGTGGTAGACAGGAACCAAATTCAGGGACTATTCCCCTTGGCTAAGCCTTTCCCATCTTTTATCTCCTTTCTTCATTCATTCATTCATTCATTCATTCATTCATTTCTAAACATGTCCAATACCAGGACTTGCTCAGACCCTTGACGTGGTTTGAAAGTCTGATATGTGCAACCCCCCCCCCCCCTTCCAAGGAAACTTATCTCTCAACTATATAATAGACTTATCTCACCTGTTTCAATGCCCGAAACGTCCTTCATTGGCTCTTGGGAGAGGGACTTGGGTACCCCTTTTACCGTAGAAGACCAACACCATCTCTTTATGGAGCCGCATTCTTCATCCAGATGTGTCAGGATTCAATAGAATGGGTACAAACTCCTTACCAGGTGGTACAAAACACCTGATGTCACCTTTAGGTTCTCTGCCTTGGGTTCTGACACATGTTGGAGATGTGGGTCCGAAAGGGGGACCTTTTACCACGGTAGGATTGGTGGGCACATCCACCAGACATGGTGGTCGGAGGTTTTCAGACAATGCAAAACGCAAATTACACCCTCCCCCCAGCTGGCCCTATTGGGTCTCCACTCTCCACAGCGTAGTACCTTCCCTTTGAAATTTTTTAAAAAACTGTTGATACCTCAACACTGGTTGTCTTCAGATCTTCCATCACTCGATCACTGGTTTAACAAAATTGACTCCATTTACAGGTTTGAAGAACTGTCCGCATAGGAGAATCACTCTCATAACAACTTCTGCGCTCTTTGGAAATTATGGATGGACTTTAGGAAATATAGCCATTGACCTTCTATACTCTCTCGCATTTTGCTAATAATTCTCCCCATTGTAGAATACGACTATAGTGTTCTGAGCAGATACCCACCTATTCTATGTATTTCCATTTTGTTGTTAATTGTTACATTCCTACCTTATGTTATGTGGCGATAGGTGGCACGGCTATGTGTCCATCACCATTTGTATGTACCTTTGCGTATATTGTTAAAATAAAATAATATTTAAAAAAATGTTAATATTCCACCCAACAACTTAAGAGGAATTTCAACATTTTCGGTCCCTGTCACCTATGCAGAACAAGGGTTTGTACCCGGCAAAAATGGTAATATTTTACCCAACAATTTAAAAGAAGATTTTCGGTCACTGTCACCTATGCAGAGCAGGGGTTTGTACCTGGCAAAAATTGTAATTTTGCACCCAACAATTTAAAAGAAGATCTTTCAAATTTTTGGTCCCTGTCACCTATGCAGTGCAGGGTTACTTGACAGCAAAAAATTGGAATATGTTAACCCCTGAACTCCCAGACGGATTAACTGTATTATTGTCCCTGGCATATATGCAGCGCAGGCCGCAAAGATAATTCTTGGCCTTAAAAAATATGATTTTTCCACCACTCATAAATAATATGTATTTAATTGGTATATTTTGGGGTGTAGGACCTCATCGTTCTCAACATCAACTTCCACCCAGTCTTCACCCCTGCCCTCTTTGTCACTCTGCACACTGCAGAAAGCCGCAGCAGTTTTCACCTGTGTTTCATCATCATCAGAGACGTGCTGCGGTGGTCTTCCCATGTCCTTATCCTCAAACCTAAGTGGTTGGCCATCCGTGCACTCAATCTCTTCCACTTCTAGGGCAGGGCTATGGTTATGGCCCTGGGAAACCCTGCCAGCAGAGTCATCAAAAAGCATAAGAGACTGCTGCATGACTTGGGGCTCAGATTGCTTGGCTGATTTGCAAGGGGGTGAGGTGAAAGACTGATGGGCATGGGCTGCAGGTGCGAATGCTGAGCTTTCAGCAGTGGGCGACAATGTTAAGGTACTGGAGGCACTGTCAGCCACCCAATCTACTAGTGCCTGTACTAATTCTGGCCTCACCATTCGTAGAGCGGCATTCGGGCCTATCAAATAATTCTGCACGTTCTGTCGCCTACTCACACCTGAGGAAGGTGTTTCACTAGGACCTGTAGTTGGCGCTGAATGGCCACGTCCACTCCCAGCAACAGGAGCTCCACCAACACCACCATGACCATGCCCACATCCCTCATTTGATGTTCTCCTCATTATTTGCGTTCACCCACCAAACTAACAGATGGTTTATCTCCGGTGTCAATTTAACTGCCAATAGTCAACAATTAAGTTCACTAACAGTAAGGCAGTGCCCGTGTCATAAACAGAATACATTTCTTTAGGTCACACAACAGTGTAAAGGAGCAATTCAATACAATTACTTCACTATCACCAAAAATTAGATTTTTCAAACCAACAATGTAACAGCAGAAGTTAACGGGTTTAATTTGACTGTCAGAAATGCAGCGTACACCGCTAATGTGCTATCTACCACAAAACCTGTGTGTTTGCAACCAACTATGTAAATGCAGAGTTCAAAAGGTTACTTAAAATGACGGAAATACAGGGTAGGCCTCAGATCTGCAATGTAGCACAAAACCAGTGTTTATTGCAACAAACTACAGAAATGCAGTTACTGTTAAATTTAAAAATAGATTTTTGTGCGTTGTATGCCAAACTGCTCTGTGGAACAACAATAGGGGTTTATTTCCCCCAATTACAGGAATGCAGTATGTCACCGCAAAATTTAAAAATAGGTAATGTAGGGGGACTTGACCTGCCAGAAAAAAAGAATTTTTCCTCCACCGAGTTACCAAAAAATAATCAGACTGATGTCCCTGGCAGGCTGGCACACATGCAGGTCACATGCAGTTCCAAGGACACTGCAGTTGCTAAAATGGCCGCCGACCCCCCACCTCAGTAACAGATTAAAAATCATTTTGCAGTATCACTGGGCTCAGGGCTGGGTACAAATATGTAGCATAGCACCCCCAATAATTGCTGTAGTTTGAATAGTTAACAACACCAAGTTGAAAAGATTTCTTCTCTAATCTGTCCCTCGCAGAAGGGGCAGGATCCTATCCCTACACTGAAAAGAGCAGAATGACGTGAGGCTCTACGTGACTCCAGCTTAAATAGAGGCTGGGTCACATGCTGCACTTAGCCAATCACAGCTATGCCAATAGTAGTCATGGCTGTGATGGCTTCTTAGAGCAAAGTAGTGAAACACTTGTTGATTGGCTCCCCTGCAGCCTTTCGCAAAGCAGGAAGAAATCGCCAAACAACGAACCAGAAACCAAACTTTTACAGAAATGTGCGGGTGCGAAAAACCATAATGTTCGGTACTTTACAGTCCAGGTTTGCTCAACCCTGGACACCAGTATTATAGAAAGCGCATGCTGGTGAAGTTGCACCTCTGGCTAGAGGGAAGGGGTTAGGTCAAGAATTTGGCTTGGGTGGTGCCGTTTCAATTTTCTCCTACCCTGCCACTGGCCATAAAGCAAAGAGGGAAGGGGGACCCAAGCTGAATTCTTGCACCAGGGCACAGGAGCCTTTAGCTATGCCCTTGGCACACACCATTAGCTCTTTCTAAGCAGCAGACTCGACTAACTGGTATGGCTGTAACTCCATCACCAGCAACTCGCTAGATGTGAATTATGCTAGTGCACTGTCAGATTTCTGGGCACAGAGTTGCTTCGTGGACACGCATTCCATTATCTATGGCTGATGATGGATTGGAGGAGGAAGAGTCTGAGTGGGAAAGGCAGAATGAGATAATGATGATGTGAAAGACGCCATACTGCTTGTGGATGTGGCCTGGCTACCACAAGCTAGACCAGGAGAAGGAGGGTGCCTACTAAAGACGAATGGAGTTTTGAAAAATTCGCTTAGGCAGTTTTGCAGAATTTTAATAAATGTGATTTGTTAGAAATTACTTTGTCGCAAATCGCTTTCCATTGTATGGAACGGACGCAATGATGCGGGGTCATTTACCCCTCAGATGCTACGTTCAATGCTGATCGCAGCATCTGTGACTCACATTCAGCTGCTCAGGAGTAGATTAGGGGTAAAAAATAAAAAAAGTGGCATCATTGCTCGCACTCTGCATGATCATGTGGTGACATCATCACGCTCTCCGGAGGTCCTTTTGGGGTTTTCTTCAATCAAGACGGGAGCGGACAGCTTTGTGACAAATCAAATGTTTCCTAAAATTCCGATCAAAGTGCACTTCGGATACTCCGATTCGCTCAACACTAGTGCCTACATTTGTGTTTGCCTGCCTTTCGGCTTGCCTTTTTCTTCCAGCAGCGTAGAGAAAAACTGCCAGATGGGAGATGCTCATGTAGATTTAGAGGCAGCCCAGCTGGAGTTAGCTCTGGCACGTTTTGGGCTTAAACCACCCGGTGAGTCAGCGGCATCACCAGATCCCAAAGCAGACGTGGCCCTGGCTGTTCTTTGGGAGGAATGTGGTCTCTGCTCTTTATTGCTGCCGCCATCACCCTCCTCCTCTGATGTTGTCTCCTCCTCAGCTCCCAGGTCCTGTCTAGCACACAATAGTCTTCGGATTCCTCACCCTCCTATTCGCTTCTATCAAACTGTGGGATATCATGGTAGTTTCCTTGGCACCCCTCTACTGCTTTTCCCCAACTTCCACTGTCTCTGCACCCATCCCCAATGTCATGTCTACAGGCCACTTTTACCACCACCATCAACACAGATATGTATGGGGTCACAAGACTCCTCCCGAACCTCCTACTCCAGGCAGCCTAAATGGTGAGCGCTATCTCAAAATCATCAATTCCTTATCACTCCCAGATACTTTTGTGTGCTACCCTGTCTATTTGTGTAGTAATCACGTATGTATGTTGCAAGTTTGAATATAATCAGTCCCTTATAACAATAAAAAAAATTATTGCAAATGTGTTTGTGAACCCAGTAGTAAAGTGAAACTGATTTAGGCCTAAATTCATTAGCACTCACAGATACTGTTGTGTGCTGGATATGTATTGGTGTTTGTTAACTTTATGCTGATTTAATTAAATTGAACAAGTCCCAAAAAACATTTAGATTCCAACCGCGTGGATATAGACTTCACGGAAATGGACAATAGAGGGCTGACGCTCAATTTCTCATTATCACTAGTGTTGAGCGAATTGAAGTTAATGAAGTAGACTTCAATCCGAATTTCAGGAAAAATTTGATTCAACACAAAGCCGAATTTCCTTGCGCTTTGTGGTAACGAATGAATTTTTCCATTGATGGCAGTAAAAAAAAAAAAAACTAAAAATGCACACTTAATCCATTTGATCATGGAGAGGCCGTCAAGGACATGTTGATTGAAGAAAATCTCGCGCTGTGTGCCGTGTAACGTCACCACTAGTGTTGATCGAGCATGCTCGATTCTGCTTCCCACACGTTTCTTGACTGCTACACAGCCAGTAAACATGCGGGGAGGTACTGGAACGCACTGTAATGCCGTAGCCATGTTGGCTACTGGAATTATAGTGATTGGTAGGCCGGAACGCGTCATCAGGTGCTATATAGCACCCGGTGACACGTGTTCGGCCCAGTATTAGTCAAAGAGATCTGAGCATAAGAAGGGAAAGGCAGTGTAGGGAGTGTTATTGGAAGATTTTTATAAGAATTTTTTTTTTTCAGAGACCCTTTTAAGGACTATTGTGTGTGACAGCAGCAATATATATTTTTAGCTCATCCTGCGCTAAATAGCGTCTAATAGGCCGCTGCGGACAGTTAAATTATCCGCACCACATCTCCTGTATGAAGTGTGCGAATTCCTAAAATATCAGTGACATCCAGTGTACTTTTTCCGTAGATGGTGTCCACTGCGGACAGTTAAATTATCCGCGCCATATCTCCTGTGTAAAGTGTGTGCATCCTTAAGATATCAGTAACATCCAGTGTACTTTTTCAATAGATGGTGTCCGCTGCAGACAGTTAAATTATCCGCGCCACATCTCCTGTGTAAAGTGTGCGCATCCCTAAAATATCAGTGACATCCAGTGTACTTTTTCCAAAAGGGTGTCCGCTGCAGACATTTAAATTATCCGTGCCACATCTCCTGTGTAAAGTGTGCGCATCCCTAAAATATCAGTGACATCCAGTGTACTTTTTCAATAGACGGTGTCCACTTCTGACAGTGACATTACCAGGGGGATATCTCCAGTGTACCGTGTGCATTTAAAAAATGTATCTGTGACATACAGTGTACTTTTTCCGTAGACGCTGTGAACAGTGACATTACCTGTGGTACCTCTCCAATATATCGTTTCCTCATCCCAAATATCTGTGATATTCCCAGTAATTTTTTATTAGCCACTGGTGACAGCATTGACATTATCTGAGGGATATCTCCAGTGTAACGTGTGCGTTTAAAAAATGTATCTGTGACATAGTGTACTTTTTCAATAGACGGTGTCCTCTTCTGAGAGTGCCATTACCAGGGGGACAACTATAGTGTAATGTGTGGGTTTAAAAATGCATCTGTGACATACAGTGTACTTTTTCAATAGACGGTGTCCACTTCTAAGAGTTACATTACCAGGGCCACATCGAAGAGTACTTTCACACTTGCGGCAGGACGGATCCGTCCTGCCGCAAGTACCCGTGCACTGCCATGCTGCCGCTCCGTCTATAATGGGGCGGGGGGCGGAGCTACGGCGAAGCACAGCAGTGCGCGGCCGGAGATCGCTGGACTAAAAGTCCTGAATGTCCGACTTTTCAGTCCGGCGTTCTTTGACGTGATGCGCCGTAGCTCCGCCCCCCGCCCATTATAGTCAATAGGGGTGGAGCGGCAGCACGGTAGTGCATGGGTACTGCCGGATCCGTCCTGCCGCAAGTGTGAAAGTACCCTAAAGTGTAAAGTGAGCGTTTAAAAAATGTATCTGTGACATACAGTGTACTTTTTCCGTACAGGCTGCGAATAGTGACATTTACCTGTGGTACCTGTCCTGTATAACGTTTCCTCATCCCAAATACCTGTTACATTCCCTGAAATTTTTTATTAGCCGCTGGTGACAGCATTGACATTATCTGCGGGATATTTCCTGTGTGACGTTTCCACATCCCAAATACCTTTTTACATTTTTTGGCGCATACACTTCCGAATCCTATGCTACTGTACCTGTGACATAATTTTCAAGCACATATAACATTTCAAATGAAGAAGGCGAGTAGTAAGGGACGGGGAACTGGTTGCGATACTAATGGTGCACATAGAGGCCATGGACCTGGGGGCGTTGAAACTGTGGCTGCTGCCAGAGCAGGACACCACTCTTTAAGTCAGATCAGTGCGACCAGGTGGTCAGTTGGATTGCAGCAGATAATTCTTCCAGTAGGTTATAGCACCACCGTGTATTCCACCAAGTCCAGTCTCAGTAGCCAGGAGTCTGGTCAACACAATCCTCATCCTGATCCTCCTTCTTCCCACCTTGGAGAGTCTGGGCAAACACTCGGATATTCCAAGGACCTCTTTTCATCGCCATTCCTTCATTTGGCCCTCTCGCCAAGCACACTTGAAGAGGGACAGATTTGTGCCCTGATTCCCAACCTCTTGAGCATCCACAGTCACAAAAAGATGATGGTGGGAACAGCAATTACTGTTTAATCAGGTGGATGATGATGAAACACAGTTGCCATTAAGTGAACTACAATTACTGTCCTGAGAGGTTGATGAAGAGGATGAGACACAGTTGTCAATCAATGAGGTTGTGGTTAGGTCAAAAAGTCAGGAGGATAAGCAGAGTGAGGAAGTGGAAGAGGAGGTGGTGGACGATGAAGTCACTGACCTGATTGGGAAGGTGGTAAGCCAAGCGAGGACAGCAGTACAGAGGGAGAGGCATCTGCAGCACCGCAACAGACTGGAAGAGGCAGTGGGGTGGCAAAAGGGAGAAGGAGGGCCACACCAAACAGGCCCCCAACTGTTCCACGGAGCAGGTGTTCCGCAGTATGGCGCTTTTTTGAGGAAAGTGCGGACGACAAAAGAAAAGTAGTTTGCAACCTGTGTCGTACCAAAATGAGCCGGGACGTGAACACTAGCAAACTCACCACCACCAGCATGATCCGCCACATGGCATCCAAGCACCCTAATAAGTGGTCCGAACGCCTGGGTCCACAATCTGTGTTTGCCGGTCACACCACTGCTGGCCCTGGAAATGTTGCCATTTAGGCTTGTGGACACTGAGGCCTACCGCAGCCTGATGTCGGCAGCCGTCCCGTGTTGCGCAGTCCCCAGCCGCCACTATTTTTCAAGATGTGCCTTGTCTGCCTTACACCAACATGGTCCCGTAACATCACACGTGCCCTGACCAACACAGTTACTGGGAAGGTCCACTTAACCACGGACACATGTACAAAAGCATTCGGTCAGGGACGCTACATTTCCCTGATGGCACACTGGGTGAACGTTGTGAAGGCCGAGAGCGAGTCATACCCTGGGATGGCACAGGTGCTACTGACACCGAGGATTGCGGGCTCTATGTCGATCAGGGTTTCCGCCAGCACCTACATTAGTGGCTCCAACCCCCACTTCTCCTCCTCCTCCTCTCCTCCCCTTCCACCTCCGAATTATCCACGTGCAGCACCAGTAAGCCATCAGTCAGTAGCTGGAAGCACTGTAGCACTGCAGTGGGGAAGCAGCAACAGGTCCTGCTGAACCTGATATGCTTAGGGGACAAACCGCACACCAACGCAGAGTTGTAGCAGGGAAGAAGAGACCAGACTGAGCTGTGGCTCTCGCCACTCAACCTACAACCAGGCATGGTTGTGTCTGATAATGGCTGTAACTTGGTGGCGGCTTTGGCGCTCCGCAAGCTTACACACATCCCATGCCTAGCTACGTCTTAAACTTAGTGGTTCAGTGGTTTCTCAAAACCTACCCCAATTTGCCTGAGATACTCGTGAACGTGCACATTTCCACAAGTTATCTGTCAATGCTGCAGCAGCGCTTAAAACTGCCAGCTCACCAGCTGTTGTGTGACGTGAGCATGCGCTGGAACTCGATGTTCCACATGTTGGCCAGGCTTTGTGAGCAGCAGAGAGCATCAGTGGAATACCAGCTGCAACATGGTTGTTGCCTTTCCAGTCAGCTTCTGCTATTCACAAGCGAGGAATGGGCATGGATGTCTGACCTCTTTGAGGTTTTAAGAAACTTTGAGGAAGCAACACAGATGGTGAGCCGCAATAACGCTATTATCAGCGTTACCATCCCACTTCTGTAACTACTCAAATGCTTGCTGCTCACAATTAAGGACGACGCTTTGCATGTGGAAGAGGTGGGACTAAGGGAAGACATTACACAGGGTGATAGCCAGACCACCCTCATTTCGCCTTCTCAGCGCGAATTGGACGATGAAAAGGAGGAGCAGTAGCAGGAGATGGTTGCCTCGCTAAAGAAGATAGAACCCATGGAAGTTTAATTCCATCTGTTTAGCATTGGAGTCCATATTAGGAGGAAGAGTATGAGGAGATTGAGAGTCATCCTCCTGATGATGACAGCAAACTCTTGCCTATTGGTACTCTGGCACACATGGCTGACTTCATGTTAGGCTGCCTTTCCCGCGACCCGTGTATATAAGCATTTTAGACAACACGGATTACTGATTGTTTACCCTTCTCGACCCCCGATACAAAGAGAACTTGTCATCTCTCATTCTTCTGGTGAAAAGGATGAGCAAAACGGTACAAAACTAGAAGGTCCTTGTTGAAAATTGCTCCAAATGAGGAGGGGAGACAAGGGGAACACACAGCAGTTCCAACAAAGGCAGGGTAACACTCTCCAAAGCCTGGGGCAGTTCCATGACACCCAACCAGCACCCTCACCCTGATGTGTGGCCTACTGTAACAAGGAGGGAAAAATGTTTGAAGCTGGTGAAGGACTACATAGCAGAACGTAAAAGGCATGTGTAGAAGCAGCACCACACGGTCCTTGTTCGATGTATCACATGATGCAACAGCCTCGCCAGCAACCCACGATCCAGTAGGTCATAGTAGATAGATGAAGAATGAATGGCACCGGCAGCATCTCACAACATCCGTTTTATTGTGACCTTAAGACAATAGTACAAAATGCAGCAACATTTCGGCTGATAACCAGCCTTTGTTAAGCCTAATGACATCAACACATTTACACATATATATACCCAAAATACAAAAAAGCCACCCCTTCCCAGCAACCAATCACTACCGCTGGTCTTACCCTGGCCAATCGCTGTTGATTAGATGTTTGCCTAATGTTTCTTTACCTTACACCTGGGAACATCCCTCTGATCCTATCAAGGAACACTATTCGCAGTGACGGCGTTACTCCACCCGATGTGCGCATATGCGCACAGTTGAATTCACTCACGGATCGTCTCATAGTCATGATGTCTGCTGTTGACGCATAGCTGTACAGCCAATCGGCTGTTTCACACCCGCATTGACGTGCACGGTCATGTGACATGCCCGCCGACGACACTCGACTGTGCGAAGCGCACCAGATCTCAGCGCGCAGCCTACACTCCCACACACCGTCACTAGGATATGGTATCACAGGGTCATAGTAACCAGACACATACTAGGCCAGATCAACAAAGGTGAGACATTAAGTCAGCTGTTATCAGAGAATGACCCACAGCAAATGCTTGGATCATTAACCCTTCTAATCGCATGGAGAGCCCCGATCATTCTGCGAACAAAGATAACGTGCATAAGATATTAGGTAACAGCATAATATATGGCATATGATCAAGACAAATAAACATTTATAAAGCACCAACATTTAAGGGTATTATACCGAGTGTTGCACCCTCTATTCCCAGAGTGTAAATCACACGACCATCTTGGTATACATATGACCCACTTGGTAAATATAGGGTGGGATAAACCCTCCTTTAGATATAAAAATATAAAAAACACATAAGATGTCCAAATACCGTAAGGACATATCTCAGATCCATTTCAATTAATGGAGGTGATGTTAAATTCTATATTAAGGCCAAAAGGTTGTAGAGACTTGAGGGTGTAAATCCATTTGAGTTCTTTTCTTATTAAAATCTTATTCCTATCACCACCCCTTCTCAGATAACCTACACTATCGATTGCCCGAAATCTTAACTGATTTATGGAATGATTCTGTTCAATAAAATGCCTTGCAACCGGTTTGTCCAATGCACCCTTTCTTATTGTACTCTTGTGTTTGTTAATCCTCTCTCTTAGTTCCATCGTGGTCTCACCTACGTAAATCAAGCTACGTGGACACTGTATCATGTAAACCATATCTGTGGATCTACATGTATAATGTCCCCTAATTTTAAATGGTCTACCGCTGTACGGGTGTGCAAAACTGTCACCTTTCATGATGCAACCGCAGTTGCAGCATGAAAGACAAGGGAAATTGACACATTTTATTGGTGCCAGATGTTTTTGTCTTTCCACATCTTTGCCGCCCACGTAAGCTTTTACAATCCTATCTCGTTTGGGCTTCTCTTATATGCTATCATTGGAGGAACCGTGAATTCTCTGACATTTGGCAATCCCTGATTGAGAATTTGCCATTCTTGTCTGAGAATAGTGGCAATATTGCCACCTTCAACTCCATAGATGGACACAAAGGGAATCCTAGCCTCCTCCTTGTTCTGGGGTCTCCTATTGAAAGTGGAATTACGATCCGTGGTCACAATTTTTTGTCTCGTACGTTGGATCAATTTTTTGGGATCAGTTGGCGCGCCCCCAGAGAGAGATCTGTGCCGGCCAGGGCCACATCAACATCATTAAGACCATATATGTGGTCAATAGATGTATACAGTGATACAACATCAAAACTGACCAATAGATAACTTTCTGGTAATTTAAGCGCACTTAGTTTAGTTAGGAAGTGACCGGTGTCTCTAATGTAGGAGGGGGCCGGAGTCGCATGAACACGCAGGATCTTATCCAGAAAGAGAGAGACAGTGTTGAAAATAGAACCCCTGCCCGACACAATTGGATGGCCAGGGGGATCCACTAGACTCTTGTGGATCTTTGGTAACACGTATATCACAGGGGTGACAGGATGGCTAACCCGCAGGTAACAACTAAGATCATCATCAATGATCTCATTCTCCAAGGCCTTATCCAATATCACCCCTATGACATTCGCTATATCCCATTTGGGATCATTGGTTAACACCTCATATACTTCACTGTCTCTTACCTGTCTGGCAATTTCATCCAGATATTTATTTGTGTCCATCACGATGACGGCACCCCCCTTGTCAGACGGTTTGACCGTCAAATTTGTATTATGTTCCAATTCCCAAATCGCCGGTTGTGTCTTAGCACATTAACTTCCTCCGCCCTTAATTGGTCAATCCATTTTTTAACTAACACTATGTATGCCTTTACAACATGATTATTTTGTGGCGTTACAAATTGGCTTTTGTTTGTCAAATCTAGTTTTTTACATGATAACACATTACTGGACTCATTTGTCATGCACATTTAAAATCACATTGTCCTTTGATGAAAAAAATGACTTCAATCTCAACCGTCTATAGAACCTTTGAAGGTCCAGTTCTAGTTCGAACCAGTCCCGAGATGTAGTAGGGCAAAAAGTCAAACCACGGCTTAGCACTTGAATCTGCGCGTCACTCAGCTGTATGGAAGAAATATTAACCACAAGTTCTATTGTTTCCACTGACTGCATCTTGTGGTTCTTCCCTGTTGGTACTTGAGGGATCCCGATTGTATCGGGGGTAGGGTTTTTAGAGGATCGGTGGTGTTTCCTACCGCCCCTTCGATGTCCCCCTCTGCTTGTGCCTAAAAAGTTTGACGCACCTGAATCATCAGTTGAATCTGATTCACCTGTGGAGAAGCCAAATTTACCCTGTTTGAAGCATTTTCTTTTTTTACGACTGTTAAACCTTTTGGGACTGAGTCGATTGCCAGTTGTATATCTTCCCGGACTGATCGTCCAAGTCTCTATGCCATTTGTCCATTTTAACTTGTTCCACCTCAGTTTTATGTCGTAAAATATGTTGTGGCATTTTTTTTTTTTTATATACCATATACTCCTCCACACCAAGTAGGTCTTGGATTTGGGTATCCAGATCTTTCGGGACTTTTTTGAGGTTTTCCACCTCTTTCTGCAAAGAGTCTATATTCAACAGCATCAATTCAAAGGAGTATTTGTTATTTATTGTTTCAAAGGCTTTACAAAAGTCCCCATTATTCGGGAACAAATTTGGGCGTAAATGTGACCTTAAGCCCCTTGGTATCCTTTGATTTTTATAATACTCTCTCAAGGCGATTTAAGTGCAATTCCATAGTGTTGAGCTTTTTCGTCTCCTGTTCCACTTTCCGTTTCAGGATCTCAATGGAAGGGGAACTTAAAAAGGCCACATCACCTCATTCAACATTAATGAGTCATCGTATGTCCTTATCGGTATATAAATACATTTGTCTTGTCGAGGTCTCAGATGTTCAAAGGGATGTTCCCAGGTGTAAGGTAAAGAAACATTAGGCAAACATCTAATCAACAGCGATTGGCCAGGGTAAGACCAGCGGTAGTGTTTGGTTGCTGGGAAGGTGTGGGTTTTTGTATTTTGGGTATATATATATGTGTAAATGTGTTGATGTCATTAGGCTTGACAAAGGCTGGTTATCAGCCGAAACGTTGCTGCATTTTGTAATATTGTCTTGAGGTCACAATAAAACGGATGATGTAAGATACTGCCTGTGCCATTCGTTCTTCATCTACATAGCAGAACGTGTCAGCGTCCTCAATGATCCCTCAGTGCCTTACAACTACTGGGTGTTTAAGCTGGACACGTGGCACGAACTGGCACTCTACGCCTTGGAGGTGCTGACCTGCCCTGCCTCCAGCGTTTTGTCTGAATGGGTAGTTAGTGCTTCTGGTGGCAATATAAAAGATAAGCGTATCTGCCTGTCCACTGAAAATGCTGACAGGTTGACTCTTATAAGGCCTGGATTACCCCTGACTTCTTAACTCCACCAGAGGAAAGCTGATGAACATAAAGGCACTTTAAATGTGTTGTTTATAATGTACTGAATACACTGTATTCCCATGCACCCCTTCCACCACAAAAAAAATTATATGGTTGAATCTTCTTTTTCTCATCCTCCCCCTCCTCCTCTTCCATTATATCAACATTCTTATTTGTCGCATATAATGTCTTCGCATATATGCCCTTGCTCGCATATAATGTTTTACAGGGTCAGCTCACCAGCAGGCCTTCACCTACAATCTTTTACAGCGTCAGTTCAACGACAGGCCCTCGCATATAATGTTTTACAGTGTCAGCTCACCTACAGTCCCACACCTACAACCTTTTAGAGGGTCAGCTCACCAGCATGCCCTCACACAATCTTTTACAGCGTCGGCTCACCTGCAGGCCGTCGCCTATAATATTTTACAGGGTCAGCTCACCTACAGGCCCTCTCATATAATGTTTTACAGGGTCAGCTCACCTACAGGCCCTCTCATATAATGTTTTACAGGGTCAGCTCACTAGCAGGCCCTCGCATATAATGTTTTACAGGGTCAGCTCACTAGCAGGCCCTCGCATATAATGTTTTACAGGGTCTGCTCACCTGCAGGCCCTCAACTACAACCTTTTTAAAAGGTCAGCTCACCAGCAGGCCGGCACCTACAACCTTTTACTGGGTAAGCTCAGCAGCAGGCCCTCACCCCTAATGTTTTAGATAGTCATATCAGCAGGCCCTTGCTCCAAATGTTTTTGAGGGTCACCAGCAGGCCATCAATCATAATTTTTCAAGGGTGTGTATGATGCCCTCCTTTATGTGTAACAAAGGGTGTATTGGAGTGCCGGTTCCTTGCAATTTTTGGCAGCCCTTTCACTTAGTGCATAGGCTTTATGAGTGTAGGAGTCCCACTACATGAACAATTGTACCACAATGTGAATGAGGCCCTCCATTATGTGAGATACAGGTTGTATCGGAATGCCTCTTGCTTGTAATTTCTGGCAGCACTTTATATACAAGTGAATTGACAGGAAAGAATGTTTCCTAAAAAATTTTCTTCTAAAATCGATTTTATCTTTGGTTTTGTGCATATTATTGTCAGTCTGTAAAAGTTGCCTACTACTCGGACAACATTGTTCAAAGAAGCAACCTGGGAGTCCAAGATGCATCCAGACATCCTCCCCATGCTGTTCCCGAACCAGTTCAGTGGTATTTCCATCAATTTCTGACCTTTTCCTATGAACCAGGCACCCTCCCCTCTTCAGAGCAGGGGATGCCTGGTTTAATGCTCAGGTTCTCCTATTCACTTCCATTATACTCGGGTGCTCTGTAGCGTACCCGAGCATCCCGATGTGTTCGGCTTGAGCACCCGAGCACTTGAGTGCTTGATCAACATTAGTCACCACGTCATCTTGGTGACATCATCAAACATCACAGTGTCCACCCACCGTGATGATGTGGTGACATCATTATGTCAGCTCGCGCAAGATTTGGCGCATATTCTTCAATGAACATGGCCACAATGACCTCTCCGCGGCCAAATGGAAGAGGTGAAAATATATATATATGCAATTTGTGATGTTTGCGCCTGCACCCTGGAATGCGATTCATGACAAAGTAGTTTGTCATGTATCGAAATTCTTTGTGAACTTTGGTAAAGCAGCCAAATCGAATTTTGGCAAACTTTGCTCATTTATAGTTATCATTCACAGGTAGATTGTTGCCCCATCTTGTTTTTTTGCAATCACATATATATGCTGGTTTAATGACATTTAACATTCGGGAAAAAAAAGTACATTTCAACTGGAAACGGAATATACATAAACAGACGATTGCGCGACATTCTATTTCAACTTAACACACACAGGTCAATTGCTGCCACATCGGAGGTATTGCTGTAGTAATCACGTATATATGCTGCTTAATTAAATTAAAGACCCCCCCAAAAAATTTTATTGCGACCATGTGGAAACGGACGACTGAGGCTTGATGTTTAATTTCAACTTAATTTGCACAGGTAGATTGCTGCAATACCTTGTGTCTTGTAGTAATCATATATTTGCTGGTTGGATTATATTTAACAATGTTTAATTACAACACGTGGGAAACTGAAAATAAGCAAACAGACAACTGAGGCGTGGCGCTCAATCTCAACTTAACACACAGGTAGATTGCTCTCACACCGTCGGTATTGCTGCAGTAACTATATATAAATATATATATATATAAAGAAAAATGGCGGCACTGGACAAAATACTTGGGCGGGTGCAATGTTCAATGGGGACTGACCATAAGTCCCAAACAAATGATATAGAACGTTTCTCAAGCCTGAGAAAGGCTCTAGGTTCAGAGCCGAAACGTTGCACCGCACGGGTCAATAAATGAACTCCTTTTGATTTATTTTTTGGAGTGCAGTTCGTTTTTCTATAATATATATATATATATATATATATATATATATATATATATATATACTGCTTGATGAAATTCAATGACCCCTGCCACCTCCCCCCCCCAAAAAAAAAAAACTAATTGCGACTGTGTGGAGACTGAAAAATACGTAAATGGACATCTGAGGCTCGATGCTTAATTTTAACTTAATAGACACAGGGACATCCTTTGCGTCTGGAGGAAAGAAGGTTTGTACACAAACATAGAAAAGGATTCTTCACTGTAAGAGCAGTGAGACTATGGAACTCTCTGTCTGAGGAGGTGGTGATGGTGAGTACAATAAAGGAATTCAAGAGGGGACTGGATGTATTTCTGGAGTGTAATAATATTACAGGCTATAGCTACTAGAGAGGGGTCGTTGATCCGGGGAGTTATTCTGATTGCCTGATTGGAGTCGGGAAGGAATTTTTTTCCCCCTTAAGTGGGAAAAATTGGCTTCGGCCTCACAGGGTTTTTTTTTTGCCTTCCTCTGGATCAACTTGTAGGAAACAGGCCGAACTGGATGGACAAATGTCTTTTTTCGGTCTTAAATACTATGTTACTATGTTAGGTAGATTGTTGCTATACCTTGTGTCTTGCACAAATCACATGAATATACTGGTTTTATTAAATTTAACAATACCAAATTACATTTAAATTCCAACAGTGTGGAAGCTGAAAATAGCTTAATTTCTCATTAATGCACACAGGTACATTGTTGTTATAACTAAATACACCCAGGTAGATTGCTGCCACTTTGTAAGTATTACTGCAGTAATCACTTATATATACACCGCTTAATGAAATAGAAAAAAATCATTTTAATTGTGACTGTGTGGAAACTGAATATACGTAAATAGAAGATTCATGCTTGAGGCTTGATGCTCCGTTTCAACTTAACACACACACCCATAGATTGCTGCCACACTGTGGGTATTGATGCACTATTCACGTATATACAATGCTTAATTAAATTTAAAGACCCTCCCAAAAAATGTATTCAATTACAACGTGTTGAAACTGAATATACATAAACGGACAATTGAGGCTTGGCGCTCAATTTCATGTTACCATATACATGTAGATTCCTGCCACACTGTGGGTATTACTAAAGTAATCATACACTGTATATATGCTGCTTAATTAAATTGAAAGCACCCCCCTCCCCCCAAAAAATAAAATAAATTGTGACCATGTGGAAACTGAAAATGCATAAATAAATGATTAAGGCTTGATGCTCAATTTAAACTTAACACATACAGACAGAATGCTTCCACACGGTGGGTATTGCTGCAGTAATTATATATATATATATATATATATATATATATATATATATATATATTATATTCAAACCCACAAAAAAGGATTTATGTGAAAATTGGGAAAGAAAATGAAAGTATTTTCTTGCAGGTAGCTGATTCCGAGGTGCACCTGCATTTCTGAGGTCCTGGCTCCTCTTTTGCGGTTTGTCAGCTTCCCTACTTCTTTCTATTGTACACAACACATACAATTCTTCTTTGGTATCCTAACCTTTTCCTTCACTGTCCCTGCCAATAAGCTTTATGTGTTGATTTCTGACAGTCCCCAATTGATTTTTCACCCTTAGATTGTTTTCCTTGCATTTTCCAACTACCTTCTTTCACAGCCCAGCGAGTTCTGCTAGGACACCTCACTGACCTGCTGAACTACTAATTGGCTCTTCCAGGTTGCCAACTTAGCATAGGGGAGACCGGGGAAAATTTCCACAAATGTCCAGACTTCAAAGTACCCCTGCTCCTGGGCACTTCAAAGAATTATACTTTATTTATGGATTTTTGGTAAAAAGTAAATAACTGGAATTTATTGTTATTTATTATAAATATTTTTGAACGCTTTTTTCATTTAATATTCCTGCCTTTTTTAACTTTTCCCAATAGATTTTTTTAGTTGCTATGAATAACTTTGTAAGGTTATTTTATTTGTAGTTTTTTTTTTTTTTTATACAGTTCAGTATTCTCTAACATTTTATTCTTTTTATTGACATAAAAGTTGTCTGTCCGTGTCTGACCCCTTCCCCCTTATCTGTTGCCATTCTAACCAGACTATTGTTTTTTTTTTTTTTAAGTTTTATCAAGGAATCTTTTCCTTTGTTTAGTTAAATTACTTCATTAAAGACCTCCATTTAAAAAAAAAAAAAAACTATAAAGAGACAATAAATGAAACAATAGAGGAGGCGAAGTTGATAGAAAAGAATATATAGTAGGCAAAAAAAAAAATTAAAATGAGCAAACCATTTGAGGTTTTGTTCAAGTTCAAAGAATTTTTCAAAAAGTTCAGTTTGGACTAAAATCGGTTTGGGCCAAACCAAATTGACTCCAATTGTCTTAGACGTTTATATATAACATCATCTAGTCTCCTAAGACACATAATTTTTAGGAAAACATGTTATCTCTTTTCATTTTCTTTTATAATTTTTTTTTCTGTTTACCTCCCCCCTTCCCCTTGAACAGAATAAAAGCAATAGTAAATCGTATCTGAGTGGCAATGACCTTCATAGCCTTGGGTAAACGCACGTTTGACGACATTAACAAAAAGCGTGTTTAAAGACACACCTCGGCGTGGCATGTGATATGCTTTTTCATATTTCAAGCTTATTCGGGGCAGATGGTGTTTAAACATACACTATGTTATAGGATAAAAAAAATGTTTAAACAGTGGCTGGTTGGGGGACCAAGCATCCAAAAATTATGCCTTGACAGGGTCAGAATACCTGCCCATATGACACTCAAAAGTGTTAATTGTCAGAAGAACAAGTGGCTCATTGTGAACAAGCCTAGAAAATTCTCCCATTTAATTGGGAGCAGCAGCAGTGCCGGTAGGACATTAGAGGCACGTGGCCGCAATTGCAGAGGCAACAGAAGCAGAAAGTTCTCACTAGTCTGCAGGAGGAGGGGGTAGAAGTGCTGTGAGGACTGTACAGTACTTACCCCTCCTCCTGCTTGCTCTTCCCAGGGCCCGCGCTGCTGTGTCCTGGCTGCCTGCAGCATCAGGATGTACAGAGCGCACTCTGAGCTGACGCTGCAGGAGGTCAGGTAACAGCAGCGCAGGCCCTGAAGAGATGAGAGCCAGGAAGACAGCCTGACTGGCAGAGGTGCAGCAGAGCAGGAGAGGTAAGTTTGCATATTTATTTTATAGTCTGATTGGGGGCCTGAAGGGTCTGATGGGGGCCTGAAGGGTCTGATTAGGGGTCATATTGAGGGTCTTGAGGGTCTGAATGGGGGTCTAGGGAGATGTAATGGGGGTCTGGAGGTCTAATAGGGGTCATATTGGGGGTCTAGAGGTCAAATGGGGTGTCTGGAGGTCTAATGGGGGTCAGATATGGGGAGTTGGAGGTCTAATGGGGGTCTAGAGGTATGGTCTGAGGTTTAATGGGGGTCTTGAGGTCTAATAAGGATCTTATATGGAGGTCTAATGGGGGTCTTATCTGAGGTCTGATTATTGGGGCAGGGTCTGACATGGAGGTCTAATGGAGGTCTGATATTGGGGCTGGGTCTGACATGGAGGTCTGATATGGGTTCTGACAGATGTCTAAAGGGGGTAAGGTCTGAGATGTGTGTGGGGTCTCATCTGGGGTTTGATATGGGGGTATGAACTGAAAGGTAAGGGGGTATTTTATTGTACTGGCACACATCTGTGTGGTACCAGTATTTTTAGGGGGACTGTTTATGCAGTATAGCATGGAGGGGGGGGGGGGGGGCAGGAGAGGGTGTTGAGGAGGTTAGGATGATGGAAAAGTAGGAAAGTAAGATGTCTGTTAAACTCTGCAGAGACAAGACACGGCTAAAAGAAATCGTCATGGTGGTCTAGTCTGAAGGGAGAAGATAAGGAAAGAGAATATCTACATCAGAGGAGACATCACTGGATGTAAGAGGTACATATGTGGCGCTGTATGACCCTGTATGTAATGTTTTCAAAGTATGTCTTGTGGGGAGTCGCTCTGGTAGATAGCGGTGCGGGTGCAGTACAGAGGCAAAAGGGAGTCCAGGAAGTGCAGCAAAACAGTGTTTAATTCACACTTGCATATAATAAAGTCCAAACAGTCACTTTGTGTTAATTTCTCACACAACAGAAAACGTACGGCAAAACAAAAAGTCCAATAACGGTTCCAATCACCTGGGAAGTGTAGGTGTGTGTTCGCACCTGGCTGTTAGCCCAGCCGCAGGACAATCACACTCAGGCTTTCAGGCCGACTGCACACCTCTTTTCTGTGCTCTAGCTTCCAGGTCAGAGAGCTCCACAGCACTGTTAGCAGCTCCAGGTCAATCACTTCCTTCAGCTGCTGAGCTGGCTGAGTTTTAAACCCAGCCCCAAAACCAGGACTGGGTCGTGGGGAGCAGCCATCCACCCTACACTTTAGCTGCTCCCGGTAAGAGCCGGCCCGGATCGGCTTTGCAGCCACACTATTTAGCAACTGTGTCAGTAGCACTACCTGCTACTGACATCAACAAAAATGGCTCTTACCTCACCGAGGCTATGAACCTCGGTGACACGTACCTGCCATCTACGACGGCACCCTGCACCTTACCACAGTCTTTAAAGGGGTTGTCCGCTTCTCTGCTGCCACAATTGCAGTGGCGAGCAGGTGAACAGAGCAGAGAAAGCAGCTCTCATATGAGCGCTGCCCTTTCTTAAAACAGCTGATCTGCGGGGGTGCTGGGAGAACCCCGCCGGTCTAATATTGATTACCGATCTTGAAGATAGGTCATCAGTAGTAAAAAGATGACATCCCCTTTACAGTAGGACTAGAGGGAATGGGGTAAGTTGAGAATTTGGCTTGGGGGGGACATTTCAAATTTCAATTTTTGCCTACACTGAGGGAAGGTGGGGGGGGGGGGGGCAAGCTGAACTCTTGCACCAGGGCCCATGAGCCTTTAGCTATGCCCCTAGTTGGCAGGCTGTAGCAGTGGCACTACGGAAGCAGCGGCAGCATCCATACAGAACATGTTGGTGGGTAGACAGCAGCAGTAGCATGAAGGCGGCAGTGGCATGATTGAGGCAGCAGCAGCCGTACAAGACATGATGTCGGCAGGCCACAGCAGTGGCATGATAGTGGCAGTGACATGATGGAGGCAGCAGCAGCCATACAGAACATGATGGTAGGCAGGGCGCAGCAGTGGCAGAATGGAGGCAGAAGCCTTCCGGGACATTATTATAGGCAGGACGGCAGACAGCAACAGTGGCAAAATGGGGCACCGCCAGCCCGGCCAGATCTATTCATCAGCCTGATTCATCAGCTGGTGAAGTGTGAAAATCCTCCTGAATCCAGGCATGGTTTTCTTAAAGTGGTGTAGCAGCAGGAAATTTTGTCACCGCAAGTCCAGGAGAGCATTCCTCGCCATGTAAGGATGCCTGAAATGCTTGGACCGTCACCTGGACATGGCCAGTACCCTGCACAAGCCAGTGTACTTTTTGATTCAAGTTACTTTTTGATTCATGATTAATTAATTCGTAACAAATCAAATTCCTTGTCAAACTTCAGCGAAGCTGTCGAATCGAATTTTTCAAAACTTGGTTCACTTGGTCTCTTCGCTATAGACTGGGATTCATATTTTTAAGCAGTGTATGACATTATTAGTAAAACTAATCCAATATGTATGATACAAAATTTGTGAAACTTTTCTATAACTTATTTAACTGAAAAGTTTTGTTTCCTTTGTGTGTTAATATCATAATACATAATATCTGTACATATATTTAAAAGGTAACTTTTCTGAATAGCTTTGGTACTCCCACTCCAAATGTATGACAATCTTTTACATTGTTCACTATCGCTAACAGACAGCATATTTTTGCATTCATTCCAAGTGTGCACTTAATTAGAAACCATGCTTTGTTTAATATTCAGAATTTCTTCTTTTTCACCTGTCAAATTAAAACAGTACAAACTGATACTTCCTGTAGAAAATTAAAACTTGATCATATACATAAAATATGAGAGGATAAATTACAGAACAACTTGTACAGAGTAACAGGGTAAGGTTTTGCATAAGAATACATTTCTGTCTTGGAAATTGTGACTCCATAATAGTCCAGACTCCAGATCATTCTTGTTATAAACTTACCTAACCATGATCCTGTTGTGTCTGACCCTTTACCTAAATGCCCCTGCTTCAGTCCATGAGATAGCGTTGGGGGATATCAGGAACTGCCCGTGTGACAGTAGCATGGCCCCATCAAAGGAGACAGGAGACGGCACATGTGACAGTGGTTCAGCAATTGCCAAGCTTTGTCTGTTCGACCAATCAAAGACCAAAAATTACAGGGCTCCGGCTCGTCGTTCAATCAGGGTGTAGGCAAGTGCCTGTGATTGTGTATAGTGTTCTGGCTCTTATTTGTGTTTCTATGCTTTGTGCCTGAACTCAAGACCTGCTTGTTTAACCTTAGAGTTGAGCAAACACCTGGATGTTCGGGTTCGAGAAGTTCGGCCAAACTTCACGACAATGTTCGGGATCCGAACTCGACCCGAACTTCACCCTGAACACCATTGAAGTCAATGGGGACCCGAAACTTTTGGGCGCTTAAATGGCTGTAAAATAGCCCTGGAAAGGGCTAGGGGGCTGCACAAGGCAGCAAAATGTAGGTAAATGCCCTGCAAACATATGTGAATAGGGAAATGCCTTAAAATAAAATACAGAAAAATAATAAATAAACAATTTTAAATTGAGCCCAAGTGAGTGACAGTGGCACCTGTAACCCAGCAAACAGAGGATGTGGCAGCAACGCCACCACATCTGTCATTGTCACCAAGCATCTCCACCAAATCCCATGGAAGTGTTCAGCTATCAAATGTCCATCTCCCAAACACTGTAGAGAAAAAGAAATAGAAAGAGGAAGTACCCCCCTACCCATGGCTCTGAATGCCTTATTTCAAACTTCCTGGTCCTTTGAAATGCTGTCATTCTGTCTGGTGGACAGTTTTAAAAACCTTATGGCAGTGGCTATCCCACAGCACATGTATCCCAGCCGCCGCTACTTTTGCAGACGAGCCATCCCTTCCCTGCACAACCAAGTGGCGGACAAAATCAAGTGTGCACTGTGCAACGCTATCTGTGGCAACGTCCACATAACCAACAACACAGTGGGTAAATGTAGTGGCTGGCCCAAAGGCGGATAGCATTTTTGCGAATGTCCTTCCGCCCCCGAGGATTGCTGGACATTTTTCTTTGTATCCTGTAATCTTCTCCTCCTCCTACTCGGCTTCCTCATCCTCTACCTCCTCCTCATCCACTCAGCGTAACACCTTCACCACCCACAGCAGCACAGCCAGGGAGAAATGACAGGTTGTTTTAAAACTTGTGTGTTTGTGGGACAAACCCCGCACCGCGCAGGAGCTGTGGACAGGCATGGAACAACAGACCGACCATTGGTTGGTGCCACTGAGCCTCCAGCTCGGCCTAGTGTTAGCTAATGGGCGAAATATACTAGCAGGTCTGGGCCTAGCCGGTTTGGCACACATCCCCTGCCTGCGACATGTGCTGAATTTGGGGTGCAGAAATTCCTAAACACCAGACAGTGAAATTCAATTCAGTTAATCGAACACACAAAACAACGCCACCACCCACCCCCCCTTTCACCCAAACCATTAACAAACTATTTACAAATTTTCTTAAAAACATATTTAAATAACTAAAATGCAGCTAAACTTACTATATAAACAAACAAAACTATATACACGCCTTATCCTTAACTTAAGGCCAGTGACATCCAAGTGGCTCGAAGGGTGGGTTCCTGCACCAACATAGTCCCTGGCCTGGAACACAATTGTCCAGCCAGGGCACTGTTCTGGAGGATGAGGAGGATAAGTAGGATGAGGAGGAACCGTGTTCTTAGCAGGGTGGCACCCAAGCCAGCTCACGGGCAGCTGGGTCACCATCTGCACCTCAGAAGGCTGGGTTAGCATTGGCGAAATGTGGGAAAGCTTTGTCATCACACCACAACAACCTGCACCACCAGCAGATCTGGAAAGTCTTAGCAGGAGGCAGCATTTCAGCAACATGGTGGAAGAGTACACGTACTGACTGATGGGTTTGCCCAGTGGCGTAACTACAGGGAAGCGGGGGAAGCACACTGTTTTGGGTCCCTGACCTAGCAGGGGCCCATTCAGGAGGTGGAGGACTAAAATACTTTGTCAGGGTCCCCTTAACAGTATTATACAATGAAATTAGATACAGTGGCAGTATAGACAGTGTAGAAAGCGGATGGAAAATAAACCCAAACAGCCTCACACCCTACACACTCAACACCCCCCCCCCCCTTTTCACTCAAACCTTTAGCAAACTATTTACAAATTTTACTTAAAAACATATTAAAATAAATATAGGGCAGCTAAACTAACCATATAAAGAAACAAAACTATATACACGCCTTATCCTTAACTTAAGGCCAACCAAATACAAGTGGCTCAGAGGGTGGGTATCTGCACCAACATAGGCCCTTGCCTGGAACACAATTGTCCAGCCAGGGCACAGTTCTGGAGGATGAGGACGAGGAATAGGAGGAATGATGGGGGATATAGAGGACACAGACGATATACCTCCCTCAAAGAGGATAGCTTGTCCTTGCCTCTGGGCAGCCTGGCAGACATGAGCAACTACATGCTGCAGTGCCTGCGCAACGACCGCCCAGCTACTGCCACATTCTAACTTTTGCTGATTACTGGGTGGCCACCCTGCTGCATCCCCGTTACAAGGACAACGTGCCGTCCTTAATTCCCTCACTGGAGTGTAATAGGAAGATGAGCCCGCTAGTAGACACGCTGCTCATGGCATTCCCACCTGACACCGGGGACTCAGTGGGAGCACAAGGTGAAGGCAGAGGAGGAGGAGGAAGAATTTGCCAATGCAGCTGGGTCACCAGCAACACCTCAGAAGGCAGGATTAGCATGGGCAAAATGTGGAAAAGCTTTGTCATCACGCCACAACAACCTGCACCACCAGCAGATATGGAAAATCTTAGCAGGAGGCAGCATTTCAGCAACATGGTGGAACAGTACACGTACTGACTGATGGGTCTGTCTAGGGGAATAGCTACAGGGGAAGCAGGGGAAGCAACTGCTTTGGGGCCGTGACCTAGAAGGGGCCCATCCAGGAGGAGGAGACGGACTAACAGTATGATACAATGAAATTATATACAGTGGCAGTATAGACAGTGTAGAAAGCGAATGGAACAGCTGCTGGGCGTGGTCTGAGAGAGCGATCTTTAGTAGCCACAGGCATGGTGTCATGAAAGAAAGGGGTTGCGCAAAAATTACTGGGGGAGGGGGGCCCCATTCAAAAATTTGCTGTGGTTCCTAATCATTTCTAGCTACGCCACTGGGTCTGTCCCATTCAACTTCTGGGTCATCAAATTGGGCACATGGCACATGTCCTGAGGTTGCCCTTTACGCCTTGGAGGTGTTGGCCTACCCTGCAGCCACTGTATTGTCTGAACGTGTGTTTAGCATGGCTGGTGGAATTATCACAGAAAAGCGCAGCTGCCTGTCCACAGACAATGTGGGCAAGTTTTGTTTATTAAAAAACCAGGCATGGATCCCACAAGACTTATTTATACCTTATGCAGAATAAACATCTATACCGGCCTCACCCAACCACTGTTATACTACCGTGCACTTACACTTTGTTTTATTTTTTTTATATTTTCCCAATGTTTTGGGGTCTACACTAATTTATTTAAAAAAATAAAAAAAACTATTTTTCAGGCTTTATTTCATGCAAGAATGCAACCGCCAATTGTAAGTTCCCTGTCAGTTATGCAGTGCAGGGGTTTGTACCTGGCAAAAATGGTAATATTTCACCCAACAATTTAAAATCTATCCTCTGCCGAACACTATTAAACTTGGCCAGCCACTGCTGGGACACCAGATTTAGGGGATTGCTATTTTCGCAATATAATTTTACCCTAGAACAAAATATACCCTTTGCCGGACACTATTAAACTTAGCCAGTATGGATGAAAAAATCTCTGCCAAAAAATATTCAAGAGAAAAAAAGAGGGGCCTGGCGATTGCACTGACATTTACACTGACTTCACGTGTCTTCTGACAGCAGCGCAATGCTTCTCCCAGAATGCACATCAGTGCTGCAGCGTTTTCGTCGGTTGGTCCGTTGGTCTACCTGGAAAATAAAGGGTAATTGGGGGGGGGGGGGAATGAAGAAAAAAAAGGCAGCAGGCTCATAAACTTGAACGTTACAAACATTATAAAACCTAAACCTAAACATCAAAACTTTTTCTTGCTACCTGCTAATTTTTTTTTATTTTTATTTTTTTACCATTTCACTCGTTATTTTCCTAGCAGAAACCTCTCCTTTTCCATAGGACAATGTGTAAAGTGTAAATCACACAGAGATGGTGCGATGTACATTATGCACTTTATCCCAAGTGAAAAGAGAGGTTTCTACTGTTTAACATTTCTGCTGTAGCACACCAGCACCCCTATGTGTTAGGGTCTCTCAAAACCTAGTATCCTGAGAGACCCTAGAGCCTGATTGTAAAAACTACCTGTGTTGTGCTGTCCCTATGTCCCTAAGTGTACCTGAGTGTGGTACTTCCAGAAACATTCCCCTAGGCCAGGCATCAGCAACCTTCGGCTCCCTGCTGTTTTGAAACTACAATTCCCAGCATGCTCCATTCATTTCTATGTAAGTTCTTAGAAGAGCAGAGCAACTATGCCTGCTGGGAGTTGTAGTTTCACAACAGCTGGGAGCCAAAGGTTGCCTACCCCTGCCCTAGGCATAGGGCAGTGTGGTCAGGACAGTCAGAACAGAAATAACGGGTGTCACGCCTTATTCCACTCCTGCTACAGACACGACATCTTTTTCGGGGTGGCTCACTACACTGGTGTTTGGGGCCACGGAACCTCCTGGATACAGGAGGTTCTCGATGATCTCTTTCTGAAATTTGAGGAAGGATCCTGTTCTCCCAGCTTAACTGTAGAGAACATAACTATTATACATAGCCAATGGAAATAAATATACAGACACCTTCTTATACCAGCGTCTGATGCGGCGGGAAATCAAATACGTGGCCAACATCTGGTCATTGAAGTCCACCCCTCCCATGTGGAGGTTATAGTCGTGGACTGAAAGGGGCTTTTCAATGACACTGGTTGACTGTTCAATTTGTATTGTCGTGTCTGCGTGAATGGAGGAGAGCATGTAAACGTCACGCTTGTCTCTCCATTTCATCGCGAGCAGTTCTTGGGTACAAAAGGCAGCCCTCTCCCCCCTTGCAAGATGGGTGGTAACGAGCCATTGGGGGAAGCCCCGGCGACTAGGTCGCATGGTGCCACAGCAGCCAATCTGTTCTAGGAACAAATGCCTGAAGAGGGCTACACTTGTGTAGAAATTGTCCACATAAAGATGGTACCCCTTGCCAAATAAGGGTGACACCAAGTCCCAGACTATCTTCCCACTGCTCCCCAGGTAGTCAGGCAACCGACCGGCTCCAGGGTCTGATCTTTACCCTAATAGATCCAAAATTTGTGTGTATAGCCTGTGGCTCTTTCACAGAGCTTATACAATTTGACCCCATACCGGGCGCGCTTGCTTGGGATGTACTGTTTAAAGCCAAGGCACCCGGTAAAATGTATCAGGGACTCATCTACGCAGATGTTTTGTGCAGGGGTATACAAATCTGCAAATCTCAGGTTGAAGTGGTCTATGAGGGGCCGAATTTTGTGGAGCCGGTCAAAAGCTGGGTGGCCTCTGGGACGGGAGGTGGTGTTGTCGCTAAGGTGCAGGAAACGCAGGATGGTCTCAAATCCTGTCCTGGACATGGCAGCAGAGTACATGGGCATGTGATGAATTGGGTTCGTGGACCAATATGACCGCAATTCATGTTTTTTTGTCAGGCCCATGTTGAGGAGAAGGCCCAGAAAAGTTTTACATTTGAAAACTTGGACTGGTTTCCAAAGGAAAGGCTGGGCATAGAAGCTTTCCGGGTTGGCGTTTATAAATTGAGTGGCATACCGATTTGTTTCTGCCACGACTAGGTCAAAGAGCTCCGCAGTGAAGAACAGCTCAAAAAAACCCAGTGCCGATCCGATCTGAGCTGTCTCCACCCGAACTCCTGACTGGGCGGTGAAAGGGGGAACTAATTGTGCGGCTGAAGATGGGGGCTGCCAATCAGGGTTTGCCAGCACCTCAGGGATTCTAGGGGCTCTACGGGCCTGTCTGCGCGGTGGCTGCGACGGGGGAACTACTGCACGTGCCACTGTACCAGCTTCAACTGCCCTTCTGGTGCTCGCCACTTCACCATGTTGTACGGCAGTGCTGGTAGAAGGTCCAGGATGGGCTGCGCTGCTAGTGTATGCCTCACCAAGTAATCCGGCAGCGCCAGCCCCACTCTGCTGCCCTAGAAACGGATCCTTGCGCTACCTGTGGTCTAGGGACACGGGGCCAGGTACGCTTGGTGGTATCGGGGACCTCAACCTCCTCGTCCGAACTTTGGGTCAGACTGCCACTGCTTTCTACAGGTTCATATTCTGACCCGCTAGATTTGTCAGATGAAGGTTCCCATTCCTCACCCGACTGGGTCAGAATCCTGTAGGCCTCTACAGGAGAATACCCCTTATTTGACATTTGAACGACTAAATTTAGGGGGTATTGCCTGAGACTACCCAAGAAAAAAAGCAAGCCTGTCTTACAAATGGGAGTGTAGCGAAGTACAGAAGCTGCTGGGATTGATAAAAAATATCAAAATAGATTTTTTTATTGCCGCAGCGCTTGTGAAGTGATTGTGCAGTGATTACGAAAAAAAAAATAATAATTGTCACTGCGGCGGGGCGGGCGTGGGTGAACGCACGTGTGTGGCTGGGCGCTAACGCTAACTACCTACCAAAGGGGCCTACACTAAATCTGAACCTAGCAGTCAATACTAGTGAAAAAAAAAGTGACAGTTTACACTGATCACTTTTTTCCCTTTCACTAGTGATTGACAGGTGATTGAATGGGGTGATCAAGGGGTTAATTAGGGTGATGGGGGTGACCAGGGCCTATGTGAAGTGTGCTTGGTGTACTTACAGTAGAGGTGTGCTCTCTCCTGGGTCCAACCGACGAAAAGGACCCAGGAGAGGGCACAGAAGCCATTTAATGCATTATATTTATAAATATAATGCATTATATGGCTGGTGATTCGTTTTTTTGAACATCACCAACCTGCCAGCGACGATCATTGGCTGGCAGGCTGGTGAAAAACTTCTCCTGAGCATCTCCCTGACATCTCTCGCAAGATTATGCGCCCGCGCGTCAAGGAGGAACAGGAGGACCGCCGAGATCACGCGATCCTGCGTGCGACGGTCCTAAAGTGGTTAAACTTGGCCAGCCACTGCTGGGATACTAGATTTAGGGGATTGCTATTTTGGCAATTGAATTTCACCCCAGAACAAAATATATCCTTTTCCGGACACTATTAAACTTGGCCAGCCACTGCTGGGACACCAGATTTAGGGAATTGCTATTTTGGCAATTGAATTTCCCCACAGAAAAAAATCTATCCTTTGCCAGACAGCAGACAGTATTACACTTGGCTAGCCACAGCTGAAACCACTGATTTATGGTATTGCTCTTTTGGCAATTGAATTTCACCACAGAAAATAATCTATCCTTTGCCAGACAGCAGACAGTATTATACTTGTCTAGCCAAAGCTGGAACACCAGATTTAGGGGATTGGCATTTGGGCAATTGTATTTAACCCCTTAATAAAATATAGAAATTGCTATCCTTAGTTTCTAAGGGTGACAATTAGCACAGCCAAGCCCCTGAGGTAGGATATAGCAAAAAAAAACTAGTATTGATAGATTGATGGACTTCTTCTGGTGCACCACAAGTCACAAAATGGCTGCCGATCACCCCAGAAAATAAGTGACAGAAAAACGCTCTGTGCAGCCTAAAAACCAGTGAGCAAGTAACTAGCAGAAGTTCAATCATTCACAGCTGTAGATTGATCCGTTCATTAGTTGCTGTTGCTGACTTTTCCCTGCCTAATCTCGCCCTCACAGAAGCTGCGTCCTCTCCCTACACTCATCAGAGCAGTGTGACGTGCGGCGCTACGCGACTCCAACTTAAATAGAGGCTGGGTCACATGCTGCACTTGGCCAATCACAGCCATGTCATTAGTAGGCATGGCTGTGATGGCTTCGTACGGCAAGAAGTAAAATGCTAGCTGATTGGCTGCTGTGCAGCCCTTCAGAAAGCGGGAAGTAATCGACGAACAACGAACCCGAACCCAAACTTTTTTGAAAATATCCGGAATCGGGTCCGTGTCCCGGACACCCCAAAATTCGGTACGAACCCGAACGATGCTCGAACTGTTTGCTCAACACTACTTTTAACTAGTGTTGAGCGAAGTTATGAAAACTTCGATTTGGCCGCTTCGAACCTTTGTAAGCAGCATGCGCAATGTTGGAAATGATTGGTGGCCTGATGGTGAACCTCAAAAACATTCGGAGCAAGGGGAAAGGCAATTGTGACGTCTCCGTCATTGAACCCCTCAGATGCCATGTTCCTCGCTGGATTGCGGCTTCTGATATTAAAAATTAGTTCTTTCAGGGGTTAATCTCGTGGGGTGGATGATGACGTCATCACGCTGGTCAGCGTGGGGACATCATGCATCATCGTGCACAAGACTTTGCGTGGGTTCTTCAATCAAGATGGGCACAGCGTTCTTTTCTCTCTCAAATGGATGAGGTATGTTTTTTAATTTTTTTAACGCCAATTCAGGGAAAATTGATTTGTTACCACCAAGCACGAGGAAATTAGGATCCAAGTCCACTTCAGATACTTCAATTCGCTAAACCCTACTTTTAGCATATGGCACACTTGACCGATAGCATGAAGTGCCTTGATAAATCGGACCCTATTTTATCTGTGTTCTTTTAGGGTCCTCACATAAAAAAAATGGTGTAAATTTTTTTTAAAACAGTAAAAAAATTCCAGAATCAGTGCATGTTTTTTTGTCACCTGCATTTTTTTTTTTTCAAACGTTGTTTGCAGTGTATTTCCCCACTGACATTTTCATGAAGTTTTGAAAACAAGTCAGAAAGACAAAAAGTGCCACCTAATGAACAAAAACGCCACTAGAAAATCAAAGCTTGTGCATTTTATATTAGTGAATCACTGAATGGGTCCACAAAAAAAAGGGAAATTACACTGTATGGTTTCCGTTAGTGATGATTGAGCACCAAAGTATTCGAGTGTTCGGGTGTTCGGCCCGAACACATTACTATATATTTGTGTGCTTGGCAGAGCACCCGAGTATAATGGAAGTCAATGGGAGACAACCAGGCACCCTCTGCTCTGAAGAGTGGAGGGTGCCTGGTCCATTGGAAAAGGTCAGAAAATGACACCACCAAACGGGATCGGGAAAAGCATGGGAACAATTTCTGGATCCATCTTGGACTCCCAGGTCGCTGCTGGGTACCATGTTGTCCAAGTTGTATGCCACTTTAACAGACTGACAAAAATACGCACAACCCCCCAAAAAAAATCTATTTCACAGCAAAAATTGTTTCCTGTATATTCAATTGTAAATAAAGTGAAAGTGCTGCAAAAAAGTACAAGCAAGAGGCACTCCAAAACAGCCTGTATATCCCAAAAAGGAGTGCCTCATTCACATTGTGGTACAATTGTTCAGGTAGTGGGACTCCTACACTCATAAAGCCTATGCACTAAGTGAAAGGGCTGCCAAAAATTACAAGGAACCTGCACTGCAATACACCCTTTATTACACATAAAGGAGGGCATCATACACACACTTGAAACATTATGATTGGTGGCCTGATGGTGACCCTCAAAAACATTTGGAGCAAGGGCTTGCTGGTGACCCTCTAAAACATTAGGGGCAAGGGCCTGCTGCTGACCATTGCAAAAAATGATGGGCGAGTGCCTACTGCTTAGCTGACCATTGAAAACATGATGGGCGAGTGCCGGCTGCTGAGCTAACCCTGTAAAATATTGTAGTTGACGGCCTGCAGGTGAGCTTACCCTCTACAATATTGTAGGTGAGGGGCTTCAGGTGTTCTGACCCTCTCAAATATTGTAGGTGAGGGCCTGCAGGTGAGCTGACCCTCTAAAACACTGTAGGTGAGGGCCTGCAGTTGAGCTGGCCCTCTAAAGTATTCTAGGTGAGGGGCCACAGGTGAGCTGACCCTCTCAAATATTGTAGATGAGGGCCTGCAGGTGAGCTGACCCTCCCTGAAGAGGGACATGATGAGATCTTGTGCACTGATTCCCAAACTCTTCAGCATCCACAGTCAGAAGAAGATGACGGTGGGAATTGGCAATTAGTGTTTCATGAGGTGGATGATGCAGATGAGACACAGTTTTCAATAAGTCAGGGTCTTGTTAGGTCAACAACACAAGTCAGGAGGATGACCCGAGTGAGGAAGTGGAGGAGGGGGTGGTGGACAATGACATCACTAACCCAACCTAGGAAGGTGGCAAGCCAAGCGAGGATAGCAGTACAGAGGGGGAGGGATCCACAGCACCGCAACAAGCTGTAAGAGGCTGTGGGATGGCAAAAGTGAGAAGGCGGGTCACACCAAATAGGCCCGCATACAGATGTCCTTAACCAAGGCCTTAGAACAGAAGCGCAAATTGCCATTTAGGGCTTTGGACACTGAGGCTTTCCTCAGCCTCATGGCGGTGGACGTCCCTCGTTACTCAGTCTCCAACCGTCACTATTTTTTTCGGTGTGCCATCCCCGCATTACACCAACAATTGTGTCCCGTAACATCACCCGTGTCCTGACCAACGCAGTTATTGGGAAGGTCCACTTAACGACTGACACATGGACAAGTGCTTTTGGCCAGGGATGCTACATTTCCGTGACGGCACACTTGGTGAACCTTGTGGAGGACGGTAACTAGTAATACCCTGGGATGGCACAGGTGCTACCAACGCCAAGGATTGCGGGCTCCCATTCCATCAGGATTTTCCCCACCACCTACATTAGTTGCAGCAAGCCCCCCTTCTCCTACTCCTACTCCACTTCCACCTCTAAATTCTCATCTTGCAGCACCAGTCAGCCATCAGTCAGTAGCTGGAAGCAGTGTAGCACGGCAATGGGGAAGCGGCAACAGACCGTTCTGAAACTCATTTGCTTAGGTGACAAACAGCACACGGCCACAGAGCTGTGGCAGGGTATAAGGGACCTGACTGAGCTGTGGCTCTCGCCACTCAACCTACAACCAAGCATGGTTGGTTGTTGTGTCTGATAATGGCCGTAACTTGTTGCCAGCTTTGGAGCTTGGCAAGCTCACACACATGGCAATCATAGAGCATATATGTCCCATGCTCAACAAACATCCCAAACTTATACATTAATATAACTAAAAACATTACTCACGAGAGTGGAGGTAAAAAAATGCCATGGCCTGTTAATCAATTCATAAATAAGTAAATAACCATAACATATTTTACAACCATAAACCATCATAACAATAATAATACCAACATTAATACAACCACAAACCATAATAATAATATAACAGAATGTCATTGCGGATACATTTGCAGCTGATAACGCTGGCGGCAGAGTATGTAGTTCCTTGTGCAACCCAGGAGGGGAGAAGATGGGAACACACAGCAGTTCCAACAGAGGCAGGACAACACTCTCTAAGGCCTGGAACAGTTTCATGACACCCCTTCAGCACCCGCACCCTGATGCGTGGCCTAGAGTCACAAGGCGGGGAAAAATTTTGGAAGATGGTCAAGGAGTACATAGCAGACCATGTCAGCGTCCTCAGTGATCCCTCTGTGCCTTACAACTACTGGGTGTCCAACCTGGACACGTGGCACAAAGTGCTACTCTACGCCTCAGAGTTGCTGGCCTGCCCTGCCATCAGCGTTTTGGCAGAGCGGGTATTTAGTGTTGCTGGGGGCATAATAACTGAAAAGTGTATCCATCTGTCAACTGAAAATGCTGACTCTTAGGTCGACTCTTCTAAAAATGAACAAGGCCTGGATTGCCCCTGACTTCTCTACTCCTCCTCCATCATATCAACATGCTTTTTAGGCTGCCCTCGCTCATAATGTTTTAGAGGGTCAGCTCACCTGCAGGCCCTCACATATAATGCTTTACAGGGTCAGCTCACCAGCAGCCCCTTACATATAATGTTTAACAGGGTCAGCTCACCTGCAGGCCCTTGCAATTCATGTTTTTTTTAGATTCAGATCACCTGCAGGACCTCACATATAATGTTTAACAGGGTCAGCTCACCTGCAGGCCATCGCAATTCATGTTTTTTAGGGTCAGCTCACCGGCAGGCCCTCACATATAATGTTTTGGAGGGTCAGCTCACCGGCACACCCTCACATATAATGTTTTAGAGGGTTAGATCACCTGCAGGCCCTCACATATAATGTTTTACAGGGTTAGCTGCCCTGAAGGCACTCTCAAATGATGTTTTAGAGGGTCAGCGGACCTAAAGGCATTCGCAAATTATGTTTTAGAGGGTCAGCTGACAGGAAGGCTCTTCCAAATAATGTTTTTAAAGGTTAGCACACCTGGAGGCCCTCAGCTACATTTTTTTTACGCAGTTTCATCACGCCCAGGGCCACGGCCTCTGCGTGCACCATCAGCATCACGATCATTTCCACGGCTCTTACTGGCCACCTTCTTAATATTAAAGGATATATATGCTTAAAAGTATGTCACATGTACAGTAGTGTAGGATTTGTAAGTGTATGCGCCAATAAATTAAAAAAGGTATTTGGGATGCGCACACTTTACACAGGAGAGTTAGCCCTGATAATGTCACAGACTAGCATACACCATCTACAGATAAAGTACAGTATATGTCAATGATATGTATTAAACACACATTTAAATTTGTGCTACAGACACTGTTTTCTGATGTAGTACAGAATTTGACACAGAAAGACACACAGTATGGACACTACATTAGGCCCAGATTATTAAAATTTGCGCTACAGACACTGTTTTTGGATGCAGGACAGTATTTGTCACAGAAACCAACAGAATATGGACACTATATTAGGCCCAATTATTAGAATTTGTAACACAGACACTGTTTGCAGATGTAGTACAGTATTGGTTACAGAACACCACAGATTATGGACACTAGATTAGGCCCAGATTATTTAAATTTGAGCTCAAGAAACAGTTTTCGGATGGAGTACTGTATATGTCACGGATATGTATTAAACGCACACACTATAGAAAATAAATGTGGCGCTGATTATTTGAATATACGCAATAAGACACAGTCTGCGGATGATGTACAGTATATGTCACCAATAGGAATTAAAGAAAATACCACACAGTCAAACACACACACAGTAGTCCTAAAGTAGTAAAAACAGCAAATTTCTCTACCTGCAGTATCTGTCCCTTCCTCAGCACAGATGTCCCTGAGACTGATCAATTTAGCGCTGGTAAAAATATATTGCTGCACTCAAACACACACACACACACACACACAGTAGTCCTTAAAATGACTTTTGGGTCGTTGAAAAGCTTTCTTAGAATAAGAACTGTGAATTTTGCTCCCTACACTGTCTTTCCCTTCCTATGCTCTACTCTCCCTGACTATGACTGATCCGAGCCCTTGTCATCGGGTGCTATATAGCACCCGATGATGCGTTTCGGCCAGCCAATCACTGTAATGCCAGTAGCTAACATGGCTACGGCATTACAGTGAAGGGCATTACTTACCTGCACGTTTATTGGCTGCTTAGAAGGCGCCAAACGTGTGGGGAGGAGACTCGAGCATTGCGTTCGAGCACATGTGGTATTCGGCCGAGTACCGCCATGTGCCAAGCATATACTAGGTTCCATATGTCCACATGGACGTTCCACAAAAAAAAAAAACATAGAACATGTCCTATTCTTGTCCGTTTTGCAGACAAGGATAGGCAGTGTTGCAATGGGTTCATAAAAAAATGGATGCAATACGGATTTCATCCATGTTTTTTGAGGATCCGTGTTTTGCGGACTGCAAAATACATATGGCCATGTGCATGAGCTCTAATAGTGAAGAAAATGGCTTATGTAATCATACTTGGAAGAGTAATCTATTGCAATCCAACTGTTATGTGTGCAGTTGGGATGGGTAAGCCCTTTAGGATCGAGCCATTTTTCAATTTAAGGATCAGGCCAAATTTTGCAAATCTGACGAGTCACTTTATGTAACATAGTAACATAGGTTATATGGCTGAAAAGAGACATCTGTTCATCCAGTTCAGCCTGTTATCCTGCAAGTTAATCCAAAGGAAGGCAAAAAAAAACACTGTGAGGTAAAAGCCAATTTTCCTCATTTTAGGGGGAAAAAAATTCCTTCCCGACTCCAATCAGGCAATAAGAAGAACTCCCTGGATCAACGACCCATCTCTAGTAACTATAACCTGTAATATTATTACACTCCAAAAATACATCCGGGTAAAGCCCCATTCACATGTCCATGCCCGTGCTCAAATCCGTAAGCAGGTGGTCAGTGATGCATCCATAAAGCTGTCCGTGAAGGATCCGTGTTGGGTTTGTGTGTCCGTTTTTTGCTGTCCGTGTTGCATCCGTGTTTCACTGACACCGAACAGCTGAAAAATAATTTTCAAAGCATCTCTTCTTAAAGGGATTCTGTCACGGCATTTGACCCTATAGAGCTGCGGAGAGTCCGCAATATAGCAGTAGAATAGCTCTGGGTGCTTTTATTTTCTTTAAAAAATGATTTTATTGATATGCAAATTAACCCGAGAAGGTGCCCAAGGGGCGTTACTAACCTTCCTGGTGCCCAGCCACGCCCCCATGTGAAGGAGCCCAGCACTGCCTGCGTCTGCTGAATCTCCTCCTTGTTTCAATGAGATCGCCGTAAATATCACAATGCGCAAGATCGTTCGCTCACGATGCGCAGTTCCTTCCCTGAGGCTGATGCCAGCACAGGGAAGGAACACTATGTTGCAACTGCGCATCGCGAGATTTACAGCGATCTCACTGAAACAAGGAGGAGATTCGGCGGACGCACGCGGGGCGTGGCTGGGCACCAGGAAGGTTACTGCCGCCCCTTGGGCACCTTCCTGGGTTAATTTGCATATTAATAAAATCATTTTTTAAAGAAAATTAAAGCACTCAGAGCTATTCTACTGTTATTTTGCGGACATGCTAGCGGCGATCTAGCCGTGCCTGTCCGCAACTCTATAGGGTCAAATGCCGTGACAGAATCCCATTAATGATCCGTGGTTTTTTACTGATCCATAGACTATAATGAACGTAATGGATCCGTGAACACGGACAAAATAGAGCATGCATCCATTCCAAAAACACAGACCGTGCTAAAACACTGATGTCTGAATACACACATTAAAATGAATGGGGAACACGTACAGCACACATCCGTGAAACACTGATGTGTGAATGAGGCTTAATAACTTTTGAATGGTTTTATTTATCAAAGCCATCTGAGATTGTTTTCTCGTACCACACTGTACTTCATTTTAGTGGTAAATTTGAACCAATATGTTTTTCCTTAATTTCTTAGAGAATCCAAAATTCACAAAAAAAATTGAAAAATTTGCCTTTTTTTACATTTACATTTTTAAGACAGTGATACCTCATACAATAGTTATTACTTAACACTCCCAATATGTCTATTTTATGTTGATATCATTTTGTCAATGTCATTGTATTTTTAGGACGTTAGAAGGTTTAGAATTTTTAAAGCAATTTTTTAAATTTTTAAGAAAATTTCCACTTTTTAAAGGACCAATTTAAAACAGGGGTTAAAAACAGAAAAAGAAATTTAACTCACCTCATCCACTTGATTGCGCACTATCTTCATTCAGCAGGACCTGCGCTGACGTCACCGTGCTCACCATGTGGTGAGCGTGATGACATCACCAAAGGTCCTTTGACAAGGCCATGACAACGGAGACGCCGGGCAGCCGGAGGTTCAGCCGGGCGCAGCGAGCGTCCCTCCTGCAGTGATATCAGGGGCCGGCGGAGGCGCGGGAGAGCGGAAGCCTGCCGCCCGCCTCCCGTGACAGTTATAATGGAAAATAATAAAGTAAATGGGGTTCTGGGTAACTCATCCCTCGTCTCCTAAGCAACCATGCGTGAAAAACGCACTGCATCCGCACTTGCTTGCGGATGCTTGCGATTTTCACACAGCACCATTCATTTCTATGGGGCCTGCGTTGCGTGAAAAACGCAGAATATAGAACATGCTGCGATTTTCATTCAACGCACAAGTGATGCCTGAAAATTACCGCTCATGTACACAGGCCCATTGAAGTGAATGGGTCCGGATTCAGTGCGGGGGCAATGCGTTCACCACAGGAATTAAAGCAAAATGGAGGAGAAATTTCAAAATGTTACTTTTTTTTGCAGATTTCCCAATTTAATCAATTTTTCCTGTAACACAGCAAGGGGTAACAGCCAAAAAACCCTCAATATTTATTGCCCTGATTCTGTAGTTTCCAGAAATGCCCCATGTGTGCTAAGAAATTGCCGTATGGGCACACCAGAGGGATCAGAAGGGAAGGAACAGATTTCACTGGAATAATTTTCCGGTATCAGGTCGTATTTGAAAGTTTCCTGAGTCACCTTAACAGTGAAAATTCTCAGGAAGTGACTCTATTTTAGAAACTACACCCCTAAAGAATATTTCAACCATTGTAGTGGGCATATTGACCCCAGAGATTTTTTTCCCCCCAAAATTGAATGTGTAGTGAAAGGGGAAAAAAACTTAAATTGCAATCTTTTTTCTAGATGGATGTATGTCTTTTTTCAGCCTTACAAACTGTGTTGCTATGTTACTACATGCTATTTTAGTGACCAATATGTTGTGCCCAATCTGTGCCATAGAAACATCAGTTCTCATTATTATCCCATGTGTCCTGATTGTAGCAAGAAGTAAAAGAGCACGATGTGCATTTGAGGCCTAATTTGGTGATTTGTACAGTATTGGCTAAAAATTATTCAGCCTCTGATATGAAGTAAAAAAGTAGCTGCTCAAGAAGTGACTCTATTTTGGAAACTACACCCCTAGAAGAATTGTTTAAGGCCTCAGAAGGGAATAAACAACATATGAATTTAGCAGGCCACCATTTGGAGAATTTTTTTTTTATGGTGCCATACCGCATTTGAAAAGATCCTGAGGTACCCAGACTGTAAAAACAGGGGTACACCACCAACTAGGCAAAGTGAGGCGATTACCATGGGTGGGCCCAGGTAGCAACAAGTGGGGGGCAGCAGCAGGGCCATGTGGAAGCACTAATTTCTGCATATTCAACTGTATCATTATCCATAGGATCGCGATACAGTTGAATGTTTAGGCGGGCATGGAAGTGATGTCCCCCTATGGCATCATTCCTTCTTATACGCTTGAGCTCTCCCTCTAGCCTATCAGAGGTCAGCTCAGATGGTGCAATGATCATCATCACTATTGCATAGCCTGAGCTGGGCAGCATACAGCTCAGGATATAGATGGAAGAGACTTGTGTCCTGCACTGTATCCTGACAATTGCATGGAGGTACCATAAGTATTTGTGTTCAGTGGCGTACCTCTAATAGAGGCAGACCACGCAGCTGCTATGGGGCCCGTAGGGGGCCCGGCTGTGGAGGAAAAGCCCCGCCCCCTTATTACAATTAGTGCAATAGCTCCTGCCTAGAGTCCTTGCCAGGGCCTCTGGCTCGCCTTCCACCTCCCCTCACTGCTTCTCCTCACCCCACCCCCCAGCAAGGGCCCGATCCTACCATCAGTCAGAAGTCTGCAACATGTCCACAGAGCTGCACTGATGAGGAGAGGTCCGTTTTTCAGCAGCAACAGCAAGATGTGCTGCTGCCATCAGAAGTCTCCCCCAGTGCTCCCCTCCCCCACTCTGCTCCTCCTCTGCTGTTATGTTAACCATGTGCAGCAGTCGGGACAGAGGAAGGGGGAAGAGAGCCTGCTGCACTGCCTGCTGAGGAGAAGATGTGCTCCCATCAATCCTGACTGTATGCCATGGAGACCTGCTCAGAAGGTAAGTGGAAGATGTCTGTGTTCCTGTGTAGTGTACTGTACTCAGTACATATGTATGTGATATATGTATGTGTAATTGTCTAATAAGAGATGTGAAATACATCTAGAGTATGACTGAGTAAATGTATATGTCTGTGTAATATATGTATGCTTGTATAATGTGTGTGTGTGTGTGTGTATGTGTGTGTATATATATATATATATATATATATATATATATATATATATATATATACACACACACATACATTTAAGCTACTTTTACACTTGCGTTGGTGCGGATCCGTCTGTTATTTGCACAGACGGATCCGCACCTATAATGCAAACCTTTGTATCCGTTCAGAATGTTTTGAATTACATTGAAAGTCAATGGGGCACGGATCCGTTTTCAAATGCACCATATTGTGTCATTGAAAATGGATCCGTCCCCATTGACTTACATTGTAAGTCCAAACGGATCCATTCTGCTCCGCATCGTCAGACGGACACCAAAATGCTGCATGCTGCGTTTTGGTGTCCGTCTCCACAACAGAATAGAGGCGGAATGGAGCCGAACTGATACATTCTGAACAGATCCTTATCCATTCAGAATGCATTGGGGCTTAACTGATCCGTTTTGGACCGCTTGTGAGAGCCCTGAAACGGATCTCACAAACGGAATCCAAAACGCCAGTGTGAAAGTAGCCTTAGTCAGTCATACTGTAGATGTATTTCATGTGTGTGTATATACAGTGTGTGTGAATATATATATCTATATATATATATATTCACACACAGATATAGCAGAGTTAACACACACTTGATGAGTTTTCACATTTATTTAATGTGTTATGACTAGTATTGAGCGAACTTTTTTAACGTATCCATAACGTTTTTTCAAGTTCGACGTACAAGGTACAGGTTCGGATCATCTAAGAATCCCGTTATGGATTCCACTGCCACGGAAGCCCATAAGAGGCATTCCGCATTGCATGCTGGCCATAGACTTCTTTTATGACGGAATACAATACAGCATGCCTCTTATGGGCTTCCGTGGAAGTGGAATCCATAACGGGATTCTTAGCTTAGATAATCCGAACCCTGTACGCCGAACCGGTGAGCTCTGGCAGGATGTTCTCTGTGGGATACAGTCACCTGAGCCTTAGGCCGCATTCACATCACTGTTCTGATCCTGTATTTAAGGCATTTGTTATGCTCAGTTCTGCACATTTTGCATCCTCTTTAGCCATTTCCGTCTGAGATTAGTTTTTTTTTATGTGTAAAAAAGTTCTACACAAAGTATTTTTTTTTTGTCTAAAATAACGTATCTCATACAGAAATGGCTAAAACGGATGCAAAATGTGCATAACTGAGCATAAGGGATGCTTAAAATACAGGATCCGTTATTTTATATATTTTTTGTTTCTTCTGAGGATAAGAACAGAAAATTAACAGTAATGTGAACGCGGTCATACTATGTGTTTTGCGAGAACACCCCAGGTTATCAAAAACAGTAATAATCTGTAATGTAGCACCAATGTACCTACTTAAGGCACCGTTCATGGGTAAGGGAGGGGCTGGGGTAGAAGGTTGAAGGGACCAGGAATGGTTAGTCAGAGGGGCCTGGGAAGGACTATGGGGGCCCATTTCAGATTCCTGCTATGGGGCCCAGTGAATTCTATGTACGCCCCTGTTTGTGTTTATAAATTTTCCTTTGCAGCATGGGAGGAGTTATTATTTATAACTGTGGGAAACAATAAGGAAACCTTGAGGCATTTTTGTACTGGCACAATCTATAAGGGGGGCACTATGGGGAGCTAAGTTCTACTGGGGGCAGTAAAAAGTTTTTTTGTACTGGCAGATGTTATAAGGAAGCATTTTATGTACTCGTACATATAAAGGGGGATTTTTTGTAGTGGCACACGTTATAAGGGGGTATTTTTTGTACTAGAACATATAAAGGGTAGAGATGAGCGAACACCTGGATGTTCGCGTTTGAGAAGTTCGGCCGAACTTCCCGAAAATGTTCGGGTTCGGGATCCGAACTCTACCCGAACTTTATCCCGAACCCGAACCCCATTGAAGTCAATGGGGACCCGAACTTTTGGGCACTAAAAAGGCTGTAAAATAGTCCAGGAAAGGGCTAGAGGGCTGCAAAAGGCAGCAAAATGTAGGTAAATGCCCTGCAAACAAATGTGGATAAGGAAATGAATTAAAATAAAATAAAATAAATAAAAATTAACCAATATCAATTGGAGAGAGGTCCCATAGCAGAGAATCATGCATCATATCACCCACCACTGGAGAAGGCCACTTTCAGTTACTTCGGCCCCAGCACTTAGACAGAGGAGAAAGGTCCCACACCAAGGAATCATGCGTCATATCATCCACCACTGGAGAAGGCCACTTTCAGTTATTTCAGCCCCAGCACCCAGACAGAGGAGAGAGGTCACACAGCAAGGAATAAGGCTTCATATCACCCACCACTGGAAAAGGACACTTTCAGTTATTTCGGCCCCAGCACCCAGACAGAGGAGAGGTTCATTCAACTTTGGGTTGCACCGCAAGATCATGGTAAAGTTAAAAAAAATGAGGATTCAATAAAGAAGTGCCCCGGAGTACAAGAATACATGGTTGAGGGGGAAGCAGTTATAAATGTCTATTCTGCACAAGGGAGGCACAGGTCCTGTGGGATCCATGCGTTTGTCAGTAATGACGCCCCCTGCCGTGCTGAATACACGTTCAGACAAAACGCTGGCCGCCGGGCAGGCCAGCACCTCCAAGGCATAAAATGCTAACTCTGGCCACGTGGACAATTTGGAGACCCAGAAGTTGAATGGGGCCGAACCATCAGTCAGTACGTGGAGGGGTGTGCAGACGTACTGTTCAACCATGTTAGTGAAATGCTGCCTCCTGCTAACACGTTCCGTATCAGGTGGTGGTGCAGTTAGCTGTGGCGTGGACACAAAACTTTATCACATTTCTGCCATGCTAACCATGCCCTCAGAGGAGCTGGCCGTGACACTGCTGCGTTGGTGACCTCTTGCTCCTTCTCTGCCTTCGCCTTGGGCTTCCACCTGTTCCCCTGTGACATTTGGGAATGCTCTCAGGAGCGCCTCTACCAGCATGCGCTTGTACTCGCGCATCTTCCTATCACGATCCAGTGCAGGAAGTAAGGTGGGCACATTGTCTTTGTACCGGGGATCCAGCAGGGTGGTAACCCAGTAGTCCGCACACGTTAAAATGTGGGCAACTCTGCTGTCGTTGCGCAGGCACTGCAGCATGTAGTCGCTTATGTGTGCCAGGCTCCCCAGAGGTAAGGACAAGCTGTCCTCTGTGGGAGGCGTATCGTCATCGTCCTCCGTATCCCCCCAGCCACGCACTATTGATGGGCCTGAGCTTATCGGGTGCCACCCCGCTGTGAACCTGCTTCATCCTCATCCTCCTCCACCTCCTCCTCATCCTCCTCGTCCTCCAGTAGTGGGCCCTGGCTGGCCACATTTGTACCTGACCTCTGCAGTTGCAAAAAACCTCCCTCTGAGCCACTTCTAACAGACTAGCCTGAAAGTGCTAAAAATGACCCCTCATCCTCCTCCTCCTTCTGGGCCACCTCCTCTTCCATCATCGCCCTAAGCGTTTTCTCAAGGAGACATAGAAGTGGTATTGTAACTCTGATAACGGTGTCATCGCCACTGGCCCTGTTGGTGGAGTACTCGAAACAGCGTGACAGGGCACACAGGTCTCACATGGAGGCCCAATCATTGGTGTTGAAGTGGTGCTGTTCCGCAGTGTGACTGACGCGTGCATGCTGCAGCTGAAACTCGACTATGGCCTGCTGCTGCTCGCACAGTCTCTCCAGCATGTGCAAGGAGGAGTGCCATCTGGTGGGCACGTCGCATATGAGGCGGTGAGCGGGAAGGCCGAAGTTCCGCTGTAGCACAGATAGGGGAGCAGCGGCAGGATGTGAACGCTGGAAGCACGCACAGACGGCCCGCACTTTATGCAGCAGCTCTGACATGTCGGGGTAGTTGTGAATGAACTTCTGCACCACCAAATTCAGCACATGCACCAGGCAAGGGATGTGCGTCAAACCGGCTAGTCCCAGAGCTGCGACAAGATTTCGCCCATTATCGAACACCACCAGGCCGGGCTTGAGGCCCACCGGCAGAAACCACTCGTCGGTCTGTTGTTCAATACCCCGCCACAACTCCTGCGCGGTGTGGGGCCTGTCCCCCAAACATATGAGTTTCAGAATGGCCTGCTGACGTTTACCCCGGGCTGTGCTGAAGTTGGTGGTGAAGGTGTGTGGCTGACTGGATGAGCTGGTGGATGCAGAGGAGGAGGAAGCCGAGTAGGAGGAGGAGGCTACAGGAGGCAAAGAATGATGCCCTGCGATCCTTGGCGGCGGAAGGACGTGCTCCAAGGAACTCTCCGCCTGGGGCCCAGCCGCCACTACATTTACCCAGTGTGCAGTTAGGGAGATATAGCGTCCCTGGCCGTGCTTACTGGTCCACGTATCTGTGGTTAAGTGGACCTTGCCACAGATGGCATTGCGCAGTGCACACTAGATTTTATCGGATACTTGGTTGTGCAGAGAAGGCACGGCTGTCTTGAAGAAGTAGAAGCGGCTGGGAAGAACATACTGTGGGACAGCCATGGACATCAGCTGTTTGAAGCTGTCTGTGTCCACCAGCCTGAATGACAGCATTTCAAAGGCCAGTAGTTTAGAAATGCTGGCATTCAGGCCCAGGGCTCGGAGATGGCTAGGTGGGAATTTACGCTTTCTCTCCAAGGTTTGTGAGATGGAGAGCTGAACGCTGCCGTGTGACATGGTGGAGATGCTTGGTGACGCAGGTGGTGGTGTCGGTGGCACATCCTCTGTTTGGTGGGCGGCAGGTGCCAACATTCCTCCCGAGGCGAACGAAGAGGCGGAGGCAGCAGCAGAAGAGGGAGCAGGGGGAGCCAGAGTGAGTTCCTTGCTTTTAAGGTGTTTACTCCACTGCAGTTCATGCTTTGCATGTAGATGCCTGGTCATGCAGGTTGTGCTAAGGTTCAGAATGTTAATGCCTCGCTTAAGGCTCTGATGGCACAGCGTGCAAACTACTCGGGTCTTGTCGTCAGCACATTGTTTAAAGAAGTGCCATTCCAGGGAACTCCTTGAAGCTGCCTTTGGGGTGCTCGGTCCCTGGTGGCGGTGGCCAGTAGCAGGCGAACTCTCTTGGAGGCGGCTGTTCTGCTTTTGCCCCCTGCTCCCTCTTTTGCTATGCTGTTGGCTCGGTCTCACCACTTCCTCTTCCTCTGAACTATGAAGGTCAGTGGCACGACCTTCATTCCATGTGGGGTCTAGGACCTCATCGTCCCCTGCATCGTCTTCCACACAGTCTTCCTCCCTGACCTCCTGTTCGGTCTGCACACTGCTTAAAGACGCAGCAGTTGGCACTTGTGTTTCGTCATCATCAGAGACGTGCGGACTGCGATGAGATGGTATTCCCATGTCCTCATCATCAGGAAACATAAGTGGTTGAGCATCAGTGCATTCTATGTCTTCCACCACTGGGGAAAGGCTAGGTGGATTCCCTTGAGAAACCCTGCCAGCAGAGTCTTCAAACTGCATAAGAGACTGCTGCATAACTTGAGGCTCAGACAGTTTCCCTGATATGCATGGGGGTGATGTGACAAACTGATGGGCTTGGTTTTCAGGTGCCACCTGTGCGCTTTCTGCAGAAGACTGGGTGGGAGATAATGTTGTGAACTTGCTGGATCCACTGTCGGCCACCCAATTGACTAGTGCCTGTACCTGCTCAGGCCTTACCATCCTTAGAACGCCATTGGGCCCCACCAAATATCGCTGTAAATTCTGGCGGGTACTGGAACCTGAGGTAGTTGGTTCACTAGGACGTGTGGCTGTGGCAGAATGGCCATGTCCTCTCCTAACACCAGAGGGTACACTAACACCACCACGACCGCGTCCGCGTCCCTTACTAGATGTTTTCCTCATTGTTACCGTTCACCAAGCACCACAAAAAGAAAAAAAATATTTGGCCCAATGTATTGATTTCAAATTCAGGCCTTTTTTTTACAGGCACCTAACACTATCTGCCTATTTATTTATGTAGCATATTACACTAATCCAGGCACAGCAGTAACCACTGATTTAGGGGAGTATCTCTTTTAGGGCTAGTATTTAGGCCCTGGATGAAAGGTATCCTTTTATAGACAGATTTAAACTAGGCCTTCAACAGCTGGAACACCAGATTCAGGGTATTGCCATTTTGGCAATTGAATTAAACCCCAGAACAAAATATATCCTTTGCAGGACACTATTAAACTTGGCCAGCCACAGCTGAAACCACTGATTTATGGTATTGCTATTTTGGCAATTGAATTTCACCCCAGAACAAAATATACCCTGTTACGAACAGATTTAAACTAGGCCTGCAACAGCTGGAACACCAGATTCAGGGTATTGCTATTATGGCAATTGAATTTCACCCCAGAACAATATATATATCCATTGCAGGACACTATGAAACTTGGCCAGCCACAGATGAAACCACTGATTTATGGTATTGCTATTTTGGCAATTGAATTTCACCCCAGAACAAAATATATCCTTTGCAGGACACTATGAAACTTAGCCAACCACAGCTGAAACCACTGATTTATGGTATTGCTATTTTGGCAATTGAATTTCACCCCAGAACAAAATATATGTTTTGGCGGACACTATTATAGTTTGCCAGCCAAAGCTGAAACCACTGATTAATGGTATTGCTATTTTGGCAATTGAATTTCACCCAGAACAAAATATATCCTTTGCAGGACACTATGAAACTTGGCCAGCCACAGCTGAAACCACTGATTTATGGTATTGCTCTTTTGGCAATTGAATTTCACCCCAGAACAAAATATATCCTTTGCAGGACACTATGAAACTTGGCCAACCACAGCTGAAACCACTGGTTTATAGCATTGCTATTTTGGCAATTGAATTTCACCCCAGAACAAAATATATGTTTTGGCGGACACTATTATAGTTTGCCAGCCAGTGCTGGGACACCAGATTTAGGGGATTACTATTTTGGCAGTTGAATTTCACCCCAGAACAAAATAAATGTTTTGGCGGACACAATTATAGTTTTCCAGCCACAGCTGAAACCACTGATTTATGGTATTGCTATTTTGGCAATTGAATTTCACCCCAGAACAAAATATATGTTTTGGTGGACACTATTATAGTTTGCCAGCCAGAGCTGAAACCACTGATTTATGGTATTGCTATTTTGGCAAATGAATTTCACCCCAGAACAAAATATATCCTTTGCAGGACACTATGAAACTTGGCCAGCCACAGCTGAAACCACTGGTTTATGGTATTGCTATTTTGGCAATTGAATTTCACCCCAGAACAAAATATATGTTTTGGCAGACACTATTATAGTTTGCCAGCCAGTGCTGGGGCACCAGATTTAGGGGATTGCTATTTTGGCAATTGAATTTCACCCCAGAACAAAATATATGTTTTGGCGGACACTATTATAGTTTGCCAGCCACAGCTGTGACACCAGATTTATGGTATTGCTATTTTGGCAATTGAATTTCACCCCAGAACAAAATATATGTTTTGGCGTATACTATTATAGTTTGCTAGCCAGTGCTGGGACACCAGATTTAGGGGATTGCTATTTTGACAATTGAATTTCACCACAAAAAATAATCTATCCTTTGCCAAACAGCAGACAGTATTATACTTGGCTAGCCAAAGCTGGAACATCAAATTTAGGGGATTGGTATTTTGGCAATTGTATTTAACCCCTAATAAAATATAGGAATTGCTATCCTGAGTTTCTAGGGGTGACAATTTGCACAGCCAAGCCCCTGATGTAGGATATAGCAAAAATAAACTAGTATTGATGGATTGATGGACTTGGTGGCAGCTTTTTCTGGTGCACCACTAGTCACAAAATGGCCGCCGACCACCCCAGAAAATAAGTGACAGAAAAATGCTCAGTACAGCCTAAACACCAGTGAGCAAGTAACTAGCAGAAGTTCAATCATTCACAGCTGTAGATCGATCACTTCATTAGGTGCTTTTGCAGACTTTTCCCTGCCTAATCTCGCCCTCACAGCAGCTGCGTCCTCTCCCTACACTAATCAGAGCAGTGTGACGTGCGGCGCTACGTGACTCCAGCTTAAATAGAGTCTGGGTCACATGCTGCACTTGGCCAATCACAGCCATGCCAATAGTAGGCATGGCTGTAATGGGCTTTTAGGGCAAGAAGTAAAACAATAGCTGATTGGCTGCTGTGCAGCCCTTCAGAAAGCGGGAAGAAATCGCTGAACAACGAACCCGAACCCAAACTTTTCGGGTCCGGGTCCGTGTCCCGAACACCACAAAATTCGGTACGAACCCGAACTATGCTCGAACTGTTCGCTCAACACTACTCCCTATCCTTTCCCTGCACTTATAAATCATTTTTTTACTACAATCAAGTCTCTCCTTTCACTGTCCCTAGCACCTGTAGACATGTCTCCCCCTGCACTAAGTACGCTGGAGAATGGCAGAATCTAAGATGGCTGCCGCTTTTTATAGGGCTCTGACATCACAGGGCTGGCTGCTGATTGGCTGCATGCATGTCAGTATGGCTGACCCCGCTTTCCCAGAGTACCTTTCTCCATGTCCTCACACGTACAGCAGCCATTTTTGGAAAAAATTTGATTCGTTACTACGAATCGCGAGGAAATTCGGCTTCGGTGCAAATCGAATTGTTCCCTAAATTCGTATCGAATTCTATTTTGTCAGCTTCGATTCTCTTATCTCTAGTGGCTTTACATGTGCATATGCTCTCTGTTCACTTCAGGGGATCTCATTCTGGAAATAGGATCGGGTCCCTGACATTGGACCTCTACCTGATATTGATGGCATATCGTAGCAATATGCCATCAATGTCCCAGTTGGCCCAACTCCTTTAAAGGGATTTTGGTGCCAGTTTTAAGCTGCTAAATTCTAACAGCTCCAGTGCAAGCCAATGAGTCCTGATAATCATGAATAGAGATGAGCGAACATTTAAAAAAAGTCCGTTGTTCGGGGTTCGGGTGGTGGTTAATTGTGCATCCCGTTATGGATTCCACAATACCGCATATGGAATCCATAAGGGGCGGCTGCCACCAACCCGAACTGTAGAACAGCTGAAGGACCTGGCGTGACGTCACTGTCATGTGATCAGTGCAGGGGGCGTGGCTCAGCACGGGATTTGATCCCGTGCTGAGCCACGCCCCCTGCACTGATCACATGACAGTGACGTCACGCCAGGTCCTTCAGCTGTTCTACAGTTCGGGTTGGTGGCAGCCGCCCCTTATGGATTCCATATGCGGTATTGTGGAATCCATAACGGGATGCGCAATTAACCACCACCCGAACCCCGAACAACGGACTTTTTTTAAATGTTCGCTCATCTCTAATCATGAACTCACAGTTCTCCCCACACTCCTGTCACTGACATTTATTTCCAACTGAATTAGCCGCAAGGGGCAGAGAAAATCAGGAGCTCATGAATATTATGGACTCATCTGCATGTGCTGGAGCTGTTTAATACAAGACTTTAGCAAAATGGGTGGGTGAATTAAAGACATGACCCAGCATTTTGCTAAGGGGATCTCTGACTAGGTTATGCTACCCTTAGGACACCATAAAACTGGTGACAGATTCCCTTTAAAATCTCTAAAATGCATTTATACATCTACTGTATGTGCTGGAGTGTGTTTCAATTACTTCTGTTATTTCTCTGACCTGACCATCCTGGCATTTCTAGACAGGAGAACAAATTAAAGAAATGAGTTTTCATTACTGTTATTGCTATTTTAAGCACAGAATGGCAGCAGATGCTGGCTCAGCTTCAGTCAATTTAAGGTGGATCATATCACAGAGAGGGTCTTTTTCTTTTATAATGAAAGCTGTCAGGTAATGAGACCTGGTCCATGGTAATCCCCCGTTGTTTACTGTTGTGTTTGTTTTATTATTTAGTGTTTTAGTGGAAGGATTAGCTCCATCTGTCAAATACATGTTTCGAGAAGCTTAGCATATCTGTAATCCTTCCAAATCAAAAGGATGATCTGGAATACCTACTGGACATTAGCTCTAAAACTCAGATTTAAATTAAGGCTTCCTCCATTCGTTCTAGCACAAAATTGAGCAATGCAGGGGAAATGGCCTGGAGTAATGACATCATTTAGAAATTTTAAATTTTATATTGTTAGACAATGTTCAAACAAGTGGATAAATATAATAAAATACAGATGCAAACCACAGGTCATTCTGTCAGCACTTAGTTCTTTATTTAAGTAAATGGACATATGTAATTTTTTTTATTTAATTTTTTTTAAATTAGAGCCTAATTAGGTTTTCTCCAAATATATCCCAATATACCTTCTTGGGATATATATTATTAAATTATATACTATATTTATATTGGTATATGTTTATATTTAACAGATTTCCCAGCAACTGTCCTATTCATCCGATGAATGTAAACACAGCTGAAACAAACCCATTCTCATATATGGAGCAGATGTATGCAACAAATCTGCCACGTGAATATAATAATAATCTTTATCTATATATAACACCAACGTATTTTGCAGCACATTTCAAAGAGAGGAAACATGTACAGACAAAATCAGACATTACAAAGTAAAAAATGTATTCACTTTCCAAACAATAGGAGTGAGGGCCCTGCTCTTACATTCTATTATAACATTGGATATTTGGACACTAAGAATGACCAGGATTCAGTCCGAATTTTTTTAGGACGGCAGACAAACCCGATTATTTTCTGTTTCGTTACAGACAAATCCACAAAAATGGCGCATAGTGCCATTTTAGTGCACAATGTCGACCTGAAAAAAAGCACAAGGGAGGGGAAGAAGAGGAAGGAGGAAGAAGAAGGATTCTCTCATGACCCTGAGAGGAAGTGGGGGGGAGGGCTTGCTCTGATTGTCTAGCAGGCTGACAGACTGCCTGGATCATCCAACCAGTGCTGAAGGAGGCAGGGCAGTGCCCTAGCAGAACACTATTCTGTGCTGTGCTGGGAATGAGGGTGGTTGGGTGTTAGAGTGTCTACCAGAAAAACGATCTGGAGGAAGTCAGATATGAATCAGGGACAGTCAGAAATCAATCAAGCTTATTGCCAGGGACAGTACAGGTAAAGTCTAGGATTCCAAAGAAGAATTGTGTGTGTTATGTACAATGGGGATCAGCAGGGCAGTTGAAAAACAGGGAAACACTTTAAATTTAATTAAGCAACATATATACGTGATTACTGCAGCAATACTCAAGGTGTGGCAGCAATCCACCTGTGTGTATTAAGGTGTAATTGAGCTTCAAGCCTCAATTGTACACAGTGTTGCAATTTATGTATTTTTTGTGTGTGTGGGGAATTCAATTTAATTAAGCAACATATATATGTGATTTTACTACATCAATAACAACATTTTCTTCGCCTGTCTCTGATAAATAGACCGTGCCTTGCTGGTGATGAGTCTGACCCATCTTGCCACTGTTGCTGTCTGTCTGCCTAACATCACGTTCTGTAGGGCTGCTACTGCAGCCGGCATCATGCCACTTATACCACTTTCCAACCATCACATTCTGTAAGGCTGTTGCTGCCGCCAACTCTATCATGCCGCCGCCAACTCTATCATGCCCCCGCCATCATGTCACTGTTGCAACTTGCTGGTCATTATTTTCCATAAGGCTGCTGATGCCTCTATCATGCTGCCTGCAAACATATATCATATGGCTGCTGCTGTAGCTGCTGCCGCCGCTCCTCGCTGTTAATCCCCTACTACCACCAACATTAACGCAAAGCATCTGCAGCCACTATCACTATTTTTTACTACTATTGCCAATACTACCCATAGACACCCTTGTACTGTATGTTCCATGCTATACTGCCCCTGCAGTTGCCACTAATGCGTCTGCACGCCATTATATCGGTACTAGAGATGAGCGAATTTTAAAAATTGATTCGCCCGCTTTGCCGAATTTTCAGAAAAAATTTGGTTTGATCCTAATTTATTTGCGGTGAATCACATAAAAAAAGGTTATTTCCTGGCGCAGAGAGCCTTTATAGTGGTGAAGAACACTGTGCCTTGCAGTAACACACATAGGGAGTCTGCTGTGGAAGTGAAATAATACTGTAAGTGTGACATGCAGATGACAGGCGAAGCGCTTAGAGTAAATGCACACTTCACTTATTTGGGCAGTCACGGGGCCAAAACTGACCAAATAACTCAAGTATGAACTCAGTCTTACAGGTCAATGTTGGTGCCAAGATGAAGCACACTCCTTTTACACCATCGTCAGCTAATTCCACATAGATGTCTTCAAAACCTGTTCTATTAAACCAGGCATCCTCAAACTGCGGCCCTCAAGCTGTTGCAAAACTAAAACTTCCAGCATGCCCAAACAGCCTACAGGTATCAGCCTACAGCAGGGCATTGTGGGAGCTGTAGTTTTACAACAGCTGGAGGGCCGCAGTTTGATGATGCCTGTATTAAACGTTTATACAAGTAGAGCCCCCCGACAGAGTGGAGAGAGTGTCAGCAGTAAGTTTGTGTTGATGTAATTGATTATTTTGCCCTTTCTCTGATCCGTCAGAACAATAACCCCCAAAAACGGATCTGTCTGTTGAGCAGAACATCACTCGGTCAGTATTTAGTCAGTAATCCATCAGTGTAGCTAATGCCAAAAAAATCAAGAGAGGATCTAAAACAGAGATGACACGTGAATGGAATATTTGCATGTCTTCTGTGTTTTGTAGCCACTCCTGCTTTTAGCTATCAAATCACAAGCCAATTCTGATGGGACCATACAGGCCTTACAGGTGCTACACAGACAGGATCTGTTCTGCATCTTATTTTTCCTTCCTTCTGACAGATCAAAAGAAGGATAAAATAAACGATGATGTCAGCCAGGCCGGAAGGCAAAATAGTGGCCCATTCTTGAAGTGGAGAGGGTGGGAACAGCATGAGAAGTCCACAGAGTGGCCCTATGACATAGTTGTGAGGTGGAAGCAGCATGAGGAGACCACCGACTGGAGCAATGACAGAGTCTGGAGGTGGCGGCAGCATCAGGAAGAGGCCACAGAGTGGCAAAAGGACAGTGTGGAAGTGGTGGCAGTATCAGGAGGCCACAGAGCAGCACAATGACAGAGTATGGAGGTGGCGGCAGCATCAAGAAGCCACATAGTGGCAAGGTGACATAGCGTGGAGGTGGCAGCAGCATAAGGAGGCCACAGAGTGGCAAGGTGACATAGTATGGAGGTGGCAGCAGCATCAGGAGACCACGGAGTGACCCAGTGACAAAGTGGGGAGGTGGGTGGCAATAACAGGACGCGCTGACGATGGTGAGAGTAAGAAGGAGCACTTGGCATCAGATGTGGCATCAGGTGAGTGGCAGCATCAGAATAGTAGCTGAGGCAGGTAGCCAGAAGAAACCGGTCTCTTTTGTCAAAGTGTTGGTGTGGCACCATGGATGATCTAGTCTGATGCATCAGGCATTGGTAGGTGGGAATCCCAGCTGATCAACGCCTGATTCATCTTGACAAAGGTCAGTCTCTCCACATTTTGGATGGACAGGCGAGTTCTTCTTTGGGTAACTTTGGCCCCCGCCACACTAAACACCCGCTCTGATGCCATACTACTGGCCGGGCAGGACAGCTTTTCCAGGGCAAACTCTGCCAGTTGCAGCATCAAATCCAGTTTGGCTGCCCAGTAGTCCAGCGGATCTTCAATGACGGCTGGTAGGGTGCACTCCAAATATGCTACCACCTGCTGGTTCAGGCTCTGCTCTATGTCTAGCTGCTGCTGAGTAGTTTCGTCACTATGTGGGTGAAGAAAGCTGCTCATCAGCGTCTCTAGACTCAAGTTGCTGTTGATGGAGCTGGTACTTCTTCCGCCAACCCACCCCTCCCCAGCAGCCATGGCAGTGGAATGTGAGCACAAAGGGGCCCCCTGGTCAGACCTGCGAGATGATGGACGATGGCTAGTAATTAGAGTTGAGCGAACACCTGGATGTCCGGGTTCGAGAAGTTCGGCCGAACTTCCCGAAAATGTTCGGGATCCGAACTCGACCTGAACTTTATCCCAAACCCCATTGAAGTCAATGGGGACCCAAACTTGTGGGCACTAAAAAGGCTGTAAAATAGTCCAGGAAAGGGATAGAGGGCTGCAAAAGGCAGCAAAATGTAGGTAAATGCCCTGCAAACAAATGTGGATAGGGAAATGAATTAAAATAAAATAAATAAAAATTAACCAATATCAATTGGAGAGAGGTCCCAGTGCAGAGAATCATGCGTCATATCACTTACCACTTGAGAAGGCTACTTTCAGTTATTTAGGCCCCAGCACCCAGACAGAGGAGAGAGGTCCCACAGCAAGGAATCATGCGTCATATCCCCACCACTGGAGAAGGCCACTTTCAGTTATTTCGGCCCAGCACCCAGACAGAGGAGAGAGGTCCCACAGCAAGGAATAAGGCATCATATCACCCACCACTGGAGAAGGCCAGTTTGAGGTATTTAGGCCCCAGCACCAAGACAGAGGGGAGAGGTCCCACAGGAAGGAATAAGTCGTCATATACCCACCACTGGAGAAGGCCACTTTCAGTTATTTAGGCCCCAGCACCCAGACAGAGGAGAGAGGTCCCAAAGCAAGGAATAAGGCATCATATCACCCACCACTGGAGAAGGCCACTTTGAGTTATTTAGGCCCCAGCACCCAGACAGAGGAGAGAGGTCCCACAGCAAGGAATAAGGCATCATATCACCCACCACTGGAGAAGGCCACTTCCAGATATTTAGCCCACGGCACCCAGACAGAGGAGAGAGGTCGCATGGCAGAGGTTCAGGCTTCATGTCACCCACCATTGAAACAGGCCACTTTCAGTTATTTAGGCCCTGGCGCCCAGATTGAGGAGAGGTTCATTCAACTTTGGGTTGCACCGCAAGATCATGGTAAAGTAAAATAAATGAGGATTCAATAAAGAAGTGCCCCAGAGTACAAGAATACATGGTTGAGGGGGAGGCAGTTATAAATGTCTATTCTGCACAAGGGAGGGACAGGTCCTGTGGGATCCATGCCTGGTTCATTTTTATGAACGTCAGCTTGTCCATGTTGGCTGTGGACAGGCGGCTGCGTTTGTCAGTAGTGACGCCCCCTGCCGTGCTGAATACACGTTCAGACAAAATGCTGGCCGTCGGGCAGGCCAGCACCTCCAAGGCATAAAATGCTAACTCTGGCCACGTGGACAATTTGGAGACCCAGAAGTTGAATGGGGCAGAACCATCAGTCAGTACGTGGAGGGTTGGGCAGACGTACTGTTCAACCATGTTAAGGAAATGCTGCCTACTGCTAACACGTTCCGTATCAGGTGGTGGTGCAGTTAGCTGTGGCGTGGTGACAAAACTTTCCACATTTCTGCCATGCTAACCCTGCCCTCAGAGGAGCTGGACATCACACAGCTGCGCTGGCGACCTCTTGCTCCTCCTCTGCCTTCGCCTTGGGCTTCCACCTGTTCCCCCGGAAACATTTGGGAATGCTCTCAGGAGCGCGTCTACCAGGGTGCGCTTGTACTCGCGCATCTTCCTATCACGCTCCAGTGCAGGAAGTAAGGTGGGCACATTGTCTTTGTACCGGGGATCCAGCAGGGTGACAACCCAGTAGTCTGCAAACACGTTAAAATTTGGGCAACTCTGCTGTCGTTGCGCAGGCACTGCAGCATGTAGTCGCTCATGTGTGCCAGGCTCCCCAGAGGTAAGGACAAGCTGTCCTCTGTGGGAGGCGTATCGTCATCGTCCTCCGTATCCCTCCAGACACGCACCAGTGATGGGCCTGAGCTGTGTCGGGTGCCACTTGCTGTGAACCTGCTTCATCCTCATCCTCCTCCACCTCCTCCTCATCCTCCTCGTCCTCCAGTAGTGGGCCCTGGCTGGCCACATTTGTACCTGGCCTCTGCTGTTGCAAAAAACCTCCCTCTGAGCCACTTCTAACAGACTGGCCTGAAAGTGCTAAAAATGACCCCTCATCCTCCTCCTCCTTCTGGGCCACCTCCTCTTCCATCATCGCCCTAAGCGTTTTCTCTAGGAGACATAGAAGTGGAATTTTAACGCTGATAACGGTGTCATCGACACTGGCCATGTTGGTGGAGTACTCGAAACAGAGCAACAGGGCACACAGGTCTCGCATGGAGGCCCAATCATTGGTGTTGAAGTGGTGCTGCTCCGTAGTGCGACTGACGCGTGCGTGCTGCAGCTAAAACTCCACTATGGCCTGCTGCTGCTCGCACAGTCTCTCCAGCATGTGCAAGGTGGAGTTCCACCTGGTGGGCACGTCGCATATGAGGCGGTGAGCGGGAAGGCTAAAGTTCCGCTGTAGCGCAGATAGGCGAGCATTGGCAGGATGTAAACGCCGGAAGCGCGCACAGAAGGCCCGCACTTTATGCAGCAGCTCTGACATATCTGGGTAGTTGTGAATGAACTTCTGCACCACCAAATTCAGCCCATGCGCCAGGCAAGGGATGTGCATCAAATTGGCTAGTCCCAGAGCTGCAACGAGATTTCGCCCATTATCGCACACCACCAGGCCGGGCTTGAGGCCGACCGGCAGAAACCACTCGTCGGTCTGTTGTTCAATACCCCGCCACAACTCCTGCGCGGTGTGGGGCCTGTCCCCCAAACATATGAGTTTCAGAATGGCCTGCTGACGTTTACCCTGGGCTGTGTTGAAGTTGGGGGTGAAGGTGTGTGGTTGACTGGATGAGCTGCTGGAAGCAGAGGAGGAGGAAGCCGAGTAGGAGGAGGAGGCTACAGGAGGCAAAGAATGATGCCCTGCGATCCTTGGCAGCGGAAGGACGTGCGCCAAAGAACTGCCTCCACTACATTTTTCCAGTGTGCAGTTAGGGAGATATGGAGTCCCTGGCCGTGCTTACTGGTCCACATATTTGTGGTTAGGTGGACCTTGTCACAGCTGGCGTTGCGCAGTGCACACTTGATTTTTTGGATACATTGTTGTGCAGGGAAGGCATGGCTGTCTTGGAGCGGTAGTGGCGGCTGGAAACAACATACTGTGGGACAGCCATGGCCATCAGCTGTTTGAAGCTGTCTGTGTCCACCAGCCTGAATGACAGCATTTCAAAGGCCAGGAGTTTAGAAATGCTGGCATTCAGGCCCAGGGCTTAAGAGTGGCTAGATGGGAATTTACGCTTTCTCTCCAAGATTTGTGAGATGGAGAGCTGAACGCTGCCGTGTGACATGGTGGAGATAGTTGGTGACGCAGGTGGTGGTGTCAGCGGCACATCCTCTGTTTGGTGGGCTGCAGGTGCCAACATTCCTCCCGAGACGGAGGAAGAGGCCGAGGCAGCAGCAGAAGCAGGAGCAGGGGGAGCCAGAGTGAGTTCCTTGCTTTTAAGGTGTTGACTCCACTGCAGTTCATGCTTTGCATGAAGATGCTTGGTCATGCAGGTTGTGCTAACGTTCAGAACGTTAATGCCTCACTTCAGGCTCTGATGGCACAGAGTGCAAACCACTTGGGTCTTGTCATCAGCACATTGTTTAAAGAAGTGCCATGCCAGGGAACTCCTTGAAGCTGCCTTTGGGGTGCTCGGTCCCTGGTGGCGGTGGCCAGTAGCAAGCAAACTCTCTTGGCGGCGGCTGTTCTGCTTTTGCCCCCCTGCTCCCTCTTTTGCTACCCTGTTGGCTCGATCTCACCACTGCCTCTTCCTCTGAACTATGAAAGTCAGTGGCACGACCTTCATTCCATGTGGGGTCTAGGACCTCATCATCCTCTGCATCGTTTTCTACACAGTCTTCCTCCCTGACCTCCTGTTCGGTCTGCACACTGCAGAAAGACGCAGCAGTTGGCACCTGTGTTTTGTCATCATCAGAGACGTGTGGACTCCGATGAGGTGGTATTCCCATGTCCTCATCATCAGGAAACATAAGTGGTTGTGCATCAGTGCATTCTATGTCTTCCACCACTGGGGAAGGGCTAGGTGGATTCCCTTGGGAAACCCTGCCAGCAGAGTCTTCAAACAGCATAAGAGACTGCTGCATAACTTGAGGCTCAGACAGTTTCCCTGATATGCATGGGGGTGATTTGACAGACTGATGGGCTTGGTTTTGAGGCGCCACCTGTGCGCTTTCTGCAGAAGACTGGGTGTGAGATAATGTTGTGAGCGTGCTGGATCCACTGTCGGTCACCCAATTGACTAGCGCATGTACCTGCTCAGGCCTTACCATCCTTAGAACGGCATTGGGCCCTACCAAATATCTCTGTAAATCCTGGTAGGTACTGGAACCTGAGGAAGTTGGTTCACTAGGACGTATGGCTGTGGCAGAACGTCTTCAACCAGCACCAGAGAGTCCACTAACACCACCACGACCGCGCCCGCGTCCCTTACTAGATGTTTTCCTCATTGTTACCATTCACCAAGCACCATAATAAGAAAAAAAAAATTGCCCCAATGTATTGATTTCAAATTCAGTCCTTTTTTTACAGGCACCTAACACTATCTGCCTATTTATTTATGTAGCGTATTAAACTAATCCAGGCACAGCAGTAACCACTGATTTAGGGGAATATCTATTGTAGGGCTAGTATTTAGGCCCTGGATGAAAGGTATCCTTTTATGGACAGATTTACCCTTGGAGATGCACAGTAGCGTGTGAAAAAATATGTAGGATTATGCCTTCAGCAATTGTATTTTTACACTTTGTGTAATATACCCTTTAACGGACAGAAATACAATGGGAGATGCCCTGGCATTTTAGGGGTCCTAAAGCGTGAGAATCCAAATGCGTAAAAATGGCCTGTGAAATCCTAAAGGTACTCATTGGTTTTAGGGCCCCTTTGCGCATCTTGGCTACAAAAAAGTGTCACTCATGTGGTATCGCCGTACTCAGGAGAAGTAGGGCAATGTGTTTTGGGGTGTATTTTTACATATACCCATACTGGGTGAGAGAAATATCTCTGTAAATTGACAACTTTGAATAAAAAAATGTAAAAAGTTGTCGTTTACAGCGATATTTCTCACACGCAGCATGGGTATATGTAAAAATACACCCCAAAACACATCGCCCTACTTCTCCTGAGTACGGCGATGCCACATGTGTGACACTTTTGCAGCCAAGATGCGCAAAGGGCCCAAATTCCAATGAGTACCTTTAGGAGGGCATTTTTACGCATTTTTCTTCTCACGCTTTAGGGCCCCTAAAATGCCAGGGCAGTATAAATACCCCACATGTGACCCCATTTTGGAAAGAAGACACCCCAAGGTATTCGCTGAGGGGCATAATGAGTCCATGAAAAATTAAACTTTTTGTCAAAAGTTAGCGGAATGGGAGACTTTGTGAGAAAAAACAATAAAAATCAATTTCCACTAACTTGTGCCAAAAAAAAAATCTTCTATGAACTCGCCATGCCCCTTATGGAATACCTTAGGGTGTCTTCTTTCCAAAATGGGGTCACATGTGGGGTATTTCTACTGCCCTGGCATTTTAGGGGCCTTAAGGCGTGAGAAGAAAAATGCGTAAAAATGCCCTCCTAAAAGGTACTCATTGGAATTTGGGCCCCTTTGCGCATCTTGGCTGCAAAAAAGTGTCACACATGTGGCATCGCCATACTCAGGAGAAGTAGGGCGATGTGTTTTGGGGTGTATTTTTACATATACCCATACTGGGTGAGAGAAATATCTCTGTAAATTGACAACTTTGAATAAAAAAATGTAAAAAGTTGTTGTTTACAGCGATATTTCTCACACGCAGCATGGGTATAGGTAAAAAGACACCCCAAAACACATTGCCCTACTTCTCCTGAGTACGGCGATACCACATGAGTGACACTTTTTTGCAGCCTGGGTGCGCAAATGGGCCCTAAAACCAATGAGTACCTTTAGGATTTCACAGGCCATTTTTATGCATTTGGATTCTCACACTTTAGGGGCCCCTAAAATGCCAGGTGAATATAAATACCCCACATGTGACCCCATTTTGGAAAGAAGACACCCCAAGGTATTCCGTGAGGGGCATGGTGAGTCCACAGAATTTTTATTTTTTGGCACAAGTCAACGGAAATTGATATATTTTTTTTTTTTTGTTTTTTTACAAAGTCTCATATTCCACTAACTTGTGACAAAAAATAAAATTTTACATGAACTCACCATACCCCTCACAGAATACATTGGGGTGTCTTCTTTCCAAAATGGGTTCACATGTGGGGTATTTATACTGTCCTGGCATTTTAGGGGCCCCTAAAGCGTGAGAAGAAGTCGGGAATCCAAATGCGTAAAAATGCCCTGTGAAATCCTTAAAGGTACTCATTGGTTTTAGGGCCCCTTTGCGCACCCAGGCTGCAAAAAAGTGTCACACATGTGGTATCGCCGTACTCAGGAGAAGTAGGGCAATGTGTTTTGGGGTGTATTTTTATATATATCCATACTTTGTGTGAAAAATATCTCTGTAAACGACAACTTTTAAAAAATTTTAGACAAAGTTGACAATTTACAGAGATATTTCTCTCACCCAACATGGGTATATGTAAAAATGCACCCCAAAACACATTGCCCTACTTCTCCTGAGTACGGCGATACCACATAAGTGACACTTTTTTGCAGCCTGGGTGCGCAAAGGGGCCCAAATTCCAACGAGTACCTTTAGGTTTTACATGGCGGCTCACAATTTAGCCCCGCCCAAAATGCCAGAACAGTAAACACACCCCACAAATGACCCCATTTCGGAAAGTAGACACCCCAAGGTATTCACTGAGGGGCATAGTGAATCCGTCTGAGATTTTTTTTTTTTTTGCCAGAAGTTATCAGAAATAGAGATGAGCGAACACCTGGATGTTCGGGTTCGAGAGGTTCGGCCGAACTTCCGGAAAATGTCCGGGTTCGTGATCCGAACTCAACCCGAACTTCATCCCGAACCCCATAGAAGTCAATGGGGACCCGAACTTTTGGGCACTAAAAAGCCTGTAAAAGACTCCCGGAAAGGGCTAGAGGGCTGCAAAAGGCAGCAAAATGTAGGTAAATCCCCTGCAAACAAATGTAGATAGGGAAATGAATTAAAATAAAATAAATAAAAATTAACCAATATCAATTGGAGAGAGGTCCCACAGCAAGGAATCATGCGTCATATCATCCACCACTGGAGAAGGCCACTCTCATTTATTTGGGGCCAGCACCCAGACAGAGGATACAGGTCCCACAGCAAGGAATCATGCTTCATATCAACCACCACCGGAGATGGCCACTCTCATGTATTTTGGACCAGCACCCAGACAGAGGATGCAGGTCCCACAGCAAGGAATAAGGCGTCATATCAACCACCAACGGAGAAGGCCACTCTCATGTATTTTGGACCAGCACCCAGACAGAGGATACAGGTCCCACAGCAAGGAATAAGGCGTCATATCAACCACCACCGGAGAAGGCCACTCTCATTTATTTTGGACCAGCACCCAGACAGAGGAGAGAGGTCCCACATCAAGGAATCATGCGTCATATCAACCCCCACAGGAGAAGGCCACTTTCATTTATTTTGGACCAGCACCCAGACAGAGGATACAGGTCCCACAGCAAGGAATCATGCCTCATATCAACCACCAACGGAGAAGGCCACTCTCATTTATTTCGGCACAGCACCCAGACAGAGGATACAGGTCCCACAGCAAGGAATCATGCCTCATATCAACCACCAACTGAGAAGACCACTCTCATTTATTTCGGCCCAGCACCCAGACAAGAGGATACAGGTCCCACAGCAAGGAATCATGCGTCATATCAACCACTACCGGAGAAGGCCACTCTCATGTATTTTGGACCAGCACCCAGACAGAGGAGAGAGGTCCCACATCCAGGAATAAGGCGTCATATCAACCCCCACCGGAGAAGGCCACTCTCATTTATTTTGGACCAGCACCCAGACAGAGGATACAGGTCCCACAGCAAGGAATCATGCCTCATATCAACCCCCACTGGAGAAGGCCACTCTCATGTATTTTGGACCAGCACCCAGACAGATGAGAGAGGTTTTCACAGCAGAGAATCATGCATTTAGATCACCCACAACAGGAGTAGGCCACCATTTAATGGGACCCCGGCAACCATGTCAGATGGCACAAACATCAGCTTCACATCACCCAGCACAAGAGAAGGCCACTTTGAGAGACTTTGACCCCTGCACCCAGACAGAGGAGAGAGGTTTTCACAACAGAGAATCATGCATTTAGATCACCCACCACAGGAGTAGGCCAGCATTTAATGGGACCCCGGCAATCATGTCAGATGGCTCAAACATCAGCTTCACATCACCCAGCACAAGAGAAGGCCACTTCGAGAGACTTTTACCCCTGCACCCAGACGGAGGAGAGAGGTCCCACAGCAGAGATTCAGGCATTTATATCAGCCAGAACAGGAGAAGGCCGCTTTCAGTGACTTAGGCTTTAGCACCGACACAGAGGAGACAGGTCAGATAGCACAAGCATCAGTTTCACATCAACCACCACAGGAGAAGGGCACTTTTAGAGACTTTGACCCCTGCACCCAGAAAGAGGAGAGAGGTCCCACAGCAGAGATTCAGGCATTTATATCAGCCAGCACAGGAGAAGGCCGCTTTCAGTGACTTAGGCCTTAGCACCGACACAGAGGAGACAGGTCAGATTGCACAAGCATCAGTTTCACATCAACCACCACAGGAGAAGGGCACTTTTAGAGACTTTGACCTCTGCACCCAGAAAGAGGAGAGAGGTCCCACAGCAGAGATTTAGGCATTTATATTAGCCAGCACAGGAGAAGGCCGCTTTCAGTGACTTAGGCCTTAGCACCGACACAGAGGAGACAGGTCAGATAGCACAAGCATCAGTTTCACATCAACCACCACAGGAGAATGGCACTTTCAGAGACTTTGACCCCTGCAGCCACACGGAGGAGAGAGGTCCCACAGCAGAGAATCAGGCATTTATATCAGCCAGAACAGGAGAAGGCCGCTTTCAGTGACTTAGGCCTTAGCACCGACACAGAGGAGACAGGTCAGATAGCACAAGCATCAGTTTCACATCAACCACCACAGGAGAAGGGCACTTTTAGAGACTTTGACCCCTGCACCCAGAAAGAGGAGAGAGGTCCCACAGCAGAGAATCAGGCATCATGTCAACCACCACAGGACTAGGCCACCTTTTGTTTCTTTGACCCCTGCACCCAGAAAGAGGAGAGAGGTCCCACAGCAGTGAATCAGGCATTTATATCAGCCACCACAGGAGAAGGCCGCTTTCAGTGACTTTGGCCCCTCCACCCACACAAAGGAGACATGTCAGACAGCACAAGTATAACATTCATATCACCCAGCACAGGAGAAGGACACTTTCATGTACTTTGGCCCCGGCACCCAGACAGAGGGAAGGTTCATTCAACTCTGGGTTGCACCCCAAGATCCTACTTAATTTCAAAATTGATTTTTCAATGAAGAAGTGGCCAGGAGTACAAGACAACATGGTTTAAGGCAGTTATTAAGGACTACTCTGCACAAGGGAGGGTCAGGTCTTGTGGGATCCATGCCTGGTTCATTTTTATAAACGTCAGCTTGTCCACGTTGGCTGCGGACAGGCGGCTGCGTTTGTCAGTAATGACGCCCCTGCCGTGCTGAATACACGTTCAGATAAAACGCTGGCCGCCGGGCAGGCCAGCACCTCCAAGGCATAACATGCTAATTCTGGCCACGTGGACAATTTGGAAACCCAGAAGTTGAATGGGGCCGAACCATCCGTCAGTATGTGGAGTTGTGTGCAGATGTACTGTTCAACCATGTTAGTGAAATGTTGCCTCCTGCTAACACGCTCCGTATCAGGTGGTGGGGCAGTTAGCTGTGGCGTGAGACAAAACTTTTCCACATTTCTGCCATGCTAACCCTGCCCTCAGAGGAGCTGGCCGTGACACTGCTGCGTGGGCGACCTCTAGCTCCTCCTCTGCCTTGGCCTTGGCCTTCCACCTGTTCCCTGTGACAGTTGGGAATGCTCTCAGGAGCGCTGCCTACCAGTGTGCGCTAGTACTCGCGCATCTTCCTATCACGCTCCAGTGCAGGAAGTAAAGTGGGCACATTGTCTTTGTACCGTGGATCCAGCAGGGTGGCCACCCAGTAGTCAGCACACGTTAAAATGTGGGCAACTCTGCTGTCGCTGCGCAGGCACTGCAGCATGTAATCGCTCATGTGTGCCAGGCTCCCCAGAGGTAAGGACAAGCTGTCCTCTGTGGGAGGCGTATCGTCATCATCCTCTGTATCCCCCAGCCACGCACCAGGGATGTGCCTGCGCTGTGCTGGGTGCCACCCCGCTGTGAACCTGCTTCATCCTCATCCTCCTCCACCTCCTCCTCATCCTCCTCATCCTCCAGTAGTGGTCCCTGGCTGGCCACATTTGTACCTGCCCTCTGCTGTTGCAAAAACCTCCCTCTGAGCCACTTCTAACAGACTGGCCTGAAAGTGCTAAAAACGACCTGTCATCCTCCTCCTCCTCCTCCTGGCCCTGGCCCACCTCCTCTTCCATCATCGCCCTAAGCGCTTTCTCTAGGAGACATAGAATTGGTATTGTCACGCTGATAACTGTGGCATCGCCACTGGCCATGTTGGTGGCGTACTCTAAACAGCGCAACAGGGCACACAGGTCTCGCATGGAGGCCCAATCATTGGTGGTGAAGTGGTGCTGTTCCGCAGTGCGACTGACTCGTGCGTGCTGCAGCTGAAACTCCACTATGGCCTGCTGCTGCTCGCACAGTCTCTCCAGCATGTGCAAGGTGGAGTTCCACCGGGTGGGCACGCCGCATATTAGGCGGTGAGCGGGAAGGCCGAAGTTCCGCTGTAGCGCTGACAGGCGAGCAGCGGCAGGATGTGAACGCCGGAAGCGCGCACAGACGGCCCGCACTTTATGCAGCAGCTCTGACATGTCTGGGTAGTTGTGAATGAACTTTTGCACCACCAAATTCAGCACATGCGCCAGGCAAGGGATGTGCGCCAAACCGGCTAGTCCCAGAGCTGCCACGAGATTTCGCCCATTATCGCACACCACCAGGCCGGGCTTGAGGCCCACCGGCAGCAACCACTGGTCGGTCTGTTGTTCAATACCCCGCCACAACTCCTGCGCGGTGTGGGGCCTGTCCCCCAAACATATGAGTTTCAGAATGGCCTGCTGACGCTTACCCCGGGCTGTGCTGAAGTTGGTGGTGAAGGTGTGTGGCTGACTGGATGAGCTGGTGGAAGCAGAGGAGGAGGAGGAGGAAGCCGAGTAGGAGGAGGAGGCTACAGGAGGCAAAGAATGATGCCCTGTGATCCTTGGCGGCGGAAGGACGTGCGCCAAGGAACTCTCCGCCTGGGGCCCAGCCGCCACTACATTTACCCAGTGTGCAGTTAGGGAGATATAGCGTCCCTGGCCGTGCTTACTGGTCCACGTATCTGTGGTTAGGTGGACCTTGCCACAAATGGCGTTGCGCAGTGCACACTTGATTTTATCGGACACTTGCATGTGCAGGGAAGGCACGGCTGTCTTGGAGAAGTAGTGGCGGCTGGGAACCACATACTGGGGGACAGCCATGGCCATCAGCTGTTTGAAGCTGTCTGTGTCCACTCAGCCGGAATGACAGCATTTCAAAGGCCAGTAGTTTAGAAATGCTGGCATTCAGGCCAAGGGCCCGAGGGTGACTAGGTGGGAATTTGCGCTTCCTCTCAAAGGTTTGAGAGATGGAGAGCTGAACGCTGCTGTGTGAAATAGTGGAGACGCTAGGTGACGGTGGTGGTGGTGGTGTCGGTGGCACATCCTCTGTTTGCTGCTCGGCAGGTGGCAACATTCCTCTCGAGGCGGAAGCCGAGGCAGCAGCGCTAAAGGGAGCAGGGGAGCCTGAGCGGGTTCCTTGTTTTTAAGGTGTGTACTCCACTGCAGTTCATGCTTTGCATGTAGATGCCTGATCATGCAGGTGGTGCTCAGGTTAAGAACGCTAATGCCTCGCCTCAGGGTCTGATGGCACAGCGTGCAAACCACTCTGGTCTTGTCCTCAGCACATTGTTTGAAGAAGTGCCATGCCAGGGAACTCCTTGAAGATGCCTTTGGGGTGCTGGGTCCCTGTTGGCGCTGGCCAATAGCAGGCGAACTCTCTGGACGGCGGCTGTTCTGCTTTTGCCCCTGCTCCCTCTTTGGCTTCGCTGTTGTCTCGGTCTCACCACTGCCTCTTCCTCTGAACTATTTAAGTCAGCGGCACGACCTTCAGTCCATGTGGGGTCTAAGACCTCATCGTCCTCTGCATCGTCTTCCACCCAGTCTTCCTCCCTGACCTCCTCCTGTTCAGTCTGCACACTGCAATAAGACGCGGCAGTGGGCACCTGTGTTTCGTCATCATCAGACACTCGGTCACTCTGCTGTGGTGGTATTCCCATGTCCTCATCATCTGGATACATAAGTGGTTGTGCGTCAGTGCATGGAATGTCTTCCACCGCTGGGGAAGGGATAGGTGGACGCCCTGAAAACCGTGGGAGCAGAGTCTTCAAACAGAAGAAGAGACTGCTGCATAACTTGAGGCTCAGCCAGTTTCCCTGATATGCATGGGGGTGATGTGACAGACTGATGGGCTTGGTTTTCAGGTGCCACCTGTGCGCTTTCCGCAGAAGACTGGGCGGAAGACAATGTGGTGAACGTGCTGGAAGCACTGTCGGCCACCCAATCGACTAATGCCTGTACCTGCTCAGGCCTTACCATCCTCATAACGGCATTGGGCCCCACCAAATATCGCTGTAAATTCTGCCGGCTACTTGAGGGAGTTGTTTCACTACTTTGTGCGCCTAAGGCCGAACGGCCACGTCCTCTGCCAGCAACAGAGGCTCCACGGACACCACCACGACCGCGTCCTCGTCCCTTAATAGAATGTTTCCTCATTGTTGCAAATCAACTCGCACCACAATAAAATATATTATTTTTTAGCCCCAAAATTCCCACACTGGAAGATATAATTCCTTTTTCCGGTATTAATTACTGGACAATGGACACTGGACAATAATGCCTTTTGGCGGTATTAATTACAAGAACACTGCTGCTAATTGGACACCAGATTTTTTATAATGCTAGTTTTGGTACATAGATCCCCACACGGGGAAATATAATTCCTTTTTAGAGGAGTGAAAACGTGAGGCCGAGTTTTTCTGGTCTAACAAACACCAGATTGATTAAATTGGCCTTTTTTTCAGCAAAATTACAACACTGGACAATAATGCCTTTTGGCGGTATTAATTACAAGAACACTGCTGCTAATTGGACACCAGATTTTTTATAATGCTAGTTTTGGTACATAGATCCCCACACGGGAAATATAATTCCTTTTAGAGGAGTGAAAACGTGAGGCCGAGTTTTTCTGGTCTAACAAACACCAGATTGATTAAATTGGCCTTTTTTTCAGCAAAATTACAACACTGGACAATAATGCCTTTTGGCGGTATTAATTACAAGAACACTGCTGCTAATTGGACACCAGATTTTTATAATGCTAGTTTTGGTACATAGATCCCCACACGGGGAAATATAATTGCTTTTTAGAGGAGTGAAAACGTGAGGCCGTAGTTTTTCTGGTCTAACAAACACCAGATTGATTAAATTGGCCTTTTTTTCAGCAAAATTACAACACTGGACAATAATGCCTTTTGGCGGTATTAATTACAAGAACACTGCTGCTAATTGGACACCAGATTTTTTATAATGCTAGTTTTGGTACATAGATCCCCACACGGGGAAATATAATTCCTTTTAGAGGAGTGAAAACGTGAGGCCGAGTTTTTCTGGTCTAACAAACACCAGATTGATTAAATTGGCCTTTTTTTCAGCAAAATTACAACACTGGACAATAATGCCTTTTGGCGGTATTAATTACAAGAACACTGCTGCTAATTGGACACCAGATTTTTTATAATGCTAGTTTTGGTACATAGATCCCCACACGGGGAAATATAATTCCTTTTAGAGGAGTGAAAACGTGAGGCCGAGTTTTTTCTGGTCTAACAAACACCAGATTGATTAAATTGGCCTTTTTTTCAGCAAAATTACAACACTGGACAATAATGCCTTTGGCGGTATTAATTACAAGAACACTGCTGCTAATTGGACACCAGATTTTTATAATGCTAGTTTTGGTACATAGATCCCCACACGGGAAATATAATTCCTTATTAGAGGAGTGAAAACGTGAGGCCGAGTTTTTCTGGTCTAACAAACACCAGATTGATTAAATTGGCCTTTTTTTCAGCAAAATTACAACACTGGACAATAATGCCTTTTGGCGGTATTAATTACAAGAACACTGCTGCTAATTGGACACCAGATTTTTTATAATGCTAGTTTTGGTACATAGATCCCCACACGGGGAAATATAATTCCTTTTAGAGGAGTGAAAACGTGAGGCCGAGTTTTTCTGGTCTAACAAACACCAGATTGATTAAATTGGCCTTTTTTCAGCAAAATTACAACACTGGACAATAATGCCTTTTGGCGGTATTAATTACAAGAACACTGCTGCTAATTGGACACCAGATTTTTATAATGCTAGTTTTGGTACATAGATCCCCACACGGGGAAATATAATTCCTTTTAGAGGAGTGAAAACGTGAGGCCGAGTTTTTCTGGTCTAACAAACACCAGATTGATTAAATTGGCCTTTTTTTCAGCAAAATTACAACACTGGACAATAATGCCTTTGGCGGTATTAATTACAAGAACACTGCTGCTAATTGGACACCAGATTTTTTATAATGCTAGTTTTGGTACATAGATCCCCACACGGGGAAATATAATTCCTTTTAGAGGAGTGAAAACGTGAGGCCGAGTTTTTCTGGTCTAACAAACACCAGATTGATTAAATTGGCCTTTTTTTCAGCAAAATTACAACACTGGACAATAATGCCTTTGGCGGTATTAATTACAAGAACACTGCTGCTAATTGGACACCAGATTTTTATAATGCTAGTTTTGGTACATAGATCCCCACACGGGGAAATATAATTGCTTTTAGAGGAGTGAAAACGTGAGGCCTAGTTTTTCTGGTCTAACAAACACCAGATTGATTAAATTGGCCTTTTTTTCAGCAAAATTACAACACTGGACAATAATGCCTTTTGGCGGTATTAATTACAAGAACACTGCTGCTAATTGGACACCAGATTTTTTATAATGCTAGTTTTGGTACATAGATCCCCACACGGGGAAATATAATTCCTTTTAGAGGAGTGAAAACGTGAGGCCGAGTTTTTCTGGTCTAACAAACACCAGATTGATTAAATTGGCCTTTTTTCAGCAAAATTACAACACTGGACAATAATGCCTTTTGGCGGTATTAATTACAAGAACACTGCTGCTAATTGGACACCAGATTTTTTATAATGCTAGTTTTGGTACATAGATCCCCACACGGGAAATATAATTCCTTATTAGAGGAGTGAAAACGTGAGGCCGAAGTTCTTCTGGTCTAACAAACACCAGATTGATTAAATTGGCCTTTTTTTCAGCAAAATTACAACACTGGACAATAATGCCTTTTGGCGGTATTAATTACAAGAACACTGCTGCTAATTGGACACCAGATTTTTATAATGCTAGTTTTGGTACATAGATCCCCACACGGGGAAATATAATTGCTTTTAGAGGAGTGAAAACGTGAGGCCTAGTTTTTCTGGTCTAACAAACACCAGATTGATTAAATTGGCCTTTTTTCAGCAAAAATTACAACACTGGACAATAATGCCTTTTGGCGGTATTAATTACAAGAACACTGCTGCTAATTGGACACCAGATTTTTTATAATGCTAGTTTTGGTACATAGATCCCCACACGGGAAATATAATTCCTTTTAGAGGAGTGAAAACGTGAGGCCGAGTTTTTCTGGTCTAACAAACACCAGATTGATTAAATTGGCCTTTTTTTCAGCAAAATTACAACACTGGACAATAATGCCTTTGGCGGTATTAATTACAAGAACACTGCTGCTAATTGGACACCAGATTTTTTATAATGCTAGTTTTGGTACATAGATCCCCACACGGGAAATATAATTGCTTTTAGAGGAGTGAAAACGTGAGGCCTAGTTTTTCTGGTCTAACAAACACCAGATTGATTAAATTGGCCTTTTTTTCAGCAAAATTACAACACTGGACAATAATGCCTTTTGGCGGTATTAATTACAAGAACACTGCTGCTAATTGGACACCAGATTTTTTATAATGCTAGTTTTGGTACATAGATCCCCACACGGGGAAATATAATTCCTTTTAGAGGAGTGAAAACGTGAGGCCGAGTTTTTCTGGTCTAACAAACACCAGATTGATTAAATTGGCCTTTTTTCAGCAAAATTACAACACTGGACAATAATGCCTTTTGGCGGTATTAATTACAAGAACACTGCTGCTAATTGGACACCAGATTTTTTATAATGCTAGTTTTGGTACATAGATCCCCACACGGGAAATATAATTCCTTTTAGAGGAGTGAAAACGTGAGGCCGAGTTTTTCTGGTCTAACAAACACCAGATTGATTAAATTGGCCTTTTTTCAGCAAAATTACAACACTGGACAATAATGCCTTTTGGCGGTATTAATTACAAGAACACTGCTGCTAATTGGACACCAGATTTTTTATAATGCTAGTTTTGGTACATAGATCCCCACACGGGGAAATATAATTGCTTTTTAGAGGAGTGAAAACGTGAGGCCTAGTTTTTCTGGTCTAACAAACACCAGATTGATTAAATTGGCCTTTTTTTCAGCAAAATTACAACACTGGACAATAATGCCTTTTGGCGGTATTAATTACAAGAACACTGCTGCTAATTGGACACCAGATTTTTTATAATGCTAGTTTTGGTACATAGATCCCCACACGGGAAATATAATTCCTTTTAGAGGAGTGAAAACGTGAGGCCGAAGTTTTTCTGGTCTAACAAACACCAGATTGATTAAATTGGCCTTTTTTTCAGCAAAATTACAACACTGGACAATAATGCCTTTGGCGGTATTAATTACAAGAACACTGCTGCTAATTGGACACCAGATTTTTATAATGCTAGTTTTGGTACATAGATCCCCACACGGGGAAATATAATTGCTTTTTAGAGGAGTGAAAACGTGAGGCCTAAGTTTTTCTGGTCTAACAAACACCAGATTGATTAAATTGGCCTTTTTTCAGCAAAATTACAACACTGGACAATAATGCCTTTTGGCGGTATTAATTACAAGAACACTGCTGCTAATTGGACACCAGATTTTTTATAATGCTAGTTTTGGTACATAGATCCCCACACGGGGAAATATAATTCCTTTTAGAGGAGTGAAAACGTGAGGCCGTAGTTTTTCTGGTCTAACAAACACCAGATTGATTAAATTGGCCTTTTTTTCAGCAAAATTACAACACTGGACAATAATGCCTTTTGGCGGTATTAATTACAAGAACACTGCTGCTAATTGGACACCAGATTTTTTATAATGCTAGTTTTGGTACATAGATCCCCACACGGGGAAATATAATTGCTTTTTAGAGGAGTGAAAACGTGAGGCCGTAGTTTTTCTGGTCTAACAAACACCAGATTGATTAAATTGGCCTTTTTTCAGCAAAATTACAACACTGGACAATAATGCCTTTTGGCGGTATTAATTACAAGAACACTGCTGCTAATTGGACACCAGATTTTTTATAATGCTAGTTTTGGTACATAGATCCCCACACGGGGAAATATAATTGCTTTTTAGAGGAGTGAAAACGTGAGGCCGTAGTTTTTCTGGTCTAACAAACACCAGATTGATTAAATTGGCCTTTTTTCAGCAAAATTACAACACTGGACAATAATGCCTTTTGGCGGTATTAATTACAAGAACACTGCTGCTAATTGGACACCAGATTTTTTATAATGCTAGTTTTGGTACATAGATCCCCACACGGGAAATATAATTGCTTTTAGAGGAGTGAAAACGTGAGGCCGTAGTTTTTCTGGTCTAACAAACACCAGATTGATTAAATTGGCCTTTTTTTCAGCAAAATTACAACACTGGACAATAATGCCTTTTGGCGGTATTAATTACAAGAACACTGCTGCTAATTGGACACCAGATTTTTTATAATGCTAGTTTTGGTACATAGATCCCCACACGGGGAAATATAATTCCTTTTAGAGGAGTGAAAACGTGAGGCCTAGTTTTTCTGGTCTAACAAACACCAGATTGATTAAATTGGCCTTTTTTCAGCAAAATTACAACACTGGACAATAATGCCTTTTGGCGGTATTAATTACAAGAACACTGCTGCTAATTGGACACCAGATTTTTATAATGCTAGTTTTGGTACATAGATCCCCACACGGGGAAATATAATTGCTTTTTAGAGGAGTGAAAACGTGAGGCCTAGTTTTTCTGGTCTAACAAACACCAGATTGATTAAATTGGCCTTTTTTTCAGCAAAATTACAACACTGGACAATAATGCCTTTTGGCGGTATTAATTACAAGAACACTGCTGCTAATTGGACACCAGATTTTTTATAATGCTAGTTTTGGTACATAGATCCCCACACGGGGAAATATAATTGCTTTTAGAGGAGTGAAAACGTGAGGCCGTAGTTTTTCTGGTCTAACAAACACCAGATTGATTAAATTGGCCTTTTTTTCAGCAAAATTACAACACTGGACAATAATGCCTTTTGGCGGTATTAATTACAAGAACACTGCTGCTAATTGGACACCAGATTTTTTATAATGCTAGTTTTGGTACATAGATCCCCACACGGGAAATATAATTGCTTTTTAGAGGAGTGAAAACGTGAGGCCGAGTTTTTCTGGTCTAACAAACACCAGATTGATTAAATTGGCCTTTTTTCAGCAAAATTACAACACTGGACAATAATGCCTTTGGCGGTATTAATTACAAGAACACTGCTGCTAATTGGACACCAGATTTTTTATAATGCTAGTTTTGGTACATAGATCCCCACACGGGAAATATAATTCCTTTTTAGAGGAGTGAAAACGTGAGGCCGTAGTTTTTCTGGTCTAACAAACACCAGATTGATTAAATTGGCCTTTTTTTCAGCAAAATTACAACACTGGACAATAATGCCTTTTGGCGGTATTAATTACAAGAACACTGCTGCTAATTGGACACCAGATTTTTTATAATGCTAGTTTTGGTACATAGATCCCCACACGGGGAAATATAATTCCTTTTAGAGGAGTGAAAACGTGAGGCCGTAGTTTTTCTGGTCTAACAAACACCAGATTGATTAAATTGGCCTTTTTTTCAGCAAAATTACAACACTGGACAATAATGCCTTTTGGCGGTATTAATTACAAGAACACTGCTGCTAATTGGACACCAGATTTTTTATAATGCTAGTTTTGGTACATAGATCCCCACACGGGGAAATATAATTGCTTTTTAGAGGAGTGAAAACGTGAGGCCTAGTTTTTCTGGTCTAACAAACACCAGATTGATTAAATTGGCCTTTTTTTCAGCAAAATTACAACACTGGACAATAATGCCTTTTGGCGGTATTAATTACAAGAACACTGCTGCTAATTGGACACCAGATTTTTTATAATGCTAGTTTTGGTACATAGATCCCCACACGGGGAAATATAATTCCTTTTAGAGGAGTGAAAACGTGAGGCCGTAGTTTTTCTGGTCTAACAAACACCAGATTGATTAAATTGGCCTTTTTTTCAGCAAAATTACAACACTGGACAATAATGCCTTTGGCGGTATTAATTACAAGAACACTGCTGCTAATTGGACACCAGATTTTTTATAATGCTAGTTTTGGTACATAGATCCCCACACGGGAAATATAATTCCTTTTAGAGGAGTGAAAACGTGAGGCCGTAGTTTTTCTGGTCTAACAAACACCAGATTGATTAAATTGGCCTTTTTTTCAGCAAAATTACAACACTGGACAATAATGCCTTTTGGCGGTATTAATTACAAGAACACTGCTGCTAATTGGACACCAGATTTTTTATAATGCTAGTTTTGGTACATAGATCCCCACACGGGAAATATAATTGCTTTTTAGAGGAGTGAAAACGTGAGGCCTAGTTTTTCTGGTCTAACAAACACCAGATTGATTAAATTGGCCTTTTTTTCAGCAAAATTACAACACTGGACAATAATGCCTTTGGCGGTATTAATTACAAGAACACTGCTGCTAATTGGACACCAGATTTTTTATAATGCTAGTTTTGGTACATAGATCCCCACACGGGAAATATAATTCCTTTTAGAGGAGTGAAAACGTGAGGCCTAGTTTTTCTGGTCTAACAAACACCAGATTGATTAAATTGGCCTTTTTTTCAGCAAAATTACAACACTGGACAATAATGCCTTTGGCGGTATTAATTACAAGAACACTGCTGCTAATTGGACACCAGATTTTTTATAATGCTAGTTTTGGTACATAGATCCCCACACGGGGAAATATAATTGCTTTTTAGAGGAGTGAAAACGTGAGGCCTAGTTTTTCTGGTCTAACAAACACCAGATTGATTAAATTGGCCTTTTTTTCAGCAAAATTACAACACTGGACAATAATGCCTTTTGGCGGTATTAATTACAAGAACACTGCTGCTAATTGGACACCAGATTTTTTATAATGCTAGTTTTGGTACATAGATCCCCACACGGGGAAATATAATTGCTTTTTAGAGGAGTGAAAACGTGAGGCCGAGTTTTTCTGGTCTAACAAACACCAGATTGATTAAATTGGCCTTTTTTTCAGCAAAATTACAACACTGGACAATAATGCCTTTGGCGGTATTAATTACAAGAACACTGCTGCTAATTGGACACCAGATTTTTATAATGCTAGTTTTGGTACATAGATCCCCACACGGGGAAATATAATTGCTTTTTAGAGGAGTGAAAACGTGAGGCCGAGTTTTTCTGGTCTAACAAACACCAGATTGATTAAATTGGCCTTTTTTTCAGCAAAATTACAACACTGGACAATAATGCCTTTTGGCGGTATTAATTACAAGAACACTGCTGCTAATTGGACACCAGATTTTTTATAATGCTAGTTTTGGTACATAGATCCCCACACGGGAAATATAATTCCTTTTAGAGGAGGAAAACGTGAGGCCGTAGTTTTTCTGGTCTAACAAACACCAGATTGATTAAATTGGCCTTTTTTTCAGCAAAATTACAACACTGGACAATAATGCCTTTGGCGGTATTAATTACAAGAACACTGCTGCTAATTGGACACCAGATTTTTTATAATGCTAGTTTTGGTACATAGATCCCCACACGGGGAAATATAATTGCTTTTTAGAGGAGTGAAAACGTGAGGCCTAGTTTTTCTGGTCTAACAAACACCAGATTGATTAAATTGGCCTTTTTTTCAGCAAAATTACAACACTGGACAATAATGCCTTTTGGCGGTATTAATTACAAGAACACTGCTGCTAATTGGACACCAGATTTTTTATAATGCTAGTTTTGGTACATAGATCCCCACACGGGAAATATAATTGCTTTTTAGAGGAGTGAAAACGTGAGGCCTAGTTTTTCTGGTCTAACAAACACCAGATTGATTAAATTGGCCTTTTTTTCAGCAAAATTACAACACTGGACAATAATGCCTTTTGGCGGTATTAATTACAAGAACACTGCTGCTAATTGGACACCAGATTTTTTATAATGCTAGTTTTGGTACATAGATCCCCACACGGGGAAATATAATTGCTTTTAGAGGAGTGAAAACGTGAGGCCGAGTTTTTCTGGTCTAACAAACACCAGATTGATTAAATTGGCCTTTTTTTCAGCAAAATTACAACACTGGACAATAATGCCTTTTGGCGGTATTAATTACAAGAACACTGCTGCTAATTGGACACCAGATTTTTTATAATGCTAGTTTTGGTACATAGATCCCCACACGGGAAATATAATTCCTTTTAGAGGAGTGAAAACGTGAGGCCGAAGTTTTTCTGGTCTAACAAACACCAGATTGATTAAATTGGCCTTTTTTCAGCAAAATTACAACACTGGACAATAATGCCTTTTGGCGGTATTAATTACAAGAACACTGCTGCTAATTGGACACCAGATTTTTATAATGCTAGTTTTGGTACATAGATCCCCACACGGGGAAATATAATTGCTTTTTAGAGGAGTGAAAACGTGAGGCCTAGTTTTTCTGGTCTAACAAACACCAGATTGATTAAATTGGCCTTTTTTTCAGCAAAATTACAACACTGGACAATAATGCCTTTTGGCGGTATTAATTACAAGAACACTGCTGCTAATTGGACACCAGATTTTTTATAATGCTAGTTTTGGTACATAGATCCCCACACGGGGAAATATAATTCCTTTTTAGAGGAGTGAAAACGTGAGGCCGTAGTTTTTCTGGTCTAACAAACACCAGATTGATTAAATTGGCCTTTTTTTCAGCAAAATTACAACACTGGACAATAATGCCTTTTGGCGGTATTAATTACAAGAACACTGCTGCTAATTGGACACCAGATTTTTTATAATGCTAGTTTTGGTACATAGATCCCCACACGGGAAATATAATTGCTTTTTAGAGGAGTGAAAACGTGAGGCCTAGTTTTTCTGGTCTAACAAACACCAGATTGATTAAATTGGCCTTTTTTTCAGCAAAATTACAACACTGGACAATAATGCCTTTGGCGGTATTAATTACAAGAACACTGCTGCTAATTGGACACCAGATTTTTTATAATGCTAGTTTTGGTACATAGATCCCCACACGGGAAATATAATTGCTTTTTAGAGGAGTGAAAACGTGAGGCCGAGTTTTTCTGGTCTAACAAACACCAGATTGATTAAATTGGCCTTTTTTTCAGCAAAATTACAACACTGGACAATAATGCCTTTTGGCGGTATTAATTACAAGAACACTGCTGCTAATTGGACACCAGATTTTTTATAATGCTAGTTTTGGTACATAGATCCCCACACGGGGAAATATAATTCCTTTTAGAGGAGTGAAAACGTGAGGCCGTAGTTTTTCTGGTCTAACAAACACCAGATTGATTAAATTGGCCTTTTTTTCAGCAAAATTACAACACTGGACAATAATGCCTTTTGGCGGTATTAATTACAAGAACACTGCTGCTAATTGGACACCAGATTTTTTATAATGCTAGTTTTGGTACATAGATCCCCACACGGGGAAATATAATTCCTTTTAGAGGAGTGAAAACGTGAGGCCGTAGTTTTTCTGGTCTAACAAACACCAGATTGATTAAATTGGCCTTTTTTTCAGCAAAATTACAACACTGGACAATAATGCCTTTTGGCGGTATTAATTACAAGAACACTGCTGCTAATTGGACACCAGATTTTTTATAATGCTAGTTTTGGTACATAGATCCCCACACGGGGAAATATAATTCCTTTTAGAGGAGTGAAAACGTGAGGCCGAGTTTTTCTGGTCTAACAAACACCAGATTGATTAAATTGGCCTTTTTTTCAGCAAAATTACAACACTGGACAATAATGCCTTTTGGCGGTATTAATTACAAGAACACTGCTGCTAATTGGACACCAGATTTTTTATAATGCTAGTTTTGGTACATAGATCCCCACACGGGAAATATAATTGCTTTTTAGAGGAGTGAAAACGTGAGGCCTAGTTTTTCTGGTCTAACAAACACCAGATTGATTAAATTGGCCTTTTTTTCAGCAAAATTACAACACTGGACAATAATGCCTTTGGCGGTATTAATTACAAGAACACTGCTGCTAATTGGACACCAGATTTTTATAATGCTAGTTTTGGTACATAGATCCCCACACGGGGAAATATAATTCCTTTTAGAGGAGTGAAAACGTGAGGCCGAGTTTTTCTGGTCTAACAAACACCAGATTGATTAAATTGGCCTTTTTTTCAGCAAAATTACAACACTGGACAATAATGCCTTTTGGCGGTATTAATTACAAGAACACTGCTGCTAATTGGACACCAGATTTTTTATAATGCTAGTTTTGGTACATAGATCCCCACACGGGAAATATAATTGCTTTTTAGAGGAGTGAAAACGTGAGGCCTAGTTTTTCTGGTCTAACAAACACCAGATTGATTAAATTGGCCTTTTTTTCAGCAAAATTACAACACTGGACAATAATGCCTTTTGGCGGTATTAATTACAAGAACACTGCTGCTAATTGGACACCAGATTTTTTATAATGCTAGTTTTGGTACATAGATCCCCACACGGGAAATATAATTGCTTTTAGAGGAGTGAAAACGTGAGGCCTAGTTTTTCTGGTCTAACAAACACCAGATTGATTAAATTGGCCTTTTTTTCAGCAAAATTACAACACTGGACAATAATGCCTTTTGGCGGTATTAATTACAAGAACACTGCTGCTAATTGGACACCAGATTTTTTATAATGCTAGTTTTGGTACATAGATCCCCACACGGGGAAATATAATTGCTTTTTAGAGGAGTGAAAACGTGAGGCCGTAGTTTTTCTGGTCTAACAAACACCAGATTGATTAAATTGGCCTTTTTTTCAGCAAAATTACAACACTGGACAATAATGCCTTTTGGCGGTATTAATTACAAGAACACTGCTGCTAATTGGACACCAGATTTTTTATAATGCTAGTTTTGGTACATAGATCCCCACACGGGGAAATATAATTGCTTTTTAGAGGAGTGAAAACGTGAGGCCGTAGTTTTTCTGGTCTAACAAACACCAGATTGATTAAATTGGCCTTTTTTTCAGCAAAATTACAACACTGGACAATAATGCCTTTTGGCGGTATTAATTACAAGAACACTGCTGCTAATTGGACACCAGATTTTTTATAATGCTAGTTTTGGTACATAGATCCCCACACGGGGAAATATAATTCCTTTTTAGAGGAGTGAAAACGTGAGGCCGAAGTTTTTCTGGTCTAACAAACACCAGATTGATTAAATTGGCCTTTTTTTCAGCAAAATTACAACACTGGACAATAATGCCTTTTGGCGGTATTAATTACAAGAACACTGCTGCTAATTGGACACCAGATTTTTTATAATGCTAGTTTTGGTACATAGATCCCCACACGGGGAAATATAATTGCTTTTAGAGGAGTGAAAACGTGAGGCCTAGTTTTTCTGGTCTAACAAACACCAGATTGATTAAATTGGCCTTTTTTTCAGCAAAATTACAACACTGGACAACAATGCCTTTTGGCGGTATTAATTACAAGAACACTGCTGCTAATTGGACACCAGATTTTTTATAATGCTAGTTTTGGTACATAGATCCCCACACGGGAAATATAATTCCTTTTTAGAGGAGTGAAAACGTGAGGCCGAGTTTTTCTGGTCTAACAAACACCAGATTGATTAAATTGGCCTTTTTTTCAGCAAAATTACAACACTGGACAATAATGCCTTTTGGCGGTATTAATTACAAGAACACTGCTGCTAATTGGACACCAGATTTTTTATAATGCTAGTTTTGGTACATAGATCCCCACACGGGAAATATAATTGCTTTTTAGAGGAGTGAAAACGTGAGGCCTAGTTTTTCTGGTCTAACAAACACCAGATTGATTAAATTGGCCTTTTTTTCAGCAAAATTACAACACTGGACAATAATGCCTTTTGGCGGTATTAATTACAAGAACACTGCTGCTAATTGGACACCAGATTTTTATAATGCTAGTTTTGGTACATAGATCCCCACACGGGAAATATAATTGCTTTTTAGAGGAGTGAAAACGTGAGGCCGAGTTTTTCTGGTCTAACAAACACCAGATTGATTAAATTGGCCTTTTTTCAGCAAAATTACAACACTGGACAATAATGCCTTTGGCGGTATTAATTACAAGAACACTGCTGCTAATTGGACACCAGATTTTTTATAATGCTAGTTTTGGTACATAGATCCCCACACGGGGAAATATAATTGCTTTTTAGAGGAGTGAAAACGTGAGGCCTAGTTTTTCTGGTCTAACAAACACCAGATTGATTAAATTGGCCTTTTTTTCAGCAAAATTACAACACTGGACAATAATGCCTTTTGGCGGTATTAATTACAAGAACACTGCTGCTAATTGGACACCAGATTTTTTATAATGCTAGTTTTGGTACATAGATCCCCACACGGGGAAATATAATTCCTTTTAGAGGAGTGAAAACGTGAGGCCGAGTTTTTCTGGTCTAACAAACACCAGATTGATTAAATTGGCCTTTTTTTCAGCAAAATTACAACACTGGACAATAATGCCTTTGGCGGTATTAATTACAAGAACACTGCTGCTAATTGGACACCAGATTTTTTATAATGCTAGTTTTGGTACATAGATCCCCACACGGGAAATATAATTGCTTTTTAGAGGAGTGAAAACGTGAGGCCTAGTTTTTCTGGTCTAACAAACACCAGATTGATTAAATTGGCCTTTTTTTCAGCAAAATTACAACACTGGACAATAATGCCTTTTGGCGGTATTAATTACAAGAACACTGCTGCTAATTGGACACCAGATTTTTTATAATGCTAGTTTTGGTACATAGATCCCCACACGGGGAAATATAATTCCTTTTAGAGGAGTGAAAACGTGAGGCCGAGTTTTTCTGGTCTAACAAACACCAGATTGATTAAATTGGCCTTTTTTCAGCAAAATTACAACACTGGACAATAATGCCTTTTGGCGGTATTAATTACAAGAACACTGCTGCTAATTGGACACCAGATTTTTTATAATGCTAGTTTTGGTACATAGATCCCCACACGGGGAAATATAATTGCTTTTTAGAGGAGTGAAAACGTGAGGCCGAGTTTTTCTGGTCTAACAAACACCAGATTGATTAAATTGGCCTTTTTTCAGCAAAATTACAACACTGGACAATAATGCCTTTTGGCGGTATTAATTACAAGAACACTGCTGCTAATTGGACACCAGATTTTTTATAATGCTAGTTTTGGTACATAGATCCCCACACGGGGAAATATAATTGCTTTTAGAGGAGTGAAAACGTGAGGCCTAGTTTTTCTGGTCTAACAAACACCAGATTGATTAAATTGGCCTTTTTTCAGCAAAATTACAACACTGGACAATAATGCCTTTTGGCGGTATTAATTACAAGAACACTGCTGCTAATTGGACACCAGATTTTTTATAATGCTAGTTTTGGTACATAGATCCCCACACGGGAAATATAATTCCTTTTTAGAGGAGTGAAAACGTGAGGCCGAGTTTTTCTGGTCTAACAAACACCAGATTGATTAAATTGGCCTTTTTTTCAGCAAAATTACAACACTGGACAATAATGCCTTTTGGCGGTATTAATTACAAGAACACTGCTGCTAATTGGACACCAGATTTTTTATAATGCTAGTTTTGGTACATAGATCCCCACACGGGGAAATATAATTCCTTTTTAGAGGAGTGAAAACGTGAGGCCGTAGTTTTTCTGGTCTAACAAACACCAGATTGATTAAATTGGCCTTTTTTTCAGCAAAATTACAACACTGGACAATAATGCCTTTGGCGGTATTAATTACAAGAACACTGCTGCTAATTGGACACCAGATTTTTTATAATGCTAGTTTTGGTACATAGATCCCCACACGGGGAAATATAATTGCTTTTTAGAGGAGTGAAAACGTGAGGCCGAGTTTTTCTGGTCTAACAAACACCAGATTGATTAAATTGGCCTTTTTTTCAGCAAAATTACAACACTGGACAATAATGCCTTTTGGCGGTATTAATTACAAGAACACTGCTGCTAATTGGACACCAGATTTTTTATAATGCTAGTTTTGGTACATAGATCCCCACACGGGAAAATATAATTCCTTTTAGAGGAGTGAAAACGTGAGGCCGAGTTTTTCTGGTCTAACAAACACCAGATTGATTAAATTGGCCTTTTTTTCAGCAAAATTACAACACTGGACAATAATGCCTTTTGGCGGTATTAATTACAAGAACACTGCTGCTAATTGGACACCAGATTTTTTATAATGCTAGTTTTGGTACATAGATCCCCACACGGGGAAATATAATTCCTTTTAGAGGAGTGAAAACGTGAGGCCGAGTTTTTCTGGTCTAACAAACACCAGATTGATTAAATTGGCCTTTTTTCAGCAAAATTACAACACTGGACAATAATGCCTTTTGGCGGTATTAATTACAAGAACACTGCTGCTAATTGGACACCAGATTTTTTATAATGCTAGTTTTGGTACATAGATCCCCACACGGGGAAATATAATTGCTTTTTAGAGGAGTGAAAACGTGAGGCCGAGTTTTTCTGGTCTAACAAACACCAGATTGATTAAATTGGCCTTTTTTTCAGCAAAATTACAACACTGGACAATAATGCCTTTTGGCGGTATTAATTACAAGAACACTGCTGCTAATTGGACACCAGATTTTTATAATGCTAGTTTTGGTACATAGATCCCCACACGGGGAAATATAATTCCTTTTTAGAGGAGTGAAAACGTGAGGCCGAGTTTTTCTGGTCTAACAAACACCAGATTGATTAAATTGGCCTTTTTTTCAGCAAAATTACAACACTGGACAATAATGCCTTTGGCGGTATTAATTACAAGAACACTGCTGCTAATTGGACACCAGATTTTTTATAATGCTAGTTTTGGTACATAGATCCCCACACAGGGAAATATAATTCCTTTTAGAGGAGTGAAAACGTGAGGCCGAGTTTTTCTGGTCTAACAAACACCAGATTGATTAAATTGGCCTTTTTTTCAGCAAAATTACAACACTGGACAATAATGCCTTTGGCGGTATTAATTACAAGAACACTGCTGCTAATTGGACACCAGATTTTTTATAATGCTAGTTTTGGTACATAGATCCCCACACGGGGAAATATAATTGCTTTTTAGAGGAGTGAAAACGTGAGGCCGAGTTTTTCTGGTCTAACAAACACCAGATTGATTAAATTGGCCTTTTTTTCAGCAAAATTACAACACTGGACAATAATGCCTTTGGCGGTATTAATTACAAGAACACTGCTGCTAATTGGACACCAGATTTTTTTAATGCTAGTTTTGGTACATAGATCCCCACACGGGGAAATATAATTCCTTTTTAGAGGAGTGAAAACGTGAGGCCTAGTTTTTCTGGTCTAACAAACACCAGATTGATTAAATTGGCCTTTTTTTCAGCAAAATTACAACACTGGACAATAATGCCTTTTGGCGGTATTAATTACAAGAACACTGCTGCTAATTAGACACCAGATTTTTTATAATGCTAGTTTTGGTACATAGATCCCCACACGGGGAAATATAATTCCTTTTTAGAGGAGTGAAAACGTGAGGCCGAGTTTTTCTGGTCTAACAAACACCAGAATGATTAAATTGGCCTTTTTTTCAGCAAAATTACAACACTGGACAATAATGCCTTTTGGCGGTATTAATTACAAGAACACTGCTGCTAATTGGACACCAGATTTTTTATAATGCAAGTTTTGGTACATTGATCCCCACACAGGGAAATATAATTGCTTTATAGAGGAGTGAAAACGTGAGGCCTAGTTTTTCTGGTCTAACAAACACCAGATTGATTAAATTGGCCTTTTTTTCAGCAAAATTACAACACTGGACAATAATGCCTTTTGGCGGTATTAATTACAAGAACACTGCTGCTAATTGGACACCAGATTTTTTAATGCTAGTTTTGGTACATAGATCCCCACACGGGGAAATATAATTCCTTTTTAGAGGAGTGAAAACGTGAGGCCTAGTTTTTCTGGTCTAACAAACACCAGATTGATTAAATTGGCCTTTTTTTCAGCAAAATTACAACACTGGACAATAATGCCTTTTGGCGGTATTAATTACAAGAACACTGCTGCTAATTGGACACCAGATTTTTTATAATGCTAGTTTTGGTACATAGATCCCCACACGGGGAAATATAATTGCTTTTAGAGGAGTGAAAACGTGAGGCCGTAGTTTTTCTGGTCTAACAAACACCAGATTGATTAAATTGGCCTTTTTTTCAGCAAAATTACAACACTGGACAATAATGCCTTTTGGCGGTATTAATTACAAGAACACTGCTGCTAATTGGACACCAGATTTTTTATAATGCTAGTTTTGGTACATAGATCCCCACACGGGGAAATATAATTCCTTTTAGAGGAGTGAAAACGTGAGGCCGAGTTTTTCTGGTCTAACAAACACCAGATTGATTAAATTGGCCTTTTTTCAGCAAAATTACAACACTGGACAACAATGCCTTTTGGCGGTATTAATTACAAGAACACTGCTGCTAATTGGACACCAGATTTTTTATAATGCTAGTTTTGGTACATAGATCCCCACACGGGGAAATATAATTCCTTTTTAGAGGAGTGAAAACGTGAGGCCGAGTTTTTCTGGTCTAACAAACACCAGATTGATTAAATTGGCCTTTTTTCAGCAAAATTACAACACTGGACAATAATGCCTTTTGGCGGTATTAATTACAAGAACACTGCTGCTAATTGAACACCAGATTTTTATAATGCTAGTTTTGGTACATAGATCCCCACACGGGAAATATAATTGCTTTTTAGAGGAGTGAAAACGTGAGGCCGAGTTTTTCTGGTCTAACAAACACCAGATTGATTAAATTGGCCTTTTTTTCAGCAAAATTACAACACTGGACAATAATGCCTTTTGGCGGTATTAATTACAAGAACACTGCTGCTAATTGGACACCAGATTTTTTAATGCTAGTTTTGGTAATTAGATCCCCACACGGGGAAATATAATTCCTTTTTAGAGGAGTGAAAATGTGAGGCCAAGTTTTTCTGGTCTAACAAACACCAGATTGATTAAATTAGCCTTTTTTTCAGCAAAATTACAACACTGGATAATAATGCCTTTTGGCGGTATTAATTACAAGAACACTGCTGCTAATTGGACACCAGATTTTTTATAATGCTAGTTTTGGTACATAGATCCCCACACGGGGAAATATAATTCCTTTTTAGAGGAGTGAAAACGTGAGGCCGAGTTTTTCTGGTCTAACAAACACCAGATTGATTAAATTGGCCTTTTTTTCAGCAAAATTACAACACTGGACAATAATGCCTTTGGCGGTATTAATTACAAGAACACTGCTGCTAATTGGACACCAGATTTTTTATAATGCTAGTTTTGGTACATAGATCCCCACACGGGAAATATAATTGCTTTTTAGAGGAGTGAAAACGTGAGGCCTAGTTTTTCTGGTCTAACAAACACCAGATTGATTAAATTGGCCTTTTTTCAGCAAAATTACAACACTGGACAATAATGCCTTTTGGCGGTATTAATTACAAGAACACTGCTGCTAATTGGACACCAGATTTTTTTATAATGCTAGTTTTGGTACATAGATCCCCACACGGGGAAATATAATTGCTTTTTAGAGGAGTGAAAACGTGAGGCCTAGTTTTTCTGGTCTAACAAATACCAGATTGATTAAATTGGCCTTTTTTTCAGCAAAATTACAACACTGGACAATAATGCCTTTTGGCGGTATTAATTACAAGAACACTGCTGCTAATTGAACACCAGATTTTTTATAATGCTAGTTTTGGTACATAGATCCCCACACAGGGAAATATAATTGCTTTTTAGAGGAGTGAAAACGTGAGGCCGAGTTTTTCTGGTCTAACAAACACCAGATTGATTAAATTGGCCTTTTTTTCAGCAAAATTACAACACTGGACAATAATGCCTTTTGGCGGTATTAATTACAAGAACACTGCTGCTAATTGGACACCAGATTTTTTAATGCAAGTTTTGGTACATAGATCCCCACACGGGGAAATATAATTCCTTTTTAGAGGAGTGAAAATGTGAGGCCGAGTTTTTCTGGTCTAACAAACACCAGATTGATTAAATTGGCCTTTTTTTCAACAAAATTACAACACTGGACAATAATGCCTTTTGGCGGTATTAATTACAAGAACACTGCTGCTAATTGGACACCAGATTTTTTATAATGCTAGTTTTGGTACATAGATCCCCACACGGGGAAATATAATTCCTTTTTAGAGGAGTGAAAACGTGAGGCCGAGTTTTTCTAGTCTAACAAACACCAGATTGATTAAATTGGCCTTTTTTTCAGCAAAATTACAACACTGGACAATAATGCCTTTTGGCGGTATTAATTACAAGAACACTGCTGCTAATTGGACACCAGATTTTTTATAATGCTAGTTTTGGTACATAGATCCCCACACGGGGAAATATAATTCCTTTTAGAGGAGTGAAAACGTGAGGCCTAGTTTTTCTGGTCTAACAAACACCAGATTGATTAAATTGGCCTTTTTTTCAGCAAAATTACAACACTGGACAATAATGCCTTTTGGCGGTATTAATTACAAGAACACTGCTGCTAATTGAACACCAAATTTTTTATAATGCTAGTTTTGGTACATAGATCCCCACACGGGGAAATATAATTGCTTTATAGAGGAGTGAAAACGTGAGGCCTAGTTTTTCTGGTCTAACAAACACCAGATTGATTAAATTGGCCTTTTTTTCAGCAAAATTACAACACTAAACAATAATGCCTTTTGGCGGTATTAATTACAAGAACACTGCTGCTAATTGGACACCAGATTTTTTAATGCTAGTTTTGGTAATTAGATCCCCACACGGGGAAATATAATTCCTTTTTAGAGGAGTGAAAATGTGAGGCCGAGTTTTTCTGGTCTAACAAACACCAGATTGATTAAATTAGCCTTTTTTTCAGCAAAATTACAACACTGGACAATAATGCCTTTTGGCGGTATTAATTACAAGACCACTGCTGCTAATTAGACACCAGATTTTTTATAATGCTAGTTTTGGTACATAGATCCCCACACAGGGAAATATAATTCCTTTTTAGAGGAGTGAAAACGTGAGGCCGAGTTTTTCTGGTCTAACAAACACCAGATTGATTAAATTGGCTTTTTTTTGAGCAAAATTACAACACTGGACAATAATGCCTTTTGGCGGTATTAATTACAAGAACACTGCTGCTAATTGGACACCAGATTTTTTATAATGCTAGTTTTGGTACATAGATCCACACACGGGGAAATATAATTGCTTTATAGAGGAGTGAAAACGTGAGGCCGAGTTTTTCTAGTCTAACAAACACCAGATTGATTAAATTGGCTTTTTTTCAGCAAAATTACAACACTGGACAATAATGCCTTTTGGCGGTATTAATTACAAGAACACTGCTGCTAATTGGAAACCAGATTTTTTTAATGCTAGTTTTGGTACATAGATCCCCACACGGGGAAATATAATTGCTTTTTAGAGGAGTGAAAACGTGAGGCCGAGTTTTTCTGGTCTAACAAACACCAGATTGATTAAATTGGCCTTTTTTTCAGCAAAATTACAACACTGGACAATAATGCCTTTTGGCGGTATTAATTTCAAGAACACTGCTGCTAATTGGACACCAGATTTTTTTATAATGCTAGTTTTGGTACATAGATCCCCACACAGGGAAATATAATTCCTTTTTAGAAGAGTGAAAACGTGAGGCCGAGTTTTTCTGGTCTAACAAACACCAGATTGATTAAATTGGCCTTTTTTTCAGCAAAATTACAACACTGGACAATAATGCCTTTTGGCGGTATTAATTACAAGAACACTGCTGCTAATTGGACACCAGATTTTTTATAATGCTAGTTTTGGTACATAGATCCCCACACGGGGAAATATAATTGCTTTTTAGAGGAGTGAAAACGTGAGTTCTAGTTTTTCTGGTCTAACAAACACCAGATTGATTAAATTGGCCTTTTTTTCAGCAAAATTACAACACTGGACAATAATGCCTTTTGGCGGTATTAATTACAAGAACACTGCTGCTAATTGGACACCAGATTTTTTAATGCTAGTTTTGGTACATAGATCCCACACGGCGAAATATAATTCCTTTTTAGAGGAGTGAAAATGTGAGGCCGAGTTTTTCTGGTCTAACAAACACCAGATTGATTAAATTAGCATTTTTTCAGCAAAATTACAACACTGGACAATAATGCCTTTTGGCGGTATTAATTACAAGAACACTGCTGCTAATTGGACACCAGATTTTTATAATGCTAGTTTTGGTACATAGATCCCCACACGGGAAATATAATTGCTTTTTAGAGGAGTGAAAATGTGAGGCCTAGTTTTTCTGGTCTAACAAACACCAGATTGATTAAATTGGCCTTTTTTTCAGGAAAATTACAACACTGGACAATAATGCCTTTTGGCGGTATTAATTGCAAGAACACTGCTGCTAATTGGACACCAGATTTTTTATAATGCTAGTTTTGGTACATAGATCCCCACACGGGGAAATATAATTGCTTTTTAGAGGAGTGAAAACGTGAGGCCTAGTTTTTCTGGTCTAACAAACACCAGATTGATTAAATTGGCCTTTTTTTCACCAAAATTACAACACTGGACAATAATGCCTTTTGGCGGTATTAATTACAAGAACACTGCTGCTAATTAGACACCAGATTTTTTATAATACTAGTTTTGGTACATAGATCCCCACACGGGAAAATATAATTCCTTTTTAGAGGAGTGAAAACGTGAGGCCGAGTTTTTCTGGTCTAACAAACACCAGATTGATTAAATTGGCCTTTTCTTCAGCAAAATTACAACACTGGACGATATAATGCCTTTTGGCGGTATTAATTACAAGAGGACTGCTGGTATTTCAGAACACCGGAATTGTTAAAATGCTAGTTTTGCTACATAAATTTCCCACACTGGGAGAAATATTGCCTAAGCCTTTTTACAGTATTAATTACAACAGGAGTGCTTCTTCTGGTCTAACACCAGAATAATTTTATTATTACGGTGAAAGCTTTTTCTAATTTATATTTCTGGCACATAAAAAAAAAATTATTTCTGGCTGACAGTATTGGATAAAGTTGTGGCACTGGCTAGCCAGCTGGAACAGCACATTCATGGGATTTGCTATCCAAGTGGGTTACTTTCAGTTTCACCACTGATATATTAAATATCTTTGCAGTTAGTATGGGTGACACAAGCACAGCCAAACCCCTGATGTATTATATCTATGAAAAAATCGACTATTACATTAGATTAATGGACGTTGTGGCAGCTTTTGCTGTAGCACCACAAGTCCCAAAATGGACGCCGCTTATCAGCCAAGTAACATGTGCCAGAGAACAGTCTGCCCAGCCAGAAAAAAAATTGACTTTGACTGAGCAGCTGAATCGCTGTTGTTCTGATTCACAGGTGTAGATTTTTAACTTCTTTGGAGCTTTGGTTTACACTCTGTGGCAGCAAGTGCTGGCGCACCACAAGTCCCAAAATGGCCACCGCCGGTCAGCCCAGTTACATGTGCCAGTAAAAATCGCTCTGGCCAGTCTCAACAAAATAGTGACTTTCAGTTAACAGCTCAGCTGAGTTGTTCTGATGCACAGGTGTAGAAAGGTAGATCACTTCTTTATCCCTGCCTATCTCGCCCTCACAGAAGCTGCATCCTCTCCCTACACTAGTCAGAGCAGTGTGACGTGCGGCGCTACGTGACTCCAGCTTAAATAGAGGCTGGGTCACATGCTGCACTTGGTCAATCACAGCCATGCCATTAGTAGGCATGGCTGTGATGGGCTCTTAGGGCAAGAAGTAAAACGCTAGCTGATTGGCTGCTGTGCAGCCCTTCAGAAAGCGGGAAGTAATCGACGAACACCGAACCCGAACCCGAACTTTTTTGAAAATGTCCGGGTTCGGGTCCGTGTCACGGACACCCCAAAATTCGGTACGGACCCGAACGATTCTCGAACTGTTCGCTCAACACTAATCAGAAAATGAAACTTTTTTTTTTTTTTTTTTTCTCAGAAAGTGTCATTTTCCGCTAACTTGTGAAAAAAAATGAAATGATACATGAACTCACCATGCCCCTCCGCGAATACTTTGTGGTGTCTTCTTTCTAAAATGGTGTGATTTGGGGGGTATTTATACTATCCTGACATTCTAGCACCTGAAGAAACATGACAGGTGCTCAGAAAGTCAGAGCTGCTTCAAAATGCCGAAATTCACTTTTTTGCACCATAGTTTGTAAACGCTATAACTTTTACCCAAACCAATAAATATACACTTATTGGACTTTTTTTTATCAAAGACATGTAGAACAATAAATTTAGAGAAAAATTTATATAGAAATGTAGTTTTTTTTGAAAAATTTTACAACAGAAAGTGAAAAATGTCATTTTTTTGCAAAAATGTCGTTAAATTTGTATTAATGGCAAAAAAAGTAAAAATGTCAGCAACAATGAAATACCACCAAATAAAATCTCTATTAGTGAGAAGAAAAGGAGGTAAAATTCATTTGGGTGGTAAGTTGCATGACGGAGCAATAAACGGTGAAAGTAGTGTAGTGCGGAATTGTAAAAAGTGGCCTGGTCATTAAGGGTGTTTAAGCTAGGGGGGCTGAAGCGGTTAACCCCCTCCACTTCATTTAACAATGCATTCTTTATTAAGAATGCTATTATTTCCCCTTATAACCATGTTATAAGGGAAAATAATCAATTCTCCAGAAGACCCGAAACCGGACTTTAGTGATGAAGTCCGGCTTCGGGTTGGGTACCAAACATGGCGTTTTTTCTCACGCGCGTGCAAAACGCGTAACAAACTTTTGCACCCGCGCGGGAAAAAAGTGCATATTCCCGCAACGCACCCACCTCTTATCCGGGTGTCAAACATGACGCCCGTGTGAAAGAGGCCTTATGGTATTGCTATTTTGGCAATTGAATTTCACCACAGAAAATAATCTATCCTTTGCCAGACAGCAGACAGTATTATACTTGGCTAGCCAATGCTGGAACACCAGATTTAGGGTACTGGTATTTTGGCAATTTAATTTAACCCCTTAATAAAATATAGAAGTTGCTATCCTGAGTTTCTAGGGGTGACAATAAGCACAGCCAAGCCCCTGATGTAGGATATAGCAAAAAAAAAAACTTGTATTGATGGATTTATGGACTTTGTGGCAGCTTGTTCTGGTGCACCACAAGTCACAAAATGAACGCCGATCACCCCAGAAAAAAGTGACAGAAAAACACTCTGTGCAGCCTAAAAACCAGTGAGCAAGTAACTAGCAGAAGTTCAATCATTCACAGCTGTAGATCGATCACTTCATTAGGTGCTTTTGCTGACTTTTCCCTGCCTAATCTCACCCTCACAGAAGCTGCGTCCTCTCTCTACACTAATCAGCATTGTGTCGTGCGGCGCTACGTGACTCCAGCTTAAATAGATTCTGGGTCACATGCTGCACTTGGCTAATCACAGCCATGCTATTAGTAGGCATGGCTGTGATGGCTTCTTAGGGCAAGAAGTAAAACGCCTGCTGATTGGCTGCTGTGCAGCCCTTCAGAAAGCGGGAAGAAATCGCCGAACAACGGACCCGAACCCGAACTTTTTTGAAAATGTTCGGGTCCAGGTCCGTGTCCCGAACACCCCAAAATTCGGTACGAACCCGAACTATGCTCGAACTGTTCGCTCAACACTACTGGTAATGAGCGAGCATGCTCGACCGAGTATTGGTTCGGCTCGAGCATCGCTATACTCAGCGCTCGGCTTTACTTGGCCGAGCACCACGTGTGTTTGTTGCATTGCTCGAGTCTCCTCCCCGCACTTTTGGCGCCTTCTAAGCAGCCAATGAAGGTCCAGGTAAGTAATTCCCCTCAGTGTAAGTCCATAGCAATGTTAGCTGTAAGCCTTACACCGATTGGCTGGCTGGAACACGTGATACCATTTCATATAGGAGCTGAGGCCGGGTGCTTGGCTCATTCAGTGTCAGGGAGAGCAGACAGTAGGCAGGGACAGATAGTGTTTTGCTCTAAGCTTACGGATTTCACTTCAAAAACCTTATTGAAAGACCTAACAGTCCTTCTAAGGACTAGAGTGTGTGTTTGATAGCAGAGCAGCACCTTTTTTTTAAATTAAGCACTATCAGGGACAGGCGTCACCAGGAAGGGACAGATAAGTGCAGGGCTTGAAAATCGCTTTGATAACTTCTAACAGACAGAAAGATTTTCGATTAGTGACATCTACAATACACTATCATTAAGCAGTTTGTTTGGCAGATATTATCAAAAGGTACTTATTCACTACAGTGTTCCTTGGTACTGAGATATACACTACACCATCATAAAGCAGTGTGTTGGGCAGACATTATTTAAAGGGGCTTATTCACTACAGTGTTCCTTGGTACTGAGCTATACACTGCACCATCATAAAGCAGTGTGTTGGGCAGACATTATAACAAGGGGCTTATTCACTACAGTGTTCCTTGGTACTGAGATATACACTGCACGACTATACAGAAGTGTGTTGGGCAGACCGATTAAAAGGGGCTTATTCACTACAGTGTTCCTTGGTACTGAGATATACACTGCGCAATCATAAAGCAGTGTGTTGGGCAGACATGATAAAAAGGGGCCTATTAACTACAGTGTTTCTTGGTACTGAGATATTCACTGCACGACTATACAGCAGTGTGTTGGGCAGACATTATTAAAATGTGCTTATTCACTACAGTGGGCCTGGTACTGAGATATACACTGCACCACTATAAAGCAGTGTGTTGGGAAGACATTATTAAAAGGGGCTTATTCACTACAGTGTTCCTGCTACCCAGATATACACTGTACCATCAGAGAAATTATTTGTTCCGGGGAAATTAACCTAACTTGTGCCACATCTGTGTGTGCGTTCAATCCGCAACCATTATAATAATTACTCCAGCAGACAGTGTTTTTATTTTTGCCATAGTCAACAAGTTTTGGGCACATCTGTGTGTACGTTTAGGCCGCAACCGTATATACAGTATTCCAGAATAAATTTTATTTGGGACAAATTTGTATCCAATATAGAACTACATCCGAATAAAGTGTGTATTGTCAAAATTACATTATCTCTGTCCTAGTGTAGTGCCGAAAAATTGTATTTCTCAGTCTCCTGTTCATTACAGCCAGCAAATACAGTGTGTACAGTAAAAATTACATTATCCCTGGCTTAGTGTGTTGCCGATAAATTGTATTTCTCTGTCTACTGTACATTACAGAAAGCAAATACAGTGTGTACTCTAATAATTACATTATCTCTGGCCTAGTGTGTTGCTGAAAAATTGCATTTCTCTGTCTCCTGTTCATTACAGAAAGCAAATACAGTGTGTACTGTAAAAATTACATTATCTCTGGGCTAGTGCTGTGCCGAAAAATTGTATTTCTGTCTCCTGTACATTACAGAAAGCAAATACAGTGTGTACTGTAAAAAATTACATTATCTCTGATCCAGTGTAGTTCCTGAAAAAATGTATTTCTCTGTCTCCTGTTCATTATAGCCAACAAATACAGTGTGTACAGTAAAAATTACATTATCTCTGGTCTAGTGTGTTGCCGAAAAATTGTATTTCTCTGTCTCCTGTTCATTACATCATTACAGAAATCAAATACAGTGTGTACTGTAAAAATTACATTATCTCTGGGCTAGTATGGTGCCGAAAAATTGTATTTCTCTGTATCCTGTACTTTATAGAAAGCAAATACAGTGTGTACTGTAAAAATTACATTATCTCTGTCCTAGTGTAGTGCCGAAAAATTGTATTTCTCTGTCTCCTGTTCATTACAGCCTGCAAATACAGTGTGTACAGTAAAAAATGTATTATCTGTGGCCTAGTGTACTCCTGAAAATCTTTATTTTTCTGTGTTAAGTACATTACAGCAAGCCAATACAGTGTGTACTGTAAAAATAACATTATCTCTGGGATAGTGTAGTGCTGAAAATCTGTATTTTTCTGTATCCAGTACTGTCCTGCATCAGAAAGAAGTGTCTTTAGTGGAAAATAAAACAATCTGCGCCACATCTACAGACAAAACCATTAATATGAAGAAGGCAAGCACAAAGGGTGGGGGAAGTGGGCGTGATGCTGATGGTGTAAGCAGAGGCCATGGCCCTTGGCGTGATGCTGATGGTGCAAACAGAATCTAGGGCTCTGGCCGTCATGCTGATGGTGTAAGCAGAGGCCGTGGCCCTGGGCGTTATGCTGATGGTGCAAGCAGAGGCCGTGGCCCTGGGCGCAATTAAACTTTGCCTGCTGCCAATGCACCAGAAAAAACAAAAAAATCCACCTTACCCAGCTTCATGTCCAACTTAGCTGGGCAGCGCAGGACAACACTGTCCAAGTCGACCATTGCGAACATGTGGTCGGTTGGATTGCAGAAACTAATGCTTCCAGTCGGTTAAGCACAACCCCCTCTTCCACAAAGTCAAGACTCTGTAGCCAAGAGTCTGGTCAACCGAATCCTCACTCTGATCCTCCTTCCTCCCACCATGTCGCGTCTGGGCAAACAAGTGATCCCACACTCGGATATTCACATGACCTCTTTTTATCGCCCGTACTTGGTTTGGCTCTCTCGCCAAGCATGCTTGAAGAGGTACCTGAGATATTGTGCCCTGATTCCCAACCTCTTGAGCCTTCTCAGTCTCAAGAAGATGACAGTGGGGAACCGCAATCATTCGTTCATGAGGCGGTGGTTAGGTCAAGTCAGGAGGATGAGCAGAGTGAGGAAGTGGATGAGGAGGTTGTGGATGATGAGGTCACTGACCCAACATGGTTAGGTGAAAAGCCGAGCGAGAACAGCAGTACAGAGGGGGAGGGATCCATAGCACCGCAACAGTCTGGAAGAGGCAGTGGGGTGGCAAAAGGAAGACCTTGGCCCACATCAAACAGGCCCGCAACCGTTACACCGAGCACCCCCATGCATAAATCTACCTTGCCAAGGGGTAGGTTTTCAGCGTAACCATCCAACTGCTGTGTCTACTCAACCGATCGCTGCTCACAATTAAGGAGGATGCTTTGAATGAGGCAGATGAGTTAATGAGGGAGGAGATGACCCAGAGTGATAGCCAGACCCCCCCCCCCCAGTTCGTCTTCTCAGCGCGAATTGGGCCATGAAGAGGAGGAGGTGGAGGAGGAGGAGCTGGAGACACTTGCCTCTGCTACAGAGGCTAGTACCTATGAAACTTTAATTCCATCTGTTCAGTGTGGATGGGCAGAAGAGGAGGAGAAGGAGGATGAGGGTATGGAGAGTAATCCTAAATTTGTAGTGAAATAACAAATAAGTGGGGGGCCTTCGGTGCTCTGATAGTATATAGATCCAAAAGGTGTGGTAATAAATTAGTAATTTTATTCTAATAATTTAAAAAACAGGCAATCTTCTAGACAGGAGAGATATCATAAAATAAGCACTATTCTAGACAGGATGCTTCTTTACTGATGAAGTGATAACCTATGTATCATAGGCAGAGTATAGTCTGGTGACTTGTGAATTTGTATATTCTGATATTAATCAGCCTAAGGTGTGAACAAAGCCTCACACATCAAATATAGCAACGTGCGACCGTAGATCAAGTCCACACGTTCCTATTGTGTCGCGTTGCTTCCCCCTGTGTCAGGCTGTTAAAATTTCAAGTTTCAAATTTCACACTGTGCGCTAATGTACACAGCAATGTTTTAATGCGCAAGACATCAGGTTATTGCAATGTCAGCCCTATGTATGGAAGAGCCTCGCACATTAAAAAGTAGCACCATGCGACTGTAGGTCAACACATTCCCACCTTGTGTGCCGCCTTCCCCCACGTCAGGCTTATTAGATTTTCACCACAATCAGTTATTAAAGCCAAATCTGCATGAACCAGTAGTGCTGAATGTGAGATTCAAAAAATATTAATAATAGTACACTATTTGTAGTTCATATAATTAAATTATGCGTAAAGTCCACCAAAAAAATCCCTAGAGAAAAAGCCACAAAGAGAAAATTCATAAAAGATCCACAGCCCATAAAAAAATCCACAGTCAATGATCCAAAAGAGTCACTTCTGCATTGTTATTGTGTGTATGTTCAGTTAATACCGCAATCTAAGGGCCCTTTCACACCTGCGTTCTTCTTTTCCGGCATAGAGATCCGTCGTCGGGTCTCTATGCCGGAAAAATCCTGATCAGGATCATCCCCATGCATTCTGAATGGAGAGAAATCCGTTCAGGATGCATCAGGATGACTTCAGTTCAGGACCGGAACGTTTTTTGGACGCAGCAAATACCGCAGCATGCTGCGCTTTTTGTTCCGTCCAAAAATCCGGAACACTTGCCGCAAGGCCGGATCCGGAATTAATGCCCATTGAAAGGCATTAATCCGGATCCGACCTTAGCTAACGTCGTTTCGGCGCATTGCCGGATCCGACATTTAGCTTTTCTGACTGGTTACCATGGCAGCCAGGACGCTAAAGTCCTGGTTACCATGGTAAATGTAACAGGAGCGGGGAGCGGCATACTTACATTCCGTGCGGCTCCCGGGACGCTCCAGGATGACGTCAGGGCGCCCCAGTGCATGGATCACGTGATCGCATGGATCACGTGATCCATGCGCATGGGGGCTCTGACGTCATTCAGAGCGCCCGGGAGCCGCACGGACTGTAGTATGCCGCTCCCCGCTCCTCGCTTACTATGGCAACCAGGACGCTAGTAGCGTCCTGGCTGCCATAGTAACCTGAGCAGTTCGAAGACTGATCAGGATCCTGATCAGTCTTCTAATGCTTCAGGCGACTTGCGTTCTGACGGATCCGGCAGGACGGAAGTGCCTGCCGGATCCTCAGAACGCAAGTGTGAAAGGACCCTTAGCAAAATTCAGTTCATGCTGTACATCACTTTAGTTAATATTATATAAATTCATATGTTGTCATACATATATCCAGGTTATATCAAATAATTTGCCTGGTCTCTGTTACACAGTTGATGTAACTATTGCCCAATACAATGATAGTTCCTGGCCCGGGTATATGTATGGCTGTTTTTACTAACAAAAGACCAGGTCCGTCACATGATATCGAGCGCTTTACTCGGTGAGGACATTACAGGGCTTTGTAATCTACATTACCCATCCTTGTTCTCGGAGGTCTCTGATCTTTTCTGTGTTCAGTATCCCTGCCGACAAGAGGTCCGTGTGCGCTGAGATTCGCGCGGCGTCCCACGTGGTTTCTCAGCGCTGTATGTAGCTGGCGTCCCAGCTACCGTGATCTTGCTATTATTAGTTCTTTTAGTGGTCTGTAAGGAATGAGTAATCAAAATAACTCCCGATCCTGCTGCTGTATTCTAAATGCGTTTCGGGGATTAATACTTCCCCTTCCTCAGTAGTACAGCAGTACAGGGTTTGTGGGCTTTTATAGGGTTCATCCAATTTCAGTCAGTGTTTTTGGAGTCTTCAAGTTGTATGGAAAATCTGGGTGATTAATCCAGTATGTGGATATTAATCACCCAGATTTTCCATACAACTTGAAGACTCCAAAAAAACTGACTGAAATTGGATGAACCCTATAAAAGCCCACAAACCCTGTACTGCTGTACTACTGAGGAAGGGGAAGTATTAATCCCCGAAACGCGTTTAGAATACAGCAGCAGGATCGGGAGTTATTTGGATTACTCATTCCTTACAGACCACTGTCTGCAGAGGTTGATGAAGAGGATGATATACCGTTGTCAATCACTGAAGTTGTGTTGGGGTCAGTAAATGAGGAGGATGATCGCAGTGGGGAAGTTGAAGAGGACTTGATGGACGATGAGGTCACTGACCCAACATGGGAAGGGGAAAACGCGAGCGAGGACAGCAGTCCCGAGGGGGAGCGATCTGCAGCACTGCAACAGATTGGAAAAGGCAGTGGGGTGACAACAGGGAGAAAGCGGGCCACGCCAAACAGGCCCGCAAGTATTCCACGGAGTACCCCCTGGCCAAAATCTCCCTTGCCAAGGGGTAGGTGTTCCGCGGTATGGCGCTTTTTTGCGGAAAGTGCAGACATCAAAAGAATAGTACTTTGCAACCTGTGCAACAGCAAAATGAGCCGAGGTGTGAACAGTAGCAACCTCACCACCACCAGCATGATCCGCCACATGGCAGCCAAGAACCGCAATAAGTGGGAGGATCGCCTGGGTCAACAATCTGTGTCCGCTAATCACACCACTGCCTCCTCTTCCCCTATGTTGGGTGATGACCAATCGCCTGTCGAATGCACGGGCCCGGATGCCTCCCACGCTGCACCTGTACCATTGCAAGCACCATCAGCGACCACATCCACTTCCCTGTCCAAACGCAGCGTCCAAATGTCTTTACCCCCGGCATTTGAACACAAGCGCAAATACCCAGCCTCCCACCCGAAGGCCATGGCACTAACCGCCCAACTTTCTAAGTTACTGGTGGTTAATGTCGGCTGCCGTCCCTCGGTACTCAGTCCACAGCCGCAACTATTTTTCCAGGTGTGCTGTCCCCGCCTTACACCAGCATGTGTCTGCTAATATCACCCGTGTCCTGACCAACGCAGTTACTGCTAAGGTCCACCTAATGACTGACACATGGACAAGTGCTTTTGGCCAGGGACGCTACAAAAAACCTCCAGCATCCTCAGTGATCCTTTAGTGCCTTTTACAACTACTGCATGTCCAAGCTAGGCACATGGCACGAACTGGCGCTCTACGCCTTGGAGGTGCTGGCCTGCCCTGCCGCCAGCGTTTTGTCTGAGCGGGTATTTAGTGCTGCTGGTGGCATTATAACAGATAATCATATCTGGCTGTCAACTGAAAATACTGACAGGTTGACTCTTCTAAAAATGAACAAGGCCTGGATTGCCCCTGACTTCTCCACTCCACCAGAGGAAAGCCACGACTGAACATAAAGGCACTTAAAATGTGTTGTTTAGAATGTAATAAATGCACCCCTTCCGCCAAAAAAAGGGTATATGGTTGAATCTTCCCTTTCTCATCCTCCTCCTCCTCGTCCAGCATATCTACATCCTTAATTGTCGCATATAATGCCATTGCGTATATACCTTCTCATAAAAATTTTTGGATGGTCAGCTCACCCGCAGGCCCTCTCATAAATAATGTTTTCGATGGTCAGCTCACCCGCAGGCCCACGCATATAAATTTTCGTATGGTCAGCTCACCCACAGGCCCTCGCATAAATAATGTTTTCAATGGTCAGCTCACCCGCATGCCCTCGCATATAATTTTTCAGATGGTCAGCTAACCCGCAGGCCCTCACCCATAATGTTTTAGATGGTCAGCTCAGTTGAAGAACTTCACCCCTAATGTTTTAGTGGGTCAATAGCACGCCATCAATCATACTTTACCTCTCCTGCATAACGTTTCCTCATCCTAAATACCTATGACATTCCCTGTATTTTTTTAGTACTCGTTCCAATGACAGGCTCTCTTAAGAGTCCTGTATTGTTATTTATCGTCACTACTTCCCTGAGTCGGTACTGGGAAATTTGTGCGCCCCCGCCTGCCTTTCTTGGAAGTGGTAGCCATGGCCATTCCTCAGGCTCCCTCTCCGGAAGCGAACCCTGATTCCCCATTACCCGTGGTTACCATGGTAGGCGTAAAAAAGAACATCGAAAGTTGATAGAGCAGACATCCGAATAGATCGTCAACATCAAGGGGACGTGCGATCAGCTTAGAAGTTATCTAGAGTTAACAAAGAGGCAGCAGGCCCTCATCTACAATTTTTGTCCGTTCCTCTTCCAAGTTCATTATTATCAGATGATAGCCTGGTCAACACAATCGTAATCACCAGGGGTCACGTAACTAATTAGCACGGAGGAGTGTCTTTGGTTATCGGAATGAACCACACAAATCGACTCGATCCACACACTCAAAAAGGCCATGCACCACCACCCACAGAATTGCGAAATAGGTATCAATCTGTCTATCCTTTCCATGTCCACGCCGGGTGAGGCTTCCCGTGCGTAGTCAAATTAAGCCGCAGGCTCCACTCCTGGTGGTGCCCTTCCATCAATTAGTTTAAGTTTCAGCTTTGCAACCATACTCCCCCCGGAACCCAAAGACTTTAGTTTCGCAGAAAATGCTCGGCGGAAAATGGAAATACTGCTGCCGGGGATCGTCTTCGAACCTCCAACTTTAGTTGTTGATTAATGAAAACGTTTGCGGCAACAAAGGTTTTGGCTGTGGTTCGGGTTGCACTGGTACAAGAATTTCACCTCTACAGGTACAATACGCATGCCACCGGCCGTTGCTCTTCCAATGAGGTCAGTTTGATCGTCCAAAAGTCCGGTCAACACAATCAAAACCACTGGCCGTCCCTCTTAGTCATGGCCCCAGTTCCGAAAATCACAAACTATTTTGGCTGAACTTGCTCTTTATATAAAAGTAAATTTACAGGAAAGAATGTTTCCTAACAATTTCATCTAAAATCGCTTTATCTTCGGTTTTGTGAGTTTTATGGTCAGTCTGTAAAAGTGGCGTACAACTCGGGCAACATCGTTACCAGCAGCGACATTGTAGTCCAAGATGCATCCAGACATCCTCCCCATGCTGTCCCCGATCCATTTCGGTGGTGTTTCCATCAATTTCTGAATTTTCCTATGAACCCAGGCACCCTCCTTTCTTCAGAGCAGGAGGTGCCTGGTTTAATGCTCGGGTCCTCCTATTGACTTCTATAGGGTAGAGCACCCGAGCACCCTGGTGTGCTCAGGGAGAGCACCCGAGCATCGGGGTGCTCGGGCAGAGCACCCGAGCATTGGGGTGCTCGATCATCGCTAGAGTCAACCATTTTAGAACCACTGGGTTGATGGTGAAGACACGACCGCTAGCTGACACTGGGAGCTCAGGCCTCTCAAAGTGACCCCTGCTGCAACAGCCCTTTACTCTGCTGCGACCTCTGCCTGCACCAGAAAAATTTAGGCCTCTGCCACTCCTCTGTGCAGGGCCTGGCACTTCTCTGTCTGACATACTGTTAGATCAAATAAATAAATAAAAAGGAAATTAAAACACCCCCAAAAAGTCTGTAATTTTTTCACTTCACCACAGAACAGCACCGTTCACCGCTGAACAGCAAATATATTTTTCTTTTGCCACTAATACAGAGCACAAAAGGCTTTAGAAAATATAACTGCACCGCTGAACCGCAAATATATTTTACTTTTGCCACTAAGGCTACTTTCACAGTGGCGTCTTGTGTGGATCCGTCATGTATTTGCACAGACGGATCCGCACTGATAATACATCCGCATGCATCCGTTCAGAACGGATCCATTTGTATTATCATGAACATAGGCAAAACGGATCCGTCTTGAACACCATTGAAAGTCAATGGGGGACGGATCCGTTTTCTGTTGTCATATTGTGTCATTGAAAACGGATCCGTCCCCATTGACTTACATTGTATGTCAGGACGGATCCGTTTGGCTCAGTTCCATCAGACGGACACCAAAACGCTGCAAGCAGGTGTCCGCCTCCAGAGCGGAATGGAGACTGAACGGAGCCAAACTGATGCATTCTGAACGGATCCTTATTAGAGATGAGCGAACTTTGAAAAAAAGTCCGTTGTTCGGCGTTCGGGTGGTGGTAAGTCGGGCATCCCGTTATGGATTCCACTATAGCGGCATAGGGAATCCATAAGGGGCGGCTGCCACCAACCCGAACTGTTGAACATCGGAAGGACCTTTGGTGACGCCACCGCCATGTGATCAGTGCAGGGGGCTGGATTTGATCCCGTGCTGAGCCACGCCCCCTGCACTGATCACATGACGGTGACGTCACCCCAGGTCCTTCCGATGTTCAACAGTTCGGGTTGGTGGCAGCCGCCCCTTATGGATTCCCTATGCCGCTATAGTGGAATCCATAACGGGATGCCCGACTTACCACCACCCGAATGCCGAACAACGGACTTTTTTTCAAAGTTCGCTCATCTCTAATCCTTATCCATTCAGAATGCATTGGGGCAAAACCGATCCGTTTTGGACCGCGTGTGAGAGCCCTGAAACGGACCTCACAAGCGGATCCAAAAAAGCCAGTGTGAAAGTAGTCTAATGCACAACAAAAAGGGCTGTAATTTTAGTACTTCACCACACAACCGCCAATAAGCCCTTTTTTTCCACTAATACAAGCCAAATACAAATAAGACATAGAAATATTTCCTTGTAATAAACCCTATTAATGGCTATATCAAACATCAATTGCACCCCAATAACAAGAACGCTTTGCTGGAATTACAAAGCTGTATAATGGCTATTTGGGTGCTCAGTCAGTGCAGCACGGTGTAATAGGATTGTTCCTATTACCCAGGCTGTAATCTCCCCTACTGAACCCTGTTCAATATAAATGCTGGTGGAATGATTCCTCCCTATCCTTTCCCTACACCTTGAATAATCTTTCCTTGCATTTGTAAATCGTTTTTTAGCACAATGAAGTTTTTTTTTAGCACTGTCCTAGCCATGGGCGTAGGAAGCCCCAAAAATCTGGGGGGGACAGCACTTATGGGGCCCCTGTGTCCCCGCCCACCCTCAAGCCACACCCACATATCTTTCTGCCACCCCAAGTGCCAAAATCTCTCCCCCTTATGGGCCAGTGGGTCCGGTTTAAAAAAAAAAAAAACACACACACACACAAAACAAGACACTTATACTTACCTCCATCCGTCACAGCGATGTGATGCAGGCCTCTTCCAGCCTGTGTCCCGCACTGCACGGCTCACAGACGGCGCAATGACGTCACCGCGCCGTCTGTACCAACATCTGATAGACTGCAGGCCTAGTGCCAGCAGCCTATCAGAGGAGCAGGGAAGGGAGACGCCTCTCCCTCTCCTGCTCCGCAGCACAGCCATCTGTATCGCTGTCCTGAGGACGGCGATACAGATGACTATGGAGATGAACGTTTCCACAATGGAAACGTTCATCTCCCTGTACCCCGCCACCGCCGCACACATTGCCCTGCTGCCACTGGGGGAGATTTTTGCATACCTGTCCCCCCCCCGCATTATTTCCTAGGGGGGATTCGACCCCCCCCGTCCCCCCGCTTCCTACGCCCGTGGTCCTAGCGCCTGCTGATGTCTCCCCCAGCACTAAGTACACTGGAAAATGGCAGAATCCAAGATGGCTGAGGGTATTTATAGGGTTGTTACATCACAGGGCTGGTTGGCTGCTAATTGGCTGCATGCATGGCATTATGGGTGATACCGCTTTCGCAGAGTTCCTTGCTCCATGTCCACACACGTGCAGCTGCCATTTTAGGAAAAAATTTGATTCATTACCATGAAACGTGAGGAAATTAGGATTCGGTGCTAATCGAATAATTCCTGAAATTCGGATCAAATTCCACTTTGCTCATCTCTAATCGGTACCATACCCTTTCCACACTGTACTGCTGCCAATTAGGAGGGGGGATTTTTTTAAGGCTCATTCACAAGGAAACACTTTTTCTTCTGACAATCAACACTTGTGCGTGTCCTATGGGCAGGCATTCTGAACCTGTCAAGGCATAATTTTTGGACGCTTGGCCCCCCAAGCCACTTTTATTGTTTTATATCGTAACACTGTGCATGTTTAAGCATCATCCGCCCCTGAAAAGAGACAATTTTTGGAAGCTTTGGAATATGAAAAAGCAGAATACATGTGCCTGCGTGGTGTGTTTTTAAACACGCTGTATGATAATGCTGTCAAACGTGTTTACCCATAACAAATATTTTTTTTTCTGTATGAAGAGGCTGCGGTGCTTTGTGAGTGACACAGTCTCTTCCTAGGCCATATAACATTAATCGTTCACATGGCCTAGGTGCAGCTCTGAGTGATTGAGGCTGAGCTGCAATACCAAGCGCAGTGCTATCAAATGGACAGCCCTGTGCTTGGTAAGGAGCAAAGAGGCTACGGCGCTCACTGGAACATCGCAGTCTCCTCAAACAGCTGATTGGTGAGGTGCCAGGAGTCTGACTCCCACCATCTCATAACTCTCTGAGTACAGATGTCAAAGATATTACCTGCAGTCCTATGTAACACCCCACATAACACAGTGAACTATTGTGTTATGTGGGCTGTTACATAGGACTGCAGGTGACAAATTAAAATTTTAGCTGCCAAATTTAAAATACATATGATTATAATAAAAAAGACTTGGAGGAGAAGATGAGATGCAGGTCACAATGGTGAGCCAGCTCTATATATAGGGGAATACAGCACCACATACCTCTTACATCCAGTGACATCCCCTGTCATGTAGATCTTCTCTTTCCTCTTCTCCTCCATTTGACCCAGACCGTCATGACAAATTATTTCAGCTGCAACAGAGTTTATTGCACAGACACAGTAGATTTCTCATAATTGGGGTCATTTATCAAACTAGTGTAAAGTAGAACTGGCTTAGTTGCCCATAGCAACCAATCAGTTTACACCTTTCATTTTCCAAAGGAGCTGTCAAAAATGAAAGGTGGAATCTGTTGCTATGGGCTACTAAGCTAGTTCTACTTTACACCAGTTTGATAAATTATATCAAAGGTCCCTAGAGTGTCTAGAGTAGTGTGGGGATTCGCTCTGGTAGACAGGACCAGCGGGTGCAGTACAGAGGCAACGTTCAAGCTTGTAAATTAAATGTCCGTGTTTTATTCACACAACAAAAAGAGCATCACAAAAACAGGTGGCTTGGTGTTTGTTCACACACACAAAAGTCCATAAACGGAAGAGTCACCTTAGCTCCTTGGTGTTAGCAAGTCCATAGACAGGCTTTTTCAGGCAGCCTGTTCGTTTTCACAGGGGTCTGAGCCCTCCAGCTTGGCTCCAGCCGCAGGTCCCAAAAACACAGCCCTCAGCTCCCAGCACTATTAGCAGCTCCAGGACAATCACTCTCCCAGCTGCTGGTGCTGGCTGAGTTTTAAACCCAGCCCAAAACCAGGACTGGACCGTGGGAGCAGCCACCCACCCTACACTTTAGCTGCTCCCGGTAAGAGCCGGCCCGGATCGGCTTTGCAGCCATGCTATCTATCAATGTCAAGCAGCACTAGCTGCTGCTGACACAAAAACCCGGCTCTCACCTCACCGAGGCCAGGAACCTCGGTGACACGTATCTTCCGTCCATGACGGCACCTTGCGCCCTCTTACATACCTCCCCCTTTGTTCAACCCCGACAGGGTGAACACACGCCAAACACTGTACTCGAGACAGTGCATCCGCATTTCCTTGCAAGCGGCCTGCCCTGTGTTCCACTGTGAACTTGAAGTTCTGCAGAGACAAGAACCATCTGGTGACCCGAGCATTCCTGTCTTTCGCCTGGCACATCCACTTTAGAGGGAATGGTCGGTCACCAGACGGAACTTTCTCCCTAGCAGATAATAGCGGAGAGACTCTAGTGCCCACTTGATGGCCAGGCACTCTCTCTCCACTATACTGTACCTGGTTTCGGCTGGGGTGAGTTTGCGACTCAGGAAAACCACGGGATGCTCCTCCCCATTGATTTCCTGAGAGAGTACAGCCCGAGGCCCACTTCAGAGGCATCGGTCTGTACCACAAACTCTCTCTTGAAGTCGGGCGTCACCAAAACCGGGGACCCACACAGGGCCGACTTCAGAGCAGAGAAAGCCTTATCCGCCTGCTCATTCCACTGGATCGACACTGACCTGCGTCCCTTTAAAAGGCTTGTCAATGGAGCAGCAATTGTAGCAAAGTTGGGAATAAACCTCATGTAGTATCCCACCATGCCCAGGAATGATTTTACTTGCCGCGTAGTGACAGGTCGGGGCCAATTCTTAATTGCCTCAATTTTGTTTACCTGAGGTTTGACCACCCCCGCCCAATGACATACCCTAGGTATTTGGTCTCTTCTAACCCTATCACACACTTTTTGGGTTAGCAGTTAAGCCAGCTTTCCTAAGGGAGTCCACTACGGCCTGTACCTTCGGTAGGTGACTCTCCCAGTCGGTGCTATGGACAATGATATCATCCAGATACGCTGAGGCGTACCGTCGATGTGGACGAAGCACAATATCCATAAGCCTTTGAAACGTGGCGGGGCGCCATGTAGACCAAAGGGTAATACCTTGTACTGATACAACCCCTCCGGTGTGATAAAAGCAGTTTTTCCTTGGCAGCCTCCGTTAAGGGTACCTGCCAGTACCCTTTGGTGAGGTCCAAGACAGAAAAATACCTGGCTTGGCCCAATTTTTCAATGAGCTCATCCACCCTCGGCATGGGATATGCATCAAACTTGGACACCTCATTCAGCTTGCGGAAATCGTTACAGAACCTCAATGTCCCGTCCGGCTTGGGTATTAAGACTATCGGACTGGCCCAATCACTTTTGACTCCTCGATGACACCTAACTGGAGCATCAGCTGCACTTCCTTCACAATGGCTTGTCGCCGAGCCTCGGGTACCCGATACGGCTTTAACCGGACTTTGGCCTGAGGCTCAGTGATAATGTCATGCTGGATTAGGGATGCGCCCAGGGAGGTCGAGAACACATCCGTGTTCCGACTAATGAACTCCTTAACTTCCTGGACCTGTTTGGAGGACAGGCTATCTGAAATTTTTACGGTGGCGGCTGCTTCCCGGACTTCGAGGTGAGGGCTGGATCCTTCTCACCTAGAAGCCCTGGCCGAGGGCTGTCATCGCTGGACGAGTTCCTATCCTTCCATGGCTTCAGCAAATTCACATGATACACCTGCTCCGGCTTCCGCCGCCCTGGCTGGTGCACCTTGTAATTTACTTCCCCCACTTTCTCGAGCACTTCATAGGGCCCCTGCCACCTAGCTAGAAATTTGCTGTCAAGGGTGGGTACCAGAACTAAAACTCGGTCTCCGGGATTAAAGTCTCGTACTCGAGCCTGACGATTATAGACTCTACTTTGGGCCTGTTGTGCTGCCTCCATATGCTCCCGGACCAGCGGTAACACCCTCTCCATACGTTCCTGCATCTGGGTAACATATTCAATTACGCTTTTGTGGGGACGGGCTGTTGCTCCCACGCTTCCTTAGCGATGTCCAACAGGCCCCGTGGGCGTCTGCCATAAAGCAGTTCGAAGGGTGAGAACCCAGTAGAGGCCTGGGGCACCTCTGCACTGCAAACATGAGATAGGGCAGAAGCAGATCCCAGTCCTTCCCATCTCGGGACACCACCCTTTTAGCATATTTTTCAAAGTTTGGTTAAATCTTTCCACAAGGCCGTCCGTTTGCGGATGGTAAGCGGACGTCCGCAATTGCTTTATATGCAACAGTTTACACAATTCCCTCATAATCTTAGACATAAAGGGGTCCCTTGGTCCGTCAGAACCTCCTTAGGTAGGCCCACCCGGGTAAACATCTCCATTAACTCCTTTGCAATGAGCCTAGCCGATGTGTGTCGAAGAGGCACCGCCTCTGGATATCGAGTAGCATAGTCCAGAATCACCAGGATATGTTGGTGACCCCTAGCAGACTTCGATGCACGGGTCCGACCAGATCCATGGCAATACGCTCGAATGGGACCTCAATTATTGGGAGAGGGACCAGGGGACTTCTGTAATGCGGATGGGGGCTATTTACCTGACAGGTCGGACAGGACTTACAGAACTCCTCTACTTCCTTAAACAAACCGGGCCAGTAAAATCGCTGTAGTACGCGGTCCTGCGTTTTCTGCCACCCCATGTGTCCCCCAAGAACATGTAGGTGGGCAAGCTCCATAACAAGCTTGCGATATGCGGTGGGCACCACCAACTGTTCAACTGGCTCACCTCGGATTTGGTTCACCCGATACAACATATCCTGAAGAATAATAAACCGTGGAAACATTAATTCAGCCCCAGGTTTCTGGGGTTTACCGTCAATTATTACAACACTTTCCCAGGCCCTGGTTAGGGTTTGGTCCCGGTGTTGGGCGGTCCCAAAATTTTCCCCGGAGACATTGAGGTCTGCCAACTCAGGTCCCGGTGGCAAGACCTCCGTGTCTCCCACCATTACACTCAGCGGGGTTGTCTCCCCCTCTACCGCTGGAGCAGTGGTCACCCCTACCGCTGGCCCTTCAGATTCGGGCTCCCAGGGTTCTGGCCTTCCAGTGGTATCAGGCCACTCTACTAGGGTTAGCCCTGTCTCGGGCCCATCAGACACTTTTATAGCCGGCCACAGCGCCGGGAAACCTGGGAAGTCCCTCCCAAGAATCAGTTCATGTGGGAGTTTGGTAGCGACAGCCACCTCGTGGGTCCACTTACCAGCAGCTGTGGACAAAGTCACTAATGCAGTGGGGTAGTCTTTTAAGTCTCCGTGGATGCATAGGACCCCGACTTTACGGCCGGTATACTCCGCAGGCCGTACTAGGGCAGCTCTTACCAGGGAGACAAAACTCCCGGAGTCCAGCAGGGCCACCGCCAGAGAATCTCCCACCTCTACCTGACACAGGTGGGTATTGTCCTGCCCCTCACGGGTGCCAGTTGCACACAGCTTCCGTGCATACAGGGAGTGGCGATACCCGTAGTTCACATCCATCGGCTCACCCTGATGCGGACAGTCGGCCCTGATGTGGCCTGGCTCCTGACACCTCCAGCATACCACGGGAGGCGGATCCGCAGGGGATACATTCCGTGCAGGTCTCTCTGTCGCCGGTCGTCGGAACTGGGGTGGAGGCCTCCGGGGTTTGACTGGCCCCTTCCCAGCAAGACTCCCCTGCAGGTTTCTGGTGGCCTCGTAACGCTCCACCAGGTCGACCATCCCCAGGGCACTTACCGGAGACGCCTGGCCGACCCAGTGCTGGAGGGGATAAGGCAGGGCCCTCCAAAAGATGTCCGCCAACAGTCGATCCAGCATGGCAGTGGGACTTAGTAGATCAGGCTGCAGCCACTTTTTGCAGCCTGTGCAGCAGATCGTAGTACTGCGGCCCTAGCAGGTTCAGTCGTTTTAAAGTCCCACTGGTGGACTCTTTGAGCGCGGACCAGCACGTTCACCCCCAGTCTGGCTAGGATCTCTCCTTTCACGGTGTCATAATCGGCCGCTTGGTCGTCCGACAAGTCGAAAAACACCTGCTGGGGTCGGAAGCCAGGAACGGAGCGACCACCTCAGCCCACTGGTCACGGGGCAGCTTCTCCCTCACGGCCACTTTTTCGAAGACTGCCAGGTAGGTCTCGGCATCATCCTCGGGGGTCATCTTGGGAATTGCTGCACGGACCGCTTTCCGGGCATCATGGGCACGGTGAGAGGCTCCAGTCGCTTGCAAAGCCATTACATGTTGCAACAGCAGCTGGTTTGTCTCCTGCTGCTGCTTGTTGGCCTCCCGCTGCTGTAAATTGGCCTCCACGAGAGCCTTTACAACTGCCTCCATCTTGTCAGAGTTCACGTGTTGAAACTTTGCCGGCTTGACATATGACATTCACTTTGGAAAAAAACTTCGGCGTTACGCCAGCCTCACTGCGCATGCCCGCATCCGACACCAAATGTGGGGATTCGCTCTGGTAGACAGGACCAGCGGGTGCAGTACAGAGGCAACGTTCAAGCTTGTAAATTAAATGTCCGTGTTTTATTCACACAACAAAAGAGCATCACAAAAACAGGTGGCTTGGTGTTTGTTCACACACACAAAAGTCCATAAACGGAAGAGTCACCTTAGCTCCTTGGTGTTAGCAAGTCCATAGACAGGCTTTTTCAGGCAGCCTGTTCGTTTTCACAGGGGTCTGAGCCCTCCAGCTTGGCTCCAGCCGCAGGTCCCAAAAACACAGCCCTCAGCTCCCAGCACTATTAGCAGCTCCAGGACAATCACTCTCCCAGCTGCTGGTGCTGGCTGAGTTTTTAAACCCAGCCCAAAACCAGGACTGGACCGTGGGGAGCAGCCACCCACCCTACACTTTAGCTGCTCCCGGTAAGAGCCGGCCCGGATCGGCTTTGCAGCCATGCTATCTATCAATGTCAAGCAGCACTAGCTGCTGCTGACACAAAAAAAACCCGGCTCTCACCTCACCGAGGCCAGGAACCTCGGTGACACGTATCTTCCGTCCATGACGGCACCTTGCGCCCTCTTACAGTAGTTATAATGTCCCCTAGAGTGCCCCCAGTAATAATAACAGCCTATATTTTGCTCCAGGTAATAATGCGTGTATAGTTACCCAAGAAATAATGTCCTCTAATAGCAATTTCCCCCACACTGCCCCAAATAGTAATTCCCCAAACACTGTCCCATTATAGTAATTTTCCCCCACACAGATCCCATATAGTAATTTCTCCCACACCGTCCCCATATAGTAATTTCCCCCACACTGCTCCATACTGTAATTTCCCCCCACACTGTCCCCATATGGAAATTTCCCCCACACTGCCCCATATAATAGTTTTGCCCACACTGCCCCCATATAGTAATTTCCTCCACACTGCCCCCATATAGTAATTTCCCCCACACTGTCCCCATATAATAGTTTCCCCCACACTGCCCCCATATAGTAATTTCCCCCACACTGTCCCCATATAGTAATTTCCCCCACACTGCTCCATACTGTAATTTCCCCCCACACTGTCCCCATATAGAAATTTTCCCCACACTGCCCCATATAATAGTTTTGCCCACACTGCCCCCATATAGTAATTTCCTCCACACTGCCCCCATATAGTAATTTCCCCCACACTGTCCTTATATAATAGTTTCCCCCACACTGCCCCCGTATAGTAATTTTCCCCCACACTGCCCCCATATAGTAATTTCCCCCACACTGCCCTCATATAGCAATTTCCCCCACACTTCCCCCATATAGTAATTTTCCCCACACTTCCCCCATATAGTAATTTCCCCTCTCACTGCCCCATGTAGTAATTTCCCCCACACTGCCCCCATGAAGTAATTTTCCCCCACTCTGCCCTTCCATAAAATAATTTGCTCCCACACTGCCCCTATGAAGTAATTTGCCCCCACACTGCCCTCCCATGAAATAATTTGCCCCCATACTGCCCCCCTATGAAGTAGTTTGCCCCCATGTAACAATCTGCCCCTAATAAAGTGATTTGCCCCATGTAATAATCTTTCCCCACACTGCCCCTATGAAATGATTTTCCCCCATGTCCTGCTGTTACCTGTGTCATCACGCATGCCTACGCCGGGATTATACTACCACATAGGCCTCAGGCCTACTAGGCCTGAAGCCTATGGCGGTGATCTGCAGTGGGGCAGGGAACTATGCGCTCCCGTGCCCCAATACAGTATGTGGAGCTCACGGCTGCCGACCCGAACGCCCCTATGTTAATCCACCACTGGAATTAGGGCCCATTCAGACAGGCGTAGTGCTTTCTGGATCCGCAAATTGAGGTTCTGCAAAACACGGATTCTGGCCGTGTGCGTCCCGCAATTTGTGGGACATGGCCGCAACCATGATAGAAAATGCCTATTATTTTCCGCGATTGCAGACAAGAATAGGCCATGTTCTATCTTTTCCTCAGATCTGCAAAACAGAACCACTCTGTGCTGTCCGCATCTTTTGCGGTCCCATTGAAATGAATGGCTCCGCACCCGTTCCGCAAAATTGCGGAACGGATGCGGACATATTCATACGGCCTTCTGAATGACCCCTTAACCAGACATCATTTACTGTAATTGTTATGGCGTTCCAGAGCTTGAGGAGGAGGGAGGAAAAAAAATTCAAAAAAAATAAAAAAAGACAAGTTTTCCTAAAAATGATAAGTCCTAGGAGACAAGATGGGGTTATATACCCACTTTTAGGGCAATCGGAGCAACTTTGGTTTGGCCCAAACCATATAATCTCTGCATATCTAACTGTATTGGCATCCTCAGGATGTCTCCCTGCCTTGCTGTTCCATCTGATAGGCTTCAGGCCTAAAGCCTGTAACCTATCAGAGGCTGGCGAAAAAGGCACAATGAAATCTTCATCATCCCCCACCTGAGTCGGGCTGCAGATAGTTCAGAGCTCAGGCCGGTATAGATATAGATCTGTACCGCATCGCTGACTATTAGTGTCTATTGTTTTATTTTCTTTGCAACATGCTGTTGGGCCACATTTTGAGGGGGGGTGGTCATAAATTATAATTGAAGGGAGCACTATGGGGACATAAGGGACACCAAAAAGTGTCATTCGTACTGGCACACATTATAGAGGGCACTGAAAGGCTGCTAGCTGCCAATTTTTTATTTGCCATCTCAAATTTTTTTTTAAACTTTACTTTTATTTGAATATTTAACACAAGGAAAAGGATTAAAATCCCAAGGCAATTTGCACTATACTACTCTATGATCATCATCTGTATTTTTTGCGGTAGAAAGGTTAAGATATGTGTACTCCCACTATTCACGGGATTTCCACTCATTAATGCAAGAATTACATTCTTTTTTGCACTATTGCACTCCTAACAACAGGCACACATTCATTCTCTGCCACTCTGTGAGTGAACGCGTGCCTGTTTTTAGGAGTGCAGTAGTGCAATAAAAAACTAATGTAATTCATGTATTGGAAGTGGAGTTGAAATCCGTTAAATAGTGGGACTTGACACCACCTTTCTGCTGTGGGCAAGCGGGAATTAGATGAAATGCATATTGGTATACATCTGCCAGGGTCGCATTGTCTGGAGGTTTTCATTTTGTACTGGCACTCACTATAAGGGGGTCATTTTTTGTACTTGCACACATAAAGGGCCAATTTTTTGTACTGGCACAAATTATTAATGGGCATTTTGTGTGCCAGCCCACATTATAAGGGGGCATTTTTGTACTGGCACACATTATAAGGGGCATTTTTGTACTGGCACACACAAGGGGACTTTTTTGTACTGGCACACATTGCAAGGGGACATTTTTTGTATTGGCACACATTATAAGGGGGTATTTTTCTATTTGCACACATAAGGGGCCTTTTTATTCTGGGACACATTATAAGGGGGTATTTGTTGTATTGGCACACATTTAAGGGGGATTTTTCTACTGGCACACATTACTAGGGGCTATTTTAGTACTGTCGCATATTAAAACAGATATGTTTTGTACTGGCTCACATTATAAGGTTTTTTTTTTTGCACTGGCACATTATGTTTTTTTGTATTGACACACATTGTAAGGAGGTATTATTTGTGTTTGCACAAATTAGGGAGCATATTTTTCTACTGGCACACATTATAAGGAGAATTATTACTACTGGGGGCATTATGATTGGCTTTATTACTACTGGAGCTCCATGGGGAATATGATTGCTAGTATGGACACTCTGAGGGAATTTTTTTTCTGGGGCACAATGGAGGACTTTTGGGATCACTATTACTGTGGGGGCACCTTGGTGCAGTATCAGCTTAGCAAAGTTACTACAGAGGTAGTAGAGTTAACGGTCACAGTCATAACATATTAACTAGGTATGATAACGCACCAAATGTGACTGTTAATTCTGCTGCATTTGCATAGATGTGCATAAGAGGTACAGATGCAGCTTAGTTAACAGTCACAGTCATAACGCGTTAACTAGATGCGATAACTCACCAAGTGTGACTGTTAACTCTGCTACATCTGTATCTCTTTCTGCAGTATAGTATTGTGGAGCATAGTAGACACAATTTTGGAATCTGCAGGATTGGGTGTTAACAGAAGGTGTTGAGGATGATGGAAAAGTAAGAAACGAAGATGTATGTGTGTCAAATTCTGCAGAGACAAAAGATGGTAGAAAGAAATCATCATGGTGGTCTGGTTCAAATGGGGAAGATGAGGAAAGAGAACATCTACATCAGAGGAATCATCTCTGAATATAAGAGCTATGTGGCGTTGTATTACCCTGTATGCTTTGTAGCCGATTGGGCACCATTTAAATTTTCACCTTAGGCAACAGAAAGGTTCAGTACACTCCAGGCAGGCACCCAGTGGCTATGGAGCCTGCTGCACTTTTCAGCGGGCACCATCTTTTAAGACTCACCCCGAACTGTACATGGAGCTTTGCGGGCAAAGCTTAATGTCTGTAGATGTTTATGTTGCACATTCACAATAAGAGCTGAACATTTCCTGAATTATTAATCATAGGCCAGATTCACTAAGAGCACTTTGGTGCATTAGTGTTGCAGAGGCCAATGCTGGAGTGGATCCTAAGGCTTGAGTAACACAGAGAAGTGTGAACAGAGACTGTTTAGAAACACAAAGTTCCTCTTTATTATGGAGGTGTTGGCAGTTTGGCACTCCAGAGGCACAGTTTTCACAAGGGCTAAATTAGTCTCAAATGCATTCAAACTACCACCTGCCTGATGTTAATCTCCTGCTTGCGAAACATCCTGTACTTTTACATGGTTATGTCTGCCCTCCCCTTCCCTGAAGTACGGGATGCCATATAGCCTATCCTCTTCTCTGTCTGCTATCACCACTTCTTCCTGGCTCGCCCTTCTGTCAAACTCTGTGCTTGGAAGTCGATGGTACTGAGGATTAAGCTGTGGTTTGCTTTGTGCTAATGAAGTAAGAGCAAAAGTGCATGGTGTCTGTCCAGTTCAGCCTATTATTCTGCAAATATATTCCAAACCAAAAAAGGAAGATCATGGGACTATAACTGTAAAATATATACTTTATTTATTCCAAATATATAACTTCAATGCAAAACATAGAAGAGAAAGGCATGATGGAAATAGATACAGAACAAATTGCATGAGGGACATAGGTCAGGTAAAGCGCTCCATGTCAAAACGGCCGGACACAATCAGAGCCAAATATGTTAGACTACATATACAAAGCTGAGTATATACAAGTTGTAAAAAAGCGCCTAAATTATTTTACTCCACAAAAATTTAAAAATTGTCGGGCTATGTATGTACAGCTGAATACATGTATGATATACAACTCCCCCAGGGCAACACAGAGTGTAAACCCAAGGCAATTATATCGGAGCTGAATATATAAAGCTGAGTACATACATAGCAAATCACTCAATTAGAGCAACATTATCTGAGTACATGAAACGCCCTGTAGGGCTAAGTACATAACGCTGAATACATAGGATATGGATATAAAAAGTCTACACACCCCTGTTAAAATGTGAGGTTTTTGTGCTGTAAAAAATGAGACAAAGATAAATAAATTCAGAACTTTTTCCACCTTTAATGTGACCTATACAACTGTACAACTCAATTGAAAAACAAATTAAAATCTTTTAGGTAGAGGGAGGAAAAGATATAAAAATAAAATAATATGGTTGCAGAAGTGTGCACACCCTTAAACTTATACTTTGTTAAAGCACCTTTTGATTTTATTACAGCACATTTTGACTTGGCAAGATTTGCCCACTCTTCTTTGCAAAAACACTCCAAATCTGTCAGATTGTGAGGGCATCTCCTGTGCACAGCCCTCTTCAGATCACCCCACAGATTTTCAATTGGATTCAGGTCTGGGCTCTGGCTAGGCCATTCCAAAACTTTAATCTTCTTCTAGTGAAGCCATTCCTTTGTTGATTTGGATGTATGCTTTGGGTCGTTGTCATGCTGAAAGATGAAGTTCCTCTTCATGTTCAGCTTTCTAGCAGAAGCCTGAAGGTTTTATGCCAATATTGACTGGTATTTGGAACTGTTCATAATTCCCTCTATCTTACCTAAGGCCCCAGTTCCAGCTGAAGGAAAACAGCCCCAAAGCATGATGCTGCCACCACCATGCTTCACTGTGGGTATGGTGTTGTTTTTGATCCAATTGCTAAGCATATCTTTTCGAATTATGGCCAAAAAGTTCAACCTTGGTTTCATCAGACCATAACACCTTTTCCCACATGCTTTTGGGTGACTTCAGATGTGTTTTTGCAAAATGTAGCCTGGCTTGGATGTTTTTCTTAAGAAAAGGCTTTCGTCTTGCCATTCTACCCCATAGCCCAGACATATGAAGAATACGGGAGAGTGTTGTCACATGTACCACACAGCCAGTACTTTCCAGATATTCCTGCAACTAGGAAGGCAACTATCCCCATGAGATAGAAACCACTTTTTCTCATCTTAGAGACAAAAATTCATTTTCAGCTCCAAATATGTCAATCTGAATAAATCTGGATCAACAACCTTTTCCAGAAATGCATCCAGACCACATCTGAACTTTTTTATGAGTTTACCACCCTCTTGCATTAAAGAACCTCCTTCTATGTTGGTGTAGAAAATATTTTCCTCTGGACATAGAGAATGTCCCCTTGTTATAAATACTGCCCTGGGTACAAATAGATTGTGGGAAAGATCTCTTTATTCAGTTTTGATATATTTATGCATAGTTATTATATTCCATATATTATCTCCTGATTGTGTAACATCCTGTACTTTAACATCGTTAAATGCTTCTTAATAAATTAGGCAAATCTCTGATCCTCTGTGCACCAGAAACTTAGACATAGACATGAGTTATAATTATTCCACTTTCTTGTGCAAGTTGTAATAAATACAGTGGGTCGTGATAGGCTCTGCCCCCTATTAAGCCCACTCCTTTTCCTACCACTTTAGAAAAATGTTTAGAAGCTAAAAAAGTCACAAATTATGGTGCAAATATGGCATTCACCATCATTTGCAACTTTTTACATCATAATAGTAGCATAAGGACAATGATAAATGCCCCTCATTGTTCTCATCAATTGCATCTATGAGGGTTGTTTAATAAGTTATCTACCTGAATATGAAAACAACATTTTCAGTGAGCTCACTACTTATCAATGTAATCCTCCTGGACTTCAACACACTTGTTCAACTTTGCCTCCAGTGATCAGATGCCCTCAGAATAGAACGAGGCTACTTGCTGCTGTAGGAACCCTGTTACTGCCTCTTTGACTACATTATCATCAGGAAATAGTTTCCCACCTATCACTGAATATGGCAAAGACGCTAAAATATAACTTTTATTAATTTAGATTAAAACCAGGGTGCTGTGTTGCCATTTGTACATGTGTGTATCTCCTTGTCAGACGGTAAGCGCAATGTTGTCATGCACACTCCTACCGTCCTATAATTTGTATGAAGAGACTACAAACAACACATACAGAGTCACACCAATTAGTCCGTCTAAAGTGTAGACCATAGATGCAAGTCCAAATGTGTATAAATGAGGTAACTAACAAGTACGCACTGTACTCAGTGCACGTGGGGGTTAGAGAGACATGTGCTAGTCATATGTTTAAATGACCCCTTGCTGCTCCTCAAGAAGCACTTTTATGTTGTAGCATACATGGTGCTGCTGGCTGGCTATTGATTACACCTAGGTATGCTTATAAAAGTGCCTCTCTAACACCCCCACACACCTCAATCACTCATATAGGCGGGTCTCCTGTTTCAATATATGCTCTACGCGTTTCCTCTTATGTAGAATCATCAGGAGCCACAAACATTAAAGATACCTGCCTAAACGCTGCCACTCTAACATGCTGTGGCGGCGTCCTCCGGCGCTGTGATGGCCGTGAAGCGGCCGCGCCGGCTGCTGCTTCAAATAGCTGAGGCCACACCCCTAAGGGGCGGATCAAGGGGCAGGGACAGTCCACTGAGCGCCCGCATTCACGTCGATACTATGACAACGCCGGACGCTCAGTGCCGCACATTTAATCCTGCTCCTCCTTCCTGTGACGATAAGTGGGATCTAATATGACGAGCTTCTCCTCAGAGGATACAATATCGGGAGGGACATTCCCATAACCAAACATGGTATACAATGAGCATATGTGCTGGAATTACTTGTCATACGTTAAACCGTACCATACATGCCCACCGTATTCAATACCCCAGGGATTGCTTAATAAAGCATTTACTGCTCACAATACACCAAAATTTGGGTAAGGTGTGTTTTGATTAGTAAAGTGTCGGAAACTACAATACTACCAATGGATTGCATCATTTCTGCAGAAACGTTAGAGATATATGTCTATTATATAAAACAAATAGGAGCAGCAAGGGGTCATTCAAACATATGACTGGCGCATGTCTCTCTAACCCACACGTGCACTGAGTACAGTGCGTACTTGTTAGTTACCTCATTTATACACATTTGGACTTGCATCTATGGTCTGCACTTTAGACGGACTAATTGGTGTGACTCTGTATGTGTTGTTTGTAGTCTCTTCATACAAATTATAGGACGGTAGGAGTGTGCATGACAACATTGCGCTTACCGTCTGACGAGGAGATACACACATGTACAAATGGCAACACAGCACCCTGGTTTTTATCTAAATTAATAAAAGTTATATTTTAGCGTCTTTGCCATATTCAGTGATAGATCTAATTCGGACGCGTTATTCTTTACAACAGGCATTCAGTGATTACTTGATTAAATTGCCAGCAAGGGATGGCAGGCTTCCTTTCTGGAGGTATTAATAGAGAGGAATGGGACAATGAGGCTAAATTAGTATTTTCTGAGGCTGAGTTACCGGGTACGAGTTCTATTACGACCATAACGGGCTCCTTTAAGAATCTTACTCGGCTCTATAAAGAGAATATCCGCGGGTGGTGGGAAATTCAAACAATTGAGACATATCTCAAAAGTAATATAGTACCAAGGGGACTTCGTATCCCCCTGCTTACCACCACACGCTTAAGATCCCCGGAATTTATAAAAAAATGGGAGCATGAATCCATTCAGTCCTCTTTACGTTTGATGACGTTGCTACTGGAGGAGGAGAAAGCACTATATGATAGGAACAGTGCGGTCCTCCAGGAGCAGATTGAGGTTGTCAAAAAATTCATTGAGCATTCAGATTTTTCTAAAAAAGAACAGAATCTTGAACAGACAGTGCAGAGATATACGGCACAATTGAAGGAGAGGGAACATGGACAATATTTAAGAGACACTACAGACTTTCGAGAAGGTCGCCTATTTGACTACAAGGCGAAACCTGCGAAAGGTCTGGAAGCAGAAACCGAGCCCTCCTCTTCTGAGGGGGAAGCGGAGAGCGATTCCACCCAACATCCCAGGCGACAGAAACCCCCGGGGAGTGGGGGAAACTACCAAGGAAGGGGGAGTCAGAAACGAGGGAGAGGTGGTCGCTCTAGAGGCAATTTTTTTAGGCCAGAACAATCCCATTTCAACCTATTTACTGAGAGAGAGAAAAGAATAAGCAACATGTGTCCGAATACTTCAACATCTGTCACTGCACAAACCACTAGTGATCCATCTGATGTATTACAGATCATTAATTTATCAGATAGGGAATTAACAGCAGCCGAGTGCGATATTCTCAAAAAGGGCCTATCCTTTGTCCCCACCCCAACCTTTAATTTATTCGGTTGGGTCAAAGACTTAAACTTATTTGCCCGAAAAATTAAATGGAATTTTTTTTTTAAAAGCCATGATCGGCGCCAGTGCGCTGAGTTGGGGTTTGAGTTATCAGAACTAGGGGACATTAGAAATCTGGTGGATTTAATGCGAGAAGGTGATCAGATTCCTGGAGAGGGCCCTTTTACCCAGTTGAGAAATCGCTCGAGAGCGAGCCCACCCATAAATGATACGACACCAGTCGATGTCTTCCTCAACCTGGTGATCGATGAGTTGAGACAGCTTGTAGGAAGGAAATATAGATATAACATCACAAGGGATGAGTTGAATGGCTTGCTGTTATTGGAGAATGATCCCTCAAAGGGGGGAACATAGTGGTATTGGGGCAGGAGAAATATAAAAAGATGTGTCTGTATATGCTTAAAAATAGGGATTGCTATGAGATATTACCTATGAATCCAATGGAGCTATATAAGACTGAATTACAATCTATACTTAATAGGGCTCTAGCTTCCAGGCTTATTGACAAGACGGAACATGAGGCTTTGCTACCCAAATACCCGCAATTGGCCTGTTTCTACAGCCTCCCAAAAGTACACAAGGGGCTTACTCCCCTTAGAGGCAGACCAATTGTTTCGGGTACGAACAGCCTCACTCAGGGAGCGAGTAATTATGTGGAAATCATATTGAAACCGTTCGTACAATCTCTACCATCCCATGTGAGAGATTCAATGGAGACAGTAAACAAATTGGATGGTCTCCATGTCGAGGACACGGTCATGTTGGCCAGCCTCGATGTGGAGGCCCTATATAGCTCCATTCCACATGAGAGTGGCATGAATGCGGTACGCTACTTCCTTCAACAGAGGGGGAGTGAATATGGTGCTCATAATGAGCTTGTGATTGAGCTCCTGAACTTCGTCTTGTGCCACAATGTGTTCACATTTGATCGCCGTCTCTTCCGCCAGCTCAGGGGGGTGGCCATGGGAAGTCCCTGTGCGCCATCCTATGCCAACCTCTACCTGGTCTGGTGGGAGAGGGAAATCGTCTTTGGTGAACAAAACCAGAAGTGGTCTTCATGTATCACATTGTGGCTAAGATTTAGAGATGATATTTTGATTTTCTGGACAGGCTCGGAATCTGAATTCAGGGAATTTGTTCGGTCCCTCAATATCAACAATTGTGGTTTATATTTTACATTTGAGATTAATCCCAATCAAATCACCTTTTTGGATCTGGTGATCTTGAAAGATAGTGAGGGGCAGATAACCACCAGCTTGCATCGAAAGTCAACTGCTACCAACAGCCTACTTCACTGGGGCAGTTGGCATCCGGGCCCCCTGAAGCGGGGTCTACCGAGAGGACAATACCTCCGGGTTAGGAGGAATTGTTCATCCATCTCGGATTTTCGATATAAGGCCCGTGATCTCCAAAGCAGATTTTTGAGACGGGGGTATCCACAGGTGGTTTTGACACCAGCCTACCAACATGCTACCACATGTATGAGAGAGCCACTACTGAACCCAAGAGAAAAAGCTGGGGATGATGATTCTATCCGCCTCATAGGGACATTCGATGGTGCAAATGAACAAGTCACTCGAATTCTGAAAAAACATTGGCACATCTTAAAGATGGACCCAGATGTGGCAGAATACATCTCGGATAGACCCTCGGTGACTTACCGAAGAGAGAGGAACCTTAAGACCGGCTGGTCCATAGCTTTTTCCAGGAGTATACACCGAGCACTTGGCTTATCAACCCCAGCAAAGGCACCTTCCGTTGCAGCGGTTGTGTTGCATGTCCCTTTATCAAAATGGGCAATACCTTCACTAGCACGACTACTGCGCAGTTATATCAGATACGGTGCTTCATAAATTGTAGATCCTCGGGGTTGGTCTATCTTGCGAATTGCACGTGTTGCCTACAATATGTGGGCAAAACCACGCGCGAGTTTCGTCGCAGGATAGGGGAACATGTGGCCGACATCCGCAAAAAGGAGGACACAAATATTGCTAGACATATAAATCGGTGTCATGCAGGAGATATGAGGTCAATTTCCATTCAGGGAATTGAAATCATAAGACCATCACCTAGGGGCGGAGATTTCGACCAACGGGTACTGCGTAAAGAAGCAGAGTGGACCTTTAGGCTGGGCACAGTCCAACCAGGGGGTCTAAATGATCGGATTTCCTATGCCTGCTTCATAGACTGAGGGGGGTTTCTCTTCTTGATCCCCCCCCCCCACTCTTCCCCCTTTAAACTCTTCTCCCAACTAAATTTATTGTTGTTTGTTGATTATCCTCCATGGCATCAAATTGACATCATGTGGTATGTTTTGTTTTATATAATAGACATATATCTCTAACGTTTCTGCAGAAATGATGCAATCCATTGGTAGTATTGTAGTTTCCGACACTTTACTAATCAAAACACACCTTACCCAAATTTTGGTGTATTGTGAGCAGTAAATGCTTTATTAAGCAATCCCTGGGGTATTGAATACGGTGGGCATGTATGGTACGGTTTAACGCTGAGGTGAACCATAATGCCCAGCAATCCCTCCTGGGATGACAAGTAATTCCAGCACATATGCTCATTCTATACCATGTTTGGTTATGGGAATGTCCCTTCCGATATTGTATCCTCTGAGGAGAAGCTTGTCATATTAGATCCCACTTATCGTCACAGGAAGGAGGAGCAGGATTAAATGTGCGGCACTGAGCGTCCGGCGTTGTCATAGTATCGACGTGAATACGGGCGCTCAGTGGACTGTCCCTGCCCCTTGATCCGCCCCTTAGGGGTGTGGCCTCAGCTATTTGAAGCAGCAGCCGGCGCGGCCGCTTCACGGCCATCACAGCGCCGGAGGACGCTGCCACAGCATGTTAGTGTGGCAGCGTTTAGGCAGGTATCTTTAATGTTTGTGGCTCCTGATGATTCTACATAAGAGGAAACGCGTAGAGCATATAATGAAACAGGAGACCCGCCTATATGAGTGATTGAGGTGTGTGGGGGTGTTAGAGAGGCACTTTTGTAAGCATACCTAGGTGTAATCAATAGCCAGCCGGCAGCACCATGTATGCTACAACATAAAAGTGCTTCTTGAGGAGCAGCAAGGGGTCATTTAAACATATGACTGGCGCATGTCTCTCTAACCCCCACGTGCACTGAGTACAGTGCTTACTTGTTAGTTACCTCATTTATACACATTTGGACTTGCATCTATGGTCTACACTTTAGACGGACTAATTGGTGTGACTCTGTATGTGTTGTTTGTAGTCTCTTCATACAAATTATAGGACGGTAGGAGTGTGCATGACAACATTGCGCTTACCGTCTGACAAGGAGATACACACATGTACAAATGGCTACACAGCACCCTGGTTTTAATCTAAATTAATAAAAGTTATATTTTAGCGTCTTTGCCATATTCAGTGATAGGTCTAATTCGGACGCGTTATTCTTTACAACAGGTATTCAGTGATTAAATGGTTTCCCACGCCAAAATTTCTTCACGTTCTCAAAGAGAAAGTAATCACTGGGAGCCAGGTCTGGACTGTAGGGTGGATGGTTAGGCTCCATGAAGATGCATTCCCTGATAGCAGCTTGAAATGTGCGTGAACTTGTGAGCTGGCACTTTGTCGTGAAGCATCAACACACCTGCCGACAACTCTTCAAACCATTTCTGTTACCTGTTACCATGGTCTTTCCAGCTGACTGCTGCACACAAGATTTCTTTGGAGTTGGTGGTGACCCCTTGCATGGACTCTTGTTTGGTCTCAAGATCATGGTGGTGGACCCATGTTTCATCACCCATAATAATTCGAGAATAGAAGCATCCTGGATTTTCTCTAAGTATGTCTAAATTCTCTTGGCTAAATTGCTGGAGTCAAGTGTTTTGCTCAGGCGTCAACATTCATGACACAAAGTGAGAACTGACCTTTAAAATCTTCAAAACATCATGAATGATACTGGAAACTGTTGCAACTGAAATGCCTAACTCATGAGCTATAACACTGACTTTGACCTGATGATCTTCCAAAGTCATGGCCTCCACTCATGGTCTCCACAAAGTCATGGCACATTTCCTCTGAAGATGCTTATACAGGTCACTCTGAATGGGGGTTATCTTCAGTTGATTCCCTACCCTATTTAACTGCTTGGCCCAAAACTTTACTTGGTAGTAGGCAGGTGCATCATCATCATATACAGCAATCATCCTTTCATGGATTTCTTTAGGTTTCTTTTCTTAATTTGTAAGGAATTTAATCATGGAATGAAGCCCAAAATCCCTCACTTTCTTGGCAGCAACTGCCTGACAGTGTTAGCTACAGTTTTCCACATTTGCTTAAGGGAATGTCTTGCAGAACTTTTTTTTTCCTGCTCTGATCTGAGATTTAGTTTGATCTGGTATGGTTTTTAAATTAATTTTGTAGTCTGAATTAAGTTTCTATTGTCTTGATTAATTTTACAGTCTGTAGAGTTTGATTAAGAGGGGTTGATTAAAGTCTGAATTTATTTTTGAGTCTGGTATGGCTTCTAAATTATTTTCTAGGTTTGGTCTGTGATCTCAATAAAAACAGCAACCAAATTCAACCAAACCACAGTACAGAGGTAAATAAGACGTTTAATTAACACATCTGTTTTTATTTTAGTTTTTATTTACTGTACCTAATCCACCTACCATGTCTAATGACCCACTTACTCACCGCTAAAGGGTAAATACTCAGATTCACAACTTTACTGTTATGCAAACTCAGATTTATTTACCTTCTGGTCCAGAAAGGCCATTTATGGGAGGAAATACTTAAATTAGCAGCCTAGGTAAACAGTTACCAAGTGGGTGGGCTGGAATAATTTTCTCCTGACTAGAGTGAAGTGGTATGTGCTTCAGCAAAGTAGGAAAAAAAATGAATTCTTCTCTAGGAAAACACCATGTCTGAGAGTGAAAAATTGCCAGAAGAGCAACTCTGCAAAGAATAGAATCATTGAATTTATATTTATGCACTCATAAGGCTATGGATTTCACTGCATGTGGTTAGATTCCTTCTGGAGCCTGACATACTTCTGAGAAGGCCTCGCCATCCAATCTATACCTGCACCCTGCAGTTGCATGGAATATCTAAAGAGAGACTTTGAGGGGAATATCATACTGCCTACCCCTAATATAGAGCCTTCTAGATAATATTTGAAAACTGTGCTTAAGGCCTCATGCACACGGCCGTTTTTTTATGCTGTCCGCAAAAAGGGGTTCCGTTGTTCAGTGATCCGTGTCCGTTTTTGCCTTCCGTTGTGTTTCCGTGTGTCTTCCGTTTTTTTAGCGGACATGACCCAAAAGATTTTACCAAAAGACAGGCTGACAATTTTTCCCAAGTGCCTGCCAAGGGATCCGCAAAAAAAACGGACACGGAACGCGGATGACACACGGAATGCCATCCGCATTTTTCACGGACCCATTGACTTGAATGGGTCCGTGAACCGTTTTTCACGGACAAGAATAGGACAGGTTATATTTTTTTGACGGACTGGAATCACGGACCACGGACGCGGAGGACAAACGGTGCATTTGCTGAGGTTTTCACGGACCCATTGAAAACCAATGGGTCTGCAGAAAATCACAAAAAACAGAGCAACGGACACGGAATCAAACAACGGTCGTGTGCATGAGGCCTAATGCTTATATTTGTACTGAAACCCTAATAATCATTTCAATAAAAATAGACTTTATTTATTCAAACCAAGAGGGCCTGGTCACTTCCTCCACCATTTACCGGCCTGTGTGTCTGTCCTCCTGCCTTGCACCCTACCACTCACACAGCATCAAGGGCACCACAATCACCATTAGGAAGGAGCCCACAAGCCCAGAGTGCTGCTGCACATGCACTACTTCAAATCTTGTATTCCAATTTTTGGGTGTGTCAATTTTTCAGCAATGACCTCTGAACTACAGTTCCCACAATCGCTTTCCTGCATCCTCTTTGACCCATACATGAGCCACTTAGCCCTGTGTATCAGACTGCACATGTGTAGCCTCATTTAGCCATATATGCGCTGTGGAGATGTGGCTGGCAAATGGAGCTCAGCAAGTTCACACACATACCATGCCTAGCCCACGTGTTCAACTTAGGGGTTTAGCGGTTTCTCAAAACCTACCCCAATTTGCATGAGCTACTGGTTAAGGTTTTCCGCGTGTGTGCCCATTTCCGAAAGTTATCTACAGCTGCCGCCGGTTTGGCAACGCTGCAGCAGAACTTGCAATAGTCAGATTACCGACTGTTCTGCAACGTGAGCACGCGCTGGAACTCGACGTTCCACATGTTGGCCAGGCTTTGTGGGCAGCAGAGGGCAGTAGTGAAATACCAGCTGCAACATGGTCGTCACCTTTCCAGTCAGCGTCCGCTCTTCACAAGTGACGAGTGGGCATGGATGTCTGACCTCTGTGAGGTTTTACGCAACTTCGAGGAATCAACACAGATGGGGAGCGGCGATGCTGCTATTATCAGCGTAACCATCTCACTTCTGTGTCTGCTGAAATGCTCACTGATCACAGTGAAGGCGGACGCTGTGCATGGGGAAGAGGTGGAAATGGGTCACAGTAAACAGGGTGATAGCCAGACAACGTTAATTTCGTTTTTTTAACCCTCATATCGTCATTTCGTCTTTTCATTTCGTCTTTTTCCGTTCCGCAGTACCGCAAAAAAGATAGAGCATTTCCTATGTTTGTCAGTAAAACTTGGCTCTATGGCCCCATTCAAGTTTATGGATCTGCAAAAAATTAATCCATATGGAACACATTCCATATGCATTCCGTTTTTTGCGGATAGACTAAACTGAAAAAACGGATCTGCATTTTTACGGACCGCAACAAAAACATACGGCCATCTGAATGAGCCCTTATACTGTAATATAGTGAGTGGTGATTGTTTACAGTTCGTCCATTGGGACTAAACAACCATATCTCTTACGCATGTTTTATTGATAGATAGCCTTTTGACGTATAAAACATCCACATTGCACCTTACAGGATGTTGTTTGATGCTTTACATTGATCATTGGTTTAGTGTCCCCAATCTCCTTGTTGCACCCTAAATTCAATATGTAATTGCTACTTGCTGGCTATTCGTGATAATGGTTTCCAGCTTATCGCGATTTTTGATGGTTGAGAAGATGTACGGTATATATCTGTTTTTTTCCCCTTAAGTGGGGAAAATCGGCTTCTGCCTCACAGGGTTTTTTTGCCTTCCTCTGGAACTTGTAGGAAACAGGCCGAACTGGATGGACAAATGTCTTTTTTTGGTCTTATATACTATGTTACTATGTTACTATGTTCTGTGGATACATTGTTTGGATCCCTTCTTCACACTATTAGCGTTCTTTGTCTTTTTATTTAATTATTGATTGTTTTTGAGCAGCAAACAGCAACGCCGATACATTATTATTGTCATAGTCAGTTTTGCTCTCTTCTGTCCCTGTTTGTTGGACATCCTGTTACCTGCCTAGGTGTCCCCTTTACAATGCATTTACAGTCAGTGGATGAGGGACTTACAGTGCGCTGTCTTTGAGACACAGAGGGTATCTAGTTCCCTCCTCCTAGTGTCTCATTGGCTGCACGTCCTTTGTCCGCCCCGATGGGTGTGTCTCATCTCCCTTTATATTTCGGCGGTTTCCGCGGCCACTCGCGGCTGCCACAGTGCCGATATGCTGTCAGGCTACACCAGTGTGACAGTGTTTGCTGTTGTTTATCCACTACGAGCTCTTCTTGATTGCTTTGCAGCACATGGGGGTGATAGTTAGTGGAGGGCAGGGGGCTTAGAGGTCTGAGAGTAATTGAGGCAGTGATAAACAATCACCATTCACTATATTACAGTATAAGGGCTCGTTCAGACGGGCGTATGTTTTTTTGCGGTCCGTAAAAATGCGGAATGTGTTCTGTATGCATTCAGTTTTTTGTGGATCCATAGACTTGAATGGGGCCACGGAGCCGAATTTTACTGTCAAACATAGGAAATGCTCTATCTTTTTTGTGGCACCACAGAACGGAACAACGGATGCAGACAGCACACGGTGTGCTTTGTTGTAGATAGTCGGGCGGCACTGCTAGAGGTATGGGTGCACTGTCAACGGGCGTCGCCCCAAATACTTCAGTAAGGAACGGAACCAGCACTCCTTGCGATGCAATAGTATATTCTTTATTCGCCACTCATAAAGAAAGTGACGCGCGTTTCGGCACGTGCAAGTGCCTTTGTCAAACACAATATATGTGAGCAGCAGAGCCGCATCTTTTGCGGTCCCATTGAAATTAATAAGTCCGCACCTGTTCGGCAAAAATGCAGAACGGGTGTGAATCAAAACATACGGCCGCCTGAATGAGCCCTAAGAGCCATATTCCTTAATTGGTATATATCTATCATTAACGACATAACGACTTAATGATCTATCACACCTAACTAACCTAATACATAGTTACCTCCTACCCTTTAACAATCAATTCAATTGTTGCACTGTGTACTCGACCTGGCAATCATAAATTGAGTCGACATATCAGGCAACAATTTTTCTGTGTTTATGTGTGTTGACACAATCCCCTGTTTTTAATAGTTTCAATAAAGCTTATTAGTTTTAGCTCTTCACTTTTCCGTGATAATAGTAAAAAAGAATGCCTAAATTTTTTAAATAAAAAAATGTGTTGTATGTTTGTCTATTTTACACACACAAATTTCACTATACTATTGCCAGAACTAATAAATATATATAAATATAATAAATATATATTTTTTATTAAAAAATTTTATGAACAAAAAAGGGACGGGATGTTTGTATGTAGTTTGATATACTACTTTGCTAATACTTGTAACTATTGCTATACCTTTTTCTGTCACCACAGGTGTCTAATAACAGCGCAATCACAGCAATCTGCAGCAGCACAGGCCGGCAGCAGATCGTGGTGTAACCCTACTCTTTTATATGTCAGGTTACACATAGTAGCCTATCGCCATGATGCATGAACTTGTTAAGAATCAAGATGAGGATTACTACATCTGTAGATTTTCCACTGTTTTACTAAGGTGACTATTTAAGAGGAAAAAAAAGTTAATTCATAAAACCTTCTTCATTTTGGAGTTTGGCCAAGTTGCACCTGATCTGGCTAATAGTTATCAATATTCATCATGTAATCAAAATCATGAAAGTACAATTTATGCAATCTGAGTCTCTTACAAATTTAATGGATTCATCATTATCAGTTTTTGTTTTCTACAAAGAAATGGAAATAATGTCAACCTTACCCTAAGGGCTCATGTACACGGCCGTTGCCCAGCGTGGCCGTATTGCAGCCCGCATACATGGGCACTGGCCGTGTGCACCACTTGTGCAGGCCGCATCATGGATGCAGACCCATTTTCTTGAATGGATCCGCGATTCAGGAGATGCGGTGCGGAACGGAGGCACAGATCGGAAGCCCACAGAAGCACTCCATAGTACTTCCGTGGGTTTTCTATCCTTGCTTGAGTACCACAAAAAAGTAGTACATACTACTGAATGGGTCCACAATCCGCATGAAGCGGCCCCACGGTCGGTGCCTGTGCATTGTGGACCGCAATTTGCAGTGCGCATCACGGGCCTGGACGCCACACGGTCGTGCAGCAGTTTTCTTCCTTCCTGGCAGCTCTTATCATATAATTTTTTGTGGTAGGACATGGCTGATGAGACAAATGCTGATTGCTGATACCTATGGCACATGCTTGTTGAATCTAATGATAACTTTATACAGAATTGGATGGTGAGCATTTAGATAAACTCTGTTTATCTGTCTATGTATTTGAACAACCACAGAAAAACAGAAAATAACACAAATTATTTAATAATTGTAGGCTTCTAGTATTTTGCAATCTTTTCACTTTTTAGAAGGTAAAATGTCTCTCGATTATCATTCCGACATGTCCCCAGTTGACATCTGTTTGTGTCTATGAGTGTTCCAACAATGAGCAGAGTGAAGAGGTGTCACGAGGATGTCGGGAGCCACGTCTGACTCCGTTATACCCGGGGTCAGGAAGTCGCAGCGGGTGGCTGCGTGCTCTATGTCTAAAGATCATGCTGTTACTTAATGGTAGCTTTCTGTGTTTGCCTTTCAATCCTTTTTGTCTCACTCAGGGATCCGTAGCTTCTTCTCCTCAGCTGTTTCTTGTCCGCCACTCCCAACCTCCTTATATTCCCCCTTCCCACTTCTCTGGTTGCCAGATATAGAGCTTCCTGGCTGGACTTCTGAGCCACTGGAGCTGTGTAGCTGTTGTTGCTGGTTGTCATACCAGAGCGTTACCCTCCGGATCCCTGTTGGGCTTTTGTTGTCCGCTGTTGTCGCCCACCTGGGCTTATATGTTTTGTCTGTATTGTCTGTCCTCTCCCTGATGTTTTCCTTTAGTGTTAGTGGTGAGGACTAGTGCTCCCACCGCCCTATTCACTACTTAGGGCTCAGCTTAAGGAAAGCCAGGGTTTAGGCACGTGATCGGCGTACGGGTGAAGAACCCGTCTAGGGACGTCAGGGCAGTCAGGTGCCACCTTCAAGATGAGTTAGGGGTCACCACCTTTCCCTCTCCCTTGGACAGGGCTTTCCCTTTTCCCTCCCTTCGCTTCACACGTCTGTGGTCGGTACGCTGGTCGTGATGAGAGGATAGAGCACTTAAAGGCTATGTGCACCTTTGGAGACTTTTTTTATTGCATGTTACTCATTTTTGGCTAAAAATAATTTTTTCCATTGGCCATTATTAAAAATATTAAGCCGTTCTCTCACAAAGGGTTAACTGTTTGTCTAGCTGTGTGAATACTACTTTCACTTTGTACCCGTCCTCTAATAACCCTTATCTCTAATTTACCAAGAGGTCCTAAACACTTATTTAAGCCACACTCTTATCAGTAAGATAAGAACTGAGCTATAATGAGTGTTTATAATGTCAGAGAGCAGAGATAAGGAGTCCATCTGCTCCTGGTCAGATGGAAAAGACAGAAAATCAAAGGGTGGTACTAGAGCAATCTCAGCTCTGTACAGAAAAAAGGACTCCATATATTTAATAAACACCAATTAAAAAAAAATACTTTTAGCTCATAATGAATACAATGTAATAATAATAATAAAAAAATTGCCCCCAAAGGTGTACATAGCCTTTAATAACTCACTCATCTCTTTTCTGTGTGGATCCCCAAAAACATGAACTTCAGTTTATCTTTAGTTTTGTTGTAATAAAAGGTGTTAATAACGAAAAAAAAAATAGCATCAGATCCTTTTTAAAATGCTTAAGGTTCTGAAGAGATATGTCCTGATAATATTGTGCCGAGTATTGCTTATAACGACTGTAATATATATATATATATATATATATATATATATATATATACCTATATATTGTATAGAATATTAAATGACTTTGAGACTCCTGGCAAGACTTCAACGATGTCATCATTCCATATTTAATAAAGAATGTGACAGTAATAAAATGCATGAAAATAAGCCCTTACAGACACTATCACCTCTGCAACTTCATCTCACTTTGTCAACCAAGATGGAAAATGGAATGTTTACTGAATATTTTAGTTTTAGATCCTTAGGATATGAACAGTCACCCTGTAACCTTTGCTAAATAATTTCAAGAAAATAAATGCAGTGGATGTCACAAACAATAACCAAGAAAATTGCAATACTAGTGGAGAAAAGAACACCTGATGCACAAAAATAAAATGAGCACACAATGCATATGTAATGATATGTTGACATGTTAAAAGTACCGATGTTATGAGCAAGAATATACTACTACTTCAGCCTTCCCCATCGATGAAATAAAAGCAAAATGCTGCTGGAAGTGCCCAATAGTCATATACAGTCATGGCCGTAAATGTTGGCACCCCTGAAATTTTTCAAGAAAATGAAGTATTTCTCACAGAAAAGTATTGCAGTAACACGTTTTGCTTTACATATGTGTATTCCCTTTGTGTGTATTGGAACAAAACCAAAAAAGGGAGGAAAAAAAGCAAAATAGACATAATGTCACACCGAACTCTAAAAATGGGCTGGACAAAATTATTGGCACCCTTTCAAAATTGTGGATAAATAAGATTGTTTCAAGCACATGATGCTCCTTGAAACTCACCTGGGGCAAGTAACAGGTGTGGGCAATATAAAATCACACCTGAAAGCAGATAAAAAGGAGAGAAGTTCACTTAGTCTTTGCATTGTGTGTCTATGTGTGCCACACTAAGCATGGGCAACAGAAAAAGGAGAAGAGAACTGTCTGAGGACTTGAGAACCAAAATTGTGGAAAAATATCAACAATCTCAAGGTTACAAGTCCATCTCCAGAGATCTAGATTTGCCTTTGTCCTCAGTGCGCAACATTATCAAGAAGTTTGCAACCCATGGCACTGTAGCTAATCTCCCAGGGTTTAATGAAATTAAACGCTATGGCAGGAGACCCAGGAGGAACCCACTGCTGACACAGAGACATAAAAAAGCAAGACTACATTTTGCCAAAATGTACTTGAGTAAGCCGAAATTCTTCTGGAAAACGTTTGGGTAGAGTTGAGCGAAAACCTGGATGTTCGGGTTCGAGAAGTTCGGTCCAACTTCATGAAAATGTTCGGGTTCGGGATCCGAACTCGACCCGAACTTTACCCTGAACCCCATTGAAGTCAATGGGGACCCAAACTTTTGGGCACTTAAATGGCTGTGAAATAGCCCTGGAAAGGGCTAAAGGGCTGCAAAAGGCAGCAAAATGAAGGTAAATGCCCTGAAAACATATGTGATTAGGGAAATGACTTAAAATAAAATACAGAAAAATAATAAATAAACATTCTAAACTTGAGCCCAAGTGAGTGACAGTGGCACCTGTCACCCAGCAAACAGAGGATGTGGCAGCAAAGCCACCACATCTGTCATTGTCACCGAGCATCTCCACCAAATCCCATGGAAGTGTTCAGCTATCAGCTGTTCCATCTCCCAAACACTGGAGAGAAAAAGAAATAGAAAGAGGAAGTACCCCCCTACCCATGGCTCTGAATGCCTTATTTCAAACTTCCTGGTCCTTTGAAATGCTGTCATTCTGTCTGGTGGACAGTTTTAAAAACCTTATGGCGGTGGCTGTCCCACAGTACGTGTATCCCAGCCATCACTACTTTTGCAGGCGAGCCATCCCTTCCCTACACAACGAAGTGGCGGACAAAATCAAGTGTGCACTGCGCAACGCTATCTGTGGCAACGTCCACATAACCAACAACACAGTGGGTAAATGTAGCGGCTGGCCTAAAGGCGGATAGCATTTTTGCGAATGTCCTTCCACCCCCGAGGATTGCTGGGCATTTCTCTTTGTATCCTGTTACCTTCTCCTACTTGGCTTCCTCCCCCTCATCCACTCAGCGTAACACCTTCACCACCCACAGCAGCACAGCTAGGGGGAAACGACAGCAGGTTGTTTTAAAACGTGTGTGTTTGCGGGACAAACCCTTTTGTATTTATAATTGGTCGAGAGACTTTATAGCGTTTTTTGCACTCTCACTGACTAGACTGTAACATTTCTAATCTTTATTTCTATCTCCTCTAAAACAAAAACATAGTAACTGGACAAGTGAAGTCAAAATTTTTCATGGTACATCAGCAAAAGAAAATGTATCGGAAATGATATTGGTCATTAGCATCCAGCTGTATGACTTAGCAGTATTAGCTCAGTCTCTAGGGTCTATCACCCATTTTATTCCTTATTTAATTTGCTTTTTGTACTGAGTGTCTGCTAGCTAGGTTAGATACGTGAGGGAGAGAGTATAAATCACTAGCACCCAGCTATGTGGCCACACACTGGGGCTGAGCCTGTGATCTATAGAGGGGAGATACGCTCCCTTTCATTCATTCCTTAATTCATGCATTCACTAGACTAGCTAGCTCAGATTTTCCAATTATGGGATCCTTTTCTGACTGTCCCTGAGAGCTAAAAATCACACACACACCAACCCCTATATCCCAACATGTTTCGCCGAGCATTCGGCGTCTTCAGGGGATATAGTTACAGGTACTGTGTTGGGGGCAGGGATCATCTTTTAAACCTTCGGTATTGCTAGGACCTGCGTAATTCTCCAATGGTAGTCCTCCCCATCTGATTGATTTGCCAGACTCCAATTGGGTGCATACTTGCCGTTCTAAGTCTGTCATCTTGTCATAGTGACGTATAGTGATGCTGTCGGGAGGGAGGGGGGAAGAGGATCGCGTAGGCACCGGCACTTAGAAAATTTCTCCCACTCCTCTCCTTACTTCGTTAGAGAGGATCGCGTAGTAACAGTGTTTTCGAAAGGCTGCCCATGTGCCCGCACTTAGAAAATTTCCCCCACTCCTCTGCTTACTCAGCTGGAAAAGATCGCATAATGTCGGTGCTTTCGGAGGGCCGCGCATGCGTCCACACTTTAAAAATTTTCCCCACTCCTCAACTTTCTCCATTGGACAAGATCACATAGCGGGGATGTTTTCGGAAGGCCGCGCATGCGCCCGCACTTCGAAAATTTCTGTTGCTCCTCTCATTGTTTCACTATAAGAAATCGCATAGTATCAATGTTCATTTTCAGTGGGAAACCGCACCACGCAGGAGCTGTGGACAGGCATGGAACAACAGACCTACCATTGGTTGGTGCCACTGAGCCTCCAGCCCGACCTGGTGTTGTGCGCTAATGGGCGAAATATACTAGCAGGTCTGGGCCTAGCCGGTTTGACACACATCCCCTGCCTGACACGTGCTGAATTTGGGGTGCAGAAATTCTTAAACACCAGACAGTAAAAATCAATTCAGTTAATCGAACACACACAACACCACCCCCCCCCTTTCACTCAAACCATTAACAAACTATTTACACTCCTTATTCTTAAATTAAGGCAAGTGACAACCAAGTGGCTCGAAGGGTGGGTTCCTGCAACAACATAGTCTCTGGCCTGGAACACAATTGTCCAGCCAGGGCACAGTTCTGGAGGATGAGGAGGATAAGTAGGATGAGGAGGAGTAGGAGGAACTGTGTTCTCAGCAGGGTGGCACCCAAGCCAGCTCACGGGCAGCTGGGTCACCATCAGCACCTAAGAAGGCTGGGTTAGCATTGGCGAAATGTGGGAAAGCTTTGTCATCACGCCACAATAGCGATGTCGCGAACATAAATTTTTCCGTTCGCGGACGGTGAACACGAATTTCTGCAAATGTTCGCGAACATGCGAACAATGCGAACCGCCATAGACTTCAATAGACCGGCGAATTCTAAAACCCACAGGGACTCTTTCTGGCCACAATAGTGATGGAAAAGTTGTTTCAAGGGGACTAACATCTGGACTGTGGCATGCCGGAGGGGGATCCATGGCAAAACTCCCATGGAAAATTCCGTAGTTGACTCTAGATGATTACTCTGCCCAAATCTATATTCAGCTATATGGCTTAGAAAATATGCTGTCAAACAATGATCCTAGGTTTTGGTATAGATACATGATCTAGACTACCATATTTGCCTATACCAAATGTAAATATGCAACAAAATGTGGCAAAATACACAAAAAAATAAAATAAAAAATGAAAAAATTATAGAAATGCAGATGCGTTTTTGATGCGTTTTCAATCAAAAACACCCAAATGGCCCCTCGGGGGTTCAGATATCTTGCTTTCGAGGCAGCAGAACCGTCATATACAATCAAATAGAGTCATCAAATGGATTTGCAAAGCGATTAATAATTGTAAGTATTATTCGCATTGCGATTACAACTTAGAGCTGAGTTCCTAATGGTTGTATTGCTAGAATATAACGTATATTCTAGCAATACAATAACCATTAGGAACTCAGCTCTAAGTTGAATTCGCAATGTGAATAATGCAGGTTATATTAATCGCATTGCGAATTAAAATTAGATCTGAGTTCCTAATGGTTGTTGTATTGCTAGAATATAATGAAGATTGAGAATATAGTGTATATTTATTGGTTTGGGTAAAAGTTATATATTTACAAACTATGGTGCAAAAAAGTGAATTTCCGCATTTTGAAGCAGCTCTGACTTTCTGAGCACCTGTCATGTTTCTTCAGGTGCTAGAATGTCAGGATAGTATAAATACCCCCCAAATGACACCATTTTAGAAAGAAGACACCCCAAAGAATTAACAGAGGGGCATGGTGAGTTCATGTATAATTTAATTTTTTTTCGCAAGTTAGCGGAAAATGACACTTTCTGAGGAAAAAAAATAAATAAATAAAGTTTCCATTTCTTTTAACTTCTGGCAAAAAATAAATAAATCTCAGACGGACTCACTATGCCCGTTGGGGTGTCTACTTTCTGAAATGGGGTCATTTGTGGGGTGTGTTTACTGTTCTGGCATTTTGGGCGGGGCTAAATTGTGAGCAGCCATGTAAAACCTAAAGGTACTCGTTGGAATTTGGGCCCCTTTGCGCACCCAGGCTGCAAAGAAGTGTTACTCATGTGGTATCGCCGTACTCAGGAGAAGTAGGGCAATGTGTTTTGGGGTGTATTTTTACATATACCCATGTTGGGTGAGAGAAATATCTCTGTAAATTGTCAACTTTGTATAAAACAAATTTAAAAAATTGTCGTTTACAGAGATATTTCTCAAACAAAGTATGAGAATATATAAAAATACACCCCAAAACACATTGCCCTACTTCTCCTGAGTACGGCGATACCACATGAGTGACATTTTTTTGCAGCCTGGGTGCGCAAAGGGGCCCTAATTCCAATGAGTACCTTTAGGATTTCACAGGGCATTTTTACGCATTTGGATTCCAGACTTCTTCTCACGCTTTAGGGGCCCCTAAAATGCCAGGACAGTATAAATACCCCACATGTGACCCCATTTTAGAAATAAGACACCCCAAGGTATTCCATGAGGGGTATGGTGAGTTCATGTAAAATTTTATTTTTTTCTCACAAGTTAGTGGAATATGAGACTTTGTAAAAAAAAAAAAAAAAAAAACAATTTCCGCTAACTTGTGCCAAAAAAAAAAAAATTCTGTGAACTCGACATGCCCCTCACGGAATACCTTGGGGTGTCTTCTTTCCAAAATGGGGTCACATGTAGGGTATTTATACTGCCCTTGCATTTTAGGGGCCCTAAAGCGTGAGAATCCAAATGCGTAGAAATGCCCTGTAAAATCCTAAAGGTACTCATTGGTTTTAGGGCCCCTTTGCGCATCTTGGCTGCAAAAAAGTGTCACACATGTGGTATCGCCGTACTCAGGAGAAGTAGGGCAATGTGTTTTGGGGTGTATTTTTACATATACCCATGCTGGGTGAGAGAAATATCTCTGTAAATTGACAACTTTGTATAATTTTTTTTAAAAAGTTGTCATTTACAGAGATATTTCTCACACACAGTATGGGTATATGTAAAAATACACCCCAAAACACATTGCCCTACTTCTCCTGAGTACGGCGATACCACACAAAATGACACTTTTTTGCAGCCAAGATGCTCAAAGGCCCAAATTCAATGAGTACCTTTTAGAAGGGCATTTTTACGCATTTTTCTTCTCACGCTTTAGGGCCCCTAAAATGCCAGGGCAGTATAAATACCCCACATGTGACCCCATTTTGGAAAGAAGTCACCCCAAGGTATTCCGTGAGGGGCATGGCGAGTTCATAGAAGATTTTTTTTTTTGGCACAAGGTAGCGGAAATTGATTTTTTATAGTTTTTTCTCACAAAGTCTCCCTTTCCACTAACTTTTGACAAAAAGTTTAATTTTTCATGGACTCACTATGCCCCTCAGCGAATACCTTGGGGTGTCTTCTTTCCAAAATGGGGTCATTTGTGAGGTGTGTTTACTGTTCTGGCATTTTGGGCGGGGCTAAATTGTGAGCAGCCATGTAAAACCTAAAGGTACTCGTTGGAATTTGGGCCCCTTTGCGCACCCAGGCTGCAAAAAAGTGTCACTCATGTGGTATCGCCGTACCCAGGAGAAGTAGGGCAATGTGTTTTGGGGTGTATTTTTACATATACCCATGCTGGGTGAGAGAAATATCTCTGTAAATTGACAACTTTGTATAATTTTTTTTAAAAAGTTGTCATTTACAGAGATATTTCTCACACACAGTATGGGTATATGTAAAAATACACCCCAAAACACATTGCCCTACTTCTCCTGAGTACGGCGATACCACACAAAAATGACACTTTTTTGCAGCCAAGATGCTCAAAGGGGCCCAAATTCCAATGAGTACCTTTTAGAAGGGCATTTTTACGCATTTTTCTTCTCACGCTTTAGGGCCCCTAAAATGCCAGGGCAGTATAAATACCCCACATGTGACCCCATTTTGGAAAGAAGTCACCCCAAGGTATTCCGTGAGGGGCATGGCGAGTTCATAGAAGATTTTTTTTTTTGGCACAAGGTAGCGGAAATTGATTTTTTATAGTTTTTTCTCACAAAGTCTCCCTTTCCACTAACTTTTGACAAAAAGTTTAATTTTTCATGGACTCACTATGCCCCTCAGCGAATACATTGGGGTGTCTTCTTTCCAAAATGGGGTAATTTGTGGGGTGTGTTTACTGTTCTGGCATTTTGGGCGGGGCTAAATTGTGAGCAGCCATGTAAAACCTAAAGGTACTCGTTGGAATTTGGGCCCCTTTGCGCACCCAGGCTGCAAAAAAGTGTCACTCATGTGGTATCGCTGTACTCAGGAGAAGTAGGGCAATGTGTTTTGGGGTGTATTTTTACATATACCCATGCTGGGTGAGAGAAATATCTCTGTAAATTGACAACTTTGAATAAAAAAATTTAAAAAGTTGTAGTTTACAGCGATATTTCTCACACACAGTATGGGTATATGTAAAATACTCCTCAAACACATTGCCCTACTTCTCCTGAGTACGGCGATACCACATGTGTGACACTTTTTGCAGCCAAGATGCGCAAGGGGCCCTAAAACCAATGAGTACCTTTAGGATTTCACAGGCCATTTTTACGCATTTGGATTCTCACGCTTTAGGGCCCTAAAATGCCAGGGCAGTATAAATACCCCACATGTGACCCCATTGTGGAAAGAAGACACCCCAAGGTATTCTGTGAGGGGCATGGCGAGTTCACAGAAAAAAAAAAAATTGGCACAAGTTAGCGGAAATTGATTTTTTTTTTACAGTCTCATATTCCACTAACTTGTGACAAAAAATAAAATTTTACATGAACTCACTATACCCCTCAGAAAATACCTTGGGGTGTCTTCTTTCTAAAATGGGGTCACGTGTGAGGTGTTTGTACTGCCCTGGCATTTGAGGGTCTCCGCAATCATTACACGTATGGCCAGCATTAGGAGTTTCTGCGATTCTCCTTATATTGAGCATATGGGTAATGAGATTTTTATTTTCCGTTCAGCCCCTGGGCTGAAAAAAAAAAAAAATGAACGGCACAGATTTTTTCATTCGCATCGATCATCGTGGATGAAAAAATCTCTGCCAAAATCAGTGACCGCGGTGCAGTGGGCTGGGCGCTAGCTGCATAACAAGTAGCTAACTAACTGGTGGTGATAATGGACAGACTTTGTACTGCTCGGATCCGGAATTACGGATCCGCGCTTCCGGGTCTGCACTTCCGTTCCGCAAAAATATAGAACATGTCCTATTTTTGTCCGCAATTGTGGACAAGAAAAAGCATTTTCTATATAGTTCTGGCAATGTGCGGATCTGCAAAATGCGGAAAGCACATTGCCGGTGTCCATGTTTTGAGGATCTGTGGATCCGCGGATCCGCAAAACACATATGGACGTCTGAATGGAGCCTTACAAGGGGTGTGATCAATGACAGGGGTGTGATCAATGACAGGGGGGTGATCAGTGACAGGGGGGTGATCAGGGAATCTAGATGGGGTGATCAAGGGGTTAACAAGGGGTTAATAAGTGAGGGGTGGGGGGGCGGTTAGTGTAGTGTTTGGTGCAACTTTACATAGCTATCTGGTCCTCTGGTGGTCGATTCCAGCAAATGGGACCACCAGAGGACCAGGTAGCAGGTATATCAGACGCTGTTAACAAAACAGCGTCTGATATACTTGTTTGATGCTATTTATTTAGCATCTACAGCCTGCCAGCGATTGATCATCGCTGGCAGGCTGCAGTAGAACTCCTGAGACGCGCGGCACTGTGAATGCGCGCGCGCACGTGTTCACAGGAAGTCTCGCGCCTCGCAAGATGACGGGCCGATGCGTCATATCAGAACTACAGGACCGCCTGCCGGACGCATCCGTGCGTTAGGCAGTCCTGTAGTGGTTAAAAAGAACCAGGCATGGATCCCACAGGACTTGTGCAGAATAGACATGTATACCAGCCTCACCCAACCACTGTTATACTACCTTGCACTTACACTTTGTTTTATTTTTTATATTTTTCCAAAGTTTTGGGGTCTACACTAATTTATTTAAAAAAAAATTGAAATAAAAAAAACTGATATTGGCAACTACCTTAGGCTTCACAGCCCAAAAAGGCATTATTTCATGCAAGAATGTAAATGCTAATTGTAAGTTCCCTGTCAGTTATGCAGTGAAAGTGTTTGTACCTGACAAAAATAGTAATATTTCACCCAACAATTTAAAATCTATCCTTTGCCGGACAGTAATAAACTTGGCCAGGCACAGCTGGAACCACTGATTAATGGTATTTCTATTTTGGTAATTGAATTTCACCCCAGAAAATTATCGATCCTTTGCTGGACACTATTAAACTTGGCCAGTCACTGCTGGGACACCAGATTTAGGGGATTGCTATTTTGGCAATTGAATTTCATCCCCGAACAAAATCTATCCTTTGCAAAGACACTATTAAACTTGGCCAGCCTCCGCTGGGACACCAGATTTAGGGGATTGCTATTTTTAGAATTGAATTTCAGCCAAGAACAAAATCTATCCTTTGCCGGACACTATTAAACTTAGCCAGCCACAGTTGAAACCACTGATTTACGGTATTGCTATTTTGGCAATTGAATTTTACCCCAGAACAAAATCTATCCTTTGCCGGACACTATTAAACTTGGCCAGCCACAGCTGAAACCACTGATTTACGGTATTGCTATTTTGGCAATTGAATTTCTCCCCAGAAAAAAAATATATCCTTTGTTGGACACTAATAAACTTGTCCAGCCACAGCTTAAACCACTGATTTATGGTATTGCTATTTTCTCAATTGAATTTCACCCCAGAAAATTATCTATCCTTTGCCGGACACTATTAAAATTAGCCAGCCACTGCTGGGACACTAGATTTAGGGGATTGCAATTTTGGCAATAGAATTTCATTCACCTCAGAACAAAATCTATCCTTCACTATTAAACTTGGCCAGCCACAGCTGAAACCTCTGATGTACGGTATTGCTATTTTGCCAGTTGAATTCCAATACACACAAAGGCAATAAACATGTGTATAGCAAAACATGTGTTATTGCAATACTTTTCTGTGAGAAATACTTAATTTTCTTGAAAAATTTCAGGGGTGCCAACTTTTACGGCCATTTTTGTATTTTGTAATCTCTAATGACAATAGAATAGATGCGCCACCAGTACAAACAGAGCAAATCTAAATGTTTCAAATTGTAACAATGGGCAATGTACAAAACCTAACATGATCTTTAGGAACAGGACTGGCCTTAGGCTAGATGTGATATGTTAATATTGCCATATTGTGATATGGTGATGTGAACATAGCAGCCAATCCCAGCACAAGTGAATGGTTATCTATGTAATACATTGCCTGTGTCTGCAAGAGCAAAAAGCGCTCTTACAGGGTGGGTCTCTGTTCTGGCTGTTGGGAATCCCCCCTATGATGGCTCAAAAGGGTATATATATATATATATAGTACTTATGTAAAGTTAGACAGACGGATGGACAGACAGACAGAGAAAGAAAGAAAGAAAGAAAGAAAGAAAGAAAGAAAGAAAGAAAGAAAGAAAGAAAGAAAGAAAGAAAGAAAGAAAGAAAGAAAGAAAGAAAGGGGGTTAAGTAGGGCATGGTCCAGGAAAATGTAGTGTTTTTTTTAGATAACTGGACTTGGTCACTCCCTCAAGCTATGTCTATTATTGATAAGTTTGGCAAGCTATCTGGCCTGCTCATTAATTGGAAGAAATCAGTACTGCTATCGCTATATTGAGGTATAGATCACTCTGCTTCTCAGGCTCTAGGACCCCAGAGGGTTAAGGTGTTCAAATTCGAGTGTTTGCCCATTCCTCCGATTATGAAAAACTAATGGGGTTATTTATCAAAGTGGTGTAAAGTAGAACTGGCTTAGTTTCCCATAATAGCTCAGATTTCACCTTTCATTGTTTGGGGAAAATGAAAAGTAGAATCTGATTGGTTGCTATGGGCAACTAAGCCAGTTCTACTTTACACCACTTTGATAAATGACCCTATAAATTTGCAACTCTTGGTGGAAAAGTTCCAATGTAGAGTTCAGGTCTGGGTATGGCTTCCTGTTACATTGGTTGGTCGAACAAACCTCCTCAAAATAATTATTATGCCTCAACTGCTCTACATGCTCCACAATGCTCCAGGCTGGGTTCTACCTAGATTCTTTTATAAAGCGAATGCTATATTCAGGGATTTAATATAGAAGAAGGGTATGCCAAGGATCAAACTTGAGACACTACAAATAACCAAATTTGATGGGGGTATACCAGTACCCAATTCTTGGCTTTACTATCTTGCAGCTTAGATGCAACATATCCAAGGTTGTGGGACAAGAATCGGGTCAATAAGACCAGGAGGATTGTGCAGCATTTAATTAAGAACCCTGTTCTTCTGTCACCGTTGGTAGATGGGACTTTTCTTGAGAAAGGTAATATCTATCAGCTGCTGGAGACTATGCATAAAGTTTGGTTGAAGGTACGGGAAATTGTAGGCATTAATGAATATACAGCTTATACCCCTATCTGGCCTTGTTATTTATATCCTGAACTATAGAAACTTTCTAAAATTCCGGAGTGGGAAGCTCATGGAGTCAAATATATTCCAGACCTAAATAAAGATGATTTAGAGAAAATGGACGGCACTGTGCTTTTCATTGAGGTCCGGGTGCACGGTCAGCAGGTCGGATCCCCATCAAAATGAAATGAAAGGACCGGCACTCCGTAATTTCTTTGCAAAAAAGACTTCTTTATTCGTCACTAGTGTTGAGCGAACAGTTCGAGAATCGTTCGGGTCCGTACCGAATTTTGGGGTGTCCGTGACACGGACCCGAACCCGGACATTTTCAAAAAAGTTCGGGTCCGGTGTTCGTCAATTACTTCCCGCTTTCTGAAGGGCTGCACAGCAGCCAATCAGCTAGCGTTTTACTTCTTGCCCTAAGAGCCCATCACAGCCATGCCTACTAATGGCATGGCTGTGGTTGGCCAAGTGCAGCATGTGACCCAGCCTCTATTTAAGCTGGAGTCACGTAGCGCCGCACGTCACACTGCTCTGACTAGTGTAGGGAGAGGATGCAGCTTCTGTGAGGGCGAGATAGGCAGGGATAAAGAAGTGATCTACCTTTCTACACCTGTGCATCAGAACAACTCAGCTGAGCTGTTCACTGAAAGTCACTATTTTGTTGAGACTGGCCAGAGCGATTTTTAGGCCTCATGCACACGGCCGTTGTTTGGGTCCGCGTCCGAGACGCATATTTCGCGGCTCGGCCGCGGACCCATTCATTTCAATGGGGCCGCAAAAGATGCGGACAGCACTCCGTGTGTTGTCCGCATCCGTTGCTCCGTTCCGTGCCCCCGCAAAAAAAATAGAGCATGTCCTATTCTTGTCCGTTATGCGGACAAGAATAGGCATCTCTATAATGGGCCGAGTTCCGTTCCGCAAATTGCGGAACGGAAAGCGGAGCAGCTTCCGTGTTTTGCGGATCCGCGGTTTGCGGACCGCAAAACACCCACAGCCGTGTGCATGAGGCCTTACTGGCACATGTAACTGGGCTGACCGGCGGTGGCCATTTTGGGACTTGTGGTGCGCCAGCACTTGCTGCCACAGAGTGTAAACCAAAGCTCCAAAGAAGTTAAAAATCTACACCTGTGAATCAGAACAACAGCGATTCAGCTGCTCAGTCAAAGTCAATTTTTTTTCTGGCTGGGCAGACTGTTTTCTGGCACATGTTACTTGGCTGATAGGCGGCGTCCATTTTGGGACTTGTGGTGCTACAGCAAAAGCTGCCACAACGTCCATTAATCTAATGTAATAGTCGATTTTTTCATAGATATAATACATCAGGGGTTTGGCTGTGCTTGTGTCACCCATACTAACTGCAAAGATGTTTAATATATCAGTGGTGAAACTGAAAGTAACCCACTTGGATAGCAAATCCCATGAATGTGCTGTTCCAGCTAGGCTAGCCAGTGCCACTACTTTGTCCAATACTGTCAGCCAGAAATATTTTTTTTTTTATGTGCCAGAAATATAAATTAGGCCCCTTTCACACCTGCGTTCTTCTTTTCCGGCATAGAGATCCGTCGTCGGGTCTCTATGCCGGAAAAATCCTGATCAGGATCATCCCCATGCATTCTGAATGGAGAGAAATCCGTTCAGGATGCATCAGGATGACTTCAGTTCAGGACCGGAACGTTTTTTGGACACAGCAAATACCGCAGCATGCTGCGCTTTTTGTTCCGTCCAAAAATCCGGAACACTTGCCGCAAGGCCGGATCCGGAATTAATGCCCATTGAAAGGCGATAATCCGGATCCGACCTTAAGCTAAACGTCGTTTCGGCGCATTGCCGGATCCGACATTTAGCTTTTTCTGACTGGTTACCATGGCAGCCAGGACGCTAAAGTCCTGGTTACCATGGTAAAATGTAGCAGGAGCGGGGAGCGGCATACTTACATTCCGTGCGGCTCCGGACGCTCCAGGATGTCGTCAGGCGCCCCAGTGCATGGATCACGTGATCGCATGGATCACGTGATCCATGCGCATGGGGCGCTCTGACGTCATTCAGGAGCGCCCCGGGAGCCGCACGGAATGTAAGTATGCCGCTCCCCCGCTCCCCGCCCCTACTATGGCAACCAGGACGCTAGTAGCGTCCTGGCTGCCATAGTAACCTGAAAGCAATTCGAAGACTAATCAGGATCCTGATCAGTCTTCTAATGCTTCAGGTGACTTGCGTTCTGACGGATCCGGCAGGACGGAAGTGCCTGCCGGATCCTCAGAACGCAAGTGTGAAAGGACCCTTAGAAAAAGCTTTCACCGTAATAATAAAATTATTCTGGTGTTAGACCAGAAGAAGCACTCCTGTTGTAATTAATACTGTAAAAAGGCTTAGGCAATATTTCTCCCAGTGTGGGAAATTTATCTAGCAAAACTAGCATTTTAACAATTCCGGTGTTCTGAAATACCAGCAGTCCTCTTGTAATTAATACCGCCAAAAGGCATTATATCGTCCAGTGTTGTAATTTTGGTGAAAAAAAGGCCAATTTAATCAATCTGGTGTTTGTTAGACCAGAAAAAGTAGGCCTCACGTTTTCACTCCTCTAAAAAGGAATTATATTTACCCGTGTGGGGATCTATGTACCAAAACTAGCATTATAAAAAATCTGGTGTCCAATTAGCAGCAGTGTTCTTGTAATTAATACCGCCAAAAGGCATTATTGTCCAGTGCTGTAATTTTGCTGAAAAAAAGGCCAATTTAATCAATCTGGTGTTTGTTAGACCAGAAAAACTAGGCCTCACGTTTTACTCCTGTAAAAGGAATTATATCTCCCGTGTGGAATCTATGTACCAAAACTAGCATTATAAAAATCTGGTGTCCAATTAGCAGCAGTGTTCTTGTAATTAATACCGCCAAAAGGCATTATTGTCCAGTGTTGTAATTTTGCTGAAAAAAAGGCCAATTTAATCAATCTGGTGTTTGTTAGACCAGAAAAACTAGGCCTCACGTTTTCACTCCTCTAAAAAGGAATTATATTTCCCCGTGTGGGGATCTATGTACCAAAACTAGCATTATAAAAAATCTGGTGTCCAATTAGCAGCAGTGTTCTTGTAATTAATACCGCCAAAAGGCATTATTGTCCAGTGTTGTAATTTTGCTGAAAAAAAGCCCAATTTAATCAATCTGGTGTTTGTTAGACCAGAAAAACTAGGCCTCACGTTTTTACTCCTGTAAAAGGAATTATATCTCCCCGTGTGGAATCTATGTACCAAAACTAGCATTATAAAAATCTGGTGTCCAATTAGCAGCAGTGTTCTTGTAATTAATACCGCCAAAAGGCATTATTGTCCAGTGTTGTAATTTTGGTGAAAAAAGGCCAATTTAATCAATCTGGTGTTTGTTAGACCAGAAAAACTCGGCCTCACGTTTTCACTCCTCTAAAAGCAATTATATTTCCCCATGTGGGGATCTATGTACCAAAACTAGCATTATAAAAAATCTGGTGTCCAATTAGCAGCAGTGTTCTTGTAATTAATACCGCCAAAAGGCATTATTGTCCAGTGTTGTAATTTTGCTGAAAAAAGGCCAATTTAATCAATCTGGTGTTTGTTAGACCAGAAAACTCGGCCTCACGTTTTCACTCCTCTAAAAGGAATTATATTTCCCGTGTGGGGATCTATGTACCAAAACTAGCATTATAAAAAATCTGGTGTCCAATTAGCAGCAGTGTTCTTGTAATTAATACCGCCAAAAGGCATTATTGTCCAGTGTTGTAATTTTGCTGAAAAAAAGGCCAATTTAATCAATCTGGTGTTTGATAGACCAGAAGAACTAGGCCTCACGTTTTCACTCCTCTAAAAAGCAATTATATATCCCCGTGTGGGGATCTATGTACCAAAACTAGCATTATAAAAAATCTGGTGTCCAATTAGCAGCAGTGTTCTTGTAATTAATACCGCCAAAAGGCATTATTGTCCAGTGTTGTAATTTTGCTGAAAAAAAGGCCAATTTAATCAATCTGGTGTTTGGTAGACCAGAAAAACTCGGCCTCACGTTTTTACTCCTGTAAAAAGGAATTATATCTCCCCGTGTGGAATCTATGTACCAAAACTAGCATTATAAAAAATCTGGTGTCCAATTAGCAGCAGTGTTCTTGTAATTAATACCGATAAAAGGAATTATATCTTCCAGTGTGGGAATTTTGGGGCTAAAAAATAATATATTTTATTGTGGTGCGAGTTGAATCGCAACAATGAGGAAACATTCTATTAAGGGACGAGGACGCGGTCGTGGTGGTGTCCGTGGAGCCTCTGTTGCTGGCAGAGGACGTGGCCGTTCGGCCTCAGGCGCACAAAGTAGTGAAACAACTCCCTCAAGTAGCCGGCAGAATTTACAGCGATATTTGGTGGGGCCCAATGCCGTTATGAGGATGGTAAGGACTGAGCAGGTACAGGCATTAGTCGATTGGGTGGCCGACAGTGCTTCCAGCACGTTCACCACATTGTCTTCCGCCCAGTCTTCTGCGGAAAGCGCACAGGTGGCACCTGAAAACCAAGCCCATCAGTCTGTCACATCACCCCCATGCATATCAGGGAAACTGGCTGAGCCTCAAGTTATGCAGCAGTCTCTTCTTCTGTTTGAAGACTCTGCTCCCACGGTTTTCCAGGGGCGTCCACCTATCCCTTCCCCAGCGGTGGAAGACATTCCATGCACTGACGCACAACCACTTATGTATCCAGATGATGAGGACATGGGAATACCACCACAGCAGAGTGACCGAGTGTCTGATGATGACGAAACACAGGTGCCCACTGCCGCGTCTTATTGCAGTGTGCAGACTGAACAGGAGGAGGTCAGGGAGGAAGACTGGGTGCAGAGGACGATGAGGTCTTAGACCCCACATGGACTGAAGGTCGTGCCGCTGACTTAAATAGTTCAGAGGAAGAGGCAGTGGTGAGACCGAGACAACAGCAAAGCCAAAGAGGGAGCAGGGGGCAAAAGCAGAACAGCCGCCGTCCAGAGAGTTCGCCTGCTATTGGCCAGCGCCAACAGGGACCCAGCACCCCAAAGGCATCTTCAAGGAGTTCCCTGGCATGGCACTTCTTCAAACAATGTGCTGAGGACAAGACCAGAGTGGTTTGCACGCTGTGCCATCAGACCCTGAGGCGAGGCATTAACGTTCTTAACCTGAGCACCACCTGCATGATCAGGCATCTACATGCAAAGCATGAACTGCAGTGGAGTACACACCTTAAAAACAAGGAACCCGCTCAGGCTCCCCCTGCTCCCTTTAGCGCTGCTGCCTCGGCTTCCGCCTCGAGAGGAATGTTGCCACCTGCCGAGCAGCAAACAGAGGATGTGCCACCGCCACCACCACCACCACCGCCACCGTCACCTAGCGTCTCCACTATTTCACACAGCAGCGTTCAGCTCTCCATCTGTCAAACCTTTGAGAGGAAGCGCAAATTCCCACCTAGTCACCCTCGAGCCCTTGGCCTGAATGCCAGCATTTCTAAACTACTGGCCTTTGAAATGCTGTCATTCCGGCTGGTGGACACAGACAGCTTCAAACAGCTGATGGCCAAGGCTGTCCCCCAGTGTGTGGTTCCCAGCCGCCACTACTTCTCCAAGACAGCCGTGCCTTCCCTGCACATGCAAGTGTCCGATAAAATCAAGTGTGCACTGCGCAACGCCATTTGTGGCAAGGTCCACCTAACCACAGATACGTGGACCAGTAAGCACGGCCAGGGACGCTATATCTCCCTAACTGCACACTGGGTAAATGTAGTGGCGGCTGGGCCCCAGGCGGAGAGTTCCTTGGCGCACGTCCTTCCGCCGCCAAGGATCACAGGGCATCATTCTTTGCCTCCTGTAGCCTCCTCCTCCTACTCGGCTTCCTCCTCCTCCTCCTCTGCTTCCACCAGCTCATCCAGTCAGCCACACACCTTCACCACCAACTTCAGCACAGCCCGGGTAAACGTCAGCAGGCCATTCTGAAACTCATATGTTTGGGGGACAGGCCCCACACCGCGCAGGAGTTGTGGCGGGGTATTGAACAACAGACCGACCAGTGGTTGCTGCCGGTGGGCCTCAAGCCCGGCCTGGTTGTGTGCGATAATGGGCGAAATCTCGTGGCAGCTCTGGGACTAGCCGGTTTGACGCACATCCCTTGCCTGGCGCATGTGCTCAATTTGGTGGTGCAAAAGTTCATTCACAACTACCCAGACATGTCAGAGCTGCTGCATAAAGTGCGGGCCGTCTGTGCGCGCTTCCGGCGTTCACATCCTGCCGCTGCTCGCCTGTCAGCGCTACAGCGGAACTTCGGCCTTCCCGCTCACCACCTAATATGCGACGTGCCCACCCGGTGGAACTCCACCTTGCACATGCTGGAGAGACTGTGCGAGCAGCAGCAGGCCATAGTGGAGTTTCAGCTGCAGCACGCACGAGTCAGTCGCACTGCGGAACAGCACCACTTCACCACCAATGATTGGGCCTCCATGCGAGACCTGTGTGCCCTGTTGCGCTGTTTAGAGTACGCCACCAACATGGCCAGTGGCGATGCCACAGTTATCAGCGTGACGATACCAATTCTATGTCTCCTAGAGAAAACACTTAGGGCGATGATGGAAGAGGAGGTGGGCCAGGGCCAGGAGGAGGAGGAGGAGGATGACAGGTCGTTTTTAGCACTTTCAGGCCAGTCTGTTAGAAGTGGCTCAGAGGGAGGTTTTTGCAACAGCAGAGGGCAGGTACAAATGTGGCCAGCCAGGGACCACTACTGGAGGATGAGGAGGATGAGGAGGAGGTGGAGGAGGATGAGGAAAAGCAGGTTCACAGCGGGTGGCACCCAGCACAGCGCAGGCACATCCCTGGTGCGTGGCTGGGGGGATACAGAGGATGATGACGATACGCCTCCCACAGAGGACAGCTTGTCCTTACCTCTGGGGAGCCTGGCACACATGAGCGATTACCTGCTGCAGTGCCTGCGCAACGACAGCAGAGTTGCCCACATTTTAACGTGTGCTGACTACTGGGTGGCCACCCTGCTGGATCCACGGTACAAAGACAATGTGCCCACTTTACTTCCTGCACTGGAGCGTGATAGGAAGATGCGCGAGTACAAGCGCACACTGGTAGACGCGCTCCTGAGAGCATTCCCAACTGTCACAGGGGAACAGGTGGAAGGCCAAGGCCAAGGCAGAGGAGGAGCTAGAGGTCGCCCACGCAGCAGTGTCACGGCCAGCTCCTCTGAGGGCAGGGTTAGCATGGCAGAAATGTGGAAAAGTTTTGTCTCCACGCCACAGCTAACTGCCCCACCACCTGATACGGAACGTGTTAGCAGGAGGCAACATTTCACTAACATGGTTGAACAGTACATCTGCACACAACTCCACATACTGACGGATGGTTCGGCCCCATTCAACTTCTGGGTTTCCAAATTGTCCACGTGGCCAGAATTAGCATGTTATGCCTTGGAGGTGCTGGCCTGCCCGGCGGCCAGCGTTTTATCTGAACGTGTATTCAGCACGGCAGGGGGCGTCATTACTGACAAACGCAGATGCCTGTCCACAGCCAACGTGGACAAGCTGACGTTCATAAAAATGAACCAGGCATGGATCCCACAGGACCTGTGCCTCCCTTGTGCAGAATAGACATTTATAACTGCCTCCCCCTCAACCATGTATTCTTGTACTCCGGGGCACTGCTTTATTGAATCCTCATTTTTTTAACTTTACCATGATCTTGCGGTGCAACCCAAAGTTGAATGACCCTCCCTTGTGCAGAGTAGTCCTTAATAACTGCCTTAAACCATGTTGTCTTGTACTCCTGGCCACTTCTTCATTGAAAAATCTATTTTTGAAATTAAGTAGGATCTTGGGGTGCAACCCAGAGTTGAATGAACCTTCCCTCTGTCTGGGTGCCGGGGCCAAAGTACATGAAAGTGTCCTTCTCCTGTGCTGGGTGATATGAATGTTATACTTGTGCTGTCTGACATGTCTCCTTTGTGTGGGTGCAGGGGCCAAAGTCACTGAAAGTGGCCTTCTCCTGTGGTGGCTGATATAAATGCCTGATTCACTGCTGTGGGACCTCTCTCCTCTTTCTGGGTGCAGGGGTCAAAGAAACAAAAGGTGGCCTACTCCTGTGGTGGTTGACATGATGCCTGATTCTCTGCTGTGGGACCTCTCTCTCTTTCTTGGTGCAGGGTCAAAGTCTCTAAAAGTGCCCTTCTCCTGTGGTGGTTGATGTGAAACTGATGCTTGTGCTATCTGACCTGTCTCCTCTGTGTCGGTGCTAAGGCCTAAGTCACTGAAAGCGGCCTTCTCCTGTTCTGGCTGATATAAATGCCTGAATCTCTGCTGTGGGACCTCTCTCCTCCGTCTGGGTGCAGGGGTAAAAGTCTCTCAAAGTGGCCTTCTCTTGTGCTGGGTGATGTGAAGCTGATGTTTGTGCCATCTGACATGGTTGCCGGGGTCCCATTAAATGGTGGCCTACTCCTGTGGTGGGTGATCTAAATGCATGATTCTCTGTTGTGAAAACCTCTCTCCTCCGTCTGGGTGCAGGGGTCAAAGTCTCTCAAAGTGGCCTTCTTTTGTGCTGGGTGATGTGAAGCTGATGTTTGTGCCATCTGACATGGTTGCCGGGGTCCCATTAAATGGTGGCCTACTCCTGTGGTGGGTGATCTAAATGCATGATTCTCTGCTGTGAAAACCTCTCTCCTCTGTCTGGGTGCTGGTCCAAAATACATGAGAGTGGCCTTCTCCGGTGGTGGTTGATATGAAGCATGATTCCTTGCTGTGGGACCTGTATCCTCTGTCTGGGTGCTGGTCCAAAATAAATGAGAGTGGCCTTCTCCGGTGGGGGTTGATATGACGCCTTATTCCTTGATGTGGGACCTCTCTCCTCTGTCTGGGTGCTGGTCCAAAATACATGAGAGTGGCCTTCTCCGGTGGTGGTTGATATGACGCATGATTCCTTGCTGTGGGACCTGTATCCTCTGTCTGGGTGCTGGGCTGAAATAAATGAGAGTGGCCTTCTCCATTGGTGGTTGATATGAGGCATGATTCCTTGCAGTGGGACCTGTATCCTCTGTCTGGGTGCTGGGCCGAAATAAATGAGAGTGGTCTTCTCCGTTGGTGGTTGATATGACGCATGATTCCTTGCTGTGGGACCTGTATCCTCTGTCTGGGTGCTGGGCCGAAATAAATGAGAGTGGCCTTCTCCGTTGGTGGTTGATATGAGGCATGATTCCTTGCTGTGGGACCTGTATCCTCTGTCTGGGTGCTGTGCCGAAATAAATGAGAGTGGCCTTCTCCGTTGGTGATTGATATGAGGCATGATTCCTTGCTGTGGGACCTGTATCCTCTGTCTGGGTGCTGGTCCAAAATAAATGAAAGTGGCCTTCTCCGTTGGTGGTTGATATGAGGCATGATTCCTTGCTGTGGGACCTGTATCCTCTGTCTGGGTGCTGGGCCGAAATAAATGAGAGTGGCCTTCTCCAGTGGTGGATGATATGACGCATGATTCCTTGCTGTGGGACCTCTCTCCAATTGATATTGGTTAATTTTTATTTATTTTATTTTTTTTTAATTCATTTCCCTATCTACATTTGTTTGCAGGGGATTTACCTACATTTTGCTGCCTTTTGCAGCCCTCTAGCCCTTTCCGGGAGTCTTTTACAGGCTTTTTAGTGCCCAAAAGTTCGGGTCCCCATTGACTTCTATGGGGTTCGGGTTCGGGATGAAGTTCGGGTTGAGTTCGGATCACGAACCCGGATATTTTCCGGAAGTTCGGCCGAACCTCTCGAACCCGAACATCCAGGTGTTCGCTCATCTCTATTCGTCACCCATATGTGACGCGCGTTTCGGCACAGACATGTGCCTTTGTCAAACGTGCGTCACATATGGGTGACGAATAAAGAAGTCTTTTTTGCAAAGAAATTACGGAGTGCCGGTCCTTTCATTTCATCTAAATAAAGATGATATCCTTAAATACTTTCTGCAATTTCAAGAGGAGTATCACCTGCCCAAAATGTCCCTTTTTCAATATTTACAAGTACGACAGAATTGTCTCCAGTTGGCCCTGCGGTAGTCACCCCATTTTGGACCTGACTGCCATGACTGGTGAAACCAAAGAGATTATATCTCTACACTATATTAGTCTCCTTGATAAACAGCATAAAAAGTGCCCCTTGATGTTACTTGATAAATGGAAAATGCATGTTAGTGATTTGATGGAGGAACAGTAGATGTAGAAGTTCGTTAGTTGTATATAGGATGGGATATAAACAGGATGCTGAATGTCCATGATGTGGTATATCCGCAGCAGGAAAACTACATGACAAAAATAACGTGGTCTCAAAAAGCAGGAATGCTCAACCCCATATGCAGTTGTGCATCTATACTCGGGGGAGCACATCCTGCACATATGGTCCGTTGCTAATAGCGATCCCCAGCAAAAGATGCATACAATGGAGGATGCCTGCAGTGGACCACAGTGCCACAAAGACATCCTACACCAGATAGTAAAATATGTGGATGTAATTGACTATATGAAATAAACATTTACAAGAATATGTGCACAACTGTGGTGGATGCAATCAACAAAATCTGACTAAACCCTCACACTGATGTTAAAATGAGACTTTAGCCAACATATCCTTATATGAAGGACATAGCGGAGCCCATGCACCCCATCAAGGTACCGTATCTCAAGTGACACGGGACCTAACGCTAAATAACCTGTGCCGTATGGGCAGTACCAGGGGCCAGTAGGAAAATTACAGCCTTGGATGGGATTCACAGCCTCCTCCCTCCTCCATTGTATGTGTGATTTCACACTGGAGGTAACTGGGAGCTGTTTGCTGTTTGATCGGACCTTAAGCTCCTGTAATTTGCCTACTGGCCCTTGGTACTGCCCATACAGCACAGGTAGGTTAGCGTTAGGTCCTGTGCCACTTGAGATACCTTGATGGGGTGCGCGGGCTCCGGTATGTCTTTCATATAAGGATATATTGGCTAAAGTCTCATTTTAACATCAGCGTTAGGGTCTAGTCAGATTTTGTTGATTGAATACACCACAGTAGTGCACCTATTCTTGTAAATGTTTATTTTAAATCTGCAGCAGGCTTAATACATCTAATGTGAAACTGCCCTTGGCTCAGACGATATTGGAGGAATAAATTAAATATAGAACCTGCTGCAGTGACTTGCCTCTTGGGTTGGCACTTTGCGATAAATAAGTGGGTATTTGGTTGCAGTTTGGGCACTCGGTCTCTAAAAGGTGCACCATCAATGGTCTGGAGGGCTGCAAAAGGCATCAAAATATGGGTAAGAGCATGACAAGTGCCCTGCAAACAAATGTGGATAGGGAAATGACTTAAAATAAAATAAAATAAATCCAAATATTAAATAATAATCTTGAACTAGGAGGAGGCGGTCCATATGGAGTAGGAGGTTGAGGAGGCGTTGGACATGGTGGAGGAGGTAGTCACCAACAATACTGTTTTTTGTTTTTAGCTTTTTCTTTTTTTTTTTCTTTTTCTTTTTTTCTTTTTATTTGGGTAGACCCCAAAACACTGGGAAATATAGAAATGAAAAAAAAAATAAAGTGCGCTATAAAAAAGGCTGGGTGAGGCCGGTATACATGTCTATTCTGCACAAGGTACGGACAAGTCCTGTGGGATCCATGCCTGTTTCATTTAATGACCCATCAGTCAGTACGTGTAGGCGTGTGCACACATACTGTTCCACCATATTGCTGAAATGCTGCCTCCTGCTAAGGCGTTCCATATCAGCTGGTGCTGCTGGTTGTTGTGGCATTCTTTTTCACATTTCGGCCATGCTAACCCTGCCTTCTGAGGTGCTGGCAGTGCCCCAGCTGCATTGGTGACCTCTTCCTCCTCCTCTGCCTTCGCCTTGTGCTTCCATTGAGGCACCGGTGTCAGGTGGAAATGCCATCAGCAGCGCGTCTACCAGCGTGCGCTTGTAAGGGGTATAGATCACCCAACAATCCAAACGCCACCAAATTTATAGAATATTTTTCCCAGTCAGGTATGCAGTGCAGGGGTAGTTTAAAAGAAAAAAGGGGTATAGATCAACCAATGATCTAAACGCCGCCAAATTTACAGAATATATTTCCCAGTCAGGTATGCAGTGCAGGGCTAGTTTGAAAGAAAAAAAGGGTATAGATCACCCAACAATCTAAACGCAGCCGAATTTACAGAATATATTTCCCAGTCAGGTATGCTGTGCAGCAAGAACACATCCTCCAAGCCACTTATGAATGACTGGTCTGATAACCTTGGAAATGTCCACCAAAAATCTAAGAGCTGGATTTACTGATTACATTTCACCCTGCACAGAAATGCAGTACAGGCCGCAAATGTACTTTATGGCAAAAAAAGTTTTTTTTTTTCAAACAACAATATAACAGCAGTATTTAATGGTTTAATTGGACTGCCAGAAATGCAGCGCAGGCTGCAAATGTACTATCTAGCGCAAAAAGTGTGCTTTTTTCAAACAACAATGTACCTGCAGTATTTACCGGTTTTATTGGACTGTCAGAAATGCAGCGCAGGCCCAAAATTGTACTTCCTAGCACGAAAAATGGGAATTTGTCAACCGACAATGTACAGTAACAGCAGTATTTACTGGTTTTATTTAACTGTGATATATGCAGTGCCGGTGTCAGAAAGAGAAAAATATTGCTTTAGGTCACAAATATGTCGCAGACTAATGTAATTGAATTATTTCACTGCCAGGTATGCACTGCAGGCCGCAGGGGTACTTGGCTGCCAAAAAAAGGGATTTTTTCCCCCTAGAATCTAACAGCTACCTCAATGTCAGACACTGCCCCAATATCAGACCTCAGATAAGACCCCCATTAGACCACCTAATAAGACCCCTATTAGTCCTCCAGATCCCCATTAGACCTCCAAACCCCCATATCTGACCCTATTAGACCTCCATACCCCCAATCAGACCCCATTAGACCTCCATACACCCAATCAGACCCCCATTGGACTTTTAGACCCCCAATTGGACCCCCATTAGAACTTCAGACCCCTAATCAGACCCCCATTAGACCTCTGTACCCCCATTAGACCTCCTGACCCCCATTGGACCTCTCTAGACCCCCAGTCAGACCCTTTACCTTTAGGCTGGGTTCACACGAGCGTGATGGTTTTCGGTCCGGATGCGTTCCGGATGCATTCAGTGAAAAAGCTGCGATTTTGGAACAAAAGCAGCCAGTTTTGCCTGTGAGTGTCTTCAGTGTTCGCGTTTTTTCCGCGCGGTTGACATCTGGATGCAATGCGTTATTAACGCAGCCCCATTCATTTCTATTGGGCCGGGGATGCATTTATAACGCAGAATATAGAGCATGTGCGATTTAAACGCAACGCATAAGTGATGCATGAAACACAGCCCCATTGAAATGAATGGGTCAGGATTCAGTGCTGGTGCAATGCGTTCACATCACACATTGCACCCGCGCGGAAAACTCGCCTGTGGGAATTCACCCTTAGACCCTCAATCAAACCCCAATCAGACCCTTCAGACCCCCAATCAGATCCTTCAGGCCCCCAATCAGACCCTTTCAAAACCCCAATAAGACCCTTCAGGCCCCTAATCAGACCTTTCAGGCCCCCAATCAAACCCTTCAGACCCCCAATCAGACCCTTCAGACCCCCAATCAGACCCCAAATCAGACCCTTCAGGCCCTAAATTAGACCCTTCAGATGCAGAAACACACTGCAGAAAATCATCCAATCATTTAAAGAAATATTATCAATTCACAAATATAATTATCAATAGACTGCTCATAAATCATTCTGTTAATACAGAATTTTCATTTGCACACGCATCATAACTCAAAAAGAGGTCCAGTTAAAAACCTAATAAAAACAAACCATAAGCCAGTTCCTGTAGGTCAATGCTTACTGACTATTTACTTTTCTCACTGATTGTTCCTTGGTTGCTTGTTAGCTCAGCTTCCAGAGGACAGAGCTATTCTCTTCACTGTTCAAGGCGACTCTACTGTCACAGCACCCCTGCCTCTTCAAACTGGCTGCTATGTACAAGTCCAAGACAGGTTAACCAGGATGTCAATACACAGAGAGTGGATGTGACACTGGTGATCTGTGCCCTCTGTTGTCTTCCTGCTTCTTCTCAGCAGCCACAGCACTGGAGCTGCGCTGCTCCATCCACTCTACACTGGGCTGTGGCCTGCTCTTTGGCCTACATTACCTCAGTCTGCCTATAGGGGAGGAATATACACACCACCTCTGGCTTTTAAAGGGACAGTGTGCATCCTAATCTGCCCAGCCTCTGGCTATGGGAGGGCGCCTAAGCAATATGTATTCTACAGGGTGGGCCATTTATATGGATACACCTTAATAAAATGGGAATGGTTGGTGATATTAACTTCCTGTTTGTGGCACATTAGTATATGTGAGGGGGGAAACTTTTCAAGATGGGTGGTGACCATGGCGGCCATTTTGAAGTCAGCCATTTTGAATCCAACTTTTGTTTTTTCAAAAGGAAGATGCGACACATCAAACTTATTGGGAATTTCACAAGAAAAACAATGGTGTGCTTGGTTTTAATGTAACTTTATTCTTGAGTTATACTTTATGAGTTATTTACAAGTTTCTCTTTGTTTACAGCCATTGACATGTCGCCGAGGTTAACACGTAAGGAGCGGATAGAAATTGTGTTGATGTCTGGTGAATGCAGTAATTGGGTCATTGCAGCAGATTTCAATGCAAGACACCCTACGAGACCACCCATCTATCATGCTACAGTTAGCAAACTGCTTGCTAAGTTTCGTGAAACTGGTTCAGTGTTGGATTTGCCAAAATGTGGACTCATGAAATCTGTCACTAATGAAGAAACATCAGTGGCTGTCCTAGCTTCATTCACCAAGAGCCCACAGCGTAGCACTCGCCGCATGTCACTGGAGAGTGGCATTAGTCGAACATCCCTTCGGCGGATATTAGCTACTCACAAATGGCACCCTTACAAACTCCAGCTACTGCAGCATCTCAACGAGGATGACCCAGATCGGCACACTGAATTTGCAGAATGGGCAAAACAAAAATTGGAACAGGACCCTCAGTTTACGCTGAAGATTTTGTTCAGTGATGAGGCAAACTTTTATGTGAATGGTGAAGTTAACAAACAAAACCACCGCTATTGGTCTGACACTAACCCACATTGGATAGATCCCTCCAAGACTGTTGGAACAAAAAAATTGATGGTATGGTGTGGTATATTGGGTACAAAGATAGTGGGGCAATTCTTCATCAATGGAAACCTCAAGGCCACTGGATATGCGAAATTGCTACATGATGATGTGCTTCCCTCTTTATGCACTGAAGCTGGCACGTTCCCTGAGTTTCAACAGTTTCCTGGAAAGTGGATTGGTCGTCGTGGGCCAGTTGAATGGCCCCCAAGGTCTCCTGATCTGACCCCCTTAGACTTTTATCTTTGGGGTCATCTGAAGGCAATTGTCTATGCTGTGAAGATACGAGATGTGCAGAACCTGAAACTACGGATACTGGAAGCCTGTGCTAGCATTTCTCCTGCAGTGTTGCTATCAGTGTGTGAAGAGTGGGAGAAGAGGGTTGCATTGACAATCCAACACAATGGGCAGCACATTGAACACATTTTATAAGTGGTCAGAAACTTGTAAATAACTCATGAAAGAATAAAGTTACGTTAAAACCAAGCACATTGTTTTTCTTGTGAAATTCCCAACAAGTTTGACATGACCCTCTACCTATTGAAAAAACAAAAGTTGGATTCAAAATGGCCAACTTCAAAATGTCCGCCATGGTCACCACCCATCTTGAAAAGTTCCCCAACTCACATATACTAATGTGCCACAAACAGGAAGTTAATATCACCAACAATTCCCATTTTATTAAGGTGTATCCATATAAATGGCCCACCCTGTAGTTTGATAGTTCCAGTGAAGGTGCGTTGTAATGAGTATTGACTTCCCGTTCTTCCTTAAACAACCTCTGCTTGTTTACCGTATTTGACCCTCAGCCCGCCTGACCTCTGCTTAACTCTCATGTTGACCCAATGTTTTCTGCCCTAACCTTTAGAATGATAACTGGATTGAATGAACTCTGCATGCCCTGACTTCACCTCACCCTCTGAATATGATTTTGCCTGCCTGCTTGTTGATATTCACTGTTATCTGTTGATCCACTTGGATCAGTTGTCATTGAATAGAGACTACTTCAGTGGGTAAGGCCAAGTGGTGCCCCTGCAGTGGAATTCAGATCCCTGTACAAGGGTTAAAGAGTGAATTCTAGGGTGTGTGTGTGTGGGGGGGGGGGGGTCACTTAGATAAAACCCTTAGATGTAAGCTCAAGTCAGATTTGTTTAGTACTACAGGTCCACACCCGCTACATGACAGATGATTTCTATTACAGTAATGGAAGAATGATTATTCAATTCAAATTACTAAACTACCAGTGAGAGAATAACAATTGCAAAAGGGGGCTCCCTTTAAAGTGAAAAATTAGTAAAAAAGTGAAAAAGTAAAAATGAAACTACTAATACACCATGTCCAACCTGTATTTAATTATGCTACTGGCAGACTATTAGACCCCAGCGTAGCTAGTAATAGAACTGTCGTGAGGATGGACAAATCAGTTCCTGACAATTCTGAACATTGGTCACTAGTTGATAATTCCCCTTTCACAGCCCTTCACATGCCCAGAAAAGTATTTGGATTCCACTAATGTGGATCCACTGATCTGGCGACCTAAAACCCAGAATAATAACGGAAAAAATATATAAATTTGATCATTGATATCTATTCTATTTACATAGTATAAGGGCTAGAAAGCAAATGACAAAACCCATCAGCAACATAAAATGAAATTCACCAAATGCTAATTTAAATTAAACTGATGCCCTAGAAAAATGGCGTTCATTTCAGTAAGTCTATTATGTTTCCATGTTCACTTCAAATAATGTGTTCTGGCAGAATCCTGTAATTGCCTATTTAAGTTCTTAATAAAGAACTTGTTCACTGATACCCTTTATCAGAAAAGGATCAGCAACATAAAATGGCAACACTAATACGCATTTGTGTGACAAGTGTCTTTTTAACAAAGAAAATTGAGCAGTGTCCTCTAAATGTGAAATAGTTATTTTTCCCCGAGATTTCTCTTGACAGCTTTTTGACATCTCTGTACAAATGGCTGTGTGATTTTCATAGACATGAGAGGAGCAGACAGATATTAATGATGCATTTAACTGTAATTCACTCTTTGTGGTGAACGCCTAACACGTTTCACACTCTGAAATCGGCAATTGTATAAATATCCTCTAGTATCAAACCAACTCCAACCAAAGTTCACTGCTGTTAATATGATGTTTTAAAGTTAATTATACAGGACACGCCAAAGGTGAAAACAGATTTTAATTATTTCCATTTTAATGTTTGCTATTACGCTACTGAAAACAAATTGTTTTTATCTTGTCCTTTGGTATGATCCACAGACCTCCAAGGCAGATGGAAGAGGTGTACCCTGCAGTACTACCATTACTTTACCTTACTGGTAGTGCAATACATGAAGACATTACTGACAAGACTGACATTACTTTCAGCAGGCCCGTGCTTATGCTGTCACTTTAGCTTAAAATGCCTCCTAGTTAGCCCAGGAAGTTCCTATGTTCTTAATTTAACTGTGTCACTCTCAGAGAATTCATTATTTTGCCTCAGGAAATTCCAGAGAAAAAAACTGTTACTACCTATGGCTAAAATTGTTCACATTTTGTCAGATTTAATACAGTATATTCCATAATCCACAAAATAAGGGGGATGATTACCAATATATGAGATCTACACAAATGATGATAAAAATATATACAAATAAGAAGGTAAAAAAAATATGTTTGCTAAATCCCTGCTCCTACAGTAGAAGTTCTGGTACAGTAGCTGTCAGTATTACTGATTGACCAGTGATCAGAGGCAGGGAAACTTTAAAGGGAAAAGCACATCAATACAATAAATATTGATACGGGATAGTGAAAGATAACAAGAGAACATCAGTGGAGTCTGTGATCTAAGGCCACCCCTGATTTTCAGAATGAAAATCCTCTATAAAGCTTATAAACCCCTTTGTGCTCATTAGGTTTTGCACATGGAAATCAAACATGACATTCTAAGCAAACATTCTTTTAAATAACTACAAGTTTGCTCAGAATGTATCATAGTAACACATCAAGGCTGTAAAAAGACAGAAATCTGTCCAGTTCAACCTATTCTCAGCAATTTTGGTCACAGGAAGCAAAAACCGCAGGCAGATGCCAATTTGTCTCATCTTTGGGGAAAAATTACTTCCTGGCTCCAAATACATAAAAGCATCAGAAGAAATCCTAGCTCCTTATAGAAATAGAACCCCACTCTTTACGGCAGCAGGAGCTGCTAACTTGAGAAATGCTTGTAACTTGACATACAGAAGTATAGTTCTAATGGTCCTTGCCTGCCATAGCCGCTGGGGTGCTCACCTGCCCTCCATGTTCTCGGTGGCCCATACCCACCAGTATCTCTCTATTCCTATTGCTATTCTGTCTACTCCACTCAGGCTGAGGCCTACTTCATCTCGGCTATGTCTCTCTCTGCCCATAGGGTGCATGCATTCGCTACCCCTAGCTTTTAACGAACCAGTATTTAAGGCACCTTCCCCTATTGGAAGGTGCCTGAGTAATAGTGTCATGTTCAGGGTTTAGGAGAACCACTGAACATATCCCAAGTGTTTGCTTAATCCATAGAGGACCCAACCCGTACATGCACGGCGCAGATGTCCGTGACTTAAGGACCAGTGCCATACATGTACAGCACTGTGATTGGGCGGGTTCAGGAGACGCGTAGGGTGGTCAGACATCCGGTTTTAGGATGGACAGTATGGTTTTTAGACTCCTGGTTCTCCATTCGGCGCAAGCCCAGGACGGACAGCCAGAAGTCCTCCTTTTTTTGTGGCTAAAGTTGCTCTCGGCGAGTACAGGGCATTTTAAGTATCACTCACATCTAGATCACTCACAGCACAGAGTACACTGACATCACGCATCCGGCTGAGCTGCCTGCATCGCGACAGTCAATTCTGGTTTGTGCGTGAAGTGGAAGGAAGTCAGACTCTGAGGAGCGCAGCTGAGCTGAGGTACTTGTCTATGGCTGGCTGGAGGTGCTGATTTTGAAAGAGGTTGAGAACAACTAAAAATCCTAAAAGGGGAGAATAAATAACTACTGTGAAGAGGGGACTGAAAGGGGTAAATAAATAGTGTAAATGGGGGACTGCTGAAAGGGGTTCATAACTACTTTGAAAGGGGAACTGCTGAAAGGGGGGAATAACTACTGTGAAGAGGGGACTGCTGAAAGGGGTTAATAAATAATGGGAATGGGGACTGCTGAAAGGGGTTTATAAATACTGTGAATGGGAGACTGCTGAAAGGGGTTAATAAATACTGTGAAGTGGGGACTGCTGAAAGGGGTTAATAACTACTGTGAAGTGGGGACTGCTGAAAAGGGGGACTTAGTTATAACTACTGTGAATGGACCTGCCCCTGTAATATACATGCCAGCCATAGGGTCCTGCTTGACATCCAGATGCCTTACCTTCTTTAGGCAAGTGAAGTGCCAAGAAAAAGCCAGAGACAGCCAGGCCCAGCAGCAGCCTGCAACCCTCAGCCGGCCCTCGAATAGCTAGGTAGAAGCTAGGTTTGGTAAGTACAACATTTCGTACTGATTTTTTATTATATTTAGCTGATGCAGCAGGGGTCCAGCAGTCAATGATAGCTGGACCCCTGCTGCATGCGCAGGTATCAGTGAAATCACTGATGCCGGTGCATTAACCCTTGATGTGCCACGGTCAGCTCTGACCGCGGCACGTGCAATGTCCTTGCTGGGACCCAATGACAGGTAAGGCATCGTGGCTGCCTTCCAGGAGAGCCTGAAGCAGGCTGCAAGCGTATTACACTCTGTAATAAACTTACAGCCAATGCATCACAATACAGGAGTATTGTGATGCATTGTAAAGGGGATCAGACCCCCAAAAGTTGAAGTCCCAGAGTGGGACAAAAAAAAAAGGCAAAAAAAAGTTATAAAAAATAAAGTTTTACAAAAAAAATAGTTTCAATAAAAAAATAAAAAAGTCCTTTTCCCAAAAAAAAGAAAAAAGAAAATTGGAAAAAATAGGGAAAAAAATAAAAATATAAAATTGTGATAAAAAAATAATTTTTTTGTCACCTTACATCACTAAAAGTGCAACACCAAGCGATCAAAAAGGCGTATGCCCCCCAAAATCATACAAATATAACCGTCACCTCACCCCGCAAAAAATAAGCCCCTACCTAAGACAATTGCCCAAAAAAAAAAAAAAACTGTGGCTCTCAGACTATGGAGACACTAAAACATGAGTGTTTTTTGTTTCAAAAATGCTTTTATTGTGTTAAATCTAAAAAATTAAAAAGTAACCAATTTAGATATTGCTGCGTCTGTAACAAACATCACAAAGTCATGTTTTGTCACCTTACATCACAAAAAGTGTAATGTCAAGCGATCAAAAATTAATATGCACCCCAAAATAGTACCAGTCTAAACGTCACCTATTCAGGCAAAAAAAGGTACCCTACCTAAGACAATCGCCCAAAACATAAAAAACTGTGGCTCTCAGACACTAAAACATGTTTTTTTTTGTTTTAAAAATGAAATCATTGTGTAAAACTTAAATAAGAAAAAAAGTATACATCCAATATGTATACTTTTTTTCTTATTTAAGTTTTACACAATGATTTCATTTTTTTTTTATTGCCACATCCGTAAGGACCTGCTCTATAAAATATTACATGACCTAACCCGTCAGGTGAACACTGTCAAAAAATTCAAACAGAAACTGTGCTAAAAAAAAAACATTTTTTTTTCAACTTACATCACTAAAAGTGCAACACCAACGATCAAAAAGGCGTATTCCCCCCAAAAATAGTATTGCGCTAACCGTCACTTCATCCCGCAAAAAATAACATGACTCTTAGAATATGGAGACATTAAAACACCATTCTTTTGGTTTAAAAAAAGTTGTTATTGTGTAGAACTTAAGTAAATAAAAAAAGTATACATATTAGGTATTGTCACATCCGTAAGAACCTGCTGTATAAAAATATCACATGACGTAACCCTTCAGATGAACACCGTAAAAAAATGTAATACCAAGCAATCAAAAAGTCATATACAGTCGTGGCCAAAAGTTTTGAGAATGACACAAATATTAGTTTTCACAAAGTTTGCTGCTAAACTGCTTTTAGATCTTTGTTTCAGTTGTTTCTGTGATGTAGTGAAATATAATTACACGCACTTCATACGTTTTAAAGGCTTTTATCGACAATTACATAACATTTATGCAAAGAGTCAGTATTTGCAGTGTTGGGCCTTCTTTTTCAGGACCTCTGCAATTTGACTGGGCATGCTCTTAATCAACTTCTGGGCCAATTCCTGACTGATAGGAACCCATTCTTTCATAATCACTTCTTGGAGTTTATCAGAATTAGTGGGTTTTTGTTTGTCCACCTGCCTCTTGAGGATTAACCACAAGTTCTTAATGGGATTAAGATCTGGGGAGTTTCCAGGCCATGGACCCAAAATGTCAACATTTTGGTCCCCGAGCCACTTAGTTATCACTTTTGCCTTATGGCACGGTGCTCCATCGTAATGGAAAATGCATTGTTTGTCACCAAACTGTTGTAGAATTGTTAGAAGAAGTTGCTGTTGGAGGGTGTTTTGGTACCATTCTTTAGTCATGGCTGTGTTTTTGGGCAAAATTGTGAGTGAGCCCACTCCCTTGGATGAGAAGCAACCGGACACTCGAATGGTCTCAGGATGCTTTGCTGTTGGCATGACACAGGATTGATGGTAGCGCTCATCTTTTCTTCTCCAGACAAGCCTTTTTCCTGATGCCCCAAAAAATCGGAAAGAGGCTTGCCCCAGTTCTCAGCAGTCCAGTCACCATACTTTCTGCAGAAGATCAATCTGTCCCGGATGTTTTTTTGTGAGAGAAGTGGCTTCTTTGCTGCCCTTCTTGACACCAGGCCATCTTCCAAAAGTCTTCGCCTCACTGTGCGTGCAGATGCGCTCACACCTGCCTGCTGACATTCCTGAGCAAGCTCTGCACTGTTGGTACTCCGATCCCGCAGCTGAATCCTCTTTAGGAGACGATCCTGGCACTTGCTGGACTTTCTTGGATGCCCTGAAGCCTTCTTAACAAGAATTGAATCTCTTTCCCTGAAGTTCTTAATAATCCTATAAATTGTTGATTGAGGTGCAATCTTAGTAGCCACAATATCCTTGCCTGTGAAGCCATTTTTATTCAACGCAATGATGGCTGCACGCGTTTCTTTGCAGGTCACTATGGTTAACATTGGAAGAACAATGATTTCAAGCATCACCCTCCTTTTAACATGTCAAGTCTGCCATTTTAACCCAATCAGCCTGACATAATGATCTTCAGCCTTGTGCTCGTCAACATTCTTACCTAAGTTAACAAGACGATTACTAAAATGATCTCAGCAGGTCCTTTAACCACCTCAGCCCCCCTAGCTTAAACACCCTTAATGACCAGGCCACTTTTTACAATTCTGCACTACACTACTTTCACCATTTATTGCTCCGTCATGCAACTTACCACCCAAATGAATTTTACCTCCTTTTCTTCTCAAAATAGAGCTTTTATTTGGTGGTATTTAATTGCTATTAATCAAAAATGACCGAACTTTTTGCAAAAAAATGTAATTTTTCACTTTCTGTTGTAAATTAAAGAAAAAACAACTATATTTCTATATAAATTTTTCACAAAATTTATTGTTCTACATGTCTTTGATAAAAAAAATCTTTGATAAAAAAAATCCAATAAGTGATATATTTATTGGTTTGGGTAAAAGTTATAACGTTTACAAGCTATGGTGCAAAAAAGTGAATTTCTGCATTTTGAAGCAGCTCTGACTTTCTGAGCACCTGTCATGTTTCTTCAGGTGCTAGAATGCCAGGATAGTATAAATATCCCCCCAAATGACACCATTTTAGAAAGAAGACACCCCAAAGTATTCGCGGAGGGGCATGGTGAGTTCATGTATCATTTCATTTTTTTTCGCAAGTTAGCGGAAAATTACACTTTCTGAGGAAAAAATAATAATAAAGTTTTCATTTCTGCTAACTTCTGGCAAAAACAAATAAAATCTCCCACGGACTCACTATGCCCCTCAGTGAATACCTTGGGGTGTCTACTTTCCGAAATGGGGTCATTTGTGGGGTGTGTTTACTGTTCTGCCATTTTGGGCAGGGCTAAATTGTGAGCATCCCTGTAAAACCTAAAGGTACTCGTGGGAATTTGGGCCCCTTTGCGCACCCAGGCTGCAAAAAAGTGTCACTCATGTGGTATCGCCGTACTCAGGAGAAGTAGGGCAATGTGTTTTGAGGTGGTTTTTACATATACCCATGTTGGGTGAGAGAAATATCTCTGTAAACTGACAACTTTGTATAAAAAAAATAAAAAAAATGTCATTTACAGAGATATTTCTCACACCCAGCATGAGTATATGTAAAAATACACCCCAAAACACATTGCCCTACTTCTCCTGAGTACGGCGATACCACATGTGTGACACTTTTTTGCAGCCTGGGTTGTCAAAGGGGCCCAAATTCCAATGAGTACCTTTAGGATTTCACAGGGCATTTTTACGCATTTAGATTCCAGACTTCTTCTCACGCTTTAGAGACCCCTAAAATGCCAGGACAGTATAAATACCCCACATGTGACCCCATTTTAGAAAGAAGACACCCCAAGGTATTCCGTGAGGGGTATGGTGAGTTCATGTAAAATTGTATTTTTTGTCACAAGTTAGTGGAATATGAGACTTTGTAAAAAAAAAAAATTAAAAAAAAAAATATCAATTTCAGCTAACTTGTGCCCAAAAAAAAAAAATCGGTGAACTTGACATGCCCCTCACAGAATACCTTAGGGTGTCTTCTTTCCAAAATGGGGTCACTTGTGGGGTATTTATACTGCCCTGGCATTTTAGAGGCCCTAAAGCGTGAGAAACCAAATGTGCGTTCACAGCAAATCTCGCGTCTCACGAGATGACGCACGGATGCGTCCAGCCAGAGCAACAGATCCGCTGGCCGGACGCTTCCGTGCGTTAGGCGGTCCTGAGGTGGTTAATGACAGCAATGAAATGCATTGGAAAGGTTTTTTTGGGATTAAGTTAATTTTCATGGCAAAGAAGGACTATGCAATTCTTCTGATCACTCTTTATAACATTCTGGAGTATATGCAAACTTAAGCAGCAGCTTTTCCAATTTCCAATATTTGTGCAATTCTCAAACCTTTTGGCCACGACTGTACACCCCAAAATAGCCGTAATCTCATTCCACAAAAAATGCTACCCTAAGTAAGACAATCGCCCAGAAAATTAAAAAACTATGGCTCTCAGACTATGGAGACACTAAAATTATTTTTATTTTTGTGTCAAAAATGATATTATTGTGTAAGAGTTAAATAAATAAAAAAAGCAGACATATTATGTACTATCCTTAAGAACCTGCTATATAAAAATATCACATGACTTAACCCCTCAGGTGAACACCGTAAAAAAAAAGAAGGAAAAAGTGTGTCAAAAAGCCACCTTTTGTCACCTTACATCAGAAAAATTGTAATATCAAAAGATCAAAAAGTCTTATGCACCCTAAAATAGTACCAATCAAACTGTCATATCATACCGGAAAAAATGAGCCCCTACATAAGACAGTCGACCAAAAAATAAAAAAAACTACGGCTTTTAGAATGTGGAGACACTAAATAATCATTTTTTTATATGCTTTATTATGAAAAACTAAAACAAACAACCAAAAAAATTATTTGGTATTGTTGCATCCGTAACAACCTGCTCTTTAAAAATAGCACATGATCTAACCTGTCAGATGAACATTGTAAATAACAAAAAATAAAAACTGTGCCAAAACAGCTATTTTTTGTTACCTTGCCTCACAAAAAGTGTAATATAGAGCAACCAAAAATCATATGTACCCTAAAATAGTACCAACAAAACTGCTACCTTATCCCATAGTTTCCAAAATGGGGTCACTTTTTAGGAGTTTCTATTCTAGGGGTGCATCAGGGGGGCATCAAATGGGACATGGTGTCAAAAAAACTTTCAACAAAATCTGCCTTTCAAAAACCACATGGCATTCCTTTCCTTCTGCACCCTGCCGTTTGCCCTTACAGCAGTTTATGACCACATATGGGGTGTTTATGTAAACCACAGAATCAGGGCAATAAATATTGAGTTTATTTGGCTGTTAACCCTTGCTTTGTTACTGGAAAAAAAATGGATTAAAATAGAAAAACTGCCAAAAAAGTGAAATTCTGAAATTCAACTCCATTTTTCATTAATTCTTGTGGAACACCTAAAGGGTTAACAACGTTTTTAAAATCAGTCTTGAATACCTTGAGGGGTCTAGTTTCTAAAATGGGGTCATTTTTGGGTGTTTTCTATTATGTAAGCCTCACAAAGTGACTTCAGACTTGAACTGGTCCTTAAAAAGTGGGTTTTGGAAAATGTATTTCTCTTGGTTCTAAACTTCTAAGCCTTCAAATGTCCCCAAAAAATAAAATGGCATTCACAAAATGATCCAAACAAGAAGTAGACATATGGGGAATGTAAAGTAATAACTATTTTTGGAGGTATTACTATCTAATATAAATGTAGAGAAATTGAAATGTGCAAATTCTTTCAACATTTTTGACAAATTTGGTATTTTTTTTATAAATAAAAATAAAATATTCTTACTCAAATGTACTACTTTCATGAAGTACAATATGTGACGAGAAAACAGTCTCAAAATGGCTTGGATATGTAAAAGCGTTTTAAAGTTATCACCAGATAAAGTGACTCTGTCAGATTTGCAAAAAATGGCCTGGTCCTTAAGGTGAAATATGGTAGGGTCCTGAAGGAGTAAAAAGGCATACAGATACAGAATATACATAATCAAACTCTTTACTAACCCCTTCAGGACCGAGCCATTTTTCACCTTAAGGACCAGGCCAAATTTGCTAATCTGACGTGTTACTTTATAACTTTGGAAATAACTTTTAAATAGTTTTACTTATCTAACCGATTCTGAGACTGTGACACATCATACTTAATGTTAGTGGTAAAGCAGAGTTGATAAGTGTTACCTTCATTAATTACAAAATCCAAAACTTACCAAAAATCTTGAAAAATTCACAATTTAAAATTCTGTGCTTTGACGACAGATACCTTTAAATATAGTTATTACTTAACATTCCTCATATGTCTACTTTATGTTGGCATCGTTTTGTAAATGTTATTTTATTTTTTAAGACATTAGAAGGTTTAGATGTTCAGAAAATGTTTCAAAACTGATTTTAGAAACGGTGTCGGTTGAAACCTTTAGGAGTCTGACATAAATGTAAGGAAAATAGAGGAGACATTTCAAAATGTCACTTTTTTTTACTAATTTTTAATTTCAAACCAATTTTCCTGTAAAACAGCAAGGTTTTATAATCAAACAAACATCAATATTTATTACTAGTGTTGAGCGAACAGTTCGCGCATCGTTCGGGTTCGTACCGAATTTTGGGGTGTCCGGGACCCGGACCCGAACCCGGACATTTTCGAAAAAGTTCGGGTTCGGGTTCGGTGTTCGTCGATTTCTTCCCGCTTTCTGAAGGGCTGCACAGCAGCCAATCAGCTAGCGTCTTACTTCTTGCCCTAAGAAGCCATCACAGCCATGCCTACTAATGGCATGGCTGTGATTGGCCAAGTGCAGCATGTGACCCAGCCTCTATTTAAGCTGGAGTCACGTAGCGCCGCACGTCACACTGCTCTGACTAGTGTAGGGAGAGGATGCAGCTTCTGTGAGGGCGAGATAGGAAAGGAAAAGTCAGCAACAGCACCTAATGAACGGATCGATCTGCAGCTGAGAATCAGTGAACTTCTGCTATTTACTTGATTGCTGGTTTTTTGGCTGCACAGAGCGTTTTTCTGTCACTTATTTTCTGGGTTGATCGGCGGCCATTTTGTGACTTGTGGTGCTCCAGAACAAGCTGCCACACATCCATCAATGCTTCAATACTATTTTTTTTTTGCTATATCCTCCATCAGGGGCTTGGCTGTGCTAATTGTCACCCCTAGAAACTCAGGATAGCAATTTCTATATTTTATTAAGGGGTTAAATACAATTGCCCAAATACCAATCCCCTAAATCTGGTGTCCCAGCTTTGGCTAGACAAGCATAATACTGTCTGCTGTCTGGCAAAGGATAGATTATTTTCTGGGGTGAAATTCAATTGGCAAAATAGCAAAACCATACATCAGTGGTTTCAGCAGTGGCTGGCAAAATATAATAGTGTCCGCCAAAACAGATATTTTGGTTTGGGGTTAAATTCAATTGCCAAAATAGCAATACCATACATCAGTGGTTTCAGCAGTGGCTGGCAAAATATATTAGTGTTTCCTCCAAAACATATATTTTGTTCTGGGGTGAAATTCACTTGCCAAAATAGCAACACCCTAAATCTGGTGTCACAGCTGTGCCTGGCAAACTATATTAGTATCCGTAAAAACATATATTTTCTTCTGGGGTGAAATTCACTTGCCAAAATAGCAACACCCTAAATCTGGTGTCACAGCTGAGCCTGGCAAACTATATTATTATCCGCAAAAACATATATTTTGTTCTGGGGTGAAATTCACTTGCCAAAATAGCAATCCACTAAATCTGGTGTCACAGCTGAGCCTGGCAAACTATATTATTATCCGCAAAAACATATATTTTGTTCTGGGGTGAAATTCACTTGCCAAAATAGCAATCCTCTAAATCTGGTGTCACAGCTGAGCCTGGCAAACTATATTAGTATCCGCAAAAACATATATTTTGTTCTGGGGTGAAATTCACTTGCCAAAATAGCAACACCCTAAATCTGGTGTCACAGCTGAGCCTGGCAAACTATATTAGTATCCGCAAAAACATATATTTTCTTCTGGGGTGAAATTCACTTGCCAAAATAGCAATCCACTAAATCTGGTGTCACAGCTGAGCCTGGCAAACTATATTATTATCCGCAAAAACATATATTTTCTTCTGGGGTGAAATTCACTTGCCAAAATAGCAACACCCTAAATCTGGTGTCACAGCTGAGCCTGGCAAACTATATTAGTATCCATAAAAACATATATTTTCTTCTGGGGTGAAATTCACTTGCCAAAATAGCAACACCCTAAATCTGGTGTCACAGCTGAGCCTGGCAAACTATATTAGTATCCGTAAAAACATATATTTTCTTCTGGGGTGAAATTCACTTGCCAAAATAGCAATCCACTAAATCTGGTGTCACAGCTGAGCCTGGCAAACTATATTATTATCCGCAAAAACATATATTTTGTTCTGGGGTGAAATTCACTTGCCAAAATAGCAATCCACTAAATCTGGTGTCACAGCTGAGCCTGGTAAACTATATTATTATCCGCAAAAACATATATTTTGTTCTGGGGTGAAATTCACTTGCCAAAATAGCAATCCACTAAATCTGGTGTCACAGCTGAGCCTGGCAAACTATATTATTATCCGCAAAAACATATATTTTGTTCTGGGGTGAAATTCACTTGCCAAAATAGCAATCCTCTAAATCTGGTGTCACAGCTGAGCCTGGCAAACTATATTAGTATCCGCAAAAACATATATTTTCTTCTGGGGTGAAATTCACTTGCCAAAATAGCAACACCCTAAATCTGGTGTCACAGCTGAGCCTGGCAAACTATATTAGTATCCGCAAAAACATATATTTTCTTCTGGGGTGAAATTCACTTGCCAAAATAGCAATCCTCTAAATCTGGTGTCACAGCTGAGCCTGGCAAACTATATTAGTATCCGCAAAAACATATATTTTGTTCTGGGGTGAAATTCACTTGCCAAAATAGCAACACCCTAAATCTGGTGTCACAGCTGAGCCTGGCAAACTATATTAGTATCCGCAAAAACATATATTTTCTTCTGGGGTGAAATTCACTTGCCAAAATAGCAATCCACTAAATCTGGTGTCACAGCTGAGCCTGGCAAACTATATTATTATCCGCAAAAACATATATTTTGTTCTGGGGTGAAATTCACTTGCCAAAATAGCAACACCCTAAATCTGGTGTCACAGCTGAGCCTGGCAAACTATATTAGTATCCGCAAAAACATATATTTTCTTCTGGGGTGAAATTCACTTGCCAAAATAGCAATCCTCTAAATCTGGTGTCACAGCTGAGCCTGGCAAACTATATTAGTATCCGCAAAAACATATATTTTCTTCTGGGGTGAAATTCACTTGCCAAAATAGCAACACCCTAAATCTGGTGTCACAGCTGAGCCTGGCAAACTATATTAGTATCCGCAAAAACATATATTTTCTTCTGGGGTGAAATTCACTTGCCAAAATAGCAACACCCTAAATCTGGTGTCACAGCTGAGCCTGGCAAACTATATTAGTATCCGCAAAAACATATATTTTCTTCTGGGGTGAAATTCACTTGCCAAAATAGCAATCCACTAAATCTGGTGTCACAGCTGAGCCTGGCAAACTATATTATTATCCGCAAAAACATATATTTTGTTCTGGGGTGAAATTCACTTGCCAAAATAGCAATCCTCTAAATCTGGTGTCACAGCTGAGCCTGGCAAACTATATTATTATCCTAAAAACATATATTTTCTTCTGGGGTGAAATTCACTTGCCAAAATAGCAACACCCTAAATCTGGTGTCACAGCTGAGCCTGGCAAACTATATTAGTATCCGCAAAAACATATATTTTCTTCTGGGGTGAAATTCACTTGCCAAAATAGCAATCCACTAAATCTGGTGTCACAGCTGAGCCTGGCAAACTATATTATTATCCGCAAAAACATATATTTTCTTCTGGGGTGAAATTCACTTGCCAAAATAGCAACACCCTAAATCTGGTGTCACAGCTGAGCCTGGCAAACTATATTAGTATCCGCAAAAACATATATTTTCTTCTGGGGTGAAATTCACTTGCCAAAATAGCAATCCTCTAAATCTGGTGTCACAGCTGAGCCTGGCAAACTATATTATTATCCGCAAAAACATATATTTTCTTCTGGGGTGAAATTCACTTGCCAAAATAGCAACACCCTAAATCTGGTGTCACAGCTGAGCCTGGCAAACTATATTAGTATCCGCAAAAACATATATTTTCTTCTGGGGTGAAATTCACTTGCCAAAATAGCAATCCTCTAAATCTGGTGTCACAGCTGAGCCTGGCAAACTATATTAGTATCCGCAAAAACATATATTTTCTTCTGGGGTGAAATTCACTTGCCAAAATAGCAACACCCTAAATCTGGTGTCACAGCTGAGCCTGGCAAACTATATTAGTATCCGCAAAAACATATATTTTCTTCTGGGGTGAAATTCACTTGCCAAAATAGCAATCCTCTAAATCTGGTGTCACAGCTGAGCCTGGCAAACTATATTAGTATCCGCAAAAACATATATTTTCTTCTGGGGTGAAATTCACTTGCCAAAATAGCAACACCCTAAATCTGGTGTCACAGCTGAGCCTGGCAAACTATATTAGTATCCGCAAAAACATATATTTTCTTCTGGGGTGAAATTCACTTGCCAAAATAGCAATCCACTAAATCTGGTGTCACAGCTGAGCCTGGCAAACTATATTATTATCCGCAAAAACATATATTTTGTTCTGGGGTGAAATTCACTTGCCAAAATAGCAATCCTCTAAATCTGGTGTCACAGCTGAGCCTGGCAAACTATATTAGTATCCGCAAAAACATATATTTTCTTCTGGGGTGAAATTCACTTGCCAAAATAGCAACACCCTAAATCTGGTGTCACAGCTGAGCCTGGCAAACTATATTAGTATCCGCAAAAACATATATTTTCTTCTGGGGTGAAATTCACTTGCCAAAATAGCAACACCCTAAATCTGGTGTCACAGCTGAGCCTGGCAAACTATATTAGTATCCGCAAAAACATATATTTTGTTCTGGGGTGAAATTCACTTGCCAAAATAGCAATCCACTAAATCTGGTGTCACAGCTGAGCCTGGCAAACTATATTATTATCCGCAAAAACATATATTTTGTTCTGGGGTGAAATTCACTTGCCAAAATAGCAATCCACTAAATCTGGTGTCACAGCTGAGCCTGGCAAACTATATTAGTATCCGCAAAAACATATATTTTGTTCTGGGGTGAAATTCACTTGCCAAAATAGCAACACCCTAAATCTGGTGTCACAGCTGAGCCTGGCAAACTATAATAGTATCCGCAAAAACATATATTTTGTTCTGGGGTGAAATTCACTTGCCAAAATAGCAATCCACTAAATCTGGTGTCACAGCTGAGCCTGGCAAACTATATTATTATCCGCAAAAACATATATTTTGTTCTGGGGTGAAATTCACTTGCCAAAATAGCAATCCACTAAATCTGGTGTCACAGCTGAGCCTGGCAAACTATATTATTATCCGCAAAAACATATATTTTGTTCTGGGGTGAAATTTACTTGCCAAAATAGCAATCCACTAAATCTGGTGTCACAGCTGTTGCAGGCCCATTGTAAATCTGTCCATAAAAGGATACCTTTCATCCAGGGCCTAAATACTTGCCCTAAAAGAGATATTCCCCTAAATCAGTGGTTACTGCTGTGCCTGGATTAGTGTAATAAGCTACATAAACAAATAGGCAGATAGTGGTAGGTGCCTGTAAAAAAAGGCCTGAATTTGAAATCAATACATTGGGCCAAATATTTTTTTCCTTATTGTGGTGCTTGGTGAACGGTAACAATGAGGAAAACATCTAGTAAGGGACGCGGACGCGGTCGTGGTGGTGTTAGTGTACCCTCTGGTGCTGGGAGAGGACGTGGCCATTCTGCCACAGCCACACGTCCTAGTGAACCAACTACCTCAAGTTCCAGTACCCGCCAGAATTTACAGCGATATTTGGTGGGGCCCAATGCCGTTCTAAGGATGGTAAGGCCTGAGCAGGTACAGGCGCTAGTCAATTGGGTGGCCGACAGTGGATCCAGCACGTTCACAACATTATCTCCCACCCAGTCTTCTGCAGAAAGCGCACAGGTGGCACCTGAAAACCAAGCCCATCAGTCTGTCACATCACCCCCATGCATATCAGGGAAACTGTCTGAGCCTCAAGTTATGCAGCAGTCTCTTATGCTGTTTGAAGACTCTGCTGGCAGGGTTTCCCAAGGGAATCCACCTAGCCCTTCCCCTGTGGTGGAAGACATAGAATGCACTGATGCACAACCTCTGATGTTTACTGATGATGAGGACATGGGAATGACAAAACTGTAAAGAGGGCGACTGCACCATCCTGGGCTCATAGCCTTAGTCCATATAGTGGCGGTGCCAGTGGGGCTGGGATCCGACCGCCGATCCCCAAAGCCAACGTAGAAAAGTCAAGAATCCCACGGCACTTCGGAGTGCCGTGGGATTCTTGACTTTTCTACGAGGACATGGGAATACCACCTCATCGGAGTCCGCACGTCTCTGATGATGACGAAACACAGGTGCCAACTGCTGCGTCTTTCTGCAGTGTGCAGACCGAACAGGAGGACAGGGAGGAAGACTGTGTGGAAGACGATGCAGGGGACGATGAGGTCCTAGACCCCACATGGAATGAAGGTCGTGCCACTGACTTTCATAGTTCAGAGGAAGAGGCAGTGGTGAGACCGAGCCAACAGCGTAGCAAAAGAGGGAGCAGGGGGCAAAAGCAGAACAGCCGCCGCCAAAAGAGTTCGCCTGATACAGGCCACCGCCACCAGGGACCGAGCACCCCAAAGGCAGCTTCAAGGAGTTCCCTGGCATGGCACTTCTTTAAACAATGTGCTGACGACAAGACCCGAGTGGTTTGCACGCTGTGCCATCAGATCCTGAAGCGAGGCATTAACGTTCTGAACCTTAGCACAACCTGCATGACCAGGCATCTACATGCAAAGCATGAACTGCAGTGGAGTAAACACCTTAAAAGCAAGGAACTCACTCAGGCTCCCCTGCTCCCTCTTCTGCTGCTGCCTCGGCCTCTTCCTCCGCCTCGGGAGGAATGTTGGCACCTGCCGCCCACCAAACAGAGGATGTGCCAGTGACACCACCACCTGCGTCACCAAGCATCTCCACCATGTCACACGGCAGCGTTCAGCTCTCCATCTCACAAACCTTGAGAGAAAGCGTAAATTCCCACCTAGCCACCCTCGAGCCTCTGGGCCTGAATGCCAGCATTTCTAAACTACTGGCCTTTGAAATGCTGTCATTCAGGCTGGTGGACACAGACAGCTTCAAACAGCTGATGTCCATGGCTGTCCCACAGTATGTTGTCCCCAGCCGCCACTACTTCTCCAAGACAGCCGTGCCTTCCCTGCACATGCAAGTGTCCGATAAAATCAAGTGTGCACTGCGCAACGCCATTTGTGGCAAGGTCCACCTAACCACAGATACGTGGACCAGTAAGCACGGCCAGGGACGCTATATCTCCCTAACTGCACACTGGGTAAATGTAGTGGCGGCTGGGCCCCAGGCGGAGAGTTCCTTGGCGCACGCCCTTCCGCCGCCAAGGATCACAGGGCATCATTGTTTGCCTCCTGTAGCCTCCTCCTCCTACTCGGCTTCCTCCTCCTCTGCTTCCACCAGCTCATCCAGTCAGCCACACACCTTCACCACCAACTTCAGCACAGCCCGGGTAAACGTCAGCAGGCCATTCTGAAACTCATATGTTTGGGGACAGGCCCCACACCGCGCAGGAGTTGTGGCGGGGTATTGAACAACAGACCGACCAGTGGTTGCTGCCGGTGGGCCTCAAGCCCGGCCTGGTGGTGTGCGATAATGGGCGAAATCTCGTGGCAGCTCTGGGACTAGCCGGTTTGACGCACATCCCTTGCCTGGCGCATGGGCTGAATTTGGTGGTGCAGAAGTTCATTCACAACTACCCCAACATGTCAGAGCTGCTGCATAAAGTGAGGGCCGTCTGTGCGCGATTCCGGCGTTCACATCCTGCCGCTGCTCGCCTGTCTGCGCTACAGCGTAACTTCGGCCTTCCCGCTCACCGCCTCATATGTGACGTGCCCACCAGGTGGAACTCCACCTTGCACATGCTGGAGAGACTGTGCGAGCAGCAGCAGGCCATAGTGGAGTTTCAGCTGCAGCACGCACGCGTCAGTCGCACTGCGGAACAGCACCACTTCACCACCAATGATTGGGCCTCCATGCGAGACCTGTGTGCCCTGTTGCGCTGTTTCGAGTACTCCACCAACATGGCCAGTGGCGATGACACCGTTATCAGCGTTACAATACCACTTCTATGTCTCCTTGAGAAAACGCTTAGGGCGATGATGGAAGAGGAGGTGGCCCAGGAGGAGGAGGAGGAGGAGGAGGATGAGGGGTCATTTTTAGCACTTTCAGGCCAGTCTGTTAGAAGTGGCTCAGAGGGAGGTTTTTTGCAACAGCAGAGGCCAGGTACAAATGTGGCCAGCCAGGGCCCACTACTGGAGGACGAGGAGGATGAGGAGGAGGTGGAGGAGGATGAGGATGAAGCAGGTTCACAGCGGGGTGGCACCCGACACAGCTCAGGCCCATCACTGGTGCGTGGCTGGGGGATACGGAGGACGATGACGATACGCCTCCCACAGAGGACAGCTTGTCCTTACCTCTGGGGAGCCTGGCACACATGAGCGACTACATGCTGCAGTGCCTGCGCAACGACAGCAGAGTTGCCCACATTTTAACGTGTGCGGACTACTGGGTTGCCACCCTGCTGGATCCCCGATACAAAGACAATGTGCCCAACTTACTTCCTGCACTGGAGCGTGATAGGAAGATGCGCGAGTTCAAGCGCACGCTGGTAGAGGCGCTCCTGAGAGCATTCCCAAATGTCACAGGGGAACAGGTGGAAGCCCAAGGCGAAGGCAGAAGAGGAGCAAGAGGTCGCCAACGCAGCAGTGTCACGGCCAGCTCTTCTGAGGGCAGGGTTAGCATGGCAGAAATGTGGAAAAGTTTTGTCTCCACGCCACAGCTAACTGCACAACCACCTGATACGGAACGTGTTAGCAGGAGGCAGCATTTCACTAACATGGTTGAACAGTACGCCTGCACACCCCTCCACGTACTGACTGATGGTTCGGCCCCATTCAACTTCTGGGTCTCCAAATTGTCCACGTGGCCAGAGTTAGCATTTTATGCCTTGGAGGTGCTGGCCTGCCCGGCGGCCAGCGTTTTGTCTGAACGTGTATTCAGCACGGCAGGGGGCGCCATTACTGACAAACGCAGCCGCCTGTCCACAGCCAACGTGGACAAGCTGACGCTCATAAAAATGAACCAGGCATGGATCCCACAGGACCTGTGCCTCCCTTGTGCAGAATAGACATTTCCTCCCCATCAACCATGTATTCTTGTACTCTGGGGCACTTCTTTATTGAATCCTCATTTTTTTACTTTACCATGATCTTGCGGTGCAACCCAAAGTTGAATGAACCTCTCCTCTGTCTGGGTGCTGGTCCAAAATACATGAGAGTGACATTCTCCGTTGGTGGTTGATATGACGCATGATTCCTTGCTGTGGGACCTCTCTCCTCTGTCTGGGTGCTGGTCCAAAATACATGAGAGTGACATTCTCCGTTGGTGGTTGATATGACGCATGATTCCTTGCTGTGGGACCTCTCTCCTCTGTCTGTGTGCTGGGCCTAAATAAATGAGAGTGACATTCTCCGGTGGTGGGTGATATGACGCATGATTCCATGCTGTGGGACCTGTATCCTCTGTCTGGGTGCTGGTCCAAAATACATGAGAGTGGCCTTCTCCGGTGGTGGGTGATATGACGCATGATTCCATGCTGTGGGACCTGTATCCTCTGTCTGGGTGCTGGTCCAAAATACATGAGAGTGGCCTTCTCCGGTGGTGGGTGATATGACGCATGATTCCATGCTGTGGGACCTGTATCCTCTGTCTGGGTGCTGGTCCAAAATACATGAGAGTGGCCTTCTCCGGTGGTGGGTGATATGACGCATGATTCCATGCTGTGGGACCTGTATCCTCTGTCTGGGTGCTGGTCCAAAATACATGAGAGTGACATTCTCCGGTGCAGGGTGATATGACGCATGATTCCTTGCTGTGGGACCTGTATCCTCTGTCTGGGTGCAGGGGTCAGAGTCTCTCAAAGTGGCCTTCTCTTGTGGTGGGTGATGTGAAGCTGATGTTTGTGCCATCTGACATGGTTGCCGGGGTCCCATTAAATGGTGTCCTACTCCTGTGGTGGGTGATCTAAATGCCTGATTCTCTGCTGTGAAAACCCCTCTCCTCCGCCTGGGTGCAGGGGTCAAAGTCTCTCAAAGTGGCCTTCTCTTGTGCTGGGTGATGTGAAGCTGATATTTGTGCCATCTGACATGGTTGCCGGGGTCCCATTAAATGGTGTCCTACTCCTGTGGTGGGTGATCTAAATACATGATTCTCTGCTGTGAAAACCTCTCTCCTCCGTCTGGGTGCAGGGGTCAAAGTCTCTCAAAGTGGCCTTCTCTTGTGCTGGGTGATGTGAAGCTGATATTTGTGCCATCTGACATGGTTGCCGGGGTCCCATTAAATGGTGTCCTACTCCTGTGGTGGGTGATCTAAATACATGATTCTCTGCTGTGAAAACCTCTCTCCTCCGTCTGGGTGCAGGGGTCAAAGTCTCTCAAAGTGGCCTTCTCTTGTGCTGGGTGATGTGAAGCTGATGTTTGTGCCATCTGACATGGTTGCCGGGGTCCCATTAAATGGTGTCCTACTCCTGTGGTGGGTGATCTAAATGCCTGATTCTCTGCTGTGAAAACCCCTCTCCTCCGCCTGGGTGCAGGGGTCAAAGTCTCTCAAAGTGGCCTTCTCTTGTGCTGGGTGATGTGAAGCTGATGTTTGTGCCATCTGACATGGTTGCCGGGGTCCCATTAAATGGTGTCCTACTCCTGTGGTGGGTGATCTAAATGCCTGATTCTCTGCTGTGAAAACCCCTCTCCTCTGTCTGGGTGCTGGTCCCAAATAAATGAGAGTGGCCTTCTCCGGTGGTGGTTGATATGACGCATGATTCATTGATGTGGGACCTGTATCCTCTGTCTGGGTGCTGGTCCAAAATAAATGAGAGTGGCCTTCTCCGGTGGGGGGTTGATATGACGCCTTATTCCTTGCTGTGGGACCTCTCCTCTGTCTGGGTGCTGGTCCAAAATACATGAGAGTGGCCTTCTCCGGTGGTGGTTGATATGACGCATGATTCCTTGATGTGGGACCTGTATCCTCTGTCTGGGTGCTGGTCCAAAATAAATGAGAGTGGCCTTCTCCGGTGGTGGTTGATATGACTCATGATTCCTTGATGTGGGACCTCTCTCTCTGTCTGGGTGCTGGTCCAAAATACATGAGAGTGGCCTTCTCCGGTGGTGGATGATATGACGCATGATTCCATGCTGTGGGACCTGTATCCTCTGTCTGGGTGCTGGTCCAAAATACATGAGAGTGGCCTTCTCCGGTGGTGGGTGATATGACGCATGATTCCATGCTGTGGGACCTGTATCCTCTGTCTGGGTGCTGGTCCAAAATACATGAGAGTGGCCTTCTCCGGTGGTGGGTGATATGACGCATGATTCCATGCTGTGGGACCTGTATCCTCTGTCTGGGTGCTGGTCCAAAATAAATGAGAGTGGCCTTCTCCGGTGGTGGTTGATATGACTCATGATTCCTTGATGTGGGACCTCTCCTCTGTCTGGGTGCTGGTCCAAAATACATGAGAGTGGCCTTCTCCGGTGGTGGGTGATATGACGCATGATTCCATGCTGTGGGACCTGTATCCTCTGTCTGGGTGCTGGTCCAAAATACATGAGAGTGGCCTTCTCCGGTGGTGGGTGATATGACGCATGATTCCATGCTGTGGGACCTGTATCCTCTGTCTGGGTGCTGGTCCAAAATACATGAGAGTGACATTCTCCGGTGCAGGGTGATATGACGCATGATTCCTTGCTGTGGGACCTCTCTTCAATTGATATTGGTTAATTTTTATTTATTTTATTTAATTTTAATTCATTTCCCTATCCACATTTGTTTGCAAGGGATTTTTCTACACTTTGCTGCCTTTGGCAGCCCTCTAGCCCTTTCCTGGACTATTTTACAGCCTTTTTTGTGCCTAAAAGTTCGGGTCCCCATTGACTTCAATGGGGTTCGGGTTCGGGATAAAGTTCGGATCGAGTTCGAATCCCGAACCCGAACATTTCCGGGAAGTTCGGCCGAACTTCTCGAACCCGAACATCCAGGTGTTCGCTCATCTCTATTTATTACCTTGATTCTGCAGTTTACAGAAAAAGCCCATATGTCATTGCAAACTGCTGTATGGGCACACCGCAGGGCTCAGAAGGGAAGGAGTGCCATATGGTCTTTGGAGGGTAGATTTTGCTGGAAAAAATTTCTGGGCCCATGTTGCAGTTGAAGACCTCCTGATGCACCCCTACAGTGGGAACCCCCAAAAAGGGACCCCATGTTGGGAACTACATTCCCCAAAGAATATTTCAAGGGGGGTAGTGAGCATTTGGTTTCATGGAAAAAAATAAAAACTTGGCCTTGCAAATAAAAATTACATATTTTAAAAGAAAATGTCACAATAGGGCCAAATTGTTCATTTTTTTATTTATTGTCCTATTTACACTATTTTCTGCTGAATACTGCTATATGAGTACACCGAAGAGTTTAGAATGTAAGCAGCACCATATGGCTGTTGGAGAGTAGATTTTGCAGGGATGGTTTTTGGATGCCATACCACAACTGAAGAGACCCCTAAAAATGAAACCATCAAAATGTGACTCCACTTTGGAAATTACACCCCTCAAGGCATTCATTGAGGGGTATGGTGAGTGTATTGACCAAACAAGTGTTTCATACAATATAGAAACACTTGGCTGTGAAAATGAAATTTTTTTTTTTTTCCAGTAACATGTTGCATTAGCCCCAAATGTTTCATTTTCACAAGGAATAACAGGAGAAAAAGCACCCATAAGTTGGTATGCATTTTTCCTGAATATGGAAACACCCCATTTTGATTATAAACTGCTGTTCGGAGACACGGTCACGTTCAGAAGGAGAGGAGCGACATATGGAATTTTCCTTAATAGTTTTTAGGGGCCATAACTTTTTTATTTTATATTTTTGTTGACTGAACTGTGGGAGAGCTTGTTTTTTGTGGGAGAATCTGTATTTTTTATACCATTTTGGGGTAAATATTAATTTTTTTATCACTTTTTATACCATTTTTAGGAGGTGAGGTGGGCAAAAATTGCAATTCAATTTTTAATGTGGAATTTTTTCTAACACTCTGCATTTCATCTGACAGTCTATTTTCCTCAGTGAACACAATGCAAACAAAATATTAAATATTACTATGCAATGGGCCAACACTCTCTTGTTTAAACTTTTTACCATTTATATCATTGAAGAACATTTTAGGGTTGGGTTTACTCTCTTTGGCAATGATTATTTCTCTCTCCAGTTTGGCCACTTTTATCTGTCTTTTACACATTCTATTTTTTTCCTTATAGTTTTTCAATGCTTTCTCACCTCTTTCCTGTTTTAGCAATGAAAACGCTTTATTTTTGTTATTCGTTACTCCCGTTACATTTCTTTTTATCCACATTATTTTTTTTTTATTCTTCACCCGTTTATTCCCATACTGTATGTACTGAACCTCTCACAATTATAGTTTAGGATGCCTTTAAAAATTTGAAAAGATAAATGCAAGGGGTAACCTTATTAATACTTAACTTTTAATATAGTTAGCAAAAAAGCAAATAAACCTAAAGATAAAAGTGATACACGCTTGTGCAATGGTTCACAGTGCAGAAATAAAAATAACGGTCTTACCAAAGGGTCATATCGTAGCCCCTAATGAGGTTCACCAAAAAAGAACAACAGTTTGCATGATATGTGCGATATAAATGTACAAACACCAAGCAACACACACATATATAGTATAAATTCATATTTTATTAATGCATAACATGCAACAATAAATCACAGACATAATAATTAAAATTAGCAGCAATACTGAAGGTGCTATGAATAAAACCTTCCCCCCAGGATACCTCAGCCAGTAATAAAGTGCTAAGTGCCGTCAAGTCGAATCAGCATAGAACACATCTATATATCTAAATAGTAACCAGCACTATCATTAGTGGGAACCACACTCTGCCCCTGGTGCCATAAATTTGAAAGTATAAAGACTACTTGCAAGAGGTCAATACCACCCCAATCTATTGATTTAATAGGATAGACACTGCATACATACTGCACCAAGTAAAAACAAATTTAATACAATACCCAGCAGAAGAACCCCATACTGACTGTGGGCCTGGAGAGACAGCCTGTACTCCGACGCACGTTTCGCAGATGCTTCCTTGAGGAAGCGTTGGCGAAACACGCGTCAGGGTACAACTGGAGAGATGGATCCGGTATTGCAATGCATTTGTGAGATGGATCCGCATCCGGATCAGTCTACAAATTGTACCCATTTGCATACAGATTGTCAGATCCGGAAGGCAGTTCCGGCGACGGAACTGCCTGCCAGAATCCAGTAACGCAAGTGTGAAAGTACCCTTAGTAGTAGATTCTCTATGGACTTTAGTATATTAGGTGGCAAATGCCAAACTTCTATCTGTATTTTATTATTGTTTTTGACTCCATATATTTCTACCCACAGGTACTCCACATGTTCATGTCTCCTACGTATATCTTCCCGTAGTGTGGGTTTTAGACATGAACTTACACAAAGGAAAACCACTCCCCATCTCCGGTTTTTATGATCCTTTCTAAACAGACTGTAACCAGGCTGTATAGAGTAAACATATGGCACTGTTCAGAGAATGTCATAATTTTTAAGCAAAATGTCCCTATTAGGATAGTGCCACCATAACCTTAACAGCCTGTGCATTTGTTAATTATGCTGAGCAGTAAACATCATGAGAAAAAGAAAAGGGATGGTGGAATTTTCTTTCTTATACAATCCTCCATTGCCATACATTTATAAATAAGCATTAATATATAAGTATCCTTAAAAAAAAGCTACAAGTTGTCCCACAATAACAAAAATCTTTAAAAAATAGATAGATAGATAGATAGATAGATAGATAGATAGATAGATAGATATACTCATATGTATCGTTAATGGAATGTGAAGAGTCAGGTCTGTTGACAATAAGTTGGTCAAAAAGTATCCCTCTACTGGGACCCCCAAAGGTTTTCAACATTATAAATAGTGTTGAGCGAGGCAAATTATTCGAAGCAGAATTCAGTAGAAAGTTTAGGAAAACTTTGATTTGCAGCGAAGCCAAATTTCCTCGCGCTTTGTGGTAACAAATAAGGTTTTCCTAAAATGGCGGCTGCACATGTTAAAAAGTGAAAGTAAGAAGTCTGGAAATGCAGAATCACCCATAATGCTGTGCAGCCAGCCATTCCGCAGGTAGCCATTCCCTGTGATATCACAGCCCTATAAAACCCTCATCCCGCATGGTCTCCGACATTGTCCTGTGAGCTGAGCATAGGGAGAGACATGACAAGCACTCATGCGCTAGGGAAAGTGTTGCCTCAATAATTTAGTGGCCATGTTTAAACCATCCACCATGTTCTGCAATCTTGTCTTAATCCTAACAATTTTAAAAGCAAAGTTTTAAAGGTTTAAGGTTTAAAAGCACTAGGTTCATAGTAGGGAGGGATGCTGGACCTTATAGAAGAATTCACATGCGATTATGGTCATCCCTGTTGTGGATCCCTCAATTTTATTGCTTTAAGGAAAGTTTTCCCACCTCAATGCTGTGTACCATCACACAGGAGGACGGGGCTGCTGCATAAATGGTCTGGCCCCCCTGAGCCCCGCACACCCGGATGACCATGGTATCTGAAGGGTTAAAAGTCAGTGACCGGCATTACCACTTAGTGGCAGTTGTCTGTTCTTTAAAACAGCAGACACCCAGCACCCATGGATCCGTCTGGTTTTCGTTATGCAGGACGGAAAAAAAATCTTGTCGACAGGATTTTGTTTCTGTCCTGCATAGCGGAAACCAGACAGATCCGTTATGCTTGCCCATAGACTTCTATTAGGACGGAGCAAAATGGAATGCCTCTTAAAGGCTTCCGTTTTGCATTCCGCCTGGCCATTCTGTTATATTCTGTTATAAACTGAACCTATAACGGAATGGCATAATTCTAGTGCGAACCCACCCTAACTGAAAGTAGATATGGGGCTGATTGATCATCCATCATGCCATGCACACACTATACTCAGACTGCATGCACCTGACAGGAACGATGTTGCAGTGCTTGTCACTAGAGTGGAACTACAGAAATAGTACCACAAACTATTAACTCTGTCCTCCAACTTTGTTTACTTTGAATTCTGCTGATTATGTGAGGACTGGAAAAATAGCTGCAGTGCAGAATCTAACATGGTCTGATGTAGTTCATTTCCTACTAACTTGTCAATAAGCTATAATAGCTATCTCCATGACCCATGTGAGTCAAGCTTCCATCTCACTTAACATCATGATAGGGTAAGTTACACCTACACAAGTAATATTATTGTCATTTGTGAAATAACTCGTGCATAAACTGTGTGTGCATCATATATCCGATGACCTTTATGGTTTCAGCATGATGTACAGCTTTTATTATAGTTCATTTACAATAGCATATTCTGTGTTTCCTAGATATTAATAATCACTGAAGACTCAAACACCAGGCAAAAAAAACAAAAAAGTTCAGCCTTTGGCCATAGTCACATTGCTATTCATGTACCTTCAGTTTAATTTATCTGAATGGTGCCATTACAGAGATTCCAGGCTGTACCCTACTAAGCTAGAGCTCATGCCTGTGCTGCTATAATAACTGAATGGTGCTGTCTTCAGTCTCTTCACAGTCAGAGGCATTCATGACCTGGATGGCTTCTGGAAGACATAAAGTGTTATGCTTACAAGTTTGCCATTACTTACTACTGGCTGAAAGGGGTAGGGGTGGGATTCTTCTGGGATTGTGGTCCTTTGCTTGCTAGTGTACCTCAGTTTCTCAGTACTGGCTCCTCGTTCTGTGGGACCTGCAAAAGAAGTATGGATATCCTGTTAAAACCAAGTTTGCAATCAAGTGGAAATATTCGAATTCACGAAATTTCGTGAATATTTGGGCGAATATTAGTCATAATTTCACGAATTTGAGAATTCGTGATTATTTTCATGATTGCGAAAATCGGCAATGTAATATGTGCGTATTTCGCGCGCAATGCAGGCGTGGGTTACTATTGATACATTTTTTAAGCTGCTAGGAGTTTCCTGAAACTGGAGAAAATGGTTTGCATGGCAGAACATTACAATAGCTTTATATGCAGATAGAGTGATCTGATATATTCGAGATTGCGCAAATCGGCAATTAATGCCGCACATATTTTTGCGCAGTACGTGCAACTTCACATTTTAGCAGGTCTTACTACATATTAGTGATTGGTGCACTACGTATTGTTGTGAACTTGTGACATCACAGCACTATGTATATAGCATGTATGTATGGTCATACACCCTGCACTACCTAACACCCTGCACTGGAACCTATCAGTATCTACACTATATCACGATCTAACCTACACTGACTATTTCCCACTAACTATCTGTAATATATATATATATATATATATATATATATATATATATATATATATATACTGTATTTTCTGGCGTATAAGACTACTTTTTAACACTTGAAAATCCTCTCAAAAGTCGGGGGTCGTCTTATACGCCGGTATACTGCATGCTGAAACTTAAGAGGACCTTTCACTGGTCCAATGATTGTTAGATAATAATATGTATGATGTAGAGCGGCGCCCAGAGATCTCCCTGCACTTACTATTATCCCTGGGCGCCGCTCTACACATGCCGGATATATCATTATCTAACAATAGTTGGACCAGTGAAAGGTCCTCTTTACTTCCAAGCCGGACTGGAGAAGCTGTCCTTCTCCAGCTTCAAGGAAAGGCGCCCTCTAGCTGAGCCACCGTGCGCTGCATCCCGGCCAGTCGCTCCTGAAACAGCCCCCTCTTCCTGCTCTCAGTGGTTTTCTTATGCTCGGATCGTCTGTTTAATTTTTATTTGGTGTGCTTTGGAATAGGGGTAGTCTTATACGGCGAGTATAGCCCAAACCCTATTTTAACAGGAAAAGTAGAGGGTCGTCTTATATGCCCAATCCTCTTATACGCCGGAAAATACGGTATATATTTATATATATATATATATATATATATATATATATATATTTATATAAGCTAACTAACTATCTAATGCAATGACACAGCAAAGCACAAAACACAGCAATGACACTGCTGTCTCTCTCAGAACTGTAAAAAAATGGCTGCTGGGGAGGTTCTTATATAGTAAGGGGTAAGCAACTTTCCTATTGGCTGCTAGGGATGTTGCTAAACTCAGACAAAGACAATGCAGCCTTCTCATTGGCCCACAAGCAAGAAGCAGGGAGGAATCATGGGTTCAGAGGAAAATAAAATCTAGAATGTTCGCGAATTCAAATATATAGCACTATATTCTAAATCTTCGTGAATTTGCAATTCGAATATTCGCACCCAACACTAGTCATGGACAGCCAGGAACAGCACGACTTGCAGTTCGAGACCTCTAGACCGAGTACTTCTCCAGCTCTGAGGGTGCATTACCATGGCAGATGAACCTAGTTCATGGCAGACAATGATTGCATCTGGACTCTGGGCACCTTATTTTTGCAACCTTTTTTTAGTTAGTATGCGTGTCAATTTTACTTTATGTAGATAGTGTAGGGACTCGCAAGATAAAGAGGACCCTTAATGGGGGCTTGCGGACTGGAATATATAGTAGGCAAAAAACTAAGGAAAAATGTCTCCATGATTGTATATACACATAATGTGCATGCTTATGATAAATGTCAAAGTGCCTTGATTTTACCTATAGATATCCTCTAATGCTTTGTTGTCTAAAAATTAAATTAAAAAGTACATGCTTTCTGTGTAATTTTGTATATCCACAAAACTGTGCAGGACTGTGTCCTGGACAAGGGGATTCAGGCTATGCAGCTGCGTGAGCCTCATCTGTAGAGCTGTTGCCTTGGTCACCTTGTTCCTCTAGGTTGTCTACAGTGCTATGAATGAGAAAAATTTAAATACGGAATTTCCAGAACAACGTAAAGCTTTACACTTAGACTACCCGATCAATGCATCCATTACAAACACATTCTTATTCATGGCCTCTATGAAATTCAGATTTCTACTCCTAAAAACACATTGTTTCTAGTTTAAATAATAGTAGTCCAATGTATTCTTTGAAATGAACACACATGGTGTGCACTGTATTGTTTTAAGGACATGGACAGTTTGTTGTACACAGGGAACATATAGGCCTGACACCCACTATGATAGACTGATAGTTTGGTCTTGCAGGGTCGTCATTGACCTCCAAAGAACAAGGTAGTGACATTTGAAAAGGCTTCCACTTCACCAGCAAGAGCTAAGTATCAGTGTTCCATAGTGGTGACAAGGCTGGTACTGTATGTTACACATTGTCTCAAAAACGGACAACAATTATGAATGCAGCACTGGGCAAGGGCGGAAATCCAGCCAAATACTTCACCAATGGAAGAATCACTATTTAGAGACATGAATGTTGCAAGGGTTTTGTTGAACAACATATACCCCATTAAAACTAGCATATTGCAGCAAATAATACCAACAAAGTACCGTTTGTACTTACGGTCTCAGATCCAGTACAGGTCGCAGAAACTGGAGCTGGTTAGTATACAAGTATGGCCTTATCCTCAGGCCACCATCCCCACTTTGCCTATGTGCCAACATCAATTCCTGGCTGAATTGATCCTGACAGGATGGCCACTGTGTCTTGACTTTTTGTACTGTAAAAAGGCAAAAAAATTATGTATATCTGGCAAAGATTTTTTCAAAAAAAAAAAAAAGGTATATGTGACTACAACATAAACATACCATGATAGGGGTAAGAAGAAATTAGTGCGGAACAGTGCACACATTTTAAAGATGCCAGATTTCTTCAAAATAAAAAAGGTATATGTGACTACAACATAAACAAACCATGATAGGGGTAAGAAGAAATTAGTGCGGAACAGTGCACACATTTTAAAGACAACCACCCCTAAGCAACCTAGTTTATAGGCCCTTGTCACAGGCAAGCCTAACTTCTGTGCCTTTTGAACACATAAAATTGTATGATACATGCAAATGCAGACACTACATTGATTTCAAAATCATTCTTCATACTTATACTCTATATCATTACTTGTAGAGTACACAGTGCAGGAGATTTCTCAAACTGGTGTAAAGTAGAACTGGCTCAGTTGCCTATAGCAAGCAATCAGATTCTACCTTTCATTTTCCAAAGGAGCTCGAACAAATATACGGTGGAATCTGATTGGTTGTTGTGGCCAACAAAGCCAGTCCTACTTTACACCATTTGGATAAATCTCATACAATATGTTTAGAAATATGGTATGCCTCCCGAGTGTACACCTTCCTGGCTGTGTGTGCAAACACGTACTACCCTTGCTTCCCCTATAGCTAAGCTCCTGACCCAAAGGTACTAAGTACAACATTGGCATAAGCACATACAGTACATTTGCAGGGGAGGTCTTACCTAAGTCCAGAAACATAGTAACAAAATCCAGCTCACCCAGTTGATCCGTGCACGGAGAAATCCAAGGTAGATTCCAGTATCAACGTAATATGCAAGCACTCCAGCACAGGATAGGTAGATAAAAATCCAACTTTTATTCCAACTTCATGGAAAATCACAAAAAGACATCCCTTCACCACTTCACGTTACAGGTTGACATGTTTCGAACCACACTGGCTCTTACTCATAACCAGGTTATGAGTAAGAGCCAGTGTGGTTCGAAACGTGAAGTGGTGAAGGGATGTCTTTTTGTGATTGTCCGTGAAGTTGGAATAAAAGTAGGATTTTTATCTACCTATCCTGTGCTGGAGTGCTTGCATACTACGAGGTCTTACCTAAGTCATGTTGCTTGGATGCATTGGCCTTTTCCCACTGTTGGCCCATCATAGTTGTCGCTACCTCCTCCCATGCGTGTTCATTTGCTACCCGCTACCTGGACCATGTCCATATGTCCACAAGTCCGTTCTGCAAAAATGAAGCCGTCCTATTATTGTCAGCAAATCAGAGTACACAAAAACGGAACGGACACGGAAAAAAAATACTTTTGAGTGCATGAGCCCTAACTTACAGCTTCATCAATGGTGGACTTATCATCCACCCCAATAAATGTATCTTTGAGGCCTCCTTAAGAGCAGAAGTTGGAAAAAATTCCAAATGGGGTGGGAAGAAAAACACAATTCCGCCACAGTTTTATATGGCTTGTTTTTATGGAGTTCCCTATGTGGTTAAAATGACCTACTATTTCATTCTCTGACTCAGTATGATTACAATTTTACCAAATTTACCAAAAAACTTTTTCTTATGTCTTAATACTTAAATATAAAAAGTTAAAAAGAAACATTTTTCCCCAAATTTTTTTTATATCTCTAGAACTGTATGGGGGCTCATATTTTGCGGAGAGATCAACAGTTTTCAGTGATGCCATTTTAGTATCAGTAATACTTTATGATGATGAGTGATTTTTATATATTGTGAGTGTATATATTTCTATATTTATTTGTTTTCATCATTTTAAAAACATTTTTTACCTTCTTTTATAACTCTAGGGAGTCTTGAACATACTATTTTTAGATTGTACACAGCAGATTATGAGGAATTCAGTATTTTCCTATAGAGCCCTGCCACCTTCGGGCCTCCATAAGAACTACAGCTCTAAAACCATGAGTTTCTGCAGAGAGATCCAGGCTATTTGGAACAACCAACAGTTTCCTTGATTGCCAGGTGGGGGTGTCGTGGCCCGGGATCGCATCACTCAGTCTCTCAATTTGACCACGGCATCTGAGGGGTTAAATGTCTGCAATCAATGTTATCACTGATTGCAGACATTTGCCCTGGGTACCTACTGTCTGAAACAGCAGGCAACTAATGGCTTTAGTGCCTGCTTCAGTCCAGAGCAAGCACCATCTTCAAAAACCTGACATCCACGGTACAGGTATGGGGGCTATTGAAAAGAGTTAATGACTCTATATTCAGTTCTATGACTCAAATACAAAAACACAATTTCTTTCCGTAATATTAAAGATTGGCATCCGCTTGATAGTGTGTTTAAACATATCCCTCATATTATCCCCGTCGGATAAAATTACATCTTACTTCCATGCTTTTAGATAAACCATTAAGCCATTCATCAAGTGGAATACATCCAAAACAGTAGCAAAATTAATATTCACCATCTGCAAACCCACTGGCTAAGATATCACTTTTTCAAATTTCCTTTTCCCAAAACATATTAAAGAAAATTGCTACTCACAACAGTGCATATTATTCTAAAATAATATGTTGCCTATAAATATGAATTACTATTGTAACCAGGAAAGCAAAATAAAATGTATTTACCTACAGTATTTAATTTTAAATGTGAAATAGATTGCTGTGGAAGAAAGTCTGTTAAATTCATGACAAATCCATTTTTTTTAGAATCGATTTGCTCCTCACTGCTGTACGCCAATGCTAAAACCTCATCCTAAGGCCTCTTGCACACAACCGTATGAACTCCGGAAGAAAAAAAAAACCTTTAGAAATACCTGCATTTCTGCCATTTATTCCTACTAAAATACAATATGGTATGAACATTATCCAAGTCACAGTTATTTGCAAACACAATCTAATTAAGCTTTGTCTTTAGTGAGTAGCTCACCCCTTAACAGATCTGTCAGGGTGCTATAGCCTTCCTGTCTCACCCACACAGCAAAATCAATTCAATGTTAAAAAATAGGCTGGCAACTCCTTAACGTATGGGTCATATGGAAAATTCACCTTTATTCACTAAATCAGTTTAAAAGCAATATAGTTTACAAATAAAATAAAAAATAAAAAATAGAAATAATGTGCTGTTGATCAAGTTATTGCACTTGGTAATTGTGCCGGCAATTATCCAAAGCTCCCGCAATTGTCCTGTAAACAAATCTCTACGTTCCAAGTCTGCAGCAGATAAGTGATCAGTAAATAAGCCGTAAAAATGTATCACACTTAATAAGAGACCTCTATAATAAGCTGTATAAAAAAACTGTATAAAAGACTGTAAAAAACTGTGTGATAGCATAGTGGTCCCTCTTTACAAAGTCCATCTCAAATCCTGGAAAAAAATCAGAGTTATAGTCCCGTAGTCCTGTAAAAAAAAGGGGGAGTTGCTATGCTCCTTAGAAAAATAGCTGACACAGTCTCTGTTTTTACGGCTCTCCGTCCTTGTGTGTTAAGCCGTGAACCTGCAGGGAAAAAAAGAGGTACCTCTGTCTTCTGATGTCTTCTTCTCGTCCTTTTCAGGTTTGTATTAGCCCGGTTTGTGACTCGATCCCCGCTCTCCTTCCCTCAGCGTCCGCGCGTCTGTGGTGGCGTGTTTGCCCTGTGCACGTGGAGTCCACTCGGCGTCCGCGGGAAAAGGTCGGGAGGGGGAGAGTATCTCAGCTGAAATCCGATCGGAGCGCTCCGATATATTACCTCTGCATGCAGAAGATAGTCCAACAGTAGTACGGGGGTATACTTCCCAGACGCGTTTCGGGGATTAAATTCCCCTTCTTCAGTGGGTATCCCCCGTTCTGTGTTCTTTCCTTTAAATACCCTTCCGGTGTCTGTTTCTTTAAAGACCCGGTTAGGAAACGGTTGTATCTCAGTTCAGATGGAATCTCCGTCCTGGATTCTTCCAGGAGGTGGATTAGGTTTCTTCATTTTATCCCATGGATATCTTTCTCCATATATCCACCTTATATATACATAGAAGCTAATTCATACTAATCCTTTATGTTCTCCTTTCTATTTGAGCGTTTTGTATTATGACAAATACAAAATGTGAATATTTATATCATAAATCTTACAATAAAAATATAGAGATATAAAAATGAAAATGATAAAAAATAATAAAAATGATAAAAAATGAAAATATATGAACGGCTTCCTCTCTTAATTCATATGTGTTCATGTCTGTTGAAATTAATTAGTTCATAGCTTCACATCTGCTGTTTACACCGGCATCTCACTTTGTGTTCTTTTTATGATACAATGTTGTTTCTTCTGCGATCGGGTGTTGTTACAGATTCTTATTAATAACCTATCTTATATTGTTACTGTCTTATGCACACCCTAAATGTGTTTCTCCAATTGTGGGGACATAATTGTGATATTGTACCATATTTGTATGGAAGACTTCAATGGTCAATTAGAAGGTATATGGTCTTCCTTATGTCACTGTATTCCTAGGTTAATATTCTCAGATAACATTCCTCCCAAAAAGTATTTCCAGAAAAATATATGTATGTATATAGATTATTTTTTATTTTTTTATTTTTTTATTTTTTATTTTTTTATAGATTATTTTATTAATTTTCAATCCCCCGAAACTAATTTTTTATTTTTTATTTTATTTGTAAACTATATTGCTTTTAAACTGATTTAGTGAATAAAGGTGAATTTTCCATATGACCCATACGTTAAGGAGTTGCCATCCTATTTTTTAACATTGAATTGATTTTTAACAATCTAATTAAGCTAATAACACAAAAATAGTTGTGCTGTTCATGTCTTTGATTGTATACATTGAATAAACATTAACAGAGTAGGAACAAAAAGTGAACCCTTGAATTCATTAGACCAATAGATTTCCCTTTAGCAGCAATCACCTTCAACAAATTTTTTATGTCAATGAAAATAAGATTTCAATAGCGTTGAGGGGAAATGTTTTATCATTCCTCCATGTGAATGTGTTTTTTTTGGTTATTATTTATAGGATGCCTTGCATGCACAGGTCTCACCCAACGTCTCTTCAGCCTGAGTAAGGATGTAAGTAGAGTTGAGCGAACACCTGGATGTTCGGGTTCGACGAGTTCGGCCGAACTTTCGAAAAATGTTCGGGTTCGGGATCCGAACTCGACCCGAACTTCATCCCGAACCCGAACCCCATAGAAGTCAATGGGGACCCGAACTTTTGGGCACTAAAAAGGCTGTAAAACACACCCGGAAAGGGCTAGAGGGCTGCAAAAGGCAGCAAAATGTAGTTAAATCCCCTGCAAACAAATGTAGATAGGGAAATGATGAGTTAACATAAAATAAATAAAAATTAAACAATATTAATTGGAGTGAGGTCCCATAGCACAGAATCAGGCTTCAAGTCACCCACCAATGGAGAAGGTCACTTACTATTATTTTGACCACAGCACCCAGACAAAGGAGAGAGGTCCCACAGCAGAGAACCAGGCATCATATCACCCACCACAGGAGTAGGCCACCATTTAGTTACTTTGACCCCTACACCCAGACGGAGGAGAGAGGTTACACAGCAGAGAATCAGGCATTTAGATCACCCACCACAGGAGTAGGCCACCATTGAATCAGACCCCGGCAACCATGTCAGATGGCACAAGCATAAGCTTTATATCAATCAGCACAGGAGAAGGCGACTTTGACAGACTTTGACCCCTACACCCGGACGGAGGAGAGAGGTTTCAAAGCAGAGAATCAGGCATTTAGATCACCCACCACAGGAGTAGGCCCCAATTTAATGGGACCCCGGCAACCATGTCAGATGGCACAACCATCAGCTTCATATCAATCAGCACAGGAGAAGGCGACTTTGAAAGACTTTGACCCCTACACCCAGACGGAGGAGAGAGGTTTCACAGCAGAGAATCAGGCATTTAGATCACCCACCACAGGAGTAGGCCCCCATTGAATCAGACCCTGGCAACCATGTCAGATGGCACAACCATCAGCTTTATATCAATCAGCACAGGAGAAGGCGACTTTGAAAGACATTGACCCCTACACCCAGATGGAGGAGAGAGGTTTCACAGCAGAGAATCAGGCATCATATCAACCACCACAGGAGAAGCCACCATTTAGTTACTTTGACCCCTGCACCCAGGAAGAGGAGAGAGGCACCACAGCACATATTCTGGCATCATATCAGCCACCACAGGAGAAGCCACCATTGAGTTACTTTGACCCCTGCACCCAGGAAGAGGAGAGAGGCACCACAGCACATATTCTGGCATCATATCAGCCACCACAGGAGAAGCCACCATTGAGTTACTTTGACCCCGCACCCAGGAAGAGGAGAGAGGCACCACAGCACATATTCTGGCATCATATCAGCCACCACAGGAGAAGCCACCATTGAGTTACTTTGACCCCTGCACCCAGGAAGAGGAGAGAGGCCCCACAGCACATATTCTGGCATCATATCAGCCACCACAGGAGAAGCCACCATTTAGTTACTTTGACCCCTTCACCCAAAAAGAGGAGAGAGGTTCCACATCAGAGAATCAGGCATCATATCAACCACCACAGGAGTAGGCCACAATTTAATGGGACCCCGGCAACCATGTCAGATGGCACAAGCCATCAGCTTCATATCAATCAGCACAGGAGAAGGCGACTTTGAAAGACTTTGACCCCTACACCCAGACGGAGGAGAGAGGTTTCACAGCAGAGAGTCAGGCATCTAGATCAGCCACCACAGGAGAAGGCCACCATTGAGTCACTTTGACCCTGGCACCCATGTCAGGAGAGAGGCACCACAGCACATATTCTGGCTTCATATCAATCAGCACAGGAGAAGCCACCATTGAGTTACTTTGACCCCTGCACCCAGGAAGAGGAGAGAGGCCCCACAGCACATATTCTGGCATCATATCAGCCACCACAGGAGAAGCCACCATTGAGTTACTTTGACCCCGCACCCAGGAAGAGGAGAGAGGCACCACAGCACATATTCTGGCATCATATCAGCCACCACAGGAGAAGCCACCATTGAGTTACTTTGACCCCTGCACCCAGGAAGAGGAGAGAGCCCCACAGCACATATTCTGGCATCATATCAGCCACCACAGGAGAAGCCACCATTGAGTTACTTTGACCCCGCACCCAGGAAGAGGAGAGAGGCACCACAGCACATATTCTGGCATCATATCAGCCACCACAGGAGAAGCCACCATTGAGTTACTTTGACCCCGCACCCAGGAAGAGGAGAGAGGCACCACAGCACATATTCTGGCATCATATCAGCCACCACAGGAGAACCCACCATTGAGTTACTTTGACCCCTGCACCCAGGAAGAGGAGAGAGGCCCCACAGCACATATTCTGGCATCATATCAGCCACCACAGGAGAAGCCACCATTTAGTTACTTTGACCCCTTCACCCAAACAGAGGAGAGAGGTTCCACATCAGAGAATCAGGCATCATATCAACCACCACAGGAGTAGGCCACAATTTAATGGGACCCCGGCAACCATGTCAGATGGCACAACCATCAGCTTCATATCAATCAGCACAGGAGAAGGCGACTTTGAAAGACTTTGACCCCTACACCCAGACGGAGGAGAGAGGTTTCACAGCAGAGAATCAGGCATTTAGATCACCCACCACAGGAGTAGGCCCCCATTGAATCAGACCCTGGCAACCATGTCAGATGGCACAACCATCAGCTTTATATCAATCAGCACAGGAGAAGCCACCATTGAGTTACTTTGACCCTGCACCCAGGAAGAGGAGAGAGGCCCCACAGCACATATTCTGGCATCATATCAGCCACCACAGGAGAAGCCACCATTGAGTTACTTTGACCCCTGCACCCAGGAAGAGGAGAGAGGCACCACAGCACATATTCTGGCATCATATCAGCCACCACAGGAGAAGCCACCATTGAGTTACTTTGACCCCTGCACCCAGGAAGAGGAGAGAGGCCCCACAGCACATATTCTGGCATCATACTAACCACCACAGGAGAAGCCACCATTGAGTTACTTTGACCCCTGCACCCAGGAAGAGGGAGAGGCCCCATGGCACATATTCTGGCATCATATCAGCCACCACAGGAGAAGCCACCATTGAGTTACTTTGACCCCGCACCCAGGAAGAGGAGAGAGGCACCACAGCACATATTCTGGCATCATATCAGCCACCACAGGAGAAGCCACCATTCAGTTACTTTGACCCCTGCACCCAGGAAGAGAGAGAGGCACCACAGCACATATTCTGGCATCATATCAGCCACCACAGGAGAAGCCACCATTGAGTTACTTTGACCCCTGCACCCAGGAAGAGGAGAGAGGCCCCACAGCACATATTCTGGCATCATACTAACCACCACAGGAGAAGCCACCATTGAGTTACTTTGACCCTGCACCCAGGAAGAGGAGAGAGGCCCACAGCACATATTCTGGCATCATATCAGCCACCACAGGAGAAGCCACCATTGAGTTACTTTGACCCTGCACCCAGGAAGAGGAGAGAGGCACCACAGCACATATTCTGGCATCATATCAGCCACCACAGGAGAAGCCACCATTGAGTTACTTTGACCCCTGCACCCAGGAAGAGGAGAGAGGCCCCACAGCACATATTCTGGCATCATACTAACCACCACAGGAGAAGCCACCATTGAGTTACTTTGACCCCTGCACCCAGGAAGAGGAGAGAGGCCCCACAGCACATATTCTGGCATCATATCAGCCACCACAGGAGAAGCCACCATTGAGTTACTTTGACCCCGCACCCAGGAAGAGGAGAGAGGCACCACAGCACATATTCTGGCATCATATCAGCCACCACAGGAGAAGCCACCATTGAGTTACTTTGACCCCGCACCCAGGAAGAGGAGAGAGGCACCACAGCACATATTCTGGCATCATATCAGCCACCACAGGAGAAGCCACCATTGAGTTACTTTGACCCCTGCACCCAGGAAGAGGAGAGAGGCCCCACAGCACATATTCTGGCATCATATCAGCCACCACAGGAGAAGCCACCATTTAGTTACTTTGACCCCTTCACCCAAACAGAGGAGAGAGGTTCCACATCAGAGAATCAGGCATCATATCAACCACCACAGGAGTAGGCCACAATTTAATGGGACCCCGGCAACCATGTCAGATGGCACAACCATCAGCTTCATATCAATCAGCACAGGAGAAGGCGACTTTGAAAGACTTTGACCCCTACACCCAGACGGAGGAGAGAGTTTCACAGCAGAGAATCAGGCATTTAGATCACCCACCACAGGAGTAGGCCCCCATTGAATCAGACCCTGGCAACCATGTCAGATGGCACAACCATCAGCTTTATATCAATCAGCACAGGAGAAGCCACCATTGAGTTACTTTGACCCCTGCACCCAGGAAGAGGAGAGAGGCCCCACAGCACATATTCTGGCATCATATCAGCCACCACAGGAGAAGCCACCATTGAGTTACTTTGACCCCTGCACCCAGGAAGAGGAGAGAGGCACCACAGCACATATTCTGGCATCATATCAGCCACCACAGGAGAAGCCACCATTGAGTTACTTTGACCCCTGCACCCAGGAAGAGGAGAGAGGCCCCACAGCACATATTCTGGCATCATACTAACCACCACAGGAGAAGCCACCATTGAGTTACTTTGACCCCTGCACCCAGGAAGAGGAGAGAGGCCCCACAGCACATATTCTGGCATCATATCAGCCACCACAGGATAAGCCACCATTGAGTTACTTTGACCCCGCACCCAGGAAGAGGAGAGAGGCACCACAGCACATATTCTGGCATCATATCAGCCACCACAGGAGAAGCCACCATTCAGTTACTTTGACCCCGCACCCAGGAAGAGGAGAGAGGCACCACAGCACATATTCTGGCATCATATCCAGCCACCACAGGAGAAGCCACCATTGAGTTACTTTGACCCCTGCACCCAGGAAGAGGAGAGAGGCCCCACAGCACATATTCTGGCATCATACTCAACCACCACAGGAGAAGTCACCATTGAGTTACTTTGACCCCTGCACCCAGGAAGAGGAGAGAGGCACCACAGCACATATTCTGGCATCATATCAGCCACCACAGGAGAAGCCACCATTGAGTTACTTTGACCCCTGCACCCAGGAAGAGGAGAGAGGCCCCACAGCACATATTCTGGCATCATATCAGCCACCACAGGAGAAGCCACCATTTAGTTACTTTGACCCCTTCACCCAAACAGAGGAGAGAGGTTCCACATCAGAGAATCAGGCATCATATCAACCACCACAGGAGTAGGCCACAATTTAGTTTATTTGACCCTGCACCCAGGAAGAGGAGAGAGGCCCCACAGCACATATTCTGGCATCATATCACACACCACAGGAGAAGGCCTCTTTCAGTGATTTAGGCCTTTGGACCCAGACAGAGGAGAGAGGTCAGAGATTAGCTTCATATCCCCAGCACAGCAGAAGACCGCTTTATTTGACTTAGGCCTCAGCACCCAGACAGAAGACAGAGGTAGCATGGCAGAGGTTATGGCTTTATGTCACCCGTTAGTTTAACCGGCCACTTTCATCTGGTTAGGCCCCGGCGCCCAGACAGAGAAGAGTTTCATTCAACTGTGGGTTTCATAAAATTTGTATCAAATAAAGAAGTGGCCCGTAGCACAACAAGACATGTTTTAGGCAGTTAATAAGGACTACTCTGCACAAGGGAGGGACAGGTCCTGTGGGATCCATGCCTGGTTCATCTTTATGAAGGTCAGCTTGTCCACGTTGGCTGTGGACAGGCGGCTGCGCTTGTCTGTAATGACGCCCCCTGCCGTGCTGAATACGCGTTCAGATAAAACGCTGGCCGCCGGGCAGGAAAGCACCTCCAAGGCATAACATGCTAACTCTGGCCACGTGGACAATTTCGAAACCCAGTAGTTGAATGGGGCCGAACCATCCGTCAGGATGTGGAGGGGTGTGCAGACATACTGTTCAACCATGTTAGTGAAATGCTGCCTCCTGCTAACACGTTCCGTATCAGGTGTCGGTGCAGATAGCTGTGGCGTGGAGACAAAACTTTTCCACATTTCTGCCATGCTAACCCTGCCCTCAGATGAGCTGGCCGTGACACAGCTGCGTTGGCGACCTCTTGCCACTCCTCTGCCTTCACCTTCCACCTGTTCCCCTGTGACATGTGGGAATGCTCTCAAGAGCGCCTCTATCAGCGTGCGCTTGTACTCGCGCATCTTACGGTCGCGCTCCAGTTCAGGAATTAAAGTGGGCACATTGTCTTTATACCGGGGATCCAGCAGGGTGGCCACCCAGTAGTCTGCACACGTTAAAGCGTGGGCAACTCTGCTAGTCGTTGCGCAGGCATTGGAGCATATATTCGCTCATGTGGGCCAGGCTACCCATGGGTAAGGACAAGCTGTCCTCTGTGGGAGGCGTATCGTCATCGTCCACCGTATCACCCCAGCCACGCACCAGTGATGGGCCTGGGCTGCCACCCCGCTGTGAACTTGCGTCATCCTCGTCCCCCTCCACCTCCTCCTCCTCATCCTCCTCGTCCTCCAGTACAGTGCCTTGGCTGGCGACTTGTGAACCTGTCCTCTGCTGCTTAAACAAACCTCCCTCTGAGCCACTTCGAACAGACTGGCCCGAAAGTGTTAGAAACGAGCCCTCATCCTCCTCCTCCTCCTCCACCTGGGCCACCTCCTCTAACATCATTGCCCTAAGTGTTTTCTCAAGGAGACATAGAAGTGGTATTGTAACGCTGATAACAGTGTCATCGCCACTGGCCATGTTGGTGGAGTACTCGAAACAGCGCAGCAGGGCACACAGGTCTCGCATGGAGGCCCAATCATTGGTGGTGAAGTGGTGCTGTTCGGCAGTACGACTGACGCGAGCGTGCTGCAGCTGAAACTCCACTATGGCCTGCTGCTGCTCGCACAGTCTCTCCAGCATGTGCAAGGTGGAGTTCCACCGGGTGGGCACGTCGCATATGAGGCGGTGGCGGGAAGGCCGAAGTTCCGCTGTAGCGCCAGACAGGCGAGCAGCGGCAGGATGTGAGCGAGCGGAGCGCGCACAGGCGGCCCGCACTTTATGCAGCAGCTCTGACATGTTGGGGTAGTGGTGAATGAACCTCTGCACCACCAAGTTCAGCACATGCGCCAGGCAAGGGATGTGCGTCAAACCGGCTAGTCCCAGAGCTGCCACGAGATTTCGCCCATTATCGCATACCACCAGGCCTGGCTTGAGGCCCACCGGCAGAAACCACTCGTCGGTCTGTTGTTCAATACCCCGCCACAACTCCTTTGCGCTGTGGGGCCTGTCCCCAAACATATGAGTTTCAGAATGGCCTGCTGACGTTTACCCGGGCTGTGCTGAAGTTGGTGGTGAAGGTGTGTGGCTGACCGGATGAGCTGGTGGAAGCAGTGGAGGAGGAAGCCGAGTAGGAGGAGGAGGCTACAGGAGGCAGAGAATGATGCCCTGCGATCCTAGGGGCGGAAGGACGTGCGCCAAGGAACTGTCCGCCGAGGGCCCAGCCGCCACTACATTCATCCAGTGTGCAGTTAGTGAGATATAGCGTCCCTGGCCGTGCTTACTGGTCCACGTATCTGTGGTTAGGTGGACCTTGCCACAAATGGCGTTGCGCAGTGCACACTTGATTTTATCGGACACTTGCATGTGCAGGGAAGGCACGGCTGTCTTGGAGAAGTAGTGGCGGCTGGGAACCACATACTGCGGGACAGCCATGGCCATCAGCTGTTTGAAGCTGTCTGTGTCCACCAGCCGGAATGACAGCATTTCAAAGGCCAGCAGTTTAGAAATGCTGGCGTTCAGGCCAAGGGCTCGAGGGTGACTCGGGGAATTTGCGCTTCCTCTCTAAGGTTTGAGATATTGAGAGCTGAACGCTGCTGTGTGATATAGTGGAGACGCTAGTTGACGGTGGCGGTGGTGGTGGTGTCGGTGGCACATCCTCTGTTTGCTGCTCGGCAGGTGGCAACATTCCTCTCGAGGCGGAAGCCGAGGCAGCAGCGGTAGAGGGAGCAGGGGAGCCTCAGCGAGTGCCTGGTTTTTAAGGTGTGTACCCCACTGCAGTTCATGCTTTGCATGTAGATGCCTGGTCATGCAGGTTGTGCTGAGGTTCAGAACGTTAATGCCTCGCCTCAGGCTCTGATGGCAGAGCGTGCAAGTCACTCGGGTCTTGTCGGTAGGACATTGTTTAAAGAAGTGCCATGCCAGGGAACTCTTTGAAGCTGCCTTTGTGGGGCTGGGTCCCTGTTGGCGATGTCCAGTAGCAGGCGAACTCTGGGGCGGCGGCTCGTCTGCTGGCCCCCTGCTCCCTCTTTGGCTTCGCTGTTGTCTCGGTCTCACCACTACCTCTTCCTCTGAACTGTGAAAGTCATCGCCACGACCTTCAGTCCATGTGGGGTCTAAGACCTCATCGTCCTCTGCATCGTCTTCCACCCAGTCTCCCTCCCTGACCTCCTCCTGTTCAGTCTGCACACTGCAAAAGACGCGGCAGTGGGCACCTGTGTTTCGTCATCATCAGAGAGTCGGTGACTCTGCTGTGGTGGTATTCCCATGTCCTCTTCATCTGGAGACATAAGTGGTTGTGCGTCAGTGCATGGTATGTCTTCCTCCACTGGGGAAGGGCTAGGTGGACGCCCCTGGGAAACCCTGGAAGCAGAGTCTTCAAACAGAAGAAGAGACTGCTGCATAACTTGTGGCTCAGACCGTTTCCCTGATATGCTTGGGGGTGATGTGACAGACTGATGGGCTTGGTTTTCAGGTGCCACCTGTGCGCTTTCCGCAGAAGACTGGGTGGAAGACCATGTGGTGAACGTGCTGGAAGCACTGTCGGCCACCCAATCGATTAATGCCTGTACCTGCTCAGGCCTTACCATCCTAAGAGCGGCATTGGGCCCCACGAGATATTGCGGTACATTCTGCCGGCTAGTTGAGGAGTTCGTTCCCTACTGTGTGCGCCTGGGGCCGAGCGGCCACGTCCTCTACCAGCAACAGAGGCTCCACGGACACCACCACGACCGCGTCCTCGTCCCTTAATAGTATTTTTCTTCATTGTTGCGATTCAACTCGCACCACAATGAAATATATTATTTTTATAAGCAAAATCCCCTCACTGGAATACTTTCAGTCTTTTGACTGTATGGATTACAGATGGAATGACTGTTATATGTGAGTACCGCTTTCTTTGACAGATTCTAGTATGGGTACATATATGTTTTCCCAACCCCAGCACATTAGTTTGCTAATTCCAGATGTATGAAACGCAGGCCTAACTGTATCTAGTATATTGAGCGCCAGATAAACTAACTTGGCCTTTTTAAATAAAAAAAAATTCCCTCACTGGAATACTTTCAGTCTTTTGACTGTATGGATTACAGATGGAATGACTGTTATATGTGAGTACCGCTTTCTTTGACAGATTCTAGTATGGGTACATATATGTTTTCCCAACCCCAGCACATTAGTTTGCTAATTCCAGATGTATGAAAGCATGAGCCTAACTGTATCTAGTATATTGAGCGCCAGATAAACTAACTTGGCCTTTTTAAATAAAAAAATTCCCTCACTGGAATACTTTCAGTCTTTTGACTGTATGGATTACAGATGGAATGACTGTTATATGTGAGTACCGCTTTCTTTGACAGATTCTAGTATGGGTACATATATGTTTTCCCAACCCCAGCACATTAGTTTGCTAATTCCAGATGTATGAAACGCAGGCCTAACTGTATCTAGTATATTGAACGCCAGATAAACTAACTTGGCCTTTTTAAATAAAAAAATTCCCTCACTGGAATACTTTCAGTCTTTTGACTGTATGGATTACAGATGGAATGACTGTTATATGTGAGTACCGCTTTCTTTGACAGATTCTAGTATGGGTACATATATGTTTTCCCAACCCCAGCACATTAGTTTGCTAATTCCAGATGTATGAAACATGCAGGCCTAACTGTATCTAGTATATTGAACGCCAGATAAACTAACTTGGCCTTTTTAAATAAAAAAATTCCCTCACTGGAATACTTTCAGTCTTTTGACTGTATGGATTACAGATGGAATGACTTGTTATATGTGAGTACCGCTTTCTTTGACAGATTCTAGTATGGGTACATATATGTTTTCCCAACCCCAGCACATTAGTTTGCTAATTCCAGATGTATGAAACATGCAGGCCTAACTGTATCTAGTATATTGAGCAGCCAGATAAACTAACTTGGCCTTTTTAAATAAAAAAAAATTCCCTCACTGGAATACTTTATGGCTTTTCACTGTATGGATTACAGGTGGACTGGTATTAGTAGGGGTGACACAAGCACACCCAAGTCCCTGATGTAGGATTTCTATGGCACAGACCACTATTACAAGTGATTAATGGACGTTGGGAGAGATTGTGCTGCAGCACTAGTCCCAAGATGGCCGCCGCCTATCAGCCCAGTAACATGTGCCACAAAATGGTCTGCACAACCTTTAAAAAAATAGCCTTGGACTGTGCTGCTAAATCGCTATTGGTCTGAATCCCAGGTGTAGATGTCTGACTTGTTTGGAGCTTTGGAATGCACACTGTGGCAGCTTCTGCTGCAGCACTACAAGTCGCAAAATGGCGGTCGGCGGTCAGCCCAGGTACATGTGGATGGAAAAATCACTCTGGCCACTCTAAAAATAGCCAATCCCTATCAAAAAAGCAGCTCAGCTGCAGTTGTTCAGATGAATCACAGGTGGAGGAGAGAAATTTGCTTCCAGTTATTCAATTATCCCTGCCTATTCTCGCCCTAGCATCAGCTGCGTCTATCCCTGTTCTATTCACATCGGGAGTGAGCACGTCCCGACGTGCGCACAAGCTTATAAAGAGGCTGAGTCACATGCTGCACTTGGCCAATCACAGCCTTGCCAATAGTAGGCATGGCTGCGATGGCATCTTAGGGCAAGTAGTATGATGCATGTTGATTGGCTGCTTTGCAGCCTTTCAAAATGCGCCAAAATACATGCCGAACGACGAACCCGAACCCGAACTTTTACGAAAAAGTTCGGGTTCGGGTCCGTGTCTCGAACACCCCAAAATTCGGTACGGACCCGAACTATGCTCGAACTGTTCGCTCAACACTAGATGTAAGGACTGTTGATCTTACATTTTGCTGTAAAAAGTTTTAATGCACCGTTATGCATTCCGTTATGGCCTTCCATTATAACGTGGTTATAATGGAACATAACGAAATCCATAAGACGGAAGGACGGATCCGTTCTTTTGCCCATAGACTTCAATTATGACGGAATGCAAAACGGAAGCCTTTAAAAGGCATTCCGTTTGCTTTCCGTCATAATACAAGTCTATGGGAAAGCATAACGGATCCGTCTGGTTCCCGTTATGCAAGACGGAAAACAAAGTCCTGTGGACAGGACTTTGTTTGGGTGGGTTCACACTAGCGTTAGGCATTCCGTTATTGCTTTCCGTTATAACATGGTTATAACGGAAAATAATGGAATGCCCAGACAGAATGCAAAACGGAAGCCTTTAAAAGGCATTCCGTTTGCTTTCCGTCATAATACAGGTCTATGGAAAAGCATAACGGATCCGTCTGGGTCCCGTTATGCAAGACGGAAAACAAAGGTCTGACAGGACTTTGTTTTCCGTCTTGCATAACGGGAACCAGACGGATCCGTTATGCTTTCCAATATACTTGTATTATGACGGAAAGCAAACTGAATGCCTTTTAAAGGCTTCCGTTTTGCATTCCGTCATAATTGAAGTCTATGGGCAAAAGAACGGATCCGTCCTTCTGTCTTATGGATTCCGTTATGTTCCGTTATAACCACGTTATAACGGAAGGCCATAACGGAATGCATAATGCTAGTGTGAACCCACCCTTTTCCGCCTTGCATAACGGGACCCAGACGGATCCGTTATGCTTTTAAAGGCTTCCGTTTTGCATTCTGGCTGGGCATTCCGTTATTTTCTGTTATAACCATGTTATAACGGAAAGCAATAACGGAATGCCTAACGCTAGTGTGAACTCACCCTTAGACTTTATTGTTCCCTTAAGGCCCCTTGCAGACGAGCGTTCATCACGGAGTGAATCCGCATCGCAGCTACCGGCCTGAACTCCCAGCGCTGGACGGGGTCACATAGCATTATATTGATTTATGATGCTATGTAACCCTTACAGTTCTGGAATGTATTGGATAACACTGGCAGCATTATGTCAGTGTTATCCAATACATTCCAGAACTGTAAGGGTTACATAGCATCATAAATCAATATAATGCTATGTGACCCCGTCCAACGCTGGGAGTTCAGGCCGGTAGCTGCGATGCGGATTCACTCCGTGATGAACGCTCGTCTGCAAGGGGCCTTAATAGTTGCAAGGCTTCCAAGTCCCAGTACAGCAAAACAGCTCCAAACTATAATGCTTTCTCCACTATGCTTCCACATTTAGGCCTCTTGCACACGACCGATCATGATCATATGAGTGCGGGACAATAGACACGCGGGCAGCCCGACGTGCACAACATCCTTGTAATCTATGATGCTGTGCGCTCCTGTGCACACGATCAATGCCGCTCCGGGACATATGGAGTTGTGTGCAATAGGCCTTAGGATGAGGTTTTAGCATTGGCGTACAGCAGTGAGGAGCAAATCGATTCTAAAAAAAAATGGATTTGTCATGAATTTAACAGACTTTCTTCCACAGCAATCCATTTCACATTTAAAATTTAGTACTGAGGGAAACAGGGCATAGAGAGTGAATATAGAGAATCACATGGCTCTAGACCGGACCCTGGCCAGCGGGTTTGCCCACAATGCTTTCCAGTCAGCATAACAGCCAGTCAGGAGGGAGGATATTGGTTGGTCTATCAATATATATGTTATTTGTGAAGCACAGATCCATTATGAGCTCCACCACTGATGTGTCTGCCATGTCTCTGACAGTCTCCAATTAGACACACAAGACAGTTATTTTAGGGTATTGCAAGTAGTGATGAGCGGCAGGTGCCATATTCGATTTCGACGAAATTCGCAAATATTTGATAGAATATTCGTCTCATATTCGTCTAAATCGAATATTCGTCATTATTCTAGTTATCACGATTAATATGCGATTTAAATAATATTGAATTTATAGAGCTATATTCGGAATATTCGCGAATTAGCGAAGTGCCGATATTCGCTAAAAAATTCGCTATTCGAATATTCGCGCTCAACACTAATTGCAAGGGCAGTGTAGGGATTATGAAAAATATTAATTTAGTTAGGTAGATTGAATTAATAGGAAGAAAGTAAGTATGTATTATTAGGGACAGAATAGGATGAGTTAGAGTTGTATGTCTTATAGTCAGTGCTGCTGGAGTGCTCACATATGTACAAACTGCTGCACTTCTACACAGAGATTCTTAAAGAGATAGTATACCATTTGCTAGCAGTGTTTTCCCCAAAATTCTCTGAAACAAGCATATTTTAGTGTATCAACAGCAGCTTAATAGCATATATTTTGTTGCAGAAATGGGACGTCCAATTGCGCCTTTTTTTTTTATATGTGCAAATAAATGTGTCAATAGCAGTGTGACAGAACCATCTGTCTGATTATTCTTTTTTAATGCTTGTTTCCCTGCTGTATTCGTCTGTTTGCATTCCGTTCGTATAAATCGCTGTTTTCTATAGCCCAGCCATTCGAATGACTGTCTTTCCCGAATGAACTAGACGAACGGACGGCCACCCAGGAGAGAAGTGTGCTGCTGGTTAACCGATTGATCCCAATTAGAACGTTGTGGTTAACCGCAGACACTTCTCAATTACACGAATTCAGGGTGGTCGTCGTTCGTATGTCGACCACGAGGCAGCGACCATTTTAAACTATGCGAAAGCCCAGCGGTGTTCGGCTCTATTTTCATGGAACTAAAAACGGACACTTTTTCTGCCGAACACCGCTGAAACAACAGAACACCTGTTATTACCTGGATTCCTAACTTTTATTTTGTTGATTGTATCACAGACAATGTCATTGTGTTGTTGATTGGATCACAGGCAATGCCATTGTGTTGTTGATTGGATCACAGGCAATGCCATTGTGTTGTTGATTGTATCACGGACAATGTCATTGTGTTGTTGATTGTATCACAGACAATGTCATTGTGTTGTTGATTGGATCACAGGCAATGTCATTGTGTTGTTGATTGTATCACGGGCAATGCCATTGTGTTGTTGATTGTATCACGGACAATGTCATTGTGTTGTTGATTGTATCACGGACAATGTCATTGTGTTGTTGATTGTATCACGGACAATGTCATTGTGTTGTTGATTGGATCACAGACAATGTCATTGTGTTGTTGATTGGATCACGGACAATGCTCATTGTGGTTATTAAATGTACATTGACGAATGGGTTCTCTTTAAAATGTGAAACTGTAAATGATTGACTGCTATGTTTATACCACATGGGTGGTAACCTTGTTGGGAAATGTGTATAAAGGAAATGCTTGTGTGGTCATTAAAGGAGTTCTTATTTGACCCTCAATGCGGAGCTTCTGTCTTGTTATTGGGGGATTTATTATTGGCGTTTAGAGACTGCTGAATGGAAATGGAAGCCGCTTGGTGAGTGTGATTGTTCGCGGCTTGCAGCAGTTCATGGATTACCGTTCGTGTGTTTGGAGCCGTTCGTGAGATTGCCGCTTCCCCTGCATTTGGTTCGTGCCCTCCAGTTTATGCGAACGGAGGTTATGTGTACAGCAGCCGGGGAAGGTCTACTAAACGGAGGTTTGGTTTAAAGACACAGGAGGCGTCTTAACAATTGGTGGCAAGCGACGGGATGAATCCCACAGCATTGGAGGTCAGCTACTAACCATGCAGTACGAGGAATTAAGGCGTGCTACCCTTAAAGACATATTGGAACGCCGAGGCGTGCAGCAAGCAATTTAAAGAAACGGGAGATTATTGCTTTACTGCTGGAGATGGATGCAGCACCGGGAATGGAGAGAGTCAATGTGGCCAGTCCCTTGGATTTAACACCTGAGGAAATACAATTTAACCGGGCAGTGCAAATAAGGCTGGCACATTTTGGCTCCAACCCTCAACCGACATCGTGGAGCGTGTACAGGTAGCAGTAGCAGCACACCAGGCGAGAGAAAGAGGAGCTGAAGCAGCAGAGGTACCCAATAACAATTTTGCCAGGAAAAGGTACCCTTTGCTGCATTTAAAAACTTTGTTGAAGCAGAGGGGAGATTGATGGGTTCCTGGCGGATTTTGAGAGGCAGTGTGCCCTACACCAGTTACCCGTAGATGAGTGGGTTACAATCCTCTCTGGGAAGTTATCCGGCCGGGCTAGTGAAGCATTTCGGGCCATCCCAGAGGAGGAGATCACCAGCTACCAGGCTGTGAAGGATGCCCTCCTAGCCAGGTATGCAGTGACCCCAGAGGCTTACAGAAGGAGGTTTAGGGAAACCAACAAGCAGGTTGGTGACTCTTATGTGGAGTGGGCCTGCAGAGTTCACCGTACCGCAGCCCACTGGATGGCAGGATGCCAAGCGGTAACTGGGGAGGAGGTGCTCCAAGTGTTCCTGCTGGAGCATTGCTTTGATAGACTACCTGCTGGGGTCCGGGAGTGGGTCAGAGACAGGAAACCCTCTACCCTACCCGAGGCCAGCTGTAACTTTCCAGTCAGCATAACAGCCAGTCAGGAGGGAGGATATTGGTTGGTCTATCAATATATATGTTATTTGTGAAGCACAGATCCATTATGAGCTCCACCACTGATGTGTCTGCCATGTCTCTGACAGTCTCCAATTAGACACACAAGACAGTTATTTTAGGGTATTGCAAGTAGTGATGAGCGGCAGGTGCCATATTCGATTTCGACGAAATTCGCAAATATTTGATAGAATATTCGTCTCATATTCGTCTAAATCGAATATTCGTCATTATTCTAGTTATCACGATTAATATGCGATTTAAATAATATTGAATTTATAGAGCTATATTCGGAATATTCGCGAATTAGCGAAGTGCCGATATTCGCTAAAAAAATTCGCTATTCGAATATTCGCGCTCAACACTAATTGCAAGGGCAGTGTAGGGATTATGAAAAATATTAATTTAGTTAGGTAGATTGAATTAATAGGAAGAAAGTAAGTATGTATTATTAGGGACAGAATAGGATGAGTTAGAGTTGTATGTCTTATAGTCAGTGCTGCTGGAGTGCTCACATATGTACAAACTGCTGCACTTCTACACAGAGATTCTTAAAGAGATAGTATACCATTTGCTAGCAGTGTTTTCCCCAAAATTCTCTGAAACAAGCATATTTTAGTGTATCAACAGCAGCTTAATAGCATATATTTTGTTGCAGAAATGGGACGTCCAATTGCGCCTTTTTTTTTATATGTGCAAATAAATGTGTCAATAGCAGTGTGACAGAACCATCTGTCTGATTATTCTTTTTAATGCTTGTTTCCCTGCTGTATTCGTCTGTTTGCATTCCGTTCGTATAAATCGCTGTTTTCTATAGCCCAGCCATTCGAATGACTGTCTTTCCCGAATGAACTAGACGAACGGACGGCCACCCAGGAGAGAAGTGTGCTGCTGGTTAACCGATTGATCCCAATTAGAACGTTGTGGTTAACCGCAGACACTTCTCAATTACACGAATTCAGGGTGGTCGTCGTTCGTATGTCGACCACGAGGCAGCGACCATTTTAAACTATGCGAAAGCCCAGCGGTGTTCGGCTCTATTTTCATGGAACTAAAACGGACACTTTTTCTGCCGAACACCGCTGAAACAACAGAACACCTGTTATTACCTGGATTCCTAACTTTTATTTTGTTGATTGTATCACAGACAATGTCATTGTGTTGTTGATTGGATCACAGGCAATGCCATTGTGTTGTTGATTGGATCACAGGCAATGCCATTGTGTTGTTGATTGTATCACGGACAATGTCATTGTGTTGTTGATTGTATCACAGACAATGTCATTGTGTTGTTGATTGGATCACAGGCAATGTCATTGTGTTTTTGATTGTATCACGGGCAATGCCATTGTGTTGTTGATTGTATCACGGACAATGTCATTGTGTTGTTGATTGTATCACGGACAATGTCATTGTGTTGTTGATTGTATCACGGACAATGTCATTGTGTTGTTGATTGGATCACAGACAATGTCATTGTGTTGTTGATTGGATCACGGACAATGCTCATTGTGGTTATTAAATGTACATTGACGAATGGGTTCTCTTTAAAATGTGAAACTGTAAATGATTGACTGCTATGTTTATACCACATGGGTGGTAACCTTGTTGGGAAATGTGTATAAAAGGAAATGCTTGTGTGGTCATTAAAGGAGTTCTTATTTGACCCTCAATGCGGAGCTTCTGTCTCGTTATTGGGGGGATTTATTATTGGCGTTTAGAGACTGCTGAATGGAAATGGAAGCCGCTTGGTGAGTGTGATTGTTCGGCGGCTTGCAGCAGTTCATGGATTACCGTTCGTGTGTTTGGAGCCGTTCGTGAGATTGCCGCTTCCCCTGCATTTGGTTCGTGCCCTCCAGTTTATGCGAACGGAGGTTATGTGTACAGCAGCCGGGGAAGGTCTACTAAACGGAGGTTTGGTTTAAAGACACAGGAGGCGTCTTAACAATTGGTGGCAAGCGACGGGATGAATCCCACAGCATTGGAGGTCAGCTACTAACCATGCAGTACGAGGAATTAAGGCGTGCTACCCTTAAAGACATATTGGAACGCCGAGGGCGTGCAGCAAGCAATTTAAAGAAACGGGAGATTATTGCTTTACTGCTGGAGATGGATGCAGCACCGGGAATGGAGAGAGTCAATGTGGCCAGTCCCTTGGATTTAACACCTGAGGAAATACAATTTAACCGGGCAGTGCAAATAAGGCTGGCACATTTTGGCCCCAACCCCTCAACCGACATCGTGGAGCGTGTACAGGTAGCAGTAGCAGCACACCAGGCGAGAGAAAGAGGAGCTGAAGCAGCAGAGGTACCCAATAACAATTTTGCCAGGAAAAAGGTACCCTTTGCTGCATTTAAAAACTTTGTTGAAGCAGAGGGGGAGATTGATGGGTTCCTGGCGGATTTTGAGAGGCAGTGTGCCCTACACCAGTTACCCGTAGATGAGTGGGTTACAATCCTCTCTGGGAAGTTATCCGGCCGGGCTAGTGAAGCATTTCGGGCCATCCCAGAGGAGGAGATCACCAGCTACCAGGCTGTGAAGGATGCCCTCCTAGCCAGGTATGCAGTGACCCCAGAGGCTTACAGAAGGAGGTTTAGGGAAACCAACAAGCAGGTTGGTGACTCTTATGTGGAGTGGGCCTGCAGAGTTCACCGTACCGCAGCCCACTGGATGGCAGGATGCCAAGCGGTAACTGGGGAGGAGGTGCTCCAAGTGTTCCTGCTGGAGCATTGCTTTGATAGACTACCTGCTGGGGTCCGGGAGTGGGTCAGAGACAGGAAACCCTCTACCCTACCCGAGGCTGCTCGTCTGGCAGATGAGTACACGGATGCCCGTAAGTTAGATGGTACAGCTATCAAAGTCCCTGCCAGACTGGAGTATCGACCAGCTGTAGCACCCACTCCTCCAGCCTACCAACCCCCAGTACATCGCACTCCAGCCCCATCCCCACCAGCTAACAAATATGTGCACCCCTCCCGGTTCAATGCCAGGGAATATCCCCAGCCTCTACGGTGTTATTTGTGCAACCAGTTGGGGCACAAGCGCCCAGAGTGCCCCCTGAACAGTACCAACCAAGCCCAGTCTTGGAGAAAACCAGCCAATGGCAATCAGCGCCCCCCTCAGCCTGCTGCGCACTGCATAGAGCAGGAGGAGTTTTGGGGCATCTTACACGAGGCCGACCCAGTGCAAGCAGCTCACCAGGATAACCGCCAGCAACATCGGCAAACTGTGAAGCTGAATGGCAGGGTGGAAAATGGGCTGAGAGACTCAGGAGCCACGATGACACTGCTCCAAAAGAACTTGGTCTCAGAGCATCAGCACACTGGGGACACTGTGGCAGTAAGGGTAGCAGGGGGTGCCGTGTTTCGTTTACCTGTTGCCCGGGTGCATTTGGATTGGGGAGTGGGCGCTAGACATGTGGATGTGGGGGTGATGAAAGACTTGCCGGCAGATGTCCTTCTGGGAAACGATTTGGCCCCTCTGGTTTCCGCCTATGCCCCGATGAGCCCTGCAGAGGTGAACCCTGTGACCACCCGTGCCCAGACCCGTGCTGCCGGAACCAGCCCACCTGCTGATGAGACCCAGGTAAGGTTTACTGCCCCGACTGTTACCCCAGATCAGGTCCCCTTAAGCTGGGCCTCCCCAGAGGAGTTTGGGAGGGAAACCCGGGCGGATCCCAACCTCCAAAAGTACAGAGCCAGGGCCAATGCTGGGGAGGAAGGGGTAGATGGGGAGCGGTATGAGTGGGTGGGGGACAGGTTATATAGGATCCCTAAGCCCTCCCGGAAGAGTGTTGCTTCTCCGCCAAATCGCCAGTTAGTGGTACCCGCAAAGTACCGGCTGGAGATTATGCGGATAGGGCATGATGTTCCGCTAGCTGGACATCTAGGGTCCCGCCGTACAGCCTACAGAATATCACAGAATTTCTTTTGGCCAAACTTTAACCAGGCTGTGCGGATGTACTGCAGTACGTGCGACACGTGTCAGCGGGTAGGTAAGCGGGGATCACCCAAAAGCTAGGCTTCAGTCGATGCCTATTATTGGGGAACCCTTTTCCCGCATAGGCGTTGACATTGTGGGTCCACTGGCCAGGGCTAGTCCATCAGGTAAGAAGTATATTCTTACCGTGGTGGACTATGCCACGCGCTATCCAGAGGCAGTAGCGCTGTCTAATATAGAGGCAGAGACGGTTGCTGATGCCCTGGTTAGGATTTTTACTAGGGTCGGGTTCCCTCAGGAGATTCTCTCCGATCAGGGAACCCAATTCACCGCTGTGCTCACCCAGCAGCTGTGGAAGGTGTGTGGTATTAAGCCGTTACTTAGTTCACCATACCACCCACAGACTAACGGTCTCTGCGAGCGCTTTAACAGTAGCCTCAAGCAGATGCTGAGGACCTTTACAGACGCTTGCAGAGACTGGGAGAGATTCCTGCCTCATCTATTGTTTTCGTATAGAGAGGTGCCCCAGGAATCTACTGGATTCTCCCCCTTTGAGCTGCTGTATGGGAGGAGGGTCCGCGGATCCCTAGATCTCATTAGAGGCCACTGGGAGGGGGAGACAGAGCAGGAAGGGACCCCATTGTGCCATATGTTCTGGAACTCCGGGACCGCATGGAGAAACTATCCCTGATGGTAGGGGAATCTCCAGGCGGCCCAGGGGAGACAGAAGAGATGGTATGATCAGGGTGCCCGACAGCGGGTCTTCCAGGTTGGGCAAAAGGTATTGGTGCTCAAACCTGTGAAGGCCAACAAGATGCAAGCATCTTGGCAGGGCCCGTACAAAGTAGTGGCGCAGATTTGCGACACTACTTACGTGATAGCCAGCTGTGCAGATGAGAGGATTCAGCGATCCTTTCATGTGAACATGCTAAAGGAGTACCAGGAGAGACCTGAGAATATTGCAGCAGTATGTGCCCCAGCTGCAGATGATTCTGAGAATTTACCCCTTCCCGATCTGTTAGAAAGGGAGCCCCAGACTAACCTTACTACCCTTGTACAGCTAGGGGAACGGCTGAACCCCACAGAAAAGGTACAGGCACAACAGTTGTTGTGGGAGAAGCAGGCGACGTTCTCCCAGGAGCCAGGTTATACCACCCTAGCTGTACATAAGGTAGAGACCCCTGGACAGACCCCCTTACGACAGCCCCCCTATCGTATCCCTGAAGCAGTCTGTGAAGGAATGCGGAAGGAGATACAGGAGATGACCCAGCTTGGGGTCATCGAGCACTCCGACAGCCCTTGGGCCTCGCCTGTAGTCCTGGTGCCCAAGAAAGATGGGACCACTCGGTTCTGTGTGGACTACAGGCGGCTCAACGAGCGGACAACCACTGACGCCTACCCAATGCCCCGGGTAGACGAATTGCTGGATCACATTGCCATGGGGAGATATCTGACCACCATAGACCTGTGTAAGGGCTACTGGCAGATCCCTCTGGCCGAGGATGCTATCCCCAAGTCGGCATTTGTCACCCCATTTGGCTTGTACAAATTTAAGGTCATGCCCTTTGGGATGAGAAATGCACCGGCTACCTTCCAACGGATGGTGGATAGACTCCTGGATGGCTTCCAAGAATTTGCCTGTGCATACTTGGATGACATTGCGATTTACAGTGGGTCCTGGGAGGAACACCTAGTACATGTAGGGGTAGTGCTGGATAAGATTCGGGCCGCTGGCCTGACATTGAAGCCAGAGAAGTGCCATCTAGGTATGGCTGAGGTACAGTTCCTGGGTCACAGAGTGGGGTGTGGGAGCCAGAGACCAGAGCCAGCCAAGGTAGAGGCGGTGGCTAACTGGCCCACACCTACCACTAAGACCCAGGTATTGGCCTTCTTGGGGACGGCAGGGTACTATAGATGTTTTGTCCCTGACTACAGCACTATTGCTAAGCCCCTGACAGACCTGACCAAGAAGAACTTGCATAAGCAGGTCCTGTGGTCTCTGGCTTGTGAAGCTGCGTTCCAGGCATTGAAGCAGGCTCTTGTGAATGCCCCTGTCTTGGCTGCCCCAGTACCTAACAAGCGTTTTCTCGTCCATACAGACGCTTCTATGTATGGACTGGGGGCTGTGCTGAGCCAAGTCGGGAAGATGGAGGAGAGCACCCTGTCGCATATCTCAGCAGAAAGCTGTTACCCAGAGAAGTGAGTTATGCGGCAGTGGAGAAGGAGTGCTTAGCCTTGGTCTGGGCATTGAAAAAGTTAAGTCCCTATCTGTATGGGCAAGAGTTTTCCCTTGTGACTGATCACAACCCCCTCGTTTGGCTTAACCGGGTCTCAGGAGACAATGGGAGACTATTGAGATGGAGCTTGGCATTGCAGCCCTACAATTTTATTATCAGCTACAGACCCGGTAAGCTGAACTGAAATGCAGATGGATTGTCACGGCAAACAGACATCGCTACCACCTCTTAGTCCGGGCATCCCCAAGTTGACCCGCCACAGGGTCAAGCCGGGTCTGCCGGAGTGTCCCACGAGGAGGGAGCCGTGTGACAGAACCATCTGTCTGATTATTCTTTTTTAATGCTTGTTTCCCTGCTGTATTCGTCTGTTTGCATTCCGTTCGTATGAATGGCTGTTTTCCATAGCCCAGCCATTCGAATGACTGTCTTTCCTGAATGAACTAGACGAACGGACGGCCACCCAGGAGAGAAGTGTGCTGCTGGTTAACCGATTGATCCCAATTAGAACGTTGTGGTTAACCGCAGACACTTCTCAATTACACGAATTCAGGGTGGTCGTCGTTCGTATGTCGACCATGAGGCAGTGGCCATTTTAAACTATGCGAAAGCCCAGCGGTGTTCGGCTCTATTTTCATGGAACTAAAAACGGACACTTTTTCTGCCGAACACCGCTGAAACAACAGAACACCTGTTATTACCTGGATTCCTAACTTTTATTTTGTTGATTGTATCACAGACAATGTCATTGTGTTGTTGATTGGATCACAGGCAATGCCATTGTGTTGTTGATTGGATCACAGGCAATGCCATTGTGTTGTTGATTGTATCACGGACAATGTCATTGTGTTGTTGATTGTATCACAGACAATGTCATTGTGTTGTTGATTGGATCACAGGCAATGTCATTGTGTTTTTGATTGTATCACGGGCAATGCCATTGTGTTGTTGATTGTATCACGGACAATGTCATTGTGTTGTTGATTGTATCACGGACAATGTCATTGTGTTGTTGATTGTATCACGGACAATGTCATTGTGTTGTTGATTGGATCACAGACAATGTCATTGTGTTGTTGATTGGATCACGGACAATGCTCATTGTGGTTATTAAATGTACATTGACGAATGGGTTCTGTTTAAAATGTGAAACTGTAAATGATTGACTGCTATGTTTATACCACGTGGGTGGTAACCTTGTTGGGAAATGTGTATAAAAGGAAATGCTTGTGTGGTCATTAAAGGAGTTCTTATTTGAAACAAACACAGAACCAGAGATAGGTGCACGCTGCCGTCACACTAAACCCTCACACTGATGTTAAAAATTGAGAGTTAGTTCGACATATCCTACTAGGAGGACGTGTCTTAAGCCTCGGGCACCAGCGTCAAGGTCTCTCAAGTAGCCCGTGGGCCCTAACACTCACCTACCTGCGCCATATGGGCGATATCAGGGGCCAGTGGGCAATTACAGGAGCATTAGGACGACTCACAAACATCTCCTCTGTTACCTCCAGCATGTGGCCATGCTTGCAATGGGAGGTGGGAGGTGTCTATGAGCCCTACCCAAGACTGACTGATATAGCCCAAGGCCAAGCAGGTGCACCCAAATGTGACCTGAAGATGAAAAACAGGCACATGTAAATTGGAGTTTATACACCTCCATACATATATATATAAACCATCAAAAATGTGGTGATAAGAAAGCAGGATGCGCTCATACCCATATGCAGTTGTGCATTTCTGTAGGGAGCACATCCTGCACTTGTAGTCCGTTGCTAATGGCAATCACCAGCAAAAATGCATACAATGGATGATGCCAGCAACGGACTACAAGTACCACAATGGACATCCTACATAAGATGAAATTTATGTGGATGTGGCAAGAATTCAGAACAAACACAGAACCAGAGATAGGTGCACGCTGCCGTCACACTAAACCCTCACACTGATGTTAAAAATTGAGAGTTAGTTCGACATATCCTACTAGGAGGACGTGTCTTAAGCCTCGGGCACCAGCGTCAAGGTCTCTCAAGTAGCCCGTGGGCCTAACACTCACCTACCTGCGCCATATGGGCGATATCAGGGCCAGTGGGCAATTACAGGAGCATTAGGACGACTCACAAACATCTCCTCTGTTACCTCCAGCATGTGGCCATGCTTGCAATGGGAGGTGGGAGGTGTCTATGAGCCCTACCCAAGACTGACTGATATAGCCCAAGGCCAAGCAGGTGCACCCAAATGTGACCTGAAGATGAAAAACAGGCACATGTAAATTGGAGTTTATACACCTCCATACATATATATATAAACCATCAAAAATGTGGTGATAAGAAAGCAGGATGCGCTCATACCCATATGCAGTTGTGCATTTCTGTGGGGAGCATCCTGCACTTGTAGTCCGTTGCTAATGGCAATCACCAGCAAAAAATGCATACAATGGATGATGCCAGCAACGGACTACAAGTACCACAATGGACATCCTACATAAGATGAAATTTATGTGGATGTGGCAAGAATTCAGAACAAACACAGAACCAGAGATAGGTGCACGCTGCCGTCACACTAAACCCTCACACTGATGTTAAAAATTGAGAGTTAGTTCGACATATCCTACTAGGAGGACGTGTCTTAAGCCTCGGGCACCAGCGTCAAGGTCTCTCAAGTAGCCCGTGGGCTAGTTCTTATTTGACCCTCAATGCGGAGCTTCTGTCTCGTTATTGGGGGGATTTATTATTGGCGTTTAGAGACTGCTGAATGGAAATGGAAGCCGCTTGGTGAGTGTGATTGTTCGGCGGCTTGCAGCAGTTCGTGTGTTTGGAGCCGTTCGTGAGATTGCCGCTTCCCCTGCATTTGGTTCGTGCCCTCCAGTTTATGCGAACGGAGGTTATGTGTACAGCAGCCGGGGAAGGTCTACTAAACTGCGGTTTGGTTTAAAGACACAGGAGGCGTCTTAACAGGCAGTGTACATTTTGGTCCCACTCAGGGAACGACCTATTGCACCTGTGTAAAAAACCTTTAGAATTTTTCTACCTTTTACAAGTGAGCATTGCAAGAACCATATTTTAGTACATCAACAACAGTGTAATGCATATTTTGGTCGCACCCAGGGGACTTGCTATTGCACCTGTGTAATCTTTTCCTCGAAAAAACTTTTATTAAAATTCCTAGATCCTTTTCTGTGTCAGTGTTACCAAATGTTTTACCATAACAGTGTCATCCACAGATCCCCCTATAACAGTGCCATCTACAGATCCCCATAACAGTGCCATCCACATATCCCCCATAACAGTGCCATCCACAGATCTCCCATAACAGTGCCATCCACAGATCCCCCATAACAGTTCGTATCCACAGATCACCATAACAGTGTCATCCACAGATCCCCCATAACGGTGCGTCATCCACAGATTCCCTCCATAACAGTGTCATCAACAGATCCCCCATAATAGTGTCTTCCACAGACCACTATTAGTGCAAAACCCACCAAAAGCACACCTTTTGGCTCAAAATATATATTTTTTTTTCCTCCTCAAAAACCTAGGTGCATCTTATAGGGTGAAAAATACAGTATAGCCTCTATTTCTGAAAACGATTGTGACGGGATTGGAACTCACAGCTTCTGCATCATAGCCCGGAAATTTAACCACTACACTACATAGCTGCATAGGCAGTCAAAAAAGAATAAATAAATAAGAGACTTCTACTGTATAGGAATAGTTACTAGTAGTAAGTATTCCTCTACAGTAGAAGTTGCTTTATTTATTTATTTATTTATTTAAGTATGCAGCTGTTATAGCTGAGTGGTTAAGTGCCTTACCTCTAATGCAGAAGGTTGTGAGTTTGAATCCCAGCAGAAACTTTTCTGAAATACAGCTAAATTAGATTTAAATACACTTAGTGTCCCCAAGAACTGACTCCTATATGGACATAGCTATATATGGAGTCAGAGCAGGGACTACTAAGCCAAACTAGAGTCCCGACACCCTCCCCTCTTCAGAGCAGGGGGTGCCTGGTTTAATGCTCGGGTTCTGCCATTGACTTCCATTGTGCTCAGTAGAACACACGAGCATCGTGAAGTGTTCTACTCGAGCACCCGAGCACTTTGGTGCTCGATCACCACTGATCTTGAACTTTTCCACAGTTTTTCACGTTACAAACACAAACTTAAATGTATTTTATTGGGATTTTATCTGATAGACCAACACAAAGTATCAAGTATGTGTGAAGTGAAAAGAAAATGTTACATGGTTTTCAACAATTTTTTTAAATAAAAATCTGGAAAGTGTGGCATGCATTTGTATTCAGCCCCCCTGAGTCAATACTTTGAAGGACCACCTTTTGCTGCAATTACAGATTTAATGTACAGTATATCTCTACCAGCTGTGCACATCTAGAGGCTGAAATTTTTACCCATTCTTATTTGCAAAATGGCTCAAGCTCAGTCAGATTGGATGGAGAACATCTGTGAACAGCAATTTTCAAGTCTCTGTAATAATAATAATAAATGTCCCAGGGAGATGCTTTTACTCCAATGCGCATTTCGACTGCTACCTTAGACTGGGGGTAGCGCTGCTGTGTGTTATAGCTCTATTATTAAACAGAAGGCCAATCACAAGTTATGTTGCAGTGTGACACCATTGATTATCATTACAAAAAATGGGGCTCAACACATCGCAATGTAGTTGTACCCTTTTTGTCACGCGATTGATTGTCACATGATACATGTCGCCGTGTAGCCGTAGCCTTATACATTTTGTTTGTGCTTTATCTTTTGCATCTCTTTTTCTGTAATTCCCATTTATGTGAGACACTTATTGAGGTTACATATATATGTGTGCACTAAACTTGTCTTGTTGGTAATTGTCGCACAGCACTTTACCCTTTCAATTGCTACCCAATTGTATTTGGGAATTATTTATTTATTAATTATAATATATACATATATATTTGTTTCACTCATCCTGGGGAATGCTATCCCATCTTTACAGTTTGACTTATTTTTATGAATTTGTAATAACTTGTAGCGTTGATCTAGCACCAAAGTGCTTGGGTGCTCGGGCTTAACACATCATGATGCTCAGGTGCTCTACAGAGCACCCGAGCACAATGGAAGTCAATAGGAGAACCAGAGCATTAAACCAGGCACCCCCTGCTCTGAAGAGGGGAGGGTGACTGGTTCAAAGGAAAAGGACAGAAGTTGATGGAAACACCACTGAAATGGTTCGGGAGCAGCATGGGGAAGATGTCTGGATGCATCTTGGACTCCCAGGTCGTATATTCAAGAACATGTTCAACTTATACCAGCCGTAAATATATAATTATATACAGGAGATAGCCAGGTTATACCAGCATGGTCCATATCACTATATACAAGAAGATGTCTAACTTATACCAGCTGTAAATATAAAATTATATACAGAAGATAGCCAGGTTATACCAGCATAGTCCATAAAAGTAGATATCATGTAAAAAGTCTGAGATGTACATTTTCTTTAGAATGTTATTCAGATACAAAAAATGTATTTCACCTCATGCTTTGCTGCTTGGACGGACAGTTGACTAGCTGAGATATCAAGTAGGGGAGGAGACTCAAGCATCAGGCTCGAACACATTGGGTGTTCGGCCGAACACAGCCAAGTGCCGAGCATCGCGATGCTAGAGCTGAACAGGTGTTCGGCCGAGCATGCTTGCTCAACACTGTATATAACCCCTCTAGCCTCCAAGGACAAATAATTTTTAGGAAAACTTGTTATATCTTTTCGTTTATTGTTTATGATTTTTTTCCCACTGTTGCAGTGTGCCTGCCTAGTATTACATGGGGTCAGAGAACAGGCTATGCGACTGACCAGAGTTTAGGCCGTTCACAGCAGTGGAAAAAACTACCCCATCATGTTGAGGAGATTGAAATGGTTGCTGCTGCGGCTTCTGCTGCTCTTGGTGGCATTAGAGCGGTGACTCTGTGTGTGTGTGTAGGGGGGTTGGTAGTAAGGGTAGTGATGGTCTAAAAGCATGGCTATTCAGTAATCATCAGACTCCTTAAAGGATAACTGTCACATTTAGACCCTAATTTCAGTTTTCATATATGTAGTTACTAATATGATAATATTCCTGAATCAATAACTATTTAATAAGATTCAGCCCTTAGCAACCAGTCTGCATAAAACTGCAATTTCACTATTTCACTATTCTATGGATTAGCCCTGAGGCTAATCCATAGGACGCCTGCAGTGAAGTTAGTGAAGACCAGCACTGTATAGGGGGGTCTTGCAGTGAAGTTCCCAGGTCTGGCTGAAGCCTGTAGTCCTCCTACAAGCTCTCCTCTTATCAGTGTTTCATTTATACACTGAGCAGCCACATTGTCCAGCACTGCTAAGGGAGTGTCTGCCAAGCACAGGCATGTGGAGAAGTTCACACACACAGCCCAGCACTGTTATCTCCTGTCAGGAAGAACCTGGCTTTTTATACATTCCCTTACAATGTTGACTCACTATCAGTTCCCAGTGCACGCAGCGTGCTCCGTCCTCATCTGGTAGACGGAAGGAGCATAGCAACCTGATTTTAATCTCAGGTAACAATAGCCAATACTGGGGACTTTTAGATGGCTTTTAGGGGTTATTTATTAAACAATCAGAAATCAAAACAGGGCCAACAAGGTGATATTAATCACCAAAATCCAATAGTAAAAAAAAAAAAAAATTGACAGTTATACTTTAATAACAACAATACAGTTTGTTACTGCGTAAGCAAGCCAGCATTGCAGAGGAGCCACTGAGACGATTGGGTGTTTTGGCCAGTGCCATCCTCATCATCATCCTCTTGCTCCTCTGACTCCAGCTCCTGTTGCAGTAGCAGCTCCTCATCTATCGCATCTTGGTTATCCTCCTCCTCCATGTCAGATTCCCCTTGTGTGCCCCCAACAGCTATAGGGCAGACAGCAAGATGTGTCAGCTGCTCCTCTTCCGCCGTGGTCCCCTGCTGCATAAGCATCAGCATCAGTTCTAAGATAAACATGAGAGGGGTGCATGCACCAGAGGAAGGTGTTTCATTTAGGCATGTACTGTAGTTGGCACAGATCAACAACGTCCTCTCCTTACAGCAGGCGCTCCACCAACACCAACAGCACCACGACCATGGACATGTCCCATTTTTGATGCTCTCCTCATTTTTTTTACTATCACCCGCCAAATTGGCTGACAGGCGAATAATTGTATTTCTGTGTCACAGGGCTAAATGAAGTGTTTTGCACCACAAAAAAATGGCTATAGGTCACCGACAGAGTCAATAGAGAATTATTATTAAGTATTGTATTTGTAACACCCCAGAGTGGTGTTACCACTCCTGCACCCTGCTACAGTCTTGGGCTAACACTGTGTCATCTTATGTATTTCTGTCCAGGTCCTATACACTGTGCATTACTAATCGTTAAGCAACTGTTATCTTAATGTAATATACCTGGTTCACCAGCAGGTGGAAGCAAATATGGCAAAGCTGTACTTAGATAGAATGGAACTTACCATTCCATTCTAACCCCCTCTGTAGGGAAGTTGGCTAGTCCTACTTCCTGCAAGAAGGGTGGGGACCAGTTCTAGTTAGTCTAGTTTACCCGAAGCAAGGGAAAGGGTGTACAGGTGTAGAGATGTCCCGAACTATTCACCGGCGAACAGTTCCCGGCGAACATCACATGTTCGCGTTTGCCGAGGCGGGCAAACATATGCGATGTTCGATTCGCCCTCTATACTTTATCATTGAGCAAAATTTGACCCTGTACCTCATAGTCAGCAGACACATTCCAGCCAATCATACCCTCCCTCCCAGACCCTCCCACCTCCTATCAAAAAGCAAAGACAGCATCTATCTTAGATTCATTCTGAAGCTGCAGTGTCAGTTAGAGCAGGGAGAGTGCTGCTGCTGCTGAAATAATAGGGAAAGCGTTAGCTAGGCCAGTGTTCTGTCTCCACTCCAGTCCTCAAAGACTCATCGGCCTCTTTCATACGAGCGTGTCTGGATTAGGCCCCATTTACATGTCCGTAGTGTGTTGAAGATCCGCAAATTGCGGATCCGCAACACAACATGCCGGCACTCCCCATAGAGATGCCTATTCTTGTCCGCAGGCCGAGGACAAGAATAGGACATGCTATATCTTTTGCGGAGTGTGCTCTCCGCATCACGTCCGGCCCCATTCACAATGAATGGGTCCGCATCCTTTCCGCAGTATTGCGGAATAGATGGGGACAAAAATTGCGGATGTTTGAATGGGGCCTTAGGTCCGGATGCGTTCAGTGAAAACTGTGCAATATCACAGGCAAAGCCATTCAGTTTTGCCTGCAATTGCATTCAGTTGTTCAGTTTTTTCTGCGCGGGTGCAATGGGTTTTGATGCGTTTTTCACGCGCGTGATAAAAAACTGAAGGCTTACAAACAACATCTCCTAGCAACCATCAGTGAAAAACGCAACGCACCCGCACTTACTTGTGGTTGCAATGCGTTTTTTACGCAGCCGCATTCATTTCTATGGGGCTAGGGCTGCGTGAAAAATGCAGAATATAGAACATGCTGCGCTTGTGCGTTGCGTGAAAAAAAAAGGCTCAAGTACACAGACCTATTGAAATGAATGGGTCAGGATTCAGTGCGGATGCTATGCTTTTACCTCACGCATTGCACCCGCGCGGAAAACTCGCTCGTGTGAAAGGGGCCATCTGCTGTAAGGACAGCGTCCTGACAGCACCCCAAAAAGCCCTTTTTAGTGCTGGTACATCAGTCTGCTTTTATTTATTTTTTCTATATATATATATATATTGCAGTTGCCTGCCCGTGTGTGAGAGGCCACAGGCCCACAGAATGTACTGTGTGCACACCACTCATATAGGGTGGCACAGTACCTTGCAGATAAAAAAGTCATTTCATTTCTACCCTTTAATATAATTGCAGTTGCCTGCCAGTGTGTGTCAGGCCCACAGACTGTACTGTGCCCACTGCCCACCACTCATATAGGGTGTCACAGTACATTGCATGGCGCATGCGCAGGGGCCCAGAAATTCAAACGAAGCGGACCGAGCATGGGTCTTTTTCCATCTCCCGGTTTCAAAAATCTATTCACTACACCGTTCCTGGCCCTGATAAGGGACAAAACAGAGATTAAACTGATAGGAATAGTACTTAGTTAACACTATTCGCATTGGTGGCAAATGCTATTGCAAGTGCCCAAAATTTGAAGGAAGTGGACAGAGCAAGCTTTTTTCTCTATCTCACCATGCAAGGATTCAATTCAATACACGTCCCCTGATGGGGGAATTAACAAAGTTTAAAATGGTAAGAATAGTAGTTCACACCATTTGTATTAGTAGCACAGTACATTGCGTGGTGCATGCGCAGTGCCCCAAATTGGAAGTAAGAGGACCGACCAATCATCTTTCCATCTCCCGGGTCCTAAAATCTATTCAATACAAGTCCCCCGATAGGGGGAAGTAACAGGGATTAAACTGATAGGAATAGTACTACTTAACACACCACTCATATAGGGTGGCACAGTACATTGCACGGCGCTCGCGCAGTGCCCCAACTTGCAAGGAAGAGGACCGACCAACCATCTTTTTACATCTCCCGTTTCCTAAAATCTATTCCATACACCGGCCCCTGATATGGGACAAAACAGAGATTAAACTGGTAAGAACAGATTTTTTTAATTTAAAAAAAAAGAGGACAGCCTCTGCGGAGCTGGGTATTATTTGGCCGCGTTACTGAATGCTCATGCACAATGGCTGTAGGCTCATGCGTCTTTTTGCGGAGGTAACAAACCTGGTCAGTCAAACACAAGGCAACATCATCGACCTCATCCCATATGCATTTTTTCTGGAGCGTGCCCTGCGAAGAGTGCTGGATCAGGCCGTAGATGAGCATGAAGAGGAAGAGTTGTGGTCACCATCACAACCAGAATCAGCCTTGTCGTCGTCGATTGCTGGACCTGCGGCAACGCAGAGAGAGGAGTCTGAATAAGAGGAGTCAGAGGAGGAAGGTGGCTTTGAGGAGTTGGAAGACCAACCACAGCAGGCGTCCCAGAAGGTTTGTTGTCACCTTTCGGGGACCCTTGGTGTTGTACGTGGCTGGGTGGAGGAAGAGACCTTCAATAACGTCAGTGAGGACAAGGAACGGGACATGGCTAGCTTGGTATCCAACATTGTGCAAAAGGGAGTTTGCAGTTGTGCAAATGGACTGTTTGCGGTTGTTTGTGTTGCGTTAAATGGGGAGTTTGGTCTGTCACTGTGAAGCGGGCGTAACCCTTACACTTCCTGATCGATACATCATCATACCTGATTGTATACACACACTAGATGTTTTATGGCACAGTATTTGAAACTATTTAGAAATGTTATAAAGTTCAGTGAACCCAAACTGTATAGTTCGGGTTCGTACTGAATTTTGCGGTGTTCGGGACATGGACCCAGACCCGAACATTTTCAAAAAAGTTCGGGTCCGGGTCCGTTGTTCGCCGATTTCTTCCCGCTTTCTGAAGGGCTGCACATCAGCCAATCAGCAAGCGTTTTACTTCTTGCCCTAAGAAGCCATCACAGCCATGCATACTAATGGCATGGCTGAGATTTGCCAAGTGCAGCATGTGACCCAGCCTCTATTTAAGCTGGAGTAACGCAGCACCACACGTCACTCTGCTCTGATTAGTGTAGGGATAGGATGCAGCTGCAGTGAGGGCAAGATTAGGCAGGGAAAACTCAGCAAAAACACCTAATGAAGTGATCGATCTACAGCTATGAATTACTCAACTTCTGCTAGTTAATTGCTCACTGGTTTTTAGGCTGCACAGAGCATTTTTCAGTCACTTTTTTCTGGGGTGATCAGCGGCCATTTTGTGTCTTGTGATGCACCAGCAGAAGCTGCCACCAAGTCCATCAATCCATCAATACTAGTTTTTTTTTTTTTTTTTTTGCTATATCCTACATCAGGGGCTTGGCTGTGCTTATTGTTACCCCTAGAAACTCAGGAAAGAAAATTTTATATTTTATTGAGGGGTGAAATTCAATTGCCATGCAATTAGCAATCCCCTATTGCCCAATTGCCAATAGCAATCCCCTAAATCTGATGTTCCAGCTGTGGCTAGCCAAGTGTAAGGCCCTATTCACACATCCGCAATGTAGTCCGCATATATTCCGCAATTTTGCGGAATACATGCGGACCCATTGACTGTGAATGGGGCCGGGAAAGATGCGGAGAGCACACACTTTGCTCTCCGCATCCGATTTTGCGGAGCGCGCCGCCGATTTTCCGGTCCGCGGCTCCGCAAAAAAAATAGAGCATGTCCTATTCTTGTCCGCAATTGCGGACAAGAAGAGGCATTTTCTATGGAGTCCGGGCAATGTGCGGTCCGCAAAAATGCGGAATGCACATTGCCGGTGTGTCCGTGTTTTGCGGATCCGCGGCTCCGTGGATCCGCAAAACACTTGCGGATGTGTGAATAAGGCCTTATACTGTCTACTGTCTGGCAAAGGATATATATTTTTCTGGGGTAAAATTCAATTGCCAAAATAGCAATCCCCTAAATCTGGTGTCCCAGCAGTGGCTGGCCAAGTTCAATAGTGTCCGGCAAAGGATAGATAATTTTCTGGGGTGAAATTCAATTGCCAAAGTAGCAATCCCATAAATCTGGTGTCCCAGCAGTGGCTGGCCAAGTTTAAAAGTGTCCGGCAAAGGATAGATTTTGTTCTGGGGTGAAATTCGATTGCCAAAATAGAAATACCGTAAATCAGTGGTTTCAGCTATGGCTGGCCAAGTTTAATAGTGTCCGGCAAAGGATATATTTTTTTCTGGTGTAAAATTCAGTTGCAAAAATAGAAATACCGTAAATCTGGTGTTCCAGCTGTGACTGGACAAGTTTCATAGTGTCCGTCAAAGGATATATTATTTTCTGGGGTGAAATTCAGATGCAAAAATAGAAATACCGTAAATCTGGTGTTCCAGCTGTGACTGGACAAGTTTCATATTGTCCGTCAAAGCATATAGTATTTACTGGGGTGAAATTCAATTGCCAAAATAGCAATACCCAAAATTAGGTGTTCCAGCTGTTGCAGGCCAAGTGTAAATCAGCGTGCATCTCGAAGTGTATTTCTTTCCATTAAATGGTATATTACAGTAAGTGTTAAAATACAGCATAATCTACATTTGCACACACTGCTTTGCATCTCTAAGTGTATTTCTGTCCGTTAAAGGGTATATTGCACAAAATATTAAAGTATGCTGAAAGCATAATCCTAATCCTATATATTTTTTCACACGCTACTGTGCATCTCCAAGTGTAAATCTGTCCGTAAAAGGATACCTTTCATCCAGGTCCTAAATACTAGGCTACAATTGATATTCCCCTAAATCTGTCGTTACTGCTGTGCCTGGATTAGTGTAATACGGTACATAAATAGACAACCAGATAGTGTTAGTTGCCTGTAAAAAATGGCCTGAATTTGAATTCAATACTTTGGGCCAAATCATTTTTTTCTTATTGTGGTGAACGGTAACAATGAGGAAAACATCTAGTAAGGGACACGGACATGGTCGTGGTGGGTCCCAGGCGGAAAGTTCTGAACAACAGACCGACAAATGGTTACTTCCGGTGGGCCTCAAGCCCGGCCTGATGGTGTGCGATAATGGCTGAAATCTCGTCGCAGCTCTGGGACTAGCCGGTTTAACGCACATCCCTTGCCTGGCGCATGTGCTGAATTTGGTGGTGCAGAAGTTCATTCACAACTACCCCGACATGTCAGAGTTGCTGCATAAAGTGCGGGCCGTCTGTGCGCGCTTCCGGCGTTCACATCCTGCCGCTGATCACCTGTCTGCTCTACAGCGTAACTTCGGCCTTCCCGCTCACCGCCTCATATGCGACGTGCCCACCAGGTGGAACTCCACCTTGCACATGCTGGAGAGACTGTGTGAGCAGCAGCAGGCCATAGTGGAGTTTAAGCTGCAGCACGCACGGGTCAGTCGCACTGCGGAACAGCACCACTTCACCACCAATGATTGGGCCTCCATGCGAGACCTGTGTGCCCTGTTTAGCTGTTTCGAGTACTCCACCAACATGGCCAGTGGTGATGACGCCGTTATCAGCGTTACAATACCACTTCTATGTCTCCTTGAGAAAACACTTAGGGCGATGATGGAAAAGGAGGTGGCCCAAGAGGAGGAGGAGGAGGAAGAGGGGTCATTTTTAGCACTTCCAGGCCAGTCTGTTAGAAGTGGCTCAGAGGGAGGTTTTTTGCAACAGCAGAGGCCAGGTACAAATATGGCCAGCCAGGACCCACTACTGGAGGACGAGGAGGATGAAGCGGAGGTGGAGGAGGATGAGGATGAAGCATGTTCACAGTGGGATGGCACCCAACGCAGCTCGGGCCCATCACTGGTGCGTGGCTGGGGGGAAACGGAGGACGATGACGATACGCCTCCCACAGAGGACAGCTTGCCTCTGGGCAGCCTGGCACACATGAGTGCTTGCACAACGACGGCAGAGTCGCCCACATTTTAACGTGTGCGGACTACTCGGTTGCCACCCTGCTGGATCCCCGGTACAAATACAATGTGCCCACCTTATTTCCTGCACTGGAGCGTGATAGGAAGATGCGCGAGTACAAACGCACGTTGGTAGACACGCTACTGAGAGCATTCCCAAATGTCACAGGGGAACAGGTGGAAGCCCAAGGCGAAGGCAGAGGAGGAGCGAGAGGTCGCCAACGCAGCTGTGTCAAGGCCAGCTCCTCTGAGGGCAGGGTTAACATGGCAGAGATGTGGAAAAGTTTTGTCACCATGCCACAGCTAACTGCACCACCAACTGATACGGAACTTGTTAGCAGGAGGCAGCATTTCACTAACATAGTGGAACAGTACGTGTGCACACCCCTCCACGTTCTGACTGATGGTTCGGCCCCATTCAACTTCTGGGTCTCCAAATTGTCCACGTGGCCAGAGCTAGCCTTTTATGCCTTGGAGATGCTGACCTACCCAGCGGCTAGCGTTTTGTCTGAACGTGTATTCAGCAGGCAGGTGGCGTCATTACTGACAAACGCAGCCGCCTGTCCACAGCCAATGTGGACAAGCTGACGTTCATAAAAATGAACCAGGCATGGATGCCACAGTGACAGGACCTGTCCATCCCTTGTGCAGAATAGACATTTATAACTACCTCCCCTTAACAATATATTCTTGTACTCCAGGGCACTTCTTTATAATCTTTTTTTAATTTTACCATTATTTTGCAGGGCAACCCAAAGTTGAATGAACCTCTCCTCCGTCTGGGTGCCAGGGGCATAAATATCTGAAACTGGCCTTCTCCAGTGGTGGGTGATATGACGCATGATTCCTTGCTGTGGGACCTCTCTCCTTTGTCTGGGTGGTGGGGCCGAAATAACTGAAAGTGGCCTGCCTCCTCCGGTGGTGGTTGATATGACACATGATTCCTTGCTGTGGGACCTCTCTCCTCTGTCTGGGAGCTGGGGCCTAAATATCTAAAAGTGGCCTTCTCCATTGGGGGGTGACAGGAAGCCTGATTCTCTGTTTTGGGACCTCTCTCCTCTGTCTGGGTGCTGGGGCCTAAATATCTAAAAGTGGCCTTCTCCGTTGGTGGGTGACATGATGCCTCTTTTGCTGCTATGGGACCTCTCTCCTCTATCTGGGTGTTAGGGGCCTAACTTTAACGTACTTGCTTGCTGTCTTGGTGGCAGACATTTAACACTTTTTACTGTCTAATGACCACCCTATTATCTGGGTGTCAGGGGCCTATATGTCGTTTAATCATTTGTTGTCTGGGTGAGAGACATTAAACACTTTTCACTGTCAAATGACCTCTCCTCTGTCTGGGTGTCAGGGGCCTACATAAATGATAATGGCCTGTTCCATTGCAGGTTGACCTGAGGCCTGTGTTGCTGTTACGGGACCGCTCTCCTGTGGCACTGCAGGCAGACATGAATCCTTTTTGGCTGTGATGAGAACTTCAACTCCCATAGCATTCCCACCTGATGCCACCCCAACCTCCTATTCCACCTCCTCCTCCTCCAAGTTGCCAATTTATATTGGTTCATTTTTATTTATTTTATTTTTAAGTAATTTTCCTATCCACATTTGTTTGCAAGGGATTTACCTACATTTTGCTGCCTTTTGCAGCCCTCTAGCCCTTTCTGAACTATTTTACAGCCTTTTTAGTGCTCAAAAGTCCGGGTCCCCATTGACTTCAACGGGGTTCGGGGTGAAGTTCAGGTCGAGTTCGGATCCCAAACCCGAACATTTTCGGGAAGTTCGGCCGAACTTCTCGAACCCGAACATCCAGGTGTTCGCTCAACTCTAGAATGTTAGGTGATTTATGCCCTGTATGGATTAAAACCCGGCTCTGAGTCAACTACGTAATTTTCCATTGGAGTTTTGCCATGGATCCCCCTCCGGCATGCCACAGTCCAGGTGTTAGTCCCCTTGAAACAACTTTTCCTATTGTGGCCATAAAGAGTCCCTGTGGGTTTTAAAATTCGCCTGCCAATTGAAGTTTATGGTGGTTCGCCCGTTTCGCCAGTTTGCGAACATTTGCAGAAGTTTGCGTTCGCCGTTCACAAACGTAAAATTTTATGTTTGCGACATCTCTATACAGGGGCACGTCTCTGCTGGACGTGCCTATGCCAGCCAGACCACCTTAAGCTCTGCTGGCCATGGAGGCAGAAGCCTAAAGCTTCAGGAGCCAGGAGGAAAGTTCCCTGGCATAACCTAGCGTCAGACTACAGTGAGAACGTGCAGCATTAAGAAGAAAGCAAAGACACTATTTAAGCTTGTCATTACAGCAGAGTCAAAGAGAAAGATATAGCAGAGTAGAGTTTGCCTGCCAGTTTAATGCTAAATCCTGCTGGAAACAAGACAAAGCCTGTAAGCTGTTGGAAGAAACATTTATTCAAAGTAAATCTGCTGTTGATCTTCATCTCAATGTCTGGACTCAAGTTATTCTTTCCAATCCCTAAATTATTCCCCTTTTTATTGCTTCGGAGCCAAAGCCTGGGGTCCAGTAGTATCCAGGTAGGAGCACCGTGACACTTAGAGAGACATTTTTGCCGCACTACACCACTCGGCCTTCCTACTACATCTGGGACGCGATAGAGGGGACCTGGGGGGAGGTGGCCCGCAGCATATTTCCATGTCACGGATGCAGATGAGATGTACAGTATCTCCCTCCCAAAAAAAGCGTTATGTCACCAACACAATAACAGACTGATTAACTCTTATAAATAAGATGGATGAAAATGCGGTGTTACATAGTTAATACAGTTGAAAAAAGACATAAGAACCCCCTAAATGCCTTTATGCAACCGACACAATTAACAGACTGATTATCTCTATGATACCAGTAAGATGGATGAAAATGTGGTGTTGTGAACCCCCAAAATGCCTTTATGTCACAGAAACAATAAACAGACTGATGATCTCTATTATACCAGTAAGATGGATGAAAATGTGATGTTGTGAACCCCCAAAATGCCTTTTTGCCACCAACACAATTAACAGACTGATTATCTCTATTATAACAGTAAGACGGATGAAAATGTTGAGTTTTGAACCCCAAAAATGGCTTTAGATAACCCACAGACTGAAGTATTGCATTTCTGTGTAACTGGTGCAAGGGAGTTGTATTGCACTGACCAAAAATGCCTACAGGTCACGATCAGACTAAACAGCCTAATTAAGTATTGTATTTCTGTGTCACTGGTGCACATGAATTTTATTGCACCAACCAAAAATGCTTACAGGTCACCTACAGAGGTATAGTATTAAAAAGAATAAAATCCTAACAATGTCCCTCAAATGCCCATAGCTTAAAAGCTTGTCGATTGGCTACGCTGCAGCCTTTCAACAAGATTTATTTAAAATCTGAACAATGAACACGGACTTTCGTGCCAATGTCCGTGTTCCGGTTCAGGTTCCCGGACACCGTAATCTACGGTGCAAACCCAAATAGTACAGTCCGGGCTCGCTCATCCCTGCCTTCCTGGGGCCATTACGTTTTGATTTTTATATTGCATAGAATTTAGTGGGAAGCAAAAAAAAATCAAAATGTGGTGGAATTGGAAAAAAGCACAATTCCTCCATAGTTTCATGGGTTATATTTTTACAGCATTCACACCATGGTAAAACTATTTATGTTATTCTGTGGGTCAGTATGATTACAGTAAAACCACTTTTATATGTTTCTTTGTTTGTGTTTTAATATTTAAAAAAAAATTGAAGCTTTAAAAAATACATATATTTTTTTGCATTACTGTATTCTGAATCGCATAACTTTTTTGTAGTTATGTCTATAAAGCTGTGTAAGGGCTGTTTTTTGCCGGGTTACCTGTAAGGGTCCATTCACACGTCCTTTGTGTATTGCATATCCGCAAATTGCGGATCCACAATACACCGGGCCAGCACCCAATAGAAATGCCTCAAAGGACATGTTCTATTTTTTTTCGGGAGCCGCTGACTGGAAGAATGGGGACTTGCAAGGGAAATGCGGATGCCGATAGAACACTGTGCTGTCTGCATGTCTTCCGGCTCCATTGACAATGAATGGGTCCAGATCTGTTCCGCAACATTGCGGAACAGATCCGGACCCATTCTATGGACGTGTGAATGAACCCTAAGGCTGTGTTCACACTTCAGTTATTTGGTCAGTTATTGTGAGCCAATACACCTGATCTCTGAATAACTAAATAACTGACCAAATAACTGAAGTGTAAACACAGCCTAATTTATAATTGATGCCATTTTAGAGTGTGTATGTCTTTTTAATCATTTTTTATTACATTTTTTGGGGAAGGTGAAGTTGCAAAACAAAAGCCTTTTTTATTATGGCGTTCACCTGACAGGATTAATACGTTTATATTATCTTAATTTTTTTATCTGTTAATTATTTTTAATATGGGGAAAGGGGGTGATTTCAATTTTTGTCTTTTTTTACATGTTTTTATATTTTTAAAACATTTTGTATCCTTTTTTAAAGTCCCCCTAGGGCACTTGAACATGCAGTATTCTGATTGCTTTGCCCATAGACTGCATTTAACATTGCAGTATCTGGGAGTTTCAATAGGCGCCTGTGGCAGGACTCCATATACACATCGCTGTGGCAGGCCTCATATCCATCAGACGGCCTGAGGCTGCCAAAGCAACCAAGCGGCTCTCTCAATCTTAGTTAAAGTGAGACATTTGAGCCCTGAGAACTCAGCACCTTGGCACCATGGATCGTTACCAGGCCTCTTTCACACTGACATTTCGGATTTGCGGGAAACCCGCACGAGTGCGCACACAATTTCAGTCAGTTTTGATTTCGATGCATTCTTTTGTTTTTTTCCACGTGAGTGCAATGCATTTTGCACGTGCGTGATAAAAAACTGAATGTGGTACCCAGACCCGAACCTGGACTTCTTCACTGAAGTTCGGGCTTGGGTTAGATGTTGTGTAGATTTTATTATTTTTCTTTATAACATGGGTATAAAGGAAAATAATAGCATTCTTAATGCAGAATGCTTACTAAAATGTTGATTGAGGGTTTAAAAAAATAAAAAAATAAAAAAGAAGAAGAAAGAAGATAAGGCCGGCTGAGCGATTAAATGCATGAGGTGAGTTAATTTTTTTTATTTTTTAACCCCTCAATCAACATTTTAGTAAGCATTCTGCATTAAGAATGCTATTATTTTCCTTTATAACCATGTTATAAGGGAAAATAATACAGTGAATAGGGGTTGCTCATCCCTATCATCTCCTAGCAAGCATGCGTGAAAATCACACCGCATCCACACTTGCTTGCGATTTTCACGCAGCCCCATTCATTTCTATGGGGCCTGCGTTGCGTGAAAAATGTAGAATATAGAACATGCTAAGATTTTCACGCAACACACAAGTGATGCGTGAAAATCAGCACTCATCTGCACAGCCCCATTGAAGTGAATGGGTCCGGATTTAGTGCGGGTGCAATGCGTTCACCTCACGCATTGCACCCGTGTGGAATTCTCGCCTGTGTGAAAGGGGTCTTTCACTGTACATGCATGGCAGAGGTCAAGAAGGTATTAATGTACTATATCTGCCCCAATATCCTAGAATATGTTCCTCACGACAACTCTTTTCTTGAATTGTAATCTTAGATTACCGGAATAACTTTTTTACAAATATGTTGCTCTAATATGAATTTTGGACATCAAATAAAAATCTATTTTCCTTATTAATAATATGGATGACTATATTTGTAAATTCTTGTTGGCCCCACATCTTTTTACCTTTATATACTGTAGAAAGTTTCCTAATCAGCCATTCTCCTAAACTGTTAACCAACATAATTTTCTTATTACAGGAACATTTATAAGTACAGTAGTGAAGAGCCTGAATGGCCGTTGTGTGACACAGGGATTCTCTCTTCTTTATTCATCAACACAGTTCACGTAGAGTGTTCCAGTTGAACCCGTTGAAAAGAACAAATTACAGTATATCGCTACAAAAAAAAACTCAAGAAATCTATCTGAACAAGACATAGTGCAGTTCTCTCTCTTCTTTAGACTTTACCAAATTTGAGTGCACTTTTTAACAGACATATCCAATACTAGCAACTGTATACTCTATAATTAAAGATCACTCCAGGTAAAAGCTAAAAATGCATCCTTGGTCATGGATCTATACAGGATCCTAAATTTCCATTCATCTAACTGTTTCTATTACAGTGTTTCCCTGCTGTCCCCTACTAGGCCGCAGCTGAAGATTGTGCTGCCATAATAAAACAGCTGTGCTGTCCTGAGCCAATAAAGAGGCAGTTAAGGGGGTGTTTACATCATGTTTTTGCCCCTGTTCAATATATACATTGGAAAAAAGGATGCTAAAGCATATTATACTATGATTTTCCTTCCTACAGAGTCCATATGAACAGATGCGTTTATGGATAATTTGTTTTACAGTAAAAACCCTATGGTGATGGATGTCCCTGTATGACCATGAGTCTGAGACATCTTTTTAAGATATTGGTCCGTTAAATGTGGGACAAAAACATGATATGAAAACGGTCTAAGAAATATATGCACACAGCATCACATAATGTTACAAACCACACAGTGCTCATGAGGTTAGCGTAAAGTAAAAAATGTATAACTATCTCAGGTTTATATCTGTCAGGCTCCATGAATATCCTTTCTTACTGTCAGTTCTACATTTTTTACTCAGTGGGAGGGGCTTAGTTGTGTATAGACCATTGACATCTATGTATTGAGAGGTAACTGCTATACAGCTGAGTATAGCAGAGTATGGAGTCTTGAAGATAGCAGCCACTTGGTACTGCAACGTGGAAAATATGTTATAATCAGAAATAAAAAGGAGCAAAAAGCCAGAACAATATAAAAGTGGGAAAATAATATAACACCCATGTGATCGCTGATTTTTCTTTTTTGACCAGAGTGATCATTTTACTGATGAAGGACTAACTTCTAAACTGCTATGAAAAGTTCAGCATTATAACATGGAGCAATGTAGAAAAAAGATGGCTGCACCCCATACTTTAAAGGGGTTTTCTGGTAGAGCATATTGATGGCCGATCCTTAGGACAGATATGTAATATCAGATCACTGGGGATCTGACACTGCACACCAACAAGCTGCTTTAAGAGATTGTGCCACAGTGCAGCCTCTTCATTGTTTACTTCAGTCCATCCATACATAAATTAGATGAGATGCAGTTCGGTGGACCTTGGTAAACATTGAAGAGGCTGCAGCGATCACACAAGTGGTGCAGTCCCTTCAAAAGGCTGTTCTGTGGGGGTGACTTGGATTTAAGCCACCACCAATCTGATTATTATGACCTATACTCAAAATGCTGATTTATTTCATGTACCTCTAATTGGGCACCAATAGTACATTAAGGTAATAAAGAGTTACATTAAATGGAAATTAACAGTCCCACTCCACAGCAAGCTAAACCAGAGTATTAGTAAGTGCTAATATGCTTTGTCCTCTGTCTAGATTAATTGGTTGGCAGTGATACAGAATATAAGGTCTTTGGGGCACATTTATCAAGACAGGTAGAGGCGGCGAAAAGTCGCAGATTGCGGCACAAAGGACCTTAATTTAGGACCGAATTTATGTATTTTTCTGTTTAATAAATAGCACATTCTGTATATCATTGTTTTTTGCTACAGTCTGTATCAGGCATCCTCAAACTGCGGCCCTCTAGCTGTGGTAAAACTACAACTCCCACAATGCCCTGCTGTAGACTGATACCTGTAGGTTGTTCAGGCTCAGGCATGCTGGGAGTTGGAGTTTTGCAACAGCTGGAGGGCCGCAGTTTGAGGATGCCTGGTCTTTATCATCAAGTGTGGGAGCTGTAAACGGAAGGCCATTCATTTTAAGGTTTTATCCCCTGAAAAGTCCTTTTTATATTCCACAAGTTAGGTGATAAATATTGGATTGTGGGGAGTCTGTCTGCAGTAAACACCAGTGATCATGAGAATGAGGGGTCCACAAGTACCCTTTATCAATGGAGTGGCTGTGCACATGTAGTCCACCCATCAATTTTATTCAATAGCACTTCCTTGACATTCAGAGAGGGGACTTGGGAACCCATTGATCTTAGGATTACTGGAATTTACACACACACAAATCAATATCTATGGTATTATACATTGTGTGAATAGTTTATAAATAGTTTTTGTGGGATAAGCCCTTTAATTCTTTAGGTCCATCTCATTTAAAGTGTATCTCTCTCATATTGGATATGCTATACTATGCCAATGACTGCACAGTCTGTGTAACCTTAATTGCAGCACTATGCTGGGAACAAACGCCAGATTCTCTGCTCTTTATCTTAAAATCATCTTTCATCTCCTTCCTCCCAATTGCTTTATCTCCATGTTTTCATATCAACTGATATATGCTTAAAAAGAAATATAACCCTGCTGTTAGTAACCACTGACAACCAAGGGGTTATTGTTAGATAAGACTATTACTGAAAGTTATTCATTCCTAGCTTCAAGTAAAGCAATTCATCAGGGAATGATTTTGTTGAAAGGTGCTATTGTATTGTACATGATAGTGACTTTATGATGTCACAGAAACCTTGTTAAAGCTACTTACCTGTCAAAGGTAAATTGCTCAAAATAGATGAACATTTTCATATCACGTTGAAAAATTATATGCACGACTGACATTCCTCAAGAAGATTTTACAGTATAAAGCTTAACAACACAAATAGCTATTCAAATTAGCACTGAAAATGAATATTAATACCTAAATGCATCCCGTAAACAGCAGAATCTATAGCATTGTTAGGCCTCATACACACGACCGTTGTTTCATTCCGTGTCCGTTGTGCCGTTTTTCGTGATTTTCTGTGGACCCATTGATTTTCAATGGGTCCGTGGAAAACTCGGCAAATGCACCGTTTGTCCTCCGCGTCCGTGGTCCATGATTCCAGTCCGTCAAAAAAATATAACCTGTCCTATTTTTGTCTGTGAAAAACGGTTCACGGACCCATTCAAGTCAATGGGACCGTGAAAAAATGCGGATGGCCATCCGTGTGTCATCCGCGTTCCACGTCCGTTTTTTTTGCGGATCCCTTGGCAGGCACTTGGCAAAAATTGTCAGCCTGTCTTTTGGTAAAATCTTTTGGGTCATGTCCGCTAAAAAAAAACGGAAGACACACGGAAACACAACGGAAGGCAAAAACAGACACGGATCACTCAACAACGGAACCCCTTTTTGCGGACAGCATAAACAAAACGGTCGTGTGCATGAGGCCTTAGACTGTAAAGTTGCTGCCTATACTCTATTTAGGTCCCTGGATTACATTTTAAGACGATTTAGGCTACCTGCCCATGTCGCAGATTCCCCGTGGTTTTTCGGTATGGATTCTTGTGCAGAAAAACCGCAGTGTAATACAGTAGTAGTAAAGTGAATGAGATTTCACAAACCTCAAGCACACTGCTGTTTTCTGTGCAGAAATTGATCTGCTCTGCGGATTTTGAAATCCGCAGCACTTCAATTCTGTTTTTTTTTTTTTTTTGTGTGTGGATTTCACCGTTTTCAATGCAAGGGTGAGATATGCAAAAATTACACACCAAAAACCGCAAATAACTGCTTAATTGCAGCAGTCATGTTTAATATATGGGCATGCCATCACTGTGATCAAGAAAAGAAAGCATGCTGGGCATGCTATCCAGATGATAGCTCATCAGTAAAAATATCTTGGAAAACCCATTTAAACATAGTAAAATCATGACTGTAGCACAATTTTGTTTCCTATAGGAGAAAATCACAAGCAACCCAAATGCTTGCATTTTTTGGCTAAAAATAATCTTTTAAGCTGATTCATGACCAAATTAATTAACATAGTAACATAGTATATAAGACCTAAAAAAGACATTTGTCCATCCAGTTTGGCCTGTTTCCTACAAGTTGATCCAGAGAAAGGCAAAAAAAAACCTGTGAGGCAGAAGCCAATTTTCCCCACTTAAGGGGAAAAAAATTCTTTCCCGACTCCAATCAGGCAATCAGAATAACTCCCTGGATCACCGACCCATCTCTAGTAGCTATAGCCTGTAATATTATTACACTCCAGAAATAAATCCAGTCCCCTCTTGAATTCCTTTATTGTACTCACCATCACCACCTCCTCAGGCAGAGAGTTCCATAGTCTCACTGCTCTTACCGTAAAGAATCCTCTTCTATGTTTGTGTACAAACCATCTTTCTCGTCACAGTCACAGTCCTGGGGATAAATAGATGATAGGAGAGATCTCTGTACTGACTCCTGATATATTTATATATAGTTATTAGATCTCCCCTCAGTCGTCTTAATTCTAAAGTGAATTACCCTAATTTTGATAACCTTTCAGGGTACTGTAGTTGCCCCATTCCAGTTATTACTTTAGTTGCCCTCCTCTGAACCATTTCCAGCTCTGCTATGTTTGCCTTGTTCACAGGAGTGCAGAACTGTACACAGCACTCCATGTGTGGTCTGACTAGTGATTTGTAAAGTGGTAGGACTATGTTCTCATCACGGGCATCTATGCCCCTTTTGATGCAACCCATTATGTTATTGGCCTTGGCAGCAGCTGCCTGACACTGGTTTTTACAGTTTAGTTTGCTGTTAATTAAAATTCCTAGATCATTTTCCATGTCAGTGTTACCGAGTGTTTTACCATTTAGTATGTACGTGTGACTTGCATTATTCCTTCCCATGTGCATAACTTTACATTTGTCAGTGTTGAAAACTTAAACATAAGTTTAAACCATCAGTATAGACATTGGTCATAGAAAGTGGTCAAGCCTTTACATATTTTTCTTGTTTCTTTCTCAGCAAGGTTGACAAAAAAACACGTCAGACCTAAAGAAACCTATCACCTCTACTAAGCTGCCTCACTGACAGCAGCATAGTATAGTTAGAAACCTGCTGATTTTAGAGACCCGCTGTTTTCAGTAGGCTGTCATCTCTGCGCTAGCATTCAGTACTTTTACAGTGCTGACAGGCCAAACCTAGTTGCAGCACATACCAGTGCTGCAAGGAATATGAGAATGATGAGACTCCTGGTTCCGCCCTCCCCAGCCTCCTGACCCTGACTGGCAAATTTCTTTCCTGTTATGCACCACTAGAAATGACTATTCTTGTTATAATATGGACAAAAATAGGACATGTTCTAGAATTTGCAGAAACTAAAATCCAGAGGCGGACAGCACATGGATGATTCCGATGTGCTGTCCATTTTATGGCAACCCTGCTCAATGTTGTGTGTCCTTTATCTTCGACTTTGCATTCATAATTCAGTTAAAAATACTAGCATTGAGCGAGCATGTTCGGCTCGAGCATCGCTATGCTCGGCACATCGCGGAATTCAGCCTAACACCGCGTGTGCTCAAGTCAGTGTATTTAAGTCTAATTTAGCCTCTACTTCTATGCATAATATTGTTGTACAGTGAGGGAATTCCTCAGTGTAAGTCCGAAGCTTACGAGTCCCTGCTCTGACTCCATATATAGCTATGTCCATATATGGAGTCAGTGCTTGGGGACACCCAACTGCTGCACTATATAGCTACATAGCCAGTTACAAAAATAAAATATGAGACTTCTACTATATAGGAATACTTACTATTAGTAAGTATTCCTCTACAGTAGAAGTCTTATATTATTATTTTTTTTGCTAACTGGCTAAGCAGCTGTATAGTGTAGTGGTTAAAGTTATGGGCTGTGATACAGAAGCTGTGAGGTCAAATCCCGTCACAAACTTTTTCAGAAATAGAGGTTAAATTAGATTTATCCATTTTACAATTTTTTTTGTAATTGTAAAAAATGTATGGCACAAAATAAATGTGTAATTACTAATATATATATATATATATATATATATATATATATACAGATTTAAAAAAAAGGCATGGCAGCACTCCAATATACAAAAATCGGTGGTTTATTGACCCAATGATAGCAACGTTTTGTCGGGTTTATAATAATTCAATTAAGAATTATTAATTATGGTCATAAAAATAATGAACCATTAATTTTTCATAACTTCTTGAAATCATGACCTGGTAAATTGTAAATAACCCAATCGATACAATTCACATCCGAGGCCGACTATTTCCTCAGATAATAAGTTTTTTTCATGTGAGATGACATTAATGCTAAAGATATAGTTTTGACAATAAATAATAATACGCAGGTATTATAAAAATATGCAAATGTATTGGTTACAAGGTTCAAAACATAAATAAGTACAATGATGAATGCAAATGAATATATACGATGTTGAAATAAAGCATTACAAGCTTAAAATAAGTAAATAAGCACAATTATATAATCGATATAAAGCAATATAAGCTTAGCAATACATGTGGGGAGAAGCAACTTGTCACATTATAACAAAGCTATTATTTGGTTAGGATATCAAAACAAGAAGTTAAATTATATACATCACTTCTGTTCAGAGGAAACCTCATGATATCAGGATGGGCATGTCTAATCCTAGACATCAATATGGAATGCTAACTACATTCTGCCCCCCTCTAACCAAATACACCTCACATGACTTCAGGAATGGGCAAATCCATCCAAGGATATAACTTTGAAGAGATAACTGTATCCTTCCGCCACATCCTGGACTATTTTCACATGTATGACTTTGGTAAGACTATTAAGACAAACAACAGAAATGGAAAGAACTTGGAACAAGTCTTTCCAGTGGGAATTTATCACCTAGCTTGGCAAAGAATGCTACTATCAATATATATATATATATATATATATATATATATATATACAATCATTTAATACTTTGCTAGATTATGAGTCTGTATTCTTCTGCAGGTAGAATGAAGCCTCACAATATCCTAAGACTACATCTCAATATGGAGATGATCAATTAATTAATGTGTTTATGTATTCGCCAATATAGATGGAATGACTTCACCCACATTATCCAATTAGTCTTAATAAAATGAAATATCATTCTTTATGTCTCTTACCAAGTCCTAGCAGGAATCACACTTCTGCTCCTAGGAAAGCTGGGTGGTCCATCATCGCATGTCTCACCATGACTCTCATATTGATAGAGCCCTCTCTCTTGGGTGTTCTGGCTATGATGATGATCCTGATGCTCTATCCTGGAATGTTGGCTTGTTCTTTGCTTGTTGCTTGTTCTTTGCTTGTTGGAAATCCCCTTCTTCCAACAGTAAATATCCCAATCCTTATCTTACATTACCTTCCCCCTGGATTAAGATCTTCCAATCATACGCTCATATGGTAATGATCCTATGAGATCATATTCACCCATAATGCAACTATAGAGGATGGTGTAGCGATATCCATCTGTCTCCGGATGGCACTGTTGTGCAAGCTATTAGTACCATACTATAAAGACTTAACTAGGGCACCTTTGTATTATATACATTTGACCCTCGTCGTCGTAAATCAGAGATAAGGATTAGTTTAGACAACTTTGAAACAACTAAAGACAGACCTTTAGGCGTCTCTCTGAATGTTTCTCACACTGTTGATCTATGGACCATAATGATATGAATGGGCCTTGTTTTCTTCAGACGGACATGTCTGGAGAATCCAATGTACTCCCAACAGATAAGCCCACATCTGTGGCAATAACCTTTTAAAATACAATGTTCTTTGTATTTAGTATACTCTTTTACACAGACTGAACTCTGTGTGACCTCAAATCTTGGCCTGTTCCAGCCGTGTATCAAAACTTTGGTTCAGCCTGTCTCTTAAAGACAATGAGCATCTATTTTGGACTATAATATGATTAGGTATCATATACACTCATGAAAATGCCCGACAAATCCCCCCTTTTCAGCATATTCAATTTCGTTTTTAGAAGGTTGAATAGGCTGAAATGCAATACAGGGCATAATGCTCCAAATCATTATGGATTTGGGAATACAATTTTTCCTTGCAATAAATTAATCATAATTTTGTGTGAACTTACGTCACAAATCTAAAACACAAACTCTGTTTAGTTTTACTACACATATGTTATGTTCTTTTATGACCACTGTAGAGAGAAAGACGTTCCGGTCATTTTCTGGACATTCCGGAAACGTGTCTCAAGTGAAAATATTTCTTTGGTCCTCTAACTTATAACATTGCTGCTAAAACGAAAAACTCGAAGTAATGGCTTCCTGGCTCGTCAGCAACTTGGTTACTCTTATAAGCGAACAGTGTTTGACAACATATCTTCATGTCTGCGATCTCGAATACTTTGTCATGTTGAATTGGTATGATGTACTTTTGTTGCGGCTGTCGAATTCCCTGGGGCTCTGCCCACTTGTCACTCCTGGATACATCTTGGATACATCTGGGTTGGCTCCGACTGGACGTCTCTTGCGTCACGGATAGCCTTGACCTCAGGTTCTCTTGGTTCCGGATACTAAGACTTTTATGATTGCGCCATCAACACGTGATCCCATCTTGGGCCATCATCTATGCTTAAGAAAACAACAGACAGTATGAGCAATAACGCAGCAAAAGTATGAGCAATAACACAGCAAAACTTTATCAAACATATACCTGCCTATTTTAGGCCTTTGACTTATGCCATACTTTAGCCAGCAGCTAGTTGAGGATTTTTATATATAGTTTTTTCCAAAGAAAAACAAACTACAGGGTATTATGAATAGATATAACTATTTTTCCTCTGCCAGGCTAATACAGCCGTAGGTGTTATGCCTATTTAGGATCATAACCCAATTAATACTTTGAGACTACCTCGAAACAGAGTAATATATATGTGTCCATATATCTGCATGGAATACAGTGACAACATGTTAGTCACAATTGATAGGCAATAGATTATGGTTAGTATAGATGTTCAGTCTTTTTTTTTTTTTTATACAATACCACCACCAATCACATGAAATTTATGATGTGTCTCCATCTTCAAATTTTTGATTTTCCAATCTCAGTTTAGCTCTTGCCTTTTTTAGCACTGAAATAAAACTCTACACAAACATCATGTTAATGATTCTGTGGAAAAATTTGATTGGTAATCAATATCATTAATCATTTATTGACTTGCTATGATTATTAGCTTAATGAAGCAGTTTGTTTTGTTTACGGGACATTCCCATCTCAGTGAAGTATTAAACAACTTTTCTTTACTCTTTATTCACTTCATGAGGTAAAGAATCTACATTTAATGCAGTTGGGAGAATCTTACTCTTCCCTTCCATTAGGCTGACTTAAGAAATCAGCTCGCAGCGCAGCTCTGCGACCTCTGACCTCTTCACTGACATGTACCTAGGACTTAGGAATACACTCCTTCCCCCCTCCCATCTTTAAGATGGTGGCAAAATTTTGGGACATACAGTATCTGCAAGAGAACTAATTGTACACATGACACAGCTCTGTGATCCCTGGAAGTATACTGTGGTCTGCTATTACACAAACTACCCTTCATCCCCCTTGGGGATTATAATATCTGCGGCAATTGCAGATTGTACATTAGGATCGTATAAGAAAGCATGGTTATATTAGCATACGTAGCAATTTACTTATTTAATCACCTTGTGGTTGCCCTGGATTACCACTCACATTCCCCTGTAATCTAGCACTTCTTATTGAGTCAACTTAGGACTGGAGTGCATTACTTTTATGGGTATCTTCTCCAAATATAGGAGGCATTGAGCTAAATTATAGTTAAAATGGACGATAGCCATAGACCCACTTTATCATCTAGGCTTGCAAAACCTGTGTTGGTTCCCTAAGTGACTTAACATTTTGGGAACAACTATATCAATTTTAGGTGATTTACACAATTATGTTTCATAGACAATACGGCTTCTTATAGCCGGTTTATATGACTTGCATTTATGCAGTTTAGAATCAGGAACATGGAAAAGAACAGGGTTATATCCACATCATTAACAACCTGTTTAAAACTGTTCTCTTATAGATTCTATTTATTAATAACATCGGGTCAGACTTTATGTATAAAGTCCCTCTATTATCCTGTAACTCCCTGAGCTACTAAACTCAACCTCCCTGTAATCTGGGACCTCAATAAAATCAACTACTGTGATCTGAGTCCATTACATATATGGGACAAAAATCCAACTATGGGAGTTAACTGGCCAGGAATTAATAGGAAGGTTCCTGAGTCAAACAAAGGACTAGACCAGACCCTGTACCGCCTAGGCTAACAAAACCTACATCTGTTCCCTATCTTGGGACAATTTACAATTAATTTCTGGCAATACAAAAACATCACTTGTGTTTAGCATAGACAAACAACTCCTGAGTTGATTTACATGTCATGCACTGGTTGCATCTGTGTAATAACACTTTACTGCAACTACTCATCTGCGGTTCTGGTATGGGCTTAACCCCTTCAGTACCAGGACAGTAATATTGACTATATATGGACCACGCCCTTCTGAGGGTTGTAAACGTGATCTGGCTGTAGCATTCTAATGCCAGCAACAATATACATGACATTTAATCATTAATGTGTCATCTCATCAATAATGTCAGCAATATGTCATCTTATCAAATCTTAGCAAAATGTCATCTCATCAAGATCTTGGTGGGACCTCCATTTTTGTCGGGTTTATAATAATTCAATTAAGAATTATTAATTATGGTCATAAAAATAATGAACCATTAATTTTTCATAACTTCTTGAAATCATGACCTGGTGAATTGTAAATAACCCAATCGATACAATTCACATCTGAGGCCGACTATTTCCTCAGATAATAAGTTCTTTTCATGTGAGATGACATTAATGCTAAAGATATAGTTATGACATTAAATAATAATACGCAGGTATTATAAAAATATGCAAATGTATTGGTTACAAGGTTCCAAACATAAATAAGTACAATGATAAATGCAAATGAATATATACAACGTTGATATAAATCATTACAAGCTTAAAATAATTTCAACGGCTCAATGCAGTCTTTATCAAGCCATTTGCTCGTAGGTGTGGCGGTGTTAGAGGTTTGCCTAGGAGCATGCGCTCTAAATCTGTATGTGCCGGTCGGCCATCTTTGATGTGGTACGTTGGTAGAATAATGGATGAGTGACTCTCGTGTGAGGACGGTTGAAGTTTCTCTCCATTATCACGAGATTAGGAACATGGAGCACCTGCGCATTGGAGCTCCAATGACGCTGCTCTGGTCCTATCGTACTTTGCGCCAAGTGAGATTGCCCATGTACTTTTTAATTCACTATCACTATGGATTATTTGCACATGGCCTATGGATCCTGTACACTTGTGATTGATTATTAATGAATTAAGATTGAATCATGTTACACTATTATATTCCTGAGATATTAGGATGTATCCGATCAGGTATTATTATGCACATGGCACTTTATCTCTATACAGATGTAGCAGGGGTAAGACTCCATCTTTTAACTCAAATTTCATTATCTCATTGCGTTATCTTGAAACAAAAGCCACTGAGAAGCAATTGCTTAACCAGTTTAGTTAAAGGGGTATTCCCATTACGCTCTTTCATACTTACCTGCTCCCGGAGCGCCGTTCACTTCCTGGTTTCGGCAGGGGGCAGGCTCCATCTTGATTGACGTCTTCTCCTGGCCGGGCCGCGCGCTGGACTGAACGCGCACGTCGCCGCGCATGTGCCCTGGTGACTTCTTCCTGGCAAGTATACTATAGCGCATGCACGGCGTCGGCATGCGCTTTCAGGACTGCGCAGCCCGGCCGGGAGAAAAGAAGAAGTCGTCTGCGCAAGATTCGGGAGGAGAGCGGTGGCCGTAACCAGGGGAGACGGAAGACAACAGTCAGCTAAGTATATCTTCATTTTCTTCTAAGGGGTGGGAATTAGTTAATTAAACATATTTAGAAAAATGATCACTGTTAAATCATTAACAGATTTAATAGTGATAATTAAGATGGGAACACCCCTTTAACTATAGTTTAATTAACACATCTCAGAAAGCAGGAGTCTTAACCCTGCTACATCTGTATATATTTGCACAGCATTATTTATTTTAATATATATCAATTTTGGAAGAATTGTATTATTGAGGATTTAATTGATGTTGCCTTTATATAGTGCACTGAACACACATTGAATATGGCTTCATAAAGACTGCATTGAGCAGTTGAAATGTTGCTATCACTGGGTCAATAAACCACTGATTTTTGGATATTGGAGTGTGTACCTTGTTGTTAGTCCTTGCAGGATTTTTGCACCCACATATTGCAGTATGATGTTCCTAATTTTTTCTTTTTGCTATATATATATATATACATATATTTGTTACAGGATTTGAGCTCGCTGCTTCTACATCACAGCCCAGAATTTTAACCACTACACTATATAGCTGCATGGCCAGTCACTTAAAAAAATAAAGACTTCTACTGCATAGGAATACTTACTAGTAGTAAGTATTATTCTACAGTAGAAGTCTCATTTTTTTAAAATGTAAATGACTATGTAGCTATTATAGCTGAGTGGTTAAGTGCCTTGATTCTAATGTAGAATGTTGTGAGTTTGAATCCCTGCAGAAACTTTTCTGAAATACAGGCTAGATTAGATTTAAATACACGGGGTGTCCCCAAGCACTGACTCCATATATGATCATAGCTAGGAGTCCCTGCTCTGGAGTCAGAGCAGGGACACCTAAGCTGAACTAGAGTCCCGCCACCCTCCTCTCTTCAGAGCAGGGGGTGCCTAGTATAATGCTAGGGTTCTCCCATTGACTTCCTTTGTGTTAGGGTGTTCTACTCGAGCACACGAGCACTTTGGTGCTCGATCAACACTAAAAAATACAGATGATCTAAAAATTTAGCTTTAGAAATACTGCCGTTCAGTATATAATTACATGGACTTTAATTGGGTCTTGTCTAATAGTAAAATGGTTTCTTGAAATTTGAGTATCACCTTCCTGCTCTCGTCTTTTTGCTTCCTATAAATGATCTTTATGCTAGCCTGTAAGTCACAGATTTTTAATAGACCAAACTACATACAATGGATGTCTATGATTTAATTAGCTATCTGCACAGATAGGTGTTGTGAGCTACACTATTGCTTATGTAATCTAATTTAATCATATATTACAAACTGATGTAGATCGGCATCCCTTTCCACTTCAATGGCTCCCACTGTGCCAGGCAATATTTACATTACAAGAACAATATGATTATGAGCCCCATACTGCTTTAATAAAACAAGCTGGCTTAGAGCCCAGTTAAACAGATGGCATTGCAGATTACAGCTGAATGCCAGTGGAAGCCACAATGAGATTTATATCTGTTCACTGCAATAGTTGTAGAAGAATCAGTCTCTTCCTTATCCTTGGGATTTTGTTTCTGCTGTGGGCAAAACCGAAACCAGTACTGGAATGCCACAACAAATTGAACCACGGAATAATCATAATCCATGATGTAGCCTGGTGCTAATAACTAAAGTCTTTACTGTAAAACATGGTCTGGCAATAAACAAGAGTGTATGTTTCTGTACAGTACATCCATTCACAGTACATCCATTCATTTCAATGGACATATCAAAAACAGTCCAGCAAGGTGCATGTTATAGTTTAACAACAGCTGGAGTTACAAAGGTTTCTGACTAGTGATGAGCGAGCACCAAAGTGTTCAGGTGCTCGGGTGCTTGGTCCGAACACATATCCATATTCGTGCGCTCGGCCGAGCACCCGAGTATAATGGAAGTCAATAGAAGACAACCAGACACCTCCTGCTTAGATGAGGGGAGGGTGTCTGGTTCATTGGAAAAGGTCAGAAAGTGACAGAAACATCACCTAAATGGATCTGGAACAGCATGGGGACCATGTCTGGGTGCATCTTGGACTCCAATGTCGTTGCTGGGAACCATGTTGTCCCAGTTGTCCGTGGCAGTCCTCTGACACACCTTGTGGTTTTACCTTTGTGGCACATAATACCAGAATATGTGTCAAAGACAGTGAGCCGCACTACTGGCCCACTGTTGGTTTTCTTGATTGTATTTTGTCATACACTTTTGGGCATTTATCTTTAAACCTGAATAAGAATAAACGTTAAGTTTTAATTGGTCACCCAAATATTATTATTTTGTGTCTATTGCGGTGGGTACCAGTGAGTATATCTCACCTTGACCAGAGGAGTCTGGTTGCGTGATAAATTGTCCGACTTGCTAACGGCCTACACAAGTTTTACCCAGTGTGCCGTAACTGGCCAAAAGCACTTGTCCTTGTGTCCATCGTTAAGTGGACCTTCCCAATAACTGCAGTGGTCAATTACTGGTGTAATGCAGGGACAGGACACCGTAAACAAAAGTGGTGGCTGGGGACTGAGTAACGAAGGACAGCCGCCACCATGAGGCTGAGGAAAGCCTCAGTGTCCACAGGCAAAAATGGTAACATTTCCAGGACATAAATTTTGAAAGGGGCGCATTTAGTGCTATAGCCTGTGGGTGGGTGGCAGGGTATTGGCGCTTACGTTCGAAGGCCTGAGGACATCTGTGCTTGGACACAGCGGTCCTCCGCTATGTTTACTTAGCCAAAAAATCCCGCCCAAAATCCCGCACCCTCAAAAAAATAAAAATAAACATTATTAGGGGAAATTGTTAGGAAACATTCTTTTCTGTATATTCAATTGTATATACAGTGCAAGTGCTTCCAAAAATTACAAGGAAGAAGCACTCCGAATCAGCCTGTATATCACATAAAGGAGGGCCTCATTCACATGGTGCTACAATTGTTCAGGTACACTGCTACACTCATAAAGCCTATGCACTAAGTTAAAGGGCTGCCAAAAATTATAAGGAACCGGCACTCCAATACACCCGTTTATTACACATAAAGGAGGGCATCATACACACCCTTGAAAAATGATGATCGATGGCCTGCTGGTGACCCTCAAAAACATTCGAAACAAGGGCCTGCTGATCTGACCACCTAAGAAGTGAATTGACCTGGTCAGCACAGGCTACAAAGAAAGAATGACCAATTTCTAAGCTTAATTTTCGTTTGGGTTCCAGATAACGTCACATAGCAGAGTTGGCACAGGGAATGGCAGTCAGCATTTGTTGCCTCTTTACACTATGGAAACTCCTTTCCGGAACTATAAAACAATTACAAGCTGCTATCTCACTATCTTGGAATTATATTTTCTACCCCAAAGAAAGTTTTAGGGAAAGTGGCACATACAGCGAAAAAAAGGAATACAATAGATGTTATTAAAGCTTTAGTTTTAAAACCAGGGATATCAACATTTGACTGTATTACCTGTAATGTTCTCCACAATAGAAAGAAAAGACAAATCCAGGATAAAAGAGAATTCCTGAATAGTCATTCCCTCCTGGAAACGGACATGGTTTCAAGTGTCTGCTGATAATTGTAATTCCTCAAGGCCCCAAATGTGAAAGGGTCTAATATCTCCTGAAAAGGCATCTTTAAAGTTGAGAGTAGAAAATGGAGTCAAGCCTGACATATGTTTTTAAAAAAACTTGAAATATTTATTTACCCCTGTGCCACTATATAAAAACCAGAATCCTGTGAAAAACACATGCGTGAAAGATTCACCACCAAAGGAAAGCAAATTGTGCTTCCTTCCAAGTCTGAAACATAGAAAAGAATATACCATATGAGCTAACCCCCAAAAAAATTGTAGGTGAGGGCCTGCAGGTGAGATGACCCTCCCTGAAGAGGGACATGAGGATATCTAATGCACTGATCCCCAAACTCTTCAGCATCCACAGTCAAAAGAAGATGACGGTGGGGAATGGCAAGGGGTAGTTGTGTTCCGCAGTCTGGGGCTTTTTGGAGGAAATTGGGGACGATAAAAGAATTGTAATTTGCAAACTGTAACTGTGCTATACCTAAATAAGAACTCAACTTTTCAGACATAACAATAAACATAACATATTTTATATCCTATTAATAAACCAACTCAAACAATAACAACAAACACTCAAACACGGGAACTTAATGGGGGAAGACTGCACACTGGAGGCTAAATGAGTAGGGTTGATAACACTAGCAACCTCAACCCCAACAGCATTATCTGCCACATGGCATCACAGCACCCTAATAGGTGGCCCAAACCCCTGGGTCCACAATCAGTGACTGTGGGTCACACCACTGCCTCCTCTTCCTCCCCTGTGTTATGTGCTGGCCAATCCTCTGTCCTAGACGCAGGCCTACATGACTCCCGCCCTGCAGCTGGGCCTTCACAAGCACCATCTGCTAGCACACTCACTTCTGTGTCCAAGCACAGATGTCCTTAGGCCTTCGAACGTAAGCGCCAATACCCTGCCACCCACCCACAGGCTATAGCACTAAATGCGCCCCTTTCAAAATTTATGTCCTGGAAATGTTACCATTTTTGCCTGTGGACACTGAGGCTTTCCTCAGCCTCATGGTGGCGGCTGTCCTTCGTTACTCAGTCCCCAGCCACCACTTTTGTTTACGGTGTCCCGTCCCTGCATTACACCAGTAATTGACCACTGCAGTTATTGGGAAGGTCCACTTAACGATGGACACAAGGACAAGTGCTTTTGGCCAGTTACGGCACACTGGGTGAAACTTGTGTAGGCCGTTAGCAAGTCGGGCAATTTATCACGCAACCAGACTCCTCTGGTCAAGGTGAGATATACTCACTGGTACCCACCGCAATAGACACAAAATAATAATATTTGGGTGACCAATTAAAACTTAACGTTTATTCTTATTCAGGTTTAAAGATAAATGCCCAAAAGTGTATGACAAACTACAATCAAAAAAACCAACAGTGGGCCAGTAGTGCGGCTCACTGTCTTTGACACATATTCTGGTATTATGCGCCACAAAGGTAAAACCACAAGGTGTGCCAGAGGATAGGATAGGATGAGAGACAGTTGCACTGGGTCTCTTGCCCTGTCAATCCCTAACTACCTAACCACAAGACCTGGGAAATGGACCGCCATATGCTGGACCACTTTGAAACCACCTAGCCTACCCTTCGATGCAACTACAGGATAGCTAAGTAGTACTTTTATCAGTGTGTCTGATCATCATTACCAATGTGGTCACCCACTTGTGGATATCTATCTATTGGACCCCTATTGATCCTGTGTCTATATCCCTATCACTCACTTTCCTTCTCCTTTCATCTTGATGAAGCTGGGCAATCACTGTCCTGTCTATAAGGGTGTGATAGGGACGTTTCTCAAGGTGTCTTGTGGTTAGGTAGTTAGGGATTGACAGGGCAAGAGACCCAGTGCAACTGTCTCTCATCCTATCCTATCCTCTGACACACCTTGTGGTTTTACCTTTGTGGCGCATAATACCAGAATATGTGTCAAAGACAGTGAGCCGCACTACTGGCCCACTGTTGGATTTCTTGATTGTAGTTTGTCATACACTTTTGGGTATTTATCTTTAAACCTGAATAAGAATAAACGTTAAGTTTTAATTGGTCACCCAAATATTATTATTTTGCATTAGCAAGTCGGACCCTGGGATGGCACAGGTGCCACCGACGCCAAGGATTGCAGGCACTACTTCTATGAGGATTTCTGCCACCACCTACATTTGTGGCTGCAACCCCCCCTTCTTCTCCTCCACCTCCTCCACTGCAAACTCTGAATTCTTATGGGGAAGCGGCAACAGGCCTTGCTGAAATTCATTTGCTTGGGGGACAAAAAGCACACCACCGCAGAGCTGTGGCAGGGTATAAGGGGCCAGGTTGGCTGTGTCTGATAATGGCAATAACTTGTTGGCAGCTTTGTAGCTCGGCAAGCTCACACACATGGCAATCATACAGCATATATGTACCACGCACAACAAACATCCTAAACTTATACATTAATATAACTAAAAACCTAACACACAAGAGTGGAGTCAAACCAATGGCATGAACTTTTTAAGAACTCATAAATAACCCAATAACCATAACATATTTTATTTTACAGCCTAGTCAGAAACTCAAACTCAAACCATAACAATAAAAAAATCATGTTAACAGGCCCAGCCCTCAGCGAATTAGGGCCATCGCAGAGGCAGAAAACAACCTCTGCCCAGTGAAGAAGGGAAAATTGTACATGGTAAAAATTCTTATTTTACCATGTGGATCCGACCCTAATGTCAGGAATCCGGCCATACGGCTCAATTTTCTCCCAACTGACCCCATTTTGCCTGAGCTACTAGTGAAGGTGCACCATGTGTCTGCCCATTTCCAAAAGTCATCTACAGCTGCCATTGGTTTTGAAACGCTGCTGCAGCGTTTGCATTTGCCAGCTAACAGACTATTGTGCGACGTGAGCACATGCTGGAACTCTAAGTTCTACATGTGGTCCAGGCATTATGAGCAGCAGAGGGCGGTAGTAGAATACCAGCTGCAACATGATTTTGTATGTCTCACCTCTGAGAGATGAACTTTGAGGGATAAACACAGATGGTGAGTGGCGATGCCGCAGTAATCAGCCTAACCATACCAATTCTGTGTCTAATGAAATGCTGGCTGCTAACGATGAAGGCGGACGCTTCACATGTGGAAGAGGTGGAACTAGGGGAAAGACATTATACAGGGTGATAGCCAGAACACCATTAGTTCAGCTTCTGAATTGAATGATAATGATGATGATGATAAGGAGGAGGAGCATGAGACAGTTGCCTACGCTACAGATGGTAGTAACAATAGTAGGTTTATTCCATCTGTTCTGCATAGATGGGCAAGAGAGGAGGAAGAGGATAAGGCGAATGAGAGTCATCCCCCTAATGACGACAGCGAAGTCTTGCCTGAATCTGGCACACTTGGCTAACTTCATGTTAGGCTGCCTTTCCCACGACCCGTGCGTTACACGCATGTTAGACAACACGGATTATTGGTTGTTCACCCTTATCGACCACCCTTTCCCCCCACAAAGAGAACTTGTCATCTCACATTCCTGTAGTGGAGAGGATGAGCAAAACGATGCAATAACAGAATGTCCTTGTTTAAAAATTGCTAATAACATTTCCATATGACAACACTGGAGGCAGAGAACGTAGTTCCTTGGGCAACCCAGGAGGGGAGATGAGGGGGACACACCGCAGTTCCAACAGAGGCACAAGGCCTGGGACAGTTTCATGAGACCCCAGCAGCACCCTCACCCTGATGCGCATCCTAGTGTCACAAGAAGGGAAACATGTTGGAAGATGGTGAAGGAGTACATAGCAGACCGTGTCAGCCTCCTCAGTGATCCCTCTGTGCCTTACAACTAATGGGTGTCCAAGCTGGACATGTGGCACAAACTTGCACTTTATGCCTTGAAGGGGCTGGCCTGTACACTGTATTGTCTAAAACCTCATCCAAAACTTACGCTTTACTATAAAATACAAACATAACATACAACAGTGGTGGTAAAAAAATGGCATGGCCTGTTGAATAACTCCTAAATAACAAAATACATAACAATAATAACATATCTTACAGCAGGGCCAGGGCAAGGATATTTGCCGCCCTAGGCAAAAGAAAAGTTTGCCGCCCCCTCCCCCTGCCCCCGTGTGACATCACAATGCCCCACCCATATAATCTGCCATATTAACTAACGCCAGTGCTGCAGTGCCGCCGTGTTTACATTACAGGCTATAATGACCAGAGCCACTACATTAAGCTGCAGTGGTTCTGGGGACTATAGTGTCCCTTTAATGTGAGTTAAATTAGAGACTAGTGCCACGGAATATCTATTCTAGATTGCCTGGGTGTTCTACTTACACCCAGATGAGGATGATGATTGGCTCTGGCTGCAGTCTTGCTCCACTGGTCTTGTGTAGAACATGCTCTCTGTAGGCTGTTTGTAACTGTGGTCACAAAAATCAATGTTCTGGGAGAACGGGAAGCAGCTCCATTTTTTGGGGCCCTTTACACAGCTCAAGGTCTGGGCCCCAGGTCCTGACGGTGAGTATGCCCATAAGGCCCACCCATAAGTCCACCTACATGTTTCACCCATAAGTTTGTTCACAGTGGGTGAAGTGTGTAGTGGATGTGTTATGTGTTGCTGTAGAGAATCTAATGTGTGTGCTTATGGGATGTAGTGTATAGGGATACCAGTCTGTGTAGGTGACGCAGTGTGTGTGTGTAGTGGATGCAGTGTGTTTTCGTGTAAGGGATAGAAAGCAGTGTATGTATTGTGTGTTTCTAAATGTGTGTACGGAATGCGTTGTGTGAATCTGTGTTTATATGTGTAAGGGATGCAAGGTGTGTTTCTGTGTATGTAAGGGATGCAAGGTGTGTTTCTGTGTATGTAAGGGATGCAGTGTGTGTGTCTGTAAGGAGTGCTGCATTGAGTGTGTGTAAGGGGTGCACTGAGTGTGTGTGTAAGGGATGAATTGTGTGTGTCTGTGTATGTGCGCAAGGGGTGCATTGTCTTTGTGTGTGATGGATGTCAATCTCTCCCCTCCCACCCTCCCTTGTCATTCTCTTTCCCAAGCCCCCCACCCCACCACCACCTCTAGTGTAGCATGGCCGAGCCGAACTAAGTGAGCACTTCCTGTCAGTCCGGCCGGGTACAGGAAACAGAAGCGTCTGTACCGCGGACCGGACAGAGCTCGGCCACGCTACACCAGAGGAACTGACAGGAGGGAGTGCTGAGCGCTTCCCTCCGGTAAGTGACTCTCTTCATGCTGCGCCAGGCCAGTGCGCCCTCATGGATGCGCCAACCCGGTCAGTGCTGCAGCCGCCTGAGGCTCTCTATATAGCGCTTGGGCGGCTGCAGCATTAAGGGGGCTGGCACTCCTGGCGGCTCCCCGTCCCAAAGGGCGCCCTAGGAGGCTGCCTAGACGCACCGGCCCTGTCTTACAGACTAGTCATAATGACTCATAAACTGCATTTCAAACCATAACCAACAAAAAGTCAAACATAGTACACAGGGTGATAGACCACCCTCAGTTTGCATTCTTTACGCCTAGGAGTTGCTGGCCATCTCTGATACCAGTTTTTTGGCACAGTGGGTATTTAGTGCTGCTGTGGCCATAATAATAGATAAGCGCATGCACCTACTCAACTGAAATTGCTGACAGGTTGACTATTATAAAAATGAACTGGGCCTGGATTGCCCCTGACTTCTCTACTACACCAGATGAAAGCGGCTGAACATAAAGGCATTTTAAATGTGTTGTTTGTCATGTACATGAATACACTGAATTCACATGCACATCTGCCACCACTACAAAGGTTATATGGTTCAATCTTCTTTTTCTCGTCCTTCTCCTCCATCATATCAACATGCATTTTAGGCTGTCCCGGCAAAATAATGTTTATAGGGTCAGCAAAACTCTTGCACAGGTGCCAGAGGTGACACTCAGCCCTTACCCTTGAAAGAGTCTGTGGTGCACCAATATGCCTTACACTTTTCCTGTCAATCATCAGCGTCATGTACACCATGAATGGCACAGGCAGCCAATTGACTGTAGGCTAGCTAGTATAGCTAAATAATATGGAAGATATACTATATTGGACTGTAATATTCAGGGTAAATGATTGTGTGGGCACTTTGAGATAAATAAGTGTGTTTGTGGTTGCAGTTTTGGCAATCGGTCTCTAAAAGGGTTTAGAGGGTTAGCGCACCTGGAGGCCCTCTGTTTCATTTAGCCCAGGGCCAAAGCCTCTGCGTGAACCATCAGCATCACATTCACTTTCCCCTCCCTTTGTGCGCGCCATCTTCTTATTAATGGTTTTGTCTGTAGATGTGGCACAGATTGTTTTACTGTCCGCTAAAGACACAGTTTTCTGATGCAGAACAGTATTGGATATAAGAACCCACAGATTGCGGACACTTTACAAGCAGTGTTGAGCGAACTTGTATTTTAAGTTCGGCGTCCAAAGTTCGGGTTCGGGTTATCGAAGCATCCCGTTATGGATTCCGCTACCACGGACCATAACGGCATTTGGAATCCATAAGGGGAATCTTTAATGAACCCGAACCTTGGAAAACACTAAGGACCTGGGGTGACATCACCATCATGTGATCAGTGCAGGGGGCGAGGCTCAGTACTGGATTGGATAAGAGGTGGTAGAATACCCGAACCTGAATTTTGGATGCCGAACTTAACCACTACAGGACCGCCTAACGCACGGATGCGTCCGGCGGGCGGTCCTGTAGTTCTGACTCGACGCATCGGCGCGTCATCTCGCGAGAAGTGAGATTTCGCGCTGATGCCGCCGCGCTTGCGCACTGCGCGGCGGTGAAAAGTTAAAGAAGGAGTTCAAGTATAGGTCATCAGCCTGCCAGCCAATGATCATTGCTGGAAGGCTGATGATTAAAAAAAAAAATGAATTTATAAATATAATGTGTTAAATGGCTTCTGTGCCCTCTCCTGGGTCCTTTTCGTCGGTTGGACCCAGGAGAGAGCACACCTCTACTGTAAGTACACCAAGCACCACACTTCAGGCCCTGATCACCCCCCATCACCCCAATTAACCCCTTGATCACCCCTTTCAATCATCTGTCAATCACTAGTGAAAGGGAAAAAAGTGATCAGTGTAAACTGTCACTTTTTTTTTCACTAGTATTGACTGCTAGGTTTAGGTTAGTTTAGGTCCCTTTGGTAGGTAGTTAGCTTCCGTTAGCACCCAGCCCACCACACCGCAGTCACCGATTCGCTGATTAGCGTAGCGCTAATCAGCATTTGTACTTTTATAGTATCTGTAAGTGATCAGAACTGATCACAGTCAAATCTATAATAGTATTACTGTCACTTTAGCTCGCCCCCCACCCAAAACGCAGTGTTTGCCCGATCAGGCCTGATCGGTCGCCCACATGTGCGTTCACCCACGCCCACCCTGCCGCAGTGACAAAATTTTTTTTTTTTATCACTGCACATTTACTTCACAAGCTCTGTGGCGATAAAAAAAAATCTGTTTTGATCTTTTTTATCAATCGCAGCGGCTTCCTGTACTTCGCTAGCCTCCCATTTGTAAGACAGGCTTGCTCTTTTTCTTGGGTAGTCTCAGGGAATACCCCCTAAATTTAGTCACCCAAATGTCAAATAAGTGGTATTCTCCTGAATAGGCCTACAGGATTCTGAACCAGTCGGATGAGGAATGGGAACCCTCATCTGACGAATCTAGCGGGTCAGAATACGTACATGTAGAAAGCAGTGGCAGTCTGATCCAAAGTTCGGACGAGGAGGTTGAGGTCCCTGATAGCACCAGACATACCGGGCCCCGTGCCGCTAGAACGCAGGTAGCGCAGGATCAGTTTCAAGGGCAGCAGAGTGGGGCTGGCGCTGCTGGATTACGTGGTGAGGCATACACCAGCAGCGCAGCCCATCCTGGACCTTCTACCAGCACTGCCGTACAACATGGTGAAGTGGCGAGCACCAGAAGCTGGTACGGTGGCGCGTGCAGTAATTCCCCCATCGCAGCCACCGCGCAGACAGGGCCCGTAGAGCCCTTAGAGTCCCTGAGGTGCTGGCAAACCCTGATTGGAGCCCCCAACTTCAGCCGCACCATTAGTTCCCCCTTTCACCGCCCAGTCAGGTGTTCGGGTGGAGACAGCTCAGATCGAATCGGCACTGGGGTTTTTTGAGCTGTTCTTCACTGCGGAGCTCTATGACTTAGTTTTGGCAGAAACAAATTGGTATGCCACTCAATTTATAAACGCCAACCCGGGAAGCTCTTATGCCCAGCCTTTCCGGTGGAAACCAGTCCAAGTTTCCGAATTTCAAACTTTTCTGGGCCTTCTCCTCAACATGGGCCTAACTAAAAAGCATGAATTGCAGTCATATTGGTCCACAAACCCAATTTATCACATGCCCATGTACTCTGCTGCCATGTCCAGGACACGTTTTGAGACCATCTGCGTTTCCTGCACTTTAGCGACAACACCACCTCCCGTCCCAGAGGCCACCCAGCTTTTGACCGGCTCCACAAAATTCGGACCCTCATAGACCACTTCAACCAGAAATTTGCAGATTTGTATACCCATGCACAAAACATCTGCGTAGATGAGTCCCTAGTACATTTTCGCCTTGGCTTCAAACAGTACATCCCAAGCAAGCGCGCCCGGTATGGGGTCAAATTGTATAAGTTCTGTGAAAGGGCCACAGGCTATACACACAAATTTCGGATCTATGAGGGAAAAGATCAGACCCTGGATTCGGTCGGTTGCCCTGACTACCTGGGGAGCAGTGGGAAGATAGTCTGGGACTTGGTGTCACCCTTATTCGGCAAGGGGTACCATCTTTATGTGGACAATTTTTACACAAGTGTGGCCCTCTTCAGGCATTTGTTCCTAAAACAGATTGGCTGCTGTGGCACCATGCGACCTAGTCGCCGGGGCTTCCCCCAACGGCTCCTTACCACCCGTCTCGCAAGGGGGGAGAGGGCTGCCTTGTGTAACGAAGAACTGCTCGCGGTGAAATGGAGAGACAAGCGTGACGTTTACATGCTCTCCTCCATTCACGCAGACACGACAGTCCAAATTGAACGGGCAACCAGTGTCATTGAAAAACCCCTCTCGGTACACGACTATAATTTGCTCATGGGAGGGGTGGACTTCAATGACCAGATGTTGGCCCCGTATTTGATTTCCCGCAGGACCAGACGCTGGTATAAGAAGGTGTCTGTATATTTAATTGAATTGGCTATATATAATAGTTTTGTTCTCTACAGTAAGGCTGGGAGAACAGGATCCTTCCTCAAATTTCCGGAAGAGATCATTGAGAACCTCCTGTATCCAGGAGGTTCCGAGGCCCCAACCACCAGTGTAGTGAGCTGTCTACATGAGCGACATTTCCCCAATGTTGTTGCTGGTACCTCAAACCAACCGCCACCCCGAAAAAGATGTCGTGTCTGTAGCAGGAGTGGAATAAGGCGTGATGCCCGCTATTTCTGTCCTGACTGTCCTGACCAACCTGCCCTATGCCTAGGGGAGTGTTTCCGAAAGTACCACACTCAGGTACACTTAGGGACATAGGGACAGCACAACACAGGTAGTTTATCTACTCAGGCTCTAGGGTCTCTCAGGATACTAGGTTTTGAGAGACCCTAACCCTCAGTTCACACTTGCACGTTTTACAACGCGTTCGAACGCGCGACAAAAACACGCAGAAAACGCGCGTCTCAGAAACGCTCAGGTCTGAACCCAGCGTAACACATAGGGGTGCTCGTGTGCTACAGCAGAAATGTGAAATGGTAGAAACCTCTCCTTTCACTTGGGATAAAGTGCATAATGTACTTCACACCATCTCTGTGTGATTTACACTTTACACATTGTCCCATGGGAAAGGAGAGGTTTCTGCTAGGAAAATAAAGAGTGAAATGGTTAAAAAAAAAATAATAATTAAACAGGTAGCAAGAAAAAAAAATCTTGAGTTAGTTCAGGTTTTAAAAGTTTTGATGTTCAGGTTTGATAAAAAAAAGTTTCATGTTTAGGTTTTATAAAGTTTGTAATGTTCAAGTTTATGAGCCTGCTGCCTGTTTTTTCTTCTTTCCCCCCCCCCCCTAACCACCCTTTATTTTCCAGGTAGACCAACGGACCAACCGACGAAAACGCTGCAGCACTGATGTGCATTCTGAGAGAAGCATGGCGCTGCTGTCAGAAGACACGTGAAGTCGGTGTATGCGGCGCTGCAAGACGAGATTTCTCCTCTGCAGTACAGGTACGTTTGCGGGGCATATTGAGTCCATGAAAGATTGCACTTTTTGTCACAAGTTAGCGGAAAGGGAGACTTTGTGAGAAAAAACAAAAAAATCAAATTCCGCTAACTTGTGCCAAAAAAAAAAAAAAAAAACTTATATGAACTCGCCATGCCCCTCACAGAATACCTTGGGGTGTCTTCTTTCTAAAATAGGGTCACATTTGGGGTATTTTTACTGCCCTGGCATTTAGGGGCACTAAAGCATGAGAAGAAAAATGCGTAAAAATGCAATCCTAAAAGGTACTCATTGGAATTAGGGCCCCTTTGCGCATCTTGGCTGCAAAAAAGTGGCACACATGTGGTATAGCCGTACTTGGGAGAAGTAGGGCAATGTGTTTTGGGGTGTATTTTTACATATACCCATGCTGGGTGTGAAAAATATCTCTGTAAATTGACAACTTTGTATAAAAAAATGGAAAAAGTTGACATTTACAGAGATATTTTTCACACCCAGCATGGGTATATGTAAAAATACACCCCAAAACACATTGCCAATAAGTACCTTTAGGATTTCACAGGGCATTTTAACGCATTTGGATTTAAAACTACAGTTGTGTTTAAAATTATTCAACCCCCACTGAAATTGAGTGTTTTGGCCAGTTTGACATTGATTTTGATCATTTCAGTCATCTTGTTTACAATTAAATCAAAGAGGCACTTGTAAGTCAGACAAATATAACATAACATTTATAATGAAATAACCCTACAAATGTCTTTTCTGTGCTCACATCATTATCAGTCTTATACAACCCCCAAGTGACATTCATTCTTAGTACTTAGTACAACATCCTTTTCCAGTTATAACAGCTTTAAAACGTGAAGCATAGCTTCACACAAGTGTCTTGCAACGATCTACGGGTATCTTCGCCCATTCTTCATGGGCAAAAGCCTCCGGTTCAGTCACATTCTTAGGCTTGCGCGCTGCAACTGCTTTCTTTAAGTCCCACCAGAGGTTCTCAATCGGATTTAAATCTGGTGACTACGATAGCCACTAGAGATGGCCTTTTTCGTGTCCGCCACGGCGGGCGAACATATTCGATGTTCGCGTTCGCCCCTATACTTTATTATTGAGCAAACTTTGACCCTGTACCTCACAGTCAGCAGACACATTCCAGCCAATCAGCATACCCTCCCTCCCAGACCCTCCCATCTCCTATCTAAACGCAAGGAAAGCATCCATCTTAGATTCATTCTGAAGCTGCAGTAATAGTAATTGTAAATCGCAATGCGATTAATATACCGTGTATTATTCGCATTGCGATTACAACTTAGATCTGAGTTCCTAATGGTTGTATTGCTAGAATATAATGAAGATAACGAATATAGCACTATATTCTCAATCTTCGTTATATTCTAGCAATACAACAACCATTAGGAACTCAGATCTAGGTTGAATTCTCAATGCGATTAATACTTACAATTATTAATCGCTTTGCGAATCCATTTGATGCCTCTATTTGATTGTATATGACTATGACTATGACTACCACCAATGTTCTGCTGCCTCCAAAGCAAGATATCGGAACCCCCCAGGGGCCATTTGGGCGTTTTTGATAGAAAACGCATCAAAAATGCATCTGCATTTTTATAATTTTTTCATTTTCTAGTTTATTTTTTTGTGTATTTTGCCACATTTGGTTGCATATTTACATTTGGTATAGGCAAATATGGTAGTCTAGATCATTACTCTGCCCAAATCTATATTCAGCTACATGGCTTAGAAAATATGCTGTCAAACAATGATCCTAGGTTTTGGTATAGACACATGATCTAGACTACCATATTTGCCTATACCAAATGTAAATATGCAACCAAATGTGGCAAAATACACAAAAAAATAAACTAGAAAATGAAAAAATTATAAAAACGCAGATGCCCCTGGGGGGTTCAGATATCTTGCTTTGGAGGCAGCAGAACGTTGGTGGTAGTCATAGTCAACCGTCATATACAATCAAATAGAGGCATCAAATGGATTCGCAAAGCGATTAATAATTGTAAGTATTATTCGCATTGCGATTACAACTTAAAGCTGGGTTCCTAATGGTTGTATTGCTAGAATATAACGAAGATTAAGAATATAGCGCTATATTCGCAATCTTCATTATATTCTAGCAATACAACCATTAGGAACAGATCTAAGTTGTAATCCCAATGCGATTAATACAGGTTATATTAATCGCATTGCGAATTCAACTTAGAGCTGGGTTCCTAATGGTTGTATTGCTAGAATTTCTAGCAATACAACCATTAGGAACCCAGCTCTAAGTTGAATTTGAAGTTGAAGTTGAAGTTGAATTTATTAATCGCATTGCGATGACAACTACCACACTCTGCGTCAACTAGGTATTTTTCCATGGGAGTTTTGCCATGGATCCCCCTCCGGCATGCCCCAGTCCAGGTGTTAGTCTCCTTGAAACAACTTTTCCATCACTATTGTGGCCAGAAGGAGTCCCTTTGGTTTTTAAAATTCGCCTGTCTATTAAAGTCTATGGCGGTTCGCACTGTTCGCATGTTCGCGAACATTTGCGGAAGTTCACGTTCGCGAACGGAAAATTTTATGTTCGCGACATCACTAATAGCCACTTCAAAATGTTCCAGCCTTTAATCTGCAACCATGCTCTAGTGGACTTGGAGGTATGCTTGGGATCATTGTCCTGTTGAAAGGTCCAATGTCTCCCAAGCCTCAGGTTTGTGACGGACTGCATCACATTTTCATCCAATATCTCCTGGTACTGAAGAGAATTCATGGTACCTTGCACACGCTGAAGTTTCCTTTACCTGTAGAAGCAAAACAGCCCCAAAGGATGATTGACCCCCCACCATGCTTCACAGTAGGCGAGGTGTTCTTTTCTTCATAGGCCTTGTTCTTCCTCCTCCAAACATAGCATTGATCCATGGGCCCAAACAGTTCTAACAGAACCACAGAACACTATCCCAAAACTTTTGTGGTTTGTCCACATGACTTTTGGCATACTGCAGTCGACTCTTCTTATTCTTTGGAGACAGCAAGGGGGTGCGCCTGGGAGTTCTGGCATGGAGGCCATCATTACGCAGTGTGCACCTTATTGTCTGAGCTGAAACTTCAGTACCTGCATCTGACAAATCTTTTTTCAGTTCCTCAGCAGTCACACGGGGACTTTTCTCCACTTTGCGCTTCAGGTAGCGCACAGCAGTCGAAGTCAGCATCTTCTTTCTGCCTCGACCAGGTAGTGTTTCAACAGTGCCCTTTGTCTTGAATTTGCGAATGATGCTTCCTATAGTGTCTCTTGGTATGTTTAACATCTTTGTAATCTTCTTATAGTCATTGCCCTTCCTGTGAAGAGAAATCACCTCTTCTCTTGTCTTCCTGGACCATTCTCTTGACTTCACCATGTTTGTAAACACACCAGTAAATGTCTAGAAGGAGCTGAGTATCACAGTCATTTTAAATCTGCCTAATTGGTGCTTATTATGCTTGATTGCTGCTCCTTGACATCCACAGGTGTTTTCAATACCTGATCGAAAACACTTGAATGAACCTCTGTTCTTAGAAGTGGTAGTCTTTAAGGGGTTGAATAATTGTGTCAATGAAGAAATCACTAAAAAAGCATTTAATACTGTATTCCAAAAACAATTGATGTCATTTTAGTTGAATTTGGTTCTTTAAAAAGTCCTTGTAAGATTTCATTCTGAACACAATTACAAATGTACACTAAATTCCCTAAAACCCTTTACAGCATTGGGGGTTGAATAATTTTGAACACAACTAACTGTACTTCTCACGCATTAGGGGCCTCTAAATGCCAGGGCAGTATAAATACCCCACAAGTGACCCCATTTTAGAAAGAAGACACCCCAAGTTATTCCGTGAGGGGTATGGTGAGTTCATGTAAAAAAAAAAATTTTGTCACAAGTTAGTGGAATATGAGACTGTGTAAGAAAAAAAATAATAATGAAATCAATTTCCGCTAACTTGAGGATTTCACAGGGCATTTTTACGCATTTGGATTCCAGACTTCTACTCACATTTTAGGGCCCCTAAAAAGCCAGGGCAGTATAAATACCCCACATGTGACCCCATTTTGGAAAGAAGACATCGCAAGGTATTCCGTGAGGGGCATGGTGAGTTCATATAAGATTTTTTTTTTTTGCACAAGTTAGCGGAAATTGACAAAAAAATTTTTTCCTACAAAGTCTCATATTCCACTAACGTGACAAAAAATAAAATTTTACATGAATTCACCATACCCCTCACGGAATACCTTGGGGTGTCTTCTTTCTAAAATGGGGTCACATGTGGGGTATTTATACTGCCCTTTAGGGGCTTTAGGGCCCCTAAAGTGCCAGGGCAGTATAAATACCCCACATGTGACCCCATTTTGGAAAGAAGACACCCCAAGGTATTCCGTGAGGGGCATGGTGAGTTCATAGAAGATTTTTTTTTTGGCACAAGTTAACGGAAATTGACTTTTTTTTTTCACAAAGTCTACCTTTCCGCTAACTTGTGACAAAAAGTTCAATCTTTCATGGACTCAATATGCCCCTCAGAGAATACCTTGGGGTGTCTTCTTTCCAAAATGCGGTCACATGTGAGATGTTTGTACTGCTCTGACATTTGAGGGTCTCCACAATCATTACATGTATGGCCAGCATTAGGAGTTTCTGCTATTCTCCTTATAGTGAGCATACGGGTAATGAGAATTTTTTTTCCGTTTAGCCTCTGGGCTGAAAGAAAAAAATGAACGGTACAGATTCCTTCATTCACATCGATCAATGTGGATGAAAAAATCTCTGCCAAAAAATGTGCAAAAAAAAAGAAAAGAGGGGAAAGGACATTGCTTGCAGTGCTTGCAAAGTAATGCCCCATTCACACGTCTGCAAAAATGTCCGCATCTATTCCGCAATTCTGCGGAATAGATGCGGACCCATTCAGTGTGAATGGGGCCGGCGGTGATGCAGAGAGCACACTATGTGCTCTCCGCATCAGCATTTGCGAAGCTGCGGCCGCGAACTTCCGGGTTTCCTCCCCGAAACATCCGGCCGCAGCTCCGCAAAAGATAGAGCATGTCCTATTCTTGTCCGCAATTGTGGACAAGAAAAGGCATTTTCTATATAGTTCTGGCAATGTGTGGATCTGCAAAATTCGGAAAGCACATTGCCGGTGTCCGTGTTTTGCGGATCCGTGGATGGTGTGTGGTGATTGGTGCACTTACAGTGTTCTCTGGTGGTCCCAAGCAAAAGGGACCACCAGAGGGCTGGCAGCAGGCATATCAGACGCTGTTTACAGCGCTGGCAGGCTGTAGTTAAAGTTCCTGCCGTTGCGATCCTGTGAACGTGCGCGCGCGTTCACAGGAAATCTCGTTCCTTGTGAGATGACGCGCCGATGCGTCTAGGAGGAACATCCCGGCCGCCCGCAGGACGCATCCCTGCATTAGGCGGTCGGGAGGTAATCAGTAAGGCCCCTTTCACACGGGCGTTGCGGGTGCACTCCGTCAAACAGTGCGGGTGCGTTGCGGGAATCGCCGCGATTTTTCCCTGCAAGTGCAAAGCGCTGTCATGCGTTTTGCACGCGCGGGAGAAAAATCAGCACTTTTGGTACCCAGACCCGAACCTGCACTTCTTCACAGAAGTGCATGTTTGGGTCAGAAATTGTCCCGCTGGTATTATTTCACATTATAACATAGTTATAATGTAAAATAATACCCTTGGCCATCTTCCTAATGTTTAAACAGGTGCAGAATGGGTTAAAAATAATAAACTAATATTAACATACTTGTTCCATTTGATCGCGAAGCCCGGCCTCCTCTCCGTTAGCTTGCCAGTAGGAAAAGGACCTGTGATGATGTCACATGGTCACATGGACCAATCACATGCTCCATCTGCAAGCTAGTCTGCTTTTCAAAAGGAAATAAAAACTGATTGCCTCGTACCATGAACCCAGCTCTTTCTGGATAACTACTCTTTAACAAAGCAGAGCAAAGAAAATCTGCTTTGCTAAATGAGAGGCCTCGGTTGGTAAAAAAAAAATATATGGATATTAGCACATCTTACATCTGCTGGCATCAGATAGGCTTAGCTAATTTGAAAGCTAAGATGAATATCTTTCTCAATGACCTAGAGGAGCAATGACTGGCCTACAATACTACCCACACACCCACACAGACTTTGCATACTAGGCGCTCTCCATAATGAGAAAAAGCCCCCCCCCCCCCCCGCCCTCACCCCTAGACAACGCATATATATTGTCCAGAATAGCAATCAGAATAACTCCTTAGATTGACAGCCCTTCTCAATAAATATATCTAAACTTAATAGCTTTAATTTAAAATATTGTCACTCTCAAGAAATGTATTCAGGACCCTTTTCAACTTTTTTTTAGTGAGTTCACCATCATTCTCCTCTGGCAGAGAAATCTATTGTGTAGAAGGAATCTTCTTTCATCTAAATGTAGAGAAGGTCTCCCTTTACTGTCACATTATTAGGTGTAATTAGATCATGGGAGAGATTTCTGTATTGATTTCTCATATATTTATACATGGATACTAGATCTCCCTTCAGATGTCTTTTTTCTAAACTAAATACATAACATGATTGCATGTTATAGTCACTTAGGGTGACGTAAAAGGAAAAAGTTTTAAAAATATAAACAAAATAAAAATTCAAATCACCCCCTTTTCCATAGGATAAAAAAACAAAAAAGCAAACCTCATGAGCTTTGCTGTTTGAATAAATTACCATACATTTAAAATATAAAAATATTTATCTCATATGGTGAACGGTGTAACAGAAAAAAAATCAAAATGGTGGATTCACTATTTTTTCTTCAATTCACCACCCCCGACCCCGCCAAAAAAAAAGATTTAATAATGATCAAATGATTAAAAAGTCATACACTCTCCAAAATAGAATTGTCCTGCAAATAATGAGCCCTCATACAGCTCTGTAAACATAACTATAAAAAGTCATGGAAGACAGAATTTGCCATTGAAAAAAAACATTTTCTAAAGATTTTTTTTTGAGTATTAAAACTCAAGAAAAACTATATGAATGTGGTATCACTGTAATCATACTCACCCAGAGAATGAAGTTAACTGGTCAGTTTTAACGCATAGGAAATGCTGTAAAAACAGAACCCTTAAAACTATGGAGGAATTGCGTATTTTTTTTTTTTCCAATTACAACCCATTCAGAATTTGTTTCCAGTTTTACACTACATTATATGCAATAGTAACAGGTACCATTAAAAAGTACCACTTATGCCCCAAAAAAGAAGCCCTCATATGGCTATGTGAACAGAAAAATAAAACTTATCACTGTGAGCAGGCAGTGACTAAAAATTGAAAACATAAAAATGGAAAATTGCAGGGTCTTGAAGGGGTTAAAGAGCATCTGCCAGCATATTTGTACCTCTGAAAATGGATGACATGTTGCATGGGCATTTAGCAGCAAAAGGTATGTGTGTGGGTCCCATGTTCATATGTGCCTGCAATGCTGAGAAAAATGATATTTTATTTAGATATGAGTGAACCACTAGAGATTCGGTTCGGATCAGATTTGCCGAATTTATGAAAAAGTTCAGTTTGTACCCAAATGCATTTAGACCAAACCAAAGTTTCTCAAATTGCCCTGGAAATTAGTGTACAACCCCCTTTAACATGCTAGGACTCAATAATAAATGGAACAGTTGTTATCTCTTTTCGTTTATTTTTTTGATTATTTTTTTCTTTTGATGCAAATGACAGCAATAGTAAACAATGTCTGAGTGACACTGACATACATAGGTACAGATAAACGCACGTTTGGCAGCGTTAACATATAGCATGTTTAATAGTGATGAGCGAGCACCAAAGTGTTCGGTCCGAACACACCGCGATATTCGTGCGCTAGGCTGAGCACCCGAGTATAATGGAAGTCAATGGGAGGCAACCAGGCACACCCTGCTCTGAAGAGGGGAGGGTGCCATTGGAAAAGGTCTGAAAGTGACAGAAACACCACTAAAATGGATGGAGAACAGCATGGGGACGATGTATGGATGCATCTTGGACTCCCAGGCCACTGCTGGGAACCGTGTTGTCCGAGTTGCATGCCACTTTTACAGAATGAAAAAAATATACACAACCCCCCCCCCCCCCAATAAATAAATACATTTCACAGGAAAAATTGTTAGGAAACATTCTTTCCTGTATATTCAATTGTATATAAAGTACAAGTGCTGCCTAAAATTACAAGCAAGAAGCACTCCGAAACATGTATCACATAAAGGAGGGCCCCGTTCACATTGTGGCTCAATTGTTCAGGTAGTGGGACCCCTACACTCATAAAGCCTATGCACTAAGTGAAAGGGCTGCCAAAAATTACAAGGAACCAGCACTACAATACACCCTTTATTACACACAAATGAGGGCATCATACACAAACTTGATAAATTATGATTGGTGGCCTGCTGGTGACCCTTAAAAACATTTAGAGCAAGGGCCTGCTGGTGACCCTCAAAAACATTATGGGCAAGGGCCTGCTGTTGATCTGACCCTCTAAAACATTACGGGCGAGGGGCTGCTGGTGAGCTGACCCTCTAAAACATTATGGTTGAGGGCCTGCTGGTGAGCTGACCCTGTAAAACATTATGGTTGAGGGCCTTCTGGTGAGCTAACCCTATAAAAGATTATGGTTGAGGGCCTGCTGATGAGCTGACCCTATAAAACATTATGATTGAGGGCCTGATGGTGAGCTGACCCTGTAGACATTATGGTTGAGGGCCTGCTGGTGATCTGGCCCTATAAAACATTATGGTTGAGGGCCTGTTGGTGAGCTAACCCTATAAAAAATTATGGTTGAGGGCCTGCTGGTAGGTTGACCCTCGCTGAAAATTGTAGTGGAGGGAATATATACAATCTGGATGAGAAGGAGGAGTAGAAAACAAGATTCAACCATATACACTTTTTTGTGGTATAAAAGGTGCATGGTAATACACTACAGTAGACTGAGTACATTATAAACAATACATTGAAATTGCCTTTATGTTCATCATCAATCATCTCAGCTCGCCTCTGCTGGAGTTGCGAAGTCAGCGGCAATCCAGGCCTTGTTCATTTTTATCTGAGTCAATCTGTCTGCATTGTCAGTGGACAAGCGGATACGCTTATCAGTTATAATGCCACCAACAGCATTAAATACACACTCAGACAAAATGCTGGCAGCAGGCTAGGATAGCACCTTCAAGACCTAGAGCGCAAGTTCGTGCCACGTGTCCAGCTTGGACACTCAGTAGTTGTAAGGCACTGAGGGATCATTTAGGACGTTGAAAGGGTCTGCAATGTATTCCTTCACAATCTTCCAAAACTTTTCCCTCCTTGTAGCACTGGGCCGCGCTTCAGGGTGAGATTCTTGGCGGGGTGTCATGAAAGTGTCCCATGCCTTGGAGAGTATTGCCCTGCCTTTGTTGGAACTGCTGTTTGTTCCCCTTGTCTTCCTTCCTTGGTTGCCTAAGGAAGTACGGACTCTGCCGGACACGTTGTCAGATGGAAAATTTTGGAGCAATCTCTTAACAAGTACCTTCTGGTTATTGCACCACTTTACTCGTCCTCTCCACCACAGGAATGAGGGATGTGAAGTTCTTTTTGTAGCGGGGGTCGAGAAGGGTGAACACCCAGTAATCTGTGTTACCAAAAATGCGTATTACGCGAGGGTCGCGGAAAAGGCAGCCTAACATGAACTCAGCCATGTGTGCCAGAGTACCAAATGGCAAGACGTCAATGTCAACATTAGGATGACATCAACGCAACTGTCTCCAGCTCCTCCTCTTCATGGCCCAATTCGCGCTGAGAAGACGAACTGTGGGTTGCCTGGCTATCACCCTGTCTAATGTTCTCCCCCATTTCCTCGTCAGCCACACTCAGAGCGTCCTGCTTAATTGTGAGCAGCAATCGTTTGAGTAGACACAGTAGTGGGATGGTTATGCTTTGATGGTTATGCAGCGTTGACAGACCGGCTGAAGCTTTGGACGACTTGCGGAAATTGGTACACATGCTGTGCGGCTTCACTTGTAGCTCTGCCAAAATGGGGTAGGTTTTTATAAACCACTGAACCACTAAGTTTAAGACGTGTGCTAGGCATGGGATGTGTGTCAGGTTGCCGAGCTCCAAAGCTGTGACCAAGTTACGGCCATTGTCAAACACAACCATGCCTGGTTATAGGTTGAGTGGCAAGAGCCACAGCTCAGTCTGGTCCCTTACACCCTGCCACAGCTCTGTGGCGTTGTGCTGTTTGTCCCCTAAGCAGATCAGCTTCAGCACGGCCTGTTGACGCTTACCCACAGCAGTGCTACACTTCTTCCAGCTAGCGACTCATGGCTGACTGCTGTTGGAGGCGGAAGCTGCTGGAGGAGACCCTGATGGACATAGGGCCCGCAATTGTGGGTGTGGGTAGCACCTGTGCCATACCAGGGTACGACTCAATCCCGGCCTTCACAACATTCACCCAGTGTGCGGTCATGGAAATGTAGCGTCCCTGGCCACCAGCACTTGTCCATGTGTCCGTGGTGAGGTGGCCCTTCCCAGTAAGTGCGTTGGTCAGGACACAGGTGATGTCCTGGGACACATGCTTGTGTAAAGTGGGCACGGCATCAGGCTGCAGAAGGCCTCAGTGTCCACATGCCTAAATGGCAACATTTCAAGGGCCAGTAATTTTGTAAGTTGCCAATTAAGTGCTATGGCCTGTAGGTGATTGGTTGGTTATTTGCGCTTGCGTTCATATGCCTGTGTTATTGACATTTGGACGCTGCACTTGAACAGGAAAGTGGATGTTGTTGCTGCCGGTTCATGCGAAGGCCCAGGATCACCTTCGCCCTTCACCTTCAATAGGGGATTGCCCAGCTGTGTGTAACACCGGGGAAGAGGAGGCAGTGGTGTGACCCGTAGACCTAGATTGTGGACCAGGCATTTTGCCCACTTATTAGGGTGCTTGGATGCCATGGTGGTGGTGGGGAGGTTGCAAGTGTTCATGCCCCGGCTCATTTTGGTATGGCACAAGTTGAAAACTACCACTCTTTTGTTGTCTGCGCTTTCCTCCAAAAAGCGCCACACTGCGGAACACCTATCTCTTGGCAAGGTAGATTTCCGCATGGAGGTGCTCGGTGTAACGGTTGCTGGCCTGTTTGGTGTTGGCCGACGTCCCCCTTTTGCAACCCCACTGTCTCTTCCAGACTGTTGCGGTGCTGTGGATCCCTCCCCCTCTGTACTGCTGTCCTCACTTGGATTTTCACCTTCCCATGTTGGGTAAGTGACCTCATTGTCCACCACCTCATCTTCCACTTTCTCACTCTGCTCATCCTCATGACTTGACCTAACCACAACCTCAGTGATTGACAACTGTGTCTCATCATCATCCACCTCGTGAACAAATGATTGCCGTTTACCACCATCCTCTTCTTGAGACCGTGAAGGCTCAAGAGGTTGGGAATCAGAGCACAGTATCTCAGGTACCTCTTCAAGCATGCTTGGTGAGAGAGCCAAACCAACTACTGACGGTCATATGAATATCCGAGTGTGGGATCTCTTGTTGGGCCAGACGCGACATGGTGGGAGGAAGGAGGATCAGAGTGAGGATTGAGTTGACCAGACTCTTGGCTACAGACACTGGACTTAGTGGAATAGAGGGTAGTACTTAACCGACTGGAAGCATTATCTTCTGCAATCCAACTGACCACCTGTTCGCACTGGTCCGACTTGGACGGTGTTGTCTTGTGCCACCCAGCTAAGTTGGAATTGAAGGTGGGAAAGGTGGAATTTTTTGTTATTTCTGGTGCACTGGCAGCAGTCACAGTTTCATTGCTCCCAGGGCCACGGCCTCTGCTTGCACCATCAGCATCATGCCCACTTCCCAGTCCCTTTGTGCTCGCCTTCTTCATATTAATGGTTTTGTCTGTAGATGTGGTGCAGATTGTTTTACTGTCTGCTAAAGACACAATTTTCTGATGCAGGACATTATTGGATACAAAAACCCACAGATTGTGAACACTTTACGATGTCCAGTGTAAGGGATTAGCTCTGGTCTTGGGGATCATTCATACAAAGATTGTCATCCACCGCAGCTTTAGGGGCTAAACACTGCTTTTATTGTGGCACATGGCATAGCAAAGATAACAAAATACAAAATAAAACACCTTTCCCGTCTGGGCTCTAACTAAACAGGGATAATCTTACCTCACTGAAGAAACATCGTTCACACACGGTACCAACATGCGGCTTTTTTACCCATGCAGTCCAGCAGCCTCCCAACCGTAGCAAGTCCAGTGCCTTTGGGGAGTGTGGCCCAGTAGTCTTCCCGACTCTGGCCTTGCGACCCTTGTACCAGCAGGCGTCACTGCGTCCCCACTGCGTCCCCAAAACCCATAGATTGTGGACACTTTACTAGGCTCAGATTAATGGAAATTGTAATATACATACTTTTTTCAGATTCAGTTCAGTATAGGATCCAAAAACCCACAGATTTTGTACACAGTTTACTAGGCCCATGATGGGGATGATGGCGGATGATGTACAGTATATGTCACTAATAGTTATAAAATAAAAATATCTTCCTGCTGTGAAACACACAGTAGCCCTTAAAAGGATTTTGAGTTCTTTTAAAAGCTTTTGGAATTATCTGTCCCTTCCTTAGCTCGGATGTCTCTGACACTGCTGTTAAATATATTGCTGATCTAAAACACACACACAGTAGTCCTTAAAAGGACTTTTGGGCCTTTGAAAAGCTCGCTGTAACTAAAATTGCTGAAATTCGCTCCCTCCTCTGTCTTTCCCTTCTTACGCGATGCTCTCCCTGACTACGTCTGAGCCAAACATGCGGGTGCTATATGACCTCCGATGACGCGTTCCAGCCAGCCAATCACTGTAATGCCAGCAGCTAACATGGCTACTGACATTACAGAAAGGGCAGTACTTACTTGCACTTTTATTGGCTGCTTAAAACCCGCAAAACGTACGGGGCGGAAACTCGACCGAGTACCGGTACTCGGCTGAGCATGTTTGCTCATCACTAAAACATACCGCCCTGGCACATGTTATATTTTTTCATATTCCGAAGCTTCAAAAAATTGTCCCTTATCGGGAGTAGATGATGTTTAAACACACACTATGCAATTGGATAAAAAGATAAAAGTAAAAAGTGGTTTAGTGGACCAAATGTCAAAAAAAATTTCCTTGACAGGGTCAGAATGTGGTAGCTGCACCAGCAGCCATACGGACATGTTGGCAGCCAGGCATCAGTCTACTGGAGGCAGTAGTAATCTTACAAAAGATAATGGTTGGCAGACCGCAGCAGTGGCATGATGGCAGTGCTGGCATGAAGGAGGGAGCAAAAGCAGACGTACAGAACATGATGGGTGGCAAGTCGCAACAGTGGCATCATGGCGGCAGTGGCATGATGGAGGCAGCAGCAGCCGTAAAGAGCATGGTGGTTGGCAGATGTCAGCAGTGGCATGATGGTGGCAGTACCATGATTGAGGAAGCAGCAGCCGTACAGAACATGATAGTTGGCAAGTTGCAGCAGTGGCACGATGATGACGGTTGCATTATAGAGGCAGCATCAGCCATACAGAACATGAAGATTTTTACAAGTCACTGCAGTGGCATGATGGTAGTGGTGGCATGATGGAAGCACAGCAGCCATGCAGAACATGATGGTTGGAAAGCTGCAGCAGTGGCATGATTGCAGCAGTGGCATGATGGAGGCAGACAAGCAGTCAGCAACAGTGGCAATATGCGGCACCGCCAGCAAGGCCAGATCAATTCATCGGCTGAAGGAATGTGAAAATTATCCCCAATCCAGGCTTGGCTTGGTTCATTTTGACAAAAGTAATGTTTTGAATAGAGTTGAGCGAATTTGTGTTTTAAGTTCGGAATCCAAAGTTCGGAGCCTACGACCTCTTATCCAATCCAGTACTGAGCCACGTCCCCTGCACTGATCACATGACGGTGACGTCACCACAGATCCTTAGTGTTGTCCAAGGTTCGGGTTCATTGAAGAATTCCCTTATGGATTCCAAATGCCGTTATGGTCCGTGGTAGCGGAATCCATAAAGGGATGCTTCGATAACCCCAACCCGAACTTTGGACGCCGAACTTAAAATACAAGTTCGCTCAACACTAGTTTTGAAAACTATCAGAGGACAACCTTGTCCATTTGTCACCAAGCCTCCCGAAGCACTGAAAACCCTCTAAGACAGTGTTTCCCAACCAGTGTGCCTCCAGCTGTTGCAAAACTGCAACTCCCAGCATGCCCAGACAACATTTTGCTGTGCGGGCATGCTGGGAGTTGTAGTTTTGCAACAGCTGGAGGCACACTGGTTGGGAATCACTGCTCTAAGAGATCACAATGGAAGCTGGGCAAGAAAGAAGAAAGATAGTACGGTGTGCCAGTGTGGGCCACTGTTCCAGTCTTCCTGCCCAGAAATCCATGGGGCCAGTGAACAGGATATACATCAGAGTTTAGGTAGGCCTGAACCTGGGTGTTGAGGCAGGAGCTGTCTGCATGCTGACTGGCCCCAGCCTGGTATGACACATGGAAAAACTGCTCCATCATGTTGTGGAGACTGAAACCACTGCTGCTGTAGCTTCTGCTGCTTGTTGCTGCGGGAGGGGGGAGTCCATTTCAGACATGTTGTCCGTAGATGCTTGCAGCTTGATCATAACAAGTCACTTGTCAAATAAGAGTAGGCAAGCATATGTACAGGTCACCATTCTGCCCAGCGTGCCTGAGGAGCCAGTTTTTTCCATCTCAGCCCCCACAGAGATGATTGGGTGTCCTGGCCGGTGCCATTGACATAATCATCCTCTTGCTCCTCCACCTACTCCTCCTCTTGCAATGGCAGCTCCTCATCCTCCTCCATGACAGATTCCCTTTGTGTGTTTCCAAACATATAAGGCAGACAGCAAGATGCATTAGTTGTTATTCTTCCACTGTTGTCTCTTTCTGCAGGAGCATGCAAAATAAATGTGGAGCCCCAGTTATGGGTCTACAACACAATAAAAGCCAGAAATCCTTCAAGGAAGGAAAACCAAGCAAAGGGGTGTCTCCATTACAGAGATCACCAAATCCACCATATTAAGTGGCCCCTATGTCAAGATCCCGCTTTTTTACAAGCTTTAAGGATGTGACGAGGAAAACCTAAGCAAGGTATCCATCCACATCCAAATGTGGAGCCCCAGTTATGGTTTTCCTTCCTTTGAGGGATATCTGGCTTTCATTGTGTTGTAGACCCATAACTGGGGCTCCACATTTATTTTGCATATTCCTGTTTCCCAGGGAGCTTTGCACTTCGGATTGCTGTGTTGAGACTCTTAAGACTCTTAAGTGAGGCTCCACGGTGTTTTTTGTAGCTGGTCTCCCTGAGATCAGCCATTGTTGTGTTTGAGTAGTCTCCGAGGCATTGCTCCCGGTTAGCCAGAATCCTACTCCACACGGATGAGGGGCAACAACCCGAAACAGCTGTCTGTGGATGGATACCTTGCTTAGGTTTTCCCCGTCACATCCTTAAAGCTTGTAAAAAAGCGGGATCTTGACATAGGGGCCACTTAATATGGTGGATTTGGTGATCTCTGTAATGGAGACACCCCTTTGCTTGGTTTTCCTTCCTTTGAGGGATATCTGGCTTTCATTGTGTTGTAGACCCATAACTGGGGCTCCACATTTATTTTGCATATTCCTGTTTCCCAGGGAGCTTTGCACTTCGGATTGCTGTGTTGAGACTCTTAAGTGAGGCTCCACAGTGTTTTTTGTAGCTGGTCTCCCTGAGATCAGCTATTGTTGTTGTTTTTGCAGGAGCGTCAGCATCTGTCCCAAGATAAATATGAAACGGATGAGATTGTTCATGCCACAGTTGTTCCCGCTGACAAACTTTGTGGCCTCTTCAAAGGGCTTCAGCACCCGACAGGCATCTTGGATGAGCTGCTGCTGCCTGAACTCACAGCAACACATGCTCCATGCTGACGTTATCTGATACATGACAAAATTGTTCACGGCTTTCCACTGCTCATGCAGACGTTTGAGCACGTGCAATGTTGAATTCTAAAAAGTTGACAAGTCGTGGATTAAGCAGTGTAGTGGCAGGTTGTTCTGTCGCTTTAAGTCCAGGAGAGTGTTCCTTACTATGTAAGAATAGCTGAATTGTTTGGCCAGTCCCCTGGACTTTGCTAGCACATTGCTCAAGCTAGAGTACTTATTTAAAAAGCTTTTCACCACTAGGTTGATAAAATACACTAGAGAGGAAGCATGTGTTATTTTGCCCAGGTTCAGGATGACCACAATGTTGCCCCTAGTGTTGATGAACACCTTGCCTAGTTGGAGTTGTGGGGTGACAGACAGCTGTGTGTTTCCTGCCTGATGTATTTGAACACCTGCTTTGCTACTCTCTCCCAGGCGAGTCAGCTCCAACACAGTGCGGCAACACTTGGATTGACACATGTTATAGGAGGGAGGGGTAGTGCTAGCAACACTGTGCCCTGCTGCTGTTGGGAGTGGGCCAGCAACCATGGAGGAGGAGGCGGATAGGTGCTTGGTGTGGGAGCCAGGCCGACACAATCGTGTGGGGTCAAAAGGACCTGGCCTTGTTGCCAGGGAGCTGCCTTGCCACTGCTGGAAAAAACATTGACCCAGTGGGACATGAAAGAAATGTACTGTCCGGTCCCATAAGAGTTGCTCCAGGTGTCCACCGTGGCATGAACCTTGTTGCACAGTGAGAATTGTAGGGATTGTCCCACATTGTCTAAAACATGAGAGTACAAGGCAGGGATTGCTTTTTGGGAGAAATAATACCTGCTAGGTATTTTCCAGCGTGGCTGAGCACACACAATTAGCTCACTAAAGGCAGCAGACTCGACTAAATGGTATGATAGCAACTGGACCACCAGCAACATAGCCAGGTAGGAATTAAGCTTGCACACTATTGGATTGCAGGGTGTGTAGAGTTGGTCCCTGGCCATGCATTCTGTTATTGATTGTTGACGATAGAGTGGAGTTGGAGGAGAAGTCTGAGAGAGAGATGCTGAGATAGATGATGATGATAGCGTGAAAGATACGGTATGGCCAAGGAAGGAAAGGAACGCCATATGGTTTTTGGAAGGCAGATTTTGCTGGACTGGTTTTTTGACATCATGTCCCATTTGACGCCCCCATGATGCACCCCTAGAGTAGAAACTCCAAAAAAGTGACCCTATTTAAGAAGCTACACCCATCAAGGTATTCACAACTGATTTTACTAACTTTTTTAACCCTTTAGGTGTTCCACAAGAGTTAATGGCAAATGGAGATTAAATTTTAGAATTTCAATTTTTTGACAAATTTTCCATTATAATCAATTTTTTCCCAGTAACAAAGCAAGGGTTAACAGCCAAACAAAACTCAATATTTATTGCCCTGATTCTGTAGTTTACAGAAACATCCCATATGTGGTCATAAACTGCTGTATGGCCACACGCCAGGGCGCAGTAGGAAAGGAATGCCATATGGTTTTTGGAAGGCAGATTTTGCTGGACTAGTTTTTTGACACCCTGTGTTATTTGAAGCCCTCCTGATGCACTCCTAGAGTAGAAACTCCAAAAAAGTCACTCCATTTTGGAAACTACAGGATAAGATGGCAGTTTTTTTTGGTACTATTTTAGGGTACATATGATTTTGGTAAAAATCTGTATCCCATACGGAGACTGGCATGACGGAAGAAGAAAATCTAAATTCCCATTTTTTCATTACTTCACCTACCACAAAAAATTGAATAAAACTTGATTAAAGAGTTATGTACACCCTTAAATGATACCAATAAAACCCACAGATCGTCCTGCAAAAAATTAGGCCTTACAGAGCTCTGTAGACATAGCTATAAAAAAAAAAAAAAATATCGGGGTTAGAATATGATGATGAAAAGAAAACATTATCAACTACCCAGATATAGACTGGGAAACTGAAAGCTGTACATCCGAAAAAGGAAACAGGTTCTTGGCAATAGCCAAAGACAATTACCTTTCCCAACTGGTTCAGGACCCCACTAGAGGGACGGCCATACTGGACTTAGTATTAACCAATAGACCTGATAGAACAACAGATGTGCAGGTTGGGGGACACCTAGGAAATAGTGACCATAAAGTAATAACCTTCCAATTATCCTTCAAACGAGAGTTTCTAAAGGGAGGAACAAAAATACCAAACTTCAAAAAAGCTAAATTTAGCTAACTAAGCGAGGCCATAGGCCTAACTAACTGGAACAAAGTCCTCAAAAATAAAAATACAACCACAAAATGGGAGATTTTTAAAAGCATTGTTATATTTAATTGTGGGAGGTAAATACCTTATAGGAATAAAAGGCTAAGGAACAATAAGAAACCAATGTGGATAAATAGAACCGTAAAGATAGCCATAAATAACAAAAAGAAAGCACATAAATCACTTAAACAGGAGGGGAGCCAGGAAGCACTGATAAACTATAAGGAAAAAAATAGAATATGTAAAAAACTAATAAAAATTGCCAAACTAGAGACCGAGAGATTAATTGCCAAAGAGTAAAACTAACCCAAAAATGTTCTTCAATTATATAAATAGAAAAAATATAAATCTGAAGGAGTCGGCCCTCTACATAGCAATGAGGGGGGTGTTGCAGAGAGCGACGAGGATAAAGCAAAACTATTAAATATTTTTTTCTCCACTATATTCACTGATGAAATGCAGAATGTAAAAATAAATTCCCCATTAAAAGTGCCCTGTCTGACCCAGAAAGAAATACAACAGCGACGTGATGTCATAGCCAGACCTTTATTTCTGATATTTACGGACTCTATACTGACAGGGATTGTTCCACAGGATTGGCGCATAGCAAATGTGGTGCCAATATTCAAAAAGGTCCAAAAACAGAGCCTGGAAATTATAGGCCGGTAAGTTTAACATCTGTTGTGGGTAAACTATTTGAAGGGTTTCTAAGAGATGCTATTTTGGAGTATCTCAATGAAAATTAGAAAATAACGCCATATCAGCATGGCTTCATGAGGGATCGGTCATGCCAAACAAATTTAATCAGCTTCTATAAGGAGGTAAGTTCTAGACTTGACAGCGGCGAATTAATGGATGTCGTATATCTGGACTTCTCCAAAGCATTTGACACTGTACCTCATAAAAGGTTAGTATATAAAATGAGGATGCTCGGACTGGGAGAAAATATCTGTATGTGGGTAAGTAACTGGCTGAGTGACAGAAAACAGAGGGTGGTTATTAACGGTAGATACTCAGATTGGGTCACTGTCACTAGTGGGGTACCTCAGGGGTCAGTATTGGGCCCTATTCTCTTCAATATATTTATTAATGATCTTGTAGAAGGCCTGCACAGTAAAATATATATTTTTGCAGATGACACTAAACTGTGTAAAGTAAATAACACTGAAGAGGACAGTTTTCTGCTACAGAGGGATCTAGATAGATTGGAGGCTTGGGCAAAGAAATGGCAGATGAGGTTTAACACTGACAAATGTAAAGTTATGCACCTGGGAAGGAATAATGCAAGTCACCCATACATACTAAATGGTAAAACCCTCAGTAACACTGACATGGAAAATGATCTAGGAATTTTAATAAACAGCAAATTAAGCTGTAAAAACCAGTGTCAGGCAGCTACTGCCAAGGCGAATAAGATAATGGGTTGCATCAAAAGGGGCATAGATGCCCGTGATGAGAACATAGTCCTACCACTTTACAAATCACTAGTCAGACCACACATGGAGTACTGTGTACAGTTCTGGGCTCCTATGAACAAGGCAGACATAACAGAGCTGGAGAGGGTTCAGAGGAGGGCAACTAAAGTAATAACTGGAATGGGGCAACTACAGTACCCTGAAAGGTTATCAAAATTAGGGTTATTCACTTTAGAAAAAAGACGACTGAGGGGAGATCTAATATCTATGTATACATATATCAGGGGTCAGTACAGAGATCTGTTTATCATCTATTTATCCCCAGGACTGTGACTGTGACGAGGGGACATCCTCTGCGTCTGGAGGAAAGAAGGTTTGTACACAAACATAGAAAAGGATTCTTCACTGTAAGAGCAGTGAGACTATGGAACTCTCTGCCTGAGGAGGTGGTGATGGTGAGTACAATAAAGGAATTCAAGAGGGGACTGGATGTATTTCTGGAGTGTAATAATATTACAGGCTACAGCTACTAGAGAGAGGTCGTTGATCCAGGGAGTTATTCTGATTGCCTGATTGGAGTCGGGAAGGAATTATTTTCCCTTTAAGTGGGGATAATTGGCTTCTGCCTCACTGGGGTTTTTTGCCTTCCTCTGGATCAACTTGTAGGAAACAGGCCAAACTGGATGGACAAATGTCTTTTTGGTCTTATATACTATATTATTTCCAAAATTTTTATTTTTTCAGTATTAAAACACAAGAAAAACTATATAAACATGGCATCATTGTAATTAGAGATGAGCGAATTTCATGTTATGAAGTTCATTAACGCTTCGTTTGGTGGTAAAAGCAGAATTGCGTTATGGATTCCATTACCACGGACCATAACATGCATTCCGTCATAAAATAATAACGGAATGCCTTTAGAGGCATTCCCATTTTCATTCCGTCATAATAGAAGTCTATGGCCTGCATAACGCATCTGTCCCTTTCCGTTATGCAGGAGAGGACTCCGTTGCATAACGGAAACGGGACGGATCCGTTTTGCAGCCCATATACTTCTATTATGACGGAATGAATAACGGAATGCCTCTAAAGGTATTCCGTTATGCATTCTATCATAGAATTGCGTTATGGTCTATGGTAACGGAATTCATAACGCAATTCTGCTTTTACCACCAAATGAAGCGTGAACGAATTTCATAATACGAAATTCGCTCATCTCTAATTGTAATCATACAGACCCGGAAAATGAAGGGCATGGGTTAGTTTTATTGCATAGTGCATGTCGTAAAAAGTAAACACATAAAACTGTGTCGGATTTGCACTTTTTTTCAAATCCCAGCCAATTTGATTATTTTTTCCAGCTTCCAACTAGTGATGTCGCGAACATAAAATTTTCCGTTCGCGAACGGCGAACGCGAACTTCCGCAAATGTTCGCGAACATGCGAACAGTGCGAACCGTCATAGACTTTAATAGACAGGCGAATTTTAAAAACCAAAGGGACTCCTTCTGGCCACAATAGTGATGGAAAAGTTGTTTCAAGGGAACTAACACCTGGACTGGGGCATGCCGGAGGGAGATCCATGGCAAAACTCCCATGGAAAAATACCTAGTTGACGCAGAGTGTGGCAGTTGTAATCGCAATGCGATTAATACAGGTTATATTAATCGCATTGCAAATTTAACTTAGAGCTGGGTTCCTAATGGTTGTATTGCTAGAAATTCTAGCAATACAACCATTAGGAACCTAGCTCTAAGTTGAATTCGCAATGCGATTAATATAACCTGTATTAATCGCATTGGGATTACAACTTAGATCTGAGTTCCTAATGGTTGTATTGCTAGAATATAACGAAGATTGCGAATATAGCGCTATATTCTCAATATTTGTTATATTCTAGCAATACAACCATTAGGAACCCAGCTTTAAGTTGAATTCGCAATGCGATAAGACTACCATATTTGCCTATACCAAATGTAAATATGCAACCAAATGTGGCAAAATACACAAAAAAATAAACTAAAAAGTGAAATAATTATAAAAACGCAGATGCCCCTGGGGGGTTCAGATATCTTGCTTTGGAGGCAGCAGAACGTTGGTGGTAGTCATAGTCAACCGTCATATACAATCAAATAGAGGCATCAAATGGATTCGCAAAGAGATTAATAATTTTAAGTATTATTCGCATTGCGATTATAACTTGGAGCTGAGTTCCTAATGGTTGTATTGCTAGAATATAACGTATATTCTAGCAATACAACAACCATTAGGAACTCAGCTCTAAGTTGAATTCGCAATGCGATTAATGCAGGTTATATTAATCGCATTGAGAATTCAACTTAGATCTGAGTTCCTAATGGTTGTTGTATTGCTAGAATATAACGAAGATTGAGAATATAGTGCTATATTCGTTATCTTCGTTATATTCTAGCAATACAACCATTAGGAACTCAGATCTAAGTTGTAATCGCAATGCGAATAATACAGGGTATATTAATCGCATTGCGATTTACAATTACTATTACTGCAGCTTCAGAATGAATCTAAGATGGATGCTGTCCTTGCATTTAGATAGGAGGTGGGAGGGTCTGGGAGGGAGTGTATGCTGATTGGCTGGAATGAGTCTGCTGACTGTGAGGTACAGGGTCAAAGTTTGCTCAATAATAAAGTATAGGGGCGAACGCGAACATCGAATATGTTCGCCAGCCATGGCGGTCACGAACAAGCTATGTTCGCCGGGAACTGTTCGCCGGCGAATAGTTCTGGCCATCTCTACTTCCCACTACATCGTATGCAATATCAAATGGCACCATTAGAAAGTACAACTTGTTCAGCAAAAAAATAAGCCCTCATACAGCTACCCACAAAAAAAGAAGTGGTTAAAGCAAGTAACAAAGAGGTGTTTTTTTGCTGATATTTTTTTAAATATACTATAAAATTTAAAAAAGCTAAACAAATATTTTGTTGCTATTTTGTTTCTATCATTATGAATCTTTTCAGAACATTTTTCTGCTACTTTATAAAACATTTCTTATGCATTAAATATATTTTAATTTGTATGAAAACTAGACGTCAGCATATGTGTGCTGCATTAACAATACCATTTAGATATAAAGAACTTAGTTTTAGTTGCAGAAATTTCTGCAACAAATATGCCATGTTTGAATATACAGACCTTTAACCACTTCACCCCCCCTAGCTTAAACACCCTTAATGACCAGGCCACTTTTTACAATTCTGCACTACACTACTTTCACCGTTTATTGCTACGTCATACAACTTACCACCCAAATGAATTTTACCTCCTTTTCTTCTCACTAACAGAGCTTTCATTTGGTGGTATTTCATTGCTGCTGACATTTTTACTTTTTTTGCTATTAATCAAAAATGACCACAATTTTTGCAAAAAAATGACATTTTTAACTTTCTGTTGTAATTTTCTTTTTAAAAACTACATTTCTATATAAATTTTTCGCAAAATTTATTGTTCTACACGTCTTTGATAAAAAAAAAATCCAATAAGTGTATATTTATTGGTTTGGGTAAAAGTTATAGCGTTTACAAACTATGGTGCACCATAGTAGAAAGAAGACACCCCAAAGTATTCGCGGAGGGGCATGGTGAGTTCATGTATCATTTCATTTTTTTTCACAAGTTAGCGGAAAATGACACTTTCTGAGGAAAAAAATTAAAATAATAAAGTTTCCATTTCTGCTAACTTCTGGCAAAAAATAAAATAAAATCTCCCACGGACTCACTATGCCCCTCAGTGAATACCTTGGGGTGTCTACTTTCGGAAATGGGGTCATGTGTGGGGTGTGTTTACTGTTCTGGCATTTTGGGCGGGGCTAAATTGTGAGCAGCCATGTAAAAGCTAATGGTACTCATTGAATTTGGGCCCCTTGCGCATTCAAGATGCAAAAGTGGCATACATGTGGTATCACAGATCAGGAGAAGTAGGGCAATGAGTTTTGGGGTGTATTTTTACATATAACCATGTTGGGTGAGAGAAATATCTCTGTAAACTGACAACTTTGTATAAAAAAATTTAAAAAGTTGTCGTTTACAGAGATATTTCTCACACCCAGCAGGGGTATATGTAAAAATACACCCCACAACTCATTGCCCTACTTCTCCTGAGTATGGCGATACCACATGTGTGACACTTTTTTGCAGCCAAGATGTGCAAAGGGGCCCAAATTCCAATGAGTACCTTTAGGATTTCACAGGGCATATTTTTGCATTTGGACTCCAGACTTCTTCTCACGCTTTAGGGGCCCCTAAAATGCCAGGGTAGTATAAATACCCCACATGATACCCCATTTTAGAAAGAAGACACCCCAAGGTATTCCGTGAGGGGTATGGTGAGTTCATGTAAAATTTTATTTTTCGTCACAAGTTAGTGAAATATGAGACTTTGTAAAAAAATATATATATATATCAATTTCCGCTAACTTGTGCCAAAAAAAATAAAAATTTCTGTGAACTCGCCATGCCCCTCACGGAATACCTTGGGGTGTCTTCTTTCCAAAATGGGGTCAGATGTGGGGTATTTATACTGCCCTGGCATTTTAGGGGCCCTAAAGCGTGAGAATCCAACATGCGTAAAAATGTCCTGTGAAATCCTAAAGGTACTCATTGGTTTTAGGGCCCCTTTGCGAATCTTGGCTGCAAAAAAGTGTCACTCATGTGGTATCGCTGCATCAGGAGAAGTAGGGCAATGTGTTTTGGGGTGTATTTTTACATATACCCCTGCTGGGTGTGAGAAATATCTCTGTAAATTACAACTTTTTAAAAAATTTTATACAAAGTTATCAATTTACAGATATATTTCTCTCACCCAACATGGGTATATGTAAAAATACACCCCAAAACACATTGCCCTACTTCTCCTGAGTACGGCGATACCACATGAGTGACACTTTTTTGCAGCCAAGATGCGCAAAGGGGCCCTAATTCCAATGAGTACCTTTTAGGAGGGCTTTTTTACGCATTTTGATTCCAGACTTCTTCTCACGCTTTAGAACCCCTAAAATGCCAGGGCAGTATAAATACCCCACATGTGTCCCCATTTTGGAAAGAAGACAACTCAAGGTATTCGGTGCGGGGCATGGCAAGTTCATAAAAGATTTTTATTTTTGGCACAAGTTAGCGGAAATTGATTTCTTATTGTTTTTTCTCACAAACTCTCCCTTTCCGCTAAGTTGTAACAAAAAGTTAAATTTTTCATGGACTGAATATGCCCCTCAGCGAATACCTTGGGGTGTCTTCTTTCCAAAATGGGGTCATTTGTGGGGTGTTTGTACTGTTCTGTTAGCAGCCCTGTAAAGCGTAAAGGTACTAGGCTGCAAAAAAGTGTCACACATGTGGTATCTCCGTACTCAGGAGAAGTAGGGCAATGTGCTTTGGGGTGTATTTTTACATATAACCATGTTGGGTTAGAGAAATATCTCTGTAAATTGACAACTTTGTATAAAAAATTTAAAAAGTTGTCGTTTACAGAGATATTTCTCACACAAAGTATGGGTATATATAAAAATACACCCCAAAACACATTGCCCTACTTCTCCTGAGTACGGCAATACCACATGAGTGACACTTTTTTGCAGCCAAGATGCGCAAAGGGGCCCTAATTCCAATGAGTACCTTTTAGGAGGGCTTTTTTACGCATTTTGATTCCAGACTTCTTCTCACGCTTTAGAACCCCTAAAATGCCAGGGCAGTATAAATACCCCACATGTGTCCCCATTTTGGAAAGAAGACAACTCAAGGTATTCGGTGCGGGGCATGGCAAGTTCATAAAAGATTTTTATTTTTGGCACAAGTTAGCGGAAAATGATTTCTTATTGTTTTTTCTCACAAACTCTCCCTTTCCGCTAACTTGTGACAAAAAGTTAAATTTTTCATGGACTGAATATGCCCCTCAGCGAATACCTTGGGGTGTCTTCTTTCCAAAATGGGGTCATTTGTGGGGTGTTTGTACTGTTCTGTTAGCAGCCCTGTAAAGCGTAAAGGTACTAAGCTGCAAAAAAGTGTCACACATGTGGTATCTCCGTACTCAGGAGAAGTAGGGCAATGTGCTTTGGGGTGTATTTTTACATATAACCATGTTGGGTTAGAGAAATATCTCTGTAAATTGACAACTTTGTATAAAAAATTTAAAAAGTTGTCGTTTACAGAGATATTTCTCACACAAAGGATGGGTATATATAAAAATACACCCCAAAACACATTGCCCTACTTCTCCTGAGTACGGCGATACCACATGTGTGACACTTTTTTGCAGCCAAGATGCGCAAAGGGGCCCAAATTCCAATGAGTACCTTTAGGATTTCACAGGGCATTTTTACGCATTTGGATTCTCACGCTTTAGGGCCCCTAAAATGCCAGGGCAGTATAAATACCCCACAAGTGACCCCACCTTGGAAAGAAGACACCCCAAGGTTTTCCTTGAGGGGCATGTCGAGTTCACAGAAAAAAAAAATTTTGGCACAAGTTAGCGGAAATTTATATATATATATAATTTTTTTTTTTTTTTACAAAGTCTCGTATTCCACTAACTTGTGACAAAAAATAAAATTTTACATGAACTCACCATACCCCTCACGGAATACCTTGGGGTGTCTTCTTTCCAAAATGGGGTCACATGTGAGGTGTTTGTACTGCCCTGGCATTTGAGGGTCTCCGCAATCATTACATGTATGACCAGCAATAGGAGTTTCTGCTATTTTCCTTATATTGAGCATACGGATAAGGTTACGACTAAGGACAAGACTGTCCGAAACGCGTAAACTACCAGTCATTGTGTGAACACGATTGTATACTGAACCCCGAATAAAGGAAGCTTTTACTGCATAATTAGGTGCCGGAACCATTCCTTTTTTTTTCTTGATCGCGGCAAGCACTTCTCTTCAGATTCCGAGCACCGGGGATATGGCTGTCCTGGACGGGTGAGCTGGACTTTTGTACATGTTATAAGCATACGGATAATCTGGGCTGAAAAAAAAATAAAAAATGAACGGCACAGATTTCTTCATTCGCATCGATCAATGTGGATGAAAAAATCTCTGCCAAAATCAGTAACTGCGGTGCGGTGGGCTGGGCGCTAACTACCTAACAAGTAGCTAACTAACTGGCGGTGATAAGGGACCCTTATGCCCCATTCACACGTCCGCAATTTTGTTTGTGGAACGGAATTGCGGACCTATTCATTTCTATGGGGACAGACTTTGTCCCGCTCGGATCCAGAATTGCGGATCCGCACTTCCGGGTCTGCACATCCGTTCCGCAAAAATATAGAACATGTCCTATTCTTGTCCGCAATTGCGGACAAGAAAAGGCATTTTCTATATAGTTCTGGCAATGTGCAGATCTGCAAAATGCGGAAAGCACATTGCCGGTGTCCGTGTTTTGCGGATCCGTGGATCCGCAAAACACATATGGACGTCTGAATGGAGCCTTATAGGGGGGTGATCAGGGAGTCTAGATGGGGTGATCAGGGGTTAACAAGGGGTTAATAAGTGACAGGGGGGGTGTAGTGTAGTGTGGTGCTTGGTGCAACTTTACAGAGCTACCTGGTCCTCTGGTGGTCGATCCCAGCAAATGGCACCACCAGAGGACCTGGTAGCAGGTATATCAGACGCTGTTAACAAAACAGCGTCTGATATACATGTTTAATGCGATTTATTTTACTTCTACAGCCTGCCAGCGATTGATCATCGCTGGCAGGCTGCAGTATAACTGCCGAGCCACGCGCCACTGTGTGCACGCGCGTTTACAGCAAATCTCGCGTCTCGCGAGATGATGCACGGATGCGTCCAGCCAGAGCAACAGGACCGCCAGCCAGATGCATCCGTGCGTTAGGTGGTCCTGTAGCGGTTAAAGATCCGACAGCGGCCGAACTATTGAGTCGGATGTCAAAAAGGGGTTCAAGATGTTTCCAGGATTTAAATAATAATGACTTTTCTCAGCACAAGTCATCAATATCTGATTGGTGGGGATTTCACTTCCTAAACACTCTCTGATCCACAAAGCACGGATCCTGTGCATGCCGCATTTTTTTTAAACCCCTGTAAAAATGTCTTGTTGTCTGCAAAATGGACAAGAATAGGACATGCTCTATCTTTTTTTGCGCGGTTGCAGAACAGATATGCAGATGTAGAAAGCACACAGTTTGCTGTCCGCATCTTTTGCAGCCCCACAGAAATTAATGGATCCGCATCCTATCCACAAAAAATGTGGATCCGATAAGGACAAAAAATACTAAAGATAAATTTTAATACCCAAGTGTCATAAAAGTAACTATATCTGAGTGGAGTCTATGCAGCCCATTCCTGGGATCCTTTGCTGGTGAGGTGGAGCTTTGCCTTTTTTATATCTCACAAAAAATGTCTGTTCCGGTTCTGAGGCCAATATTTTTCCTCTAGTGGCCCATTTATCACACACTTGCTGTCCTGGGAAGATACTTCTCCCTGACCACATACGATACACAGGGCCATTTCTACAGGCGGACAAGGGGTGCGGCCGCACGGGGCGCATCACTAAGGACAGAAGAGGGGGGCGCCGTCAGCAGGGTCCGGCGCCGGAGGGGGGCCCTTTATGTCTGGAGGCAATAGGAGTGGAGATGAGCGCTTCCTCTGTGGAAGCGTTCATTTCCATATTCATCTGTATCGCCGTCCATAGGACAGCGATACAGATGAATTGTGCGGAGGAGCAGGGGTGATGCCTCTCCCTTGCCCAGTCCTCTGATAGGCTACAGGCACTAAGCCTGTAGCCTATCAGTTGCCGACGCAGGCGGCACGATGACGTCATCGCGCCGCCTTAATCGTACAGCGCGGGACACAGGCCAGAAGAGGCCTGCATCGCATCACTGACAGCAGCATAAGGTAAGTATATGAGTTTATTGTTTTTATTTATAGTATACTGTGGCAAGAAGGGGGGTGGGGGCCCTATATACTGGCACAATATGAAGGGGTACTATTGAGAAGAGGGGAAGCACTATGGGGGCCCTATTGGGGGATACTATGGAAAAGAGGAGAAGCACTATGGGGGCCCGATATACTGCCACAATATGGGGGGGCACTATGGAGAAGAGGGGACGCACTATGGGGGCCCTATATACTGCCACAATATGGGGGGCACTATGGAGAAGAGGGGACGCACTATGGGGGCCCTATATACTGCCACAATATGGGGGGCACTATGGAGAAGAGTGGAAAGCACTGTGGGGGCCCTATATACTGCTACAATATGGGGGGCACTATGGAGAAGTGAGGAAGCACTGTGGGGGCCCAATATACTGGCACAATATGAGGGGGTACTATAGAGAGGAGTGCAAAGCACCATGGGGGCCATATATACTGGCACATTATGGGGGCACTATGGAGAAGAGGGTAAGGAGCACTATGGGGGCATCTACTAGGGGCCCTATGTACTAGCACACATTACTGGGGGGCTCTATGGAGAAGTGGGGGGAAAAGGAGCACTATGGGGGCATCTACTGGGGGCCCTATATACTGTCACTCATGGGGGGCTCTATGGAGAAGTGGGGGGTAAAGGAGTACTATGGGGGAATTTACTGGGGGCCCTATTTACTGGCACGCATTATGGGGTGCACTATGGAGAAGTGGGGGAAAAGAGCACTATGGGGGCATTATATAGGGGCATTTTTTTTTTTAAATCAAATTCAAATTTATTGAGAATAAACAAAAAATATAAACATGACATGTACTAAAGCACAAAAGCATGTTCCGTTACAAATAAGTCTAACAATAGACATATATAATCCAGAAAAACTGAGATAAAGGTGATACAAAAGCGGCAATCAAACAATTACAATGCAGTACATGTAAGAATTACATAATCAACAATAACCCACAAATGGGCAAAAGAAAAAAGAGAAAAGATCCCCATAGAAACATGACCACCCACCCACCCCTGACCATGCAGAGAGAAATGGACTATCATGCCAAGCACATTTGACCTAAGCAAATAAAAACGTAGTTATCTGAAGACCGTTTAATGTCTCACAATAAAGACTTGGCCGAGCGGCACAGTCAAGCTCAGTAAAGACAGAAATATAGTATCACAGCAACTCAAGACAAAACGGACAGCTGACCCCGTATACAATCTCTAGTCAAGGCTGAGGAAGCCAAATTACCCGACGCCAACCACCCCTGCCAGATGGACAGAAATTTTTGAGAGCATTTACGTTTAACATACATCCCTCTTTCCATACTTAGCACAGTGTTCAGTCTATGAACATATTCCCCTTTAGAAGGAGGAGTGTCCTGGATCCAATACTTAGCTATCAGTACCCGTGCTTGAAACAACATCCGCTGGATACATATTGATTGTAAGTCATTTAAATCCAAAGGATCGAGCAAGCCTAGAATACACGCCCGGGGGTCATTTGGCAGTGTTATCTGAGTGACCTCAGCAATAATCCTCCGTATATCTTCCCAGAAACTCTTAAGGCTGGGACACGACCACATCATGTGTATCAATGTGGCATCTGAGAAGCTACATCGGGGACAAGAGGAGTCAGGTCGCACGCCAATTTTAAACAGAAGCTTGGGGGTTCTATACGCTCTGTGTATAAGATAAATCTGAGAGATTCTATGGGATTCAGAAAGCGTAAGATTCGGAACCATGGACAGTACCTCATTCCAATGTTCTCGGGATATGGGCCCTAGATCTTCCTCCCATTTACTCTTCACACCCAAGATAGAGGCCGATACCCCAGCCCCATACAAATATTTGTATAGCTGAGAAATCATCCCCTTCGTAGACTTGCCATCTAGAAGATGTTTTACCACTGGTGGAGAAGAGGGAAAGCTAGCACTCTTAGGGAACTGTGTCTGGAACGCATGACGTAATTGGAGGTACTGAAAAAAGAAGGTATTAGGAAGACCAAATTCCTCCTGTAGCTGAGAAAATGATTTAAACACTCCAGCTGAGTGTAAGTGCCCCAGAAACAGCACCCCTTTCTCCTACCACGGCGAAAAACCTTCCAGCCAAAACATTTCTGGCAGGTGAGGATTGCGCCATATTGGCGTCCTAGCATGATTGTCAGATAATTTAGCTAACTTCTTAAATTCAGACCAGACCCTGGCCATAAGGGAGATAGTTGGCATAATATTCCTTCGAGATTGTACAGGGTAGACATCTATCGCAGCAAGGGGTGATTTCTGCAATAACAGAGGAAACAATGGTTGCCGAGTAATCTAGTTCCCGGGATCGCGACCACCCCGTAAAGTGCTGGAGCTGTGCCGCTAGAAAGTATAACCGAGGATTCGGAATGGAGAGGCCACCCTCATCTTTACCCCGTTGGAGCGTCTCCAGCCGAATTCTTGGCACTTTCTTTCTCCATATCAGAGAACGGAAGATCCCTTGAAGCTTGTAAAATATCCTCTGAGGGATCCATATTCGGGAATTGTGCAGCAGATAAAGTAGCTGTGGCATAAGGATCATTTTGATCAAGTTGCAATGACCAATAACCGAAAGAGGCAGCTTACACCAGGCATTAGTCTTTGCTACAAACCTAGCAATTATTGGGTCAATATTAACCCTAATATAGTCTGCCGGAGAGGGGGTAATTTCTATTCCCAGATATTTAAAACTGGACGTCAGCTGTAACGGCACCAGATTGGGGTCTAACTGTAAGGGGATGGGGTCTAATAGAAGAATCGTAGATTTGTCCCAGTTAATAGTGAGACCGGACTACGTACCGAAACTAGTTATCTCCTGCATCACCGGGCCTATGGTTTTCTGCAGGTCACCAACATATAGGAGCAAGTCATCGGCGTAAAGAGAGACTCTCTCCTCTCCAGCGCCTACCGGGAAGCCATGCCACCGCGGAGAAGCACTCAACAGACAGGCAAGGGGCTCAACCGCTATCGCAAAGAGTAGAGGAGATAGCGGGCAGCCTTGCCGCGTGCCCCTATATAGTGGAAACCTCGCGGAAAGCATGCCATTTGCCCTGATTATATAGGGGCATTTAATACTAGCACCCATTTTGGTGCCATTATGGGGAAGGGGGGAGAGGAACATTATGGGGGCATCTATGTGGGGCAGTCTATAGGGGGACGGGGAGGAGCACTATGGGGCATCTTCTGGGGGCACTATATAGGAGTATTTTATACTGGCACATATTAAAGGGGCATATGGGCACCTAAGCTCAACTGGGGGCACTAAGTGTTTTTTGTAGTAGCACACAGTACGGGTCATTAGAACACATGAGGGCACTCTGGGGACATTGGCTTTACTGGGGGCACTAAGAGATGTTTTTATTTTATTTTTTTACTGACACACAGCAAGGCATTTTTTGTACTGACGCACATTATAAGTGGGTGTTTTTCTACTGTCACACATTATAAAGAGAATTAATACTACAGGGGTATTATGGTGGGCTTTATTACAACTGGGGGACTATGGGAGCAATATTACTTCTGGGACACAATTACTGTTGGGGGCACTGTAGGAGCACTATTACTACTAAGTGCACTCTGGCGCAGAATTATTACTACAGTTGTGATTTTGGGGAGCACTATTACTGTGGGGGCACCCTGGCACAGTATCAGCTTAGCACAGTTATTTTTGGGGGACATTATGGTTACACTTGGTGTCAGGGACACTATTTCCTGGGTGCAGTTTTTTTTTAGAGCATTGTGTTCCAATATTTATTAAAAGGGGGGGGGGTGATATCTTTGTGTAACTAGTATTTTCAGGGGGTTTATCAGTTTATGCAGTATAGTTTTGGGGGTGCATGATGGGATGTTGAGAAGGTGGGAGGATGATAGAAAAGTAGGAAAGATGTCTGTCAAACTCTGCAGAGAGAAGAGATGGCTGAAAGAAATCATCATGGCAGTCTGATCTGAATGGAGAAGATAAAGAAAGAGAACATCTATATCACAGATGTAAGAGGTATGTTGTAGGGCTGCATTAGGCTACTTTCACAACTGTGTTAGTGATTCTGGCAGGCTGTTCCGGCAGAGAACAGCCTGCCGGAATTCACTTGTCCGGCACTGCTGGATGCAGACTAAATGCCCACGGCCCAAATCAACTACAAAGGGGTACGGCAGAGATCCGGCCACAATCTGGAAGGGGGGCGGGGGCGCTTTTTTGATTTTCGCCCTGTTGGTAAATTTCCCTAGAAACTGCCCTGACAATACACCTTTTTTTTTTGGGAACCATACTGCATGACCACTTCCACCCAGGCTAAGGCCTCATGCACAAGACCGTATGTATTTTGCAGTCCGCAAAAAACGGATCCGCAAAAAATACGGATGACGTCTGTGTGCATTCCGTATTTTGCGGAACTGAACAGCAGGCCCTTAATAAAACAGTACTATCCTTGTCCGTAATGCGGACAATAATAGGACATGTTCTATTTTTTTGCGGAATGGAGATAAGGACATACGGAAACGGAATGCACACAGAGTACCTTCCGTTTTTTTTTTGCGGACATATTGAAATGAATGGTTCCGTATATGGTCCGCAAAAAATACGGAATGGACATGGAAAGAAAATACGTTCATGTGCATGGATATTTATTTGGACATACTAGAGCAGGCATCATCAAACTGCGGCCCTCCAGCTGTTGCAAAACTACAACTCCCAGCATGCCCAAACAGCATACAGGTATCAGCCTACAGCAGGGCATTGTGGGAGTTGTAGTTTTACAACAGCTAAAGGACCGCAGTTTGAGGATGCCTGAACTAGAGCCATTTCACTCAACTTCTAACCTACAGTACATTAGGGCTATCTGGACTTGTAGTTATAATTGTTGTAATTTATTTATATAGTTGATAAGCCTGAAAAAAAAAAACATAGTTACATCAAGTCCAACCTGTAATCCTACTCTGTCGATCCAGATCTATGGTACTATTGAACTATTAAAACCTACACTTTATATGAGTGCTCAGATGATGTGCTTACATTTCCATTTTTTTCTATTATGTGACAAGTAGCCTAAGGCTATTCATTATATCAGCAGTCTTCCAGCCATAGCTTGTCAATTATTTTAAAAATGTCTATAGACAAAGAAACCTTTTTTTATAAGCTACGCATTGTGCAAATGAAAAAGTCTTAGGCCTCATGCTCACGGCTGCTGCCCGGCCTGGGCTATTTTGTAGCCCGCAAACAGCGGGTCCGCAATATGCAGGCACCGGCCGTGTGCTCCCCGTGTCACCGGCCGTGTGCTCCCCTTTTTACAGTTGCATTCACTTGAATGGGTCCGCAAACCGGAGCTGCGGTGCGGAACGGAGGCACGGAACCCCACGGAAGCACTACAGAGAGCTTCCGTGGTGTTTCTGTCCGTGCCTCCGCACCGCAAAACAAATAGAACATGTTCTATTTTTTTGTGGTGCGGATGGATCACGGACCCATTCAAGTTGAATAGGACTCGATCCGTCCCGGCGACCGCACGGACGTTGCCCGTACATTGGCTACTGCAAATTGCGGCCGTGTGCATTATGCTTTATCCTGCTCTTTACACATAAACAGGAGACAACTGTCAGGTTTAATTTTCTTTTAATTATATAAACTTGGTGTTTATAGAGTAGAAGGTAACAATGGTCTACTCAATTAACCTGTGCAAATAAATAATTCCAATATGCCTACTGTGTTTAAATGGTACACGGTGAATATATTTAAACATAGCCACAGGCAAAAGCCTTACTAGTAAAATGCAATACCATTTTTAGACCATTTATGCAGTTTGTGGATGATCAATTGCATAAACGTAACAAAGAAGAAGAAAATTCTTGCTTTAAGTATATATAAATTGAAAATGATAAAAAATAAAAAAAATCAACAGCTCTGCTATTGTTTGCAGATTATTTTTTAGTACCTAATGCCTAGGACATGCTCTATTTTTTTGCGGGGCTACAGAACGGACAGACGGACGCGGATAAGGCCTCATGCACACGACCGTATGTGTTTTGCTCCCGCCAAAAAAAAACAGATGATGGATCGTTTTTTTGGGTGGATCTGTTTTTTTTCAGATCCATTGTAATTATGCCTATCCTTGTCCGCAAACGTGAAAAAAATAGGACATGCTCTATTTTTTTGACGGAATGTAAACACGGACCACGGATGCGGAACAAAAACGGTTGACCAAGCGCATTTTTTGACGGACCGATTGAAATGAATGGGGAAGCATCCTATCCGTGAGAAAAAATGGAACGGACGCGGAAAAAAAAAAAACGTCGTGTGCATGAGGCCTAATACACGGTGTGCTGTCAGCATTTTTTGCCATTTAAATGAATGGGTCTGCATCCTATCCGCAATAAAAACCAAACGGACACGGATGCAAAATAAGTTTGTCTGCATGTAGCCTAAGCCATATGAAACTATTATCATACATTTTCTGAATTGACTAGCAATGAGTGGAGTTATGAAAAATTTGATTTGGCTGCTTCGCCGAATTTCACAAACACATTTGATTTGTGTTGAATTACTTCGTCACAAAGCGCATTCCTTTGTATGTAGCCAACTGATCGCCGCGTTGGATTTTTTTCAGAAATTCGGATCAAAGTCCACTTTGGATACTTCAATTCGATTAACACTAGAATTGACCTTCAGGACCAGGTCAATTTTAAATTATTATATTATAATTTTTTTAAATTATTATTATTTATTTTTTTCACTTTTCTGTTCACATAGATAAGGGTTTTTTTGTGGGACAACTTGCAACTTTAAGGCCTCTTTCACATGGGCGTTAAGTTTGACGCCCGGATAGGAGGCGGGTGCATTGCGGGAAAATGCACGATTTTTCCGTGTGTGGGCAAACTGTTGTAATGCGTTTTGCACGCGCGTGAGAAAAATCGGCATATTTGGTACCCAGACCCGAAGCCGGACTTCATCACTGAAGTCCGGTTTCGGGTTGAGTATTCTGTATATTTTCCCTTATAACATAGTTATAAAGGAAAATAATAGCATTCTAAATAAAGAATGCTAAGTAAAAAGGACAATAGAGGGTTAAAAAAAAATAACTCACCTCCTCCAATTGATCGCGTAGCTGCCGGTCTCCTGTTCTGTCTTCAGCTGGGGGGTAAAGGACCTTCTATGATGTCAATAGGTCACATGGTCCAATCATGGAAGCAGATGTTTGGACCATGTGACCCAGTGATGTCACCGAAGGTCCTTTACCACCCCCAGCTGAAGACAGAACAGGAGACCGGCAGCTATGCGATCAATTGGAGGTGAGTTAATTAATTTATTTATTTTTTAACCCTCTATTACCCTTTTTACTTAGCATTGTGTATTTAGAATGCTATTATTTTCCTTTATAACCATGTTATAAGGGAAAATAATAAAGATCGGGTCCCCATCCCGATCATCTCCTAGCAACCATGCGGGAAAATCGCATCGCATCCGCACTTACTTGCGGATGCTTGCGATTTTTCCGCAGCACCATTAACTTCTATGGGGCCTGCGTTGCGTGAAAAAACGCAGAAAGTAGAGCATGCTGCGATTTTCACGCAACGCTAAGGTGATGCGAGAAAATCACTGCTCATGTGCACAGCCCCATAGAAATGAATGGGTCCGTATTCAGTGCGGGTGCAATGCGTTCACATCACGCATTGCACCCGCGTGGAAATCACGCCCATGTGAAAGGGGCCTAACAGTACCATTTAATTTACCATATTGTATTGAGAAATGAAAGACATTTTTTGTGTGGTTTCTGTATCTTGCTGGTGATCCCAACAGATTTTTATTTTGAAACAGTAAAATACATATTTGTGTATTCATTTAGCACTTTTTACAACCTATGAATTGTATTAGCACTTTTCCTTAATAAACACGTAAAGGTATCTTTGGGATCACACAGCACTCATTTGAGAAATTCACCAATGCAACTAACTGTCAATTTGTTGTAGCTAATTAAGCTTGATGTTTTCTGACCTTCAAATAGACCAGGATGTCTGTCTCTCTAATAATTGATTCTCATTAGCAAGCTGCAGACTGATGCATAGCACTTCCTCATAATTTACGACCTGAAACTTAACTGATATTTCTTACAGATCAGACAATGAAAGGCTTCTATATTTTAATCATTTACAACATGTTATAGAATTGATAGTGCATCTAGGAACATTGACTTGTTTAAGTTTCCTCTGGCATTATTTTCTATATCTATTCATTTATTTCACTTACTTATATAGTGCTGACATATTCTGCAGCCATTATTATCACTTGTTCTCCCCAGTGGAATTCACAACAATCTCTAACAGTATGTCTTCTTAGTATGGGAGGAAACCCACACAGGGAGAATTTACAAACTCAATGCAGATGTTGTCCTGGGATGGATTCAAACTTAGTACCCCAGCGTTGCAAAGCACCAGTGATAACCTCTGAGTCACCATGCTGTCTGTGGATTAAAATATACACAATTTCAAACAATTTAGGACTAGTGTTAAACATGAATATTCAAATAGTGTTGAGCGCGAATATTGTAATAGCGAATTTTTTTAGCGAATATCGGCACTTCGCTAATTCGCGAATATTTCGAATATAGCGCTATAAATTCGCTTTTTCGAATATTTTTTTTTTTTTTTTTAGTTATATTTTTTTCTTTCCCGCTTCCCAAAAGTAGTTCTTACCTGTCCTGAGGATTCCTGGCTTCCTGGCTGCTCTAGTCAGTGCCTGTTGCCGCTTCTGCCGACTTTCGTGCTCATGGAGCATCCCCATCACCATGGGAACGTCTCCATATATTAAAATGTACTGTCGGATTTGAGGAATTACGTTAAAATCGCAATGCGATTAATTCAAGTTATATTAATCGCATTGCGATTACAACTTAGCACTGCTATCTTACATAGGCTAGAATTAACGAATATGGAATATAGCACTAGCTATAACAAACTCTCCGCCTGGGGCCCAGCCGCCACTACATTTACCCAGTGTGCAGTTAGGGAGATATAGCGTCCCTGGCCGTGCTTACTGGTCCACGTATCTGTGGTTAGGTGGACCTTGCCACAGATGGCGTTGCGCAGTGCACACTTGATTTTATCGGATACTTGGTTGTGCAGGGAAGGCACGGCTGTCTTGGAGATGTAGTGGCGGCTGGAAACAACATACTGTGGGACAGCCATGGATATCAGCTGTTTGAAGCTGTCTGTGTCCACCAGCCTGAATGACAGCATTTCAAAGGCCAGTAGTTTAGAAATGCTGGCATTCAGGCCCAGGGATCGGTGAGAATTTACGCTTTCTCTCCAAGGTTTGTGAGATGGAGTGCTGAAAGCTGCCGTGTGACATGGTGAAGATGCTTGGTGACGCAGGTGGTGGTGTCAGTTGGCACATCCTCTGTTTGGTGGGCGGCAGGTGCCAACATTCCTCCCGAGGTGGAGGAAGAGGCCGAGGCAGCAGCAGAAGAGGGAGCAGGGGGAGCCAGAGTGAGTTCCTTGCTTCTAAGGTGTTTACTCCACTGCAGTTCATGCTTTGCATGTAGATGCCTGGTCATGCAGGTTGTGCTAAGGTTCAGAACGTTAATGCCTCGCTTCAGGCTCTGATGGCACAGCGTGCAAACCACTCGGGTCTTGTCGTCAGCACATTGTTTAAAGAAGTGCCATGCCAGGGAACTCCTTGAAGCTGCCTTTGGGGTGCTCAGTCCCTGGTGGCGGTGGCCAGTAGCAGGCGAACTCTCTTGGCGGCGTCTGTTCTGGTTTTGCCCCCTGCTCCCTCTTTTTTTCTACGCTGTTGGCTCGGTTTCACCACTGCCTCTTCCTCTGAACTATGAAAGTCAGTGGCACGACCTTCATTCCATATGGGGTCTAGGACCGCATCGTCCCCTGCTTCGTCTTCCACACATGATGCCCTGCGATCCTTGGCAGCGGAAGGACATGCGCCAAAGAACTGCCTCCACTACATTTATCCAGTGTGCAGTTTGGGAGATATAGCGTCCCTGGCTGTGCTTACTGGTCCACATATCTGTGGGTAGGTGGACCTTGTCACAGATGGCGTTGCGCAGTGCACAGTTGATTTTATTGGATACATTGTTGTGCAGGGAAGGCACGGCTGTCTTGGAGAAGTAGTGGCGGCGGGAAACAATATACTGTGGGACAGCCATGGCCATCAGCTGTTTGAAGCTGTCTGTGTCCACCAGCCTGAATGACAGCATTTCAAAGGCCAGGAGTTTAGAAATGCTGGCATTCAGGCCCAGGGCTTGAGGGTGGCTAGGTGGGAATTTACGCTTTCTCTCCAAGGTTTGTGAGATGGAGAGCTGAACGCTGCCGTGTGACATGGTGGAGATAGTTGGTGACGCAGGTGGTGGTGTCAGTGGCACATCCTCTGTTTGGTGGGCGGCAGGTGCCAACATTCCTCCCGAGACGGAGGAAGAGGCCGAGGCAGCAGCAGAAGCGGGAGCAGGGGGAGCCAGAGTGAGTTCCTTGCTTTTAAGGTGTTGACTCCACTGCAGTTCATGCTTTGCATGAAGATGCTTGGTCATGCAGGTTGTGCTAACGTTCAGAATGTTAATGCCTCGCTTCAGGCTCTGATGGCACAGAGTGCAAACCACTCGGGTCTTGTCATCAGCACATTGTTTAAAAAAGTGCCATGCCAGGGAACACCTTGAAGCTGCTTTTGGGGTGCTCGGTCCCTGGTGGCGGTGGCCAGTAGCAGGCAAACTCTCTTGGCGGCGGCTGCTCTGCTTTTGCCCCCTGCTCCCTCTTTTGCTACCCTGTTGGCTCGGTCTCACCACTGCCTCTTCCTCTGAACTATGAAAGTCAGTGGAACGACCTTCATTCCATGTGGGGTCTAGGACCTCATCGTCTTGTGCATCGTTTTCTACACAGACTTCCTCCCTGACCTCCTGTTCGGTCTGCACACTGCAAAAAGACGCATCAGTTGGCACCTGTGTTTCGTCATCATCAGAGACGTGCGGACTCCGATGAGGTGGTATTCCCATGTCCTCATCATCAGGAAACATCAGCGGTTGTGCATCAGTGCATTCTATGTCTTCCACCACTGGGGAAGGGCTAGGTGGATTCCCTTGGGAAACCCTGCCAGCAGAGTCTTTAAACAGCATAAGAGACTGCTACATAACTTGAGGCTCAGACAGTTTCCCTGATATGCATGGGGGTGATGTGACAAACTGATGGGCTTGGTTTTCAGGCGCCACCCGTGCGCTTTCTGCAGAAGACTGGGTGGGAGATAATGTTGTGAACGTGCTGGATCCACTGTCGGCCACCCAATTGACTAGCGCCTGTACCTGCTCAGGCTTTACCATCCTTAGAACGGCTTTGGGCCCCACCAAATATCACTGTAAATTCTAGCGGGTACTGGAACCTGAGGTAGTTGGTTCACTAGGACGTGTGGCTGTGGCAGAATGGACAAGTCCTCTCCCAGCACCAGAGGGTACACTAACACCACCACGACCGCGTCCGCGTCCCTTACTAGATGTTTTCCTCATTGTTACCGTTCACCAAGCACCACAAGAATAAAAAAAATATTTGGCCCAATGTATTGATTTCAAATTAATTGATTTTTTTACAGGCACCTAACACTATCTGCCTATTTATTTATGTAGCGTATTACACTAATCCAGGCACAGCAGTAACCACTGATTTAGGGGAATATCTCTTTTAGGGCTAGTACGTAGGCCCTGGATGAAAGGTATCCTTTTATGGACAGATTTACACTTGGAGATGCACAGTAGCGTGAGAAAAAATATGTAGGATTATGCCTTCAGCAATTGTATTTTAACACTTTGTGTAATATACAGTTTAATGGACAGAAATACAATGGGAGATGCACGGTAGCGAGTGAAGTTAATGAGGATGAACCTCTCAGCACTTGTATATACACCTTGAATGTAATATACCCTTTTACGGACAGATTAACACTTGGCCTGCAACAGCTGGAACACCAGATTCAGGGTATTGCTATTTTGGCAATTGAATTTCACCCCAGAACAAAATATACCCTTTTACGGACAGATTAACACTTGGCCTGAAACAGCTGGGACACCAGATTCAGGGTATTGCTATTTTGGCAATTGAATTTCACCCCAGAACAAAATATATGTTGTGGCGGACAATATTATACTTTGCCAGCCACAGCTGAAACCACTGATTTATGGTATTGCTATTTTGGCAATTTAATTTCACCCCAGAACAAAATATACCCTTTTACGGACAGATTAACACTTGGCCTGCAACAGCTGGGACACCAGATTCAGGGTATTGCTATTTTGGCAATTGAAATTCACCCCAGAACAAAATATAAGTTTTGGCGGACAATATTATACTTTGCCAGCCACAGCTGAAACCACTGATTTATGGTATTGCTATTTTGGCAATTGAATTTCACCCCAGAACAAAATATACCCTTTTACGGACAGATTAACACTTGGCCTGCAACAGCTGGGACACCAGATTCAGGGTATTGCTATTTTGGCAATTGAATTTCACCCCAGAACAAAATATACCATTTTACGGACAGATTAACACTTCGCCTGCAACAGCTGGGACACCAGATTCAGGGTATTGCTATTTTGGCAATTAAATTTCACCACAGAACAAAATATATGTTTTGGCAGACAATATTATACTCAACCACAGCTGAAACCACTGATTGCTATTTTGGCAATTGAATTTCACCCCAGAACAAAATATACCTTTAACAGGGTGCCGAAGGTTTCGGTCTCCCATCAGCCGCAGACCTGCTGTTTAGCTTCGAGAGCAAGGATCTGTGCCCAGCCTCGTTCCCAGGGCGGCTTTGCTAGCTGGGAGGCTCCCTGTTCCTAGGTCTGCCTTGAGCGCCGAGCTGATCACTCGGCGCTCGACTCGTCTGTCTGTCGGTCATGTGACGCTGGCCACGTCACACGACCCTCACTTGTCACTATAAATACAGGCAATCTGCTGGCCACAGGTTGCCTGTAATTATTTACTGTCAAGGGCTACTGCTGCTACTATTCCTGTGTGTGTTTGGTTTTGACCGGTATTTGACTCCCCGTTTTGCTCCTGCCTGCTCCTTTGGGTTTGACCCGGCTTGTATCCCGACTTCTCTGTTTCCCCTGGTTTTGAACTCCGTCTTGTTATCTGACTCCGTTTAGTGAGACCCCACTGTTACTAGGCTACCTCCCGGCTTGAACCCTTGGCTTGTTTTGGTTGTGTTCACTGTTCCTGCAGTGTCTGTTAACTTCTTCCTTCTGTCCGCTTGCCCACGTCCCTCCTGTCCTCCGCACTTATCCAGGTCAGGGACCGTCGCCCAGTTGCGCTCTGTTACCTAGGACTGGCAAGAGCAAGTAGGTAGGGACAGAGGCGTGGGTGGCAGACATTGGGTGCACGCTTTCCCCCCCTTTCCGTGACAGAATCACAGGCCCAATTTTCTCATGGACCCCCTACAGAGTCTCACTGACCATGTCCAGAACTTGGCACAAATTGTCCAAGAATTGGGGGAGAGACTTCAGGCTCAAGAGGCTGCCCGACCGCTCCCGATGCCCCCTCCGGTCGCTCCCCTAGTAGAACCCCACCTCAAACTACCAGATCGGTTTTCTGGAGACCGACGGGGTTTTGTGGCTTTCAGGGAAAGTTGTAAACTTTACTTTCGCCTGCGGCCTCATTCATCGGGTTCTGAGCAACAGAGGGTGGGTATAGTGATTTCCCTCCTTCAGGGTGATCCTCAAGAGTGGGCTTTCTCCCTGCCTCACGACTCCCCTTTTCTTAGAACCGTTGACTTATTTTTTCAAGCACTGGGGGTGTTGTACGATGAACCTGACAGAGCGTCCGTAGCTGAGTCCCATCTAAAGGCCCTTTGCGAGGGAGATATGCCAGTCGAAGATTACTGCACTCAATTTCGCAAATGGTGCGTACCCTCTGGTTGGAATGAGCCGGCTCTCAAGAGTCAGTTCAGGTCCGGTCTCGCTGAGACTATTAAAGATATGTTGGTATGCTACCCTTGTCCTGAGACCTTAGAGGAGACCATGACCCTAGCTATCAGACTGGACAGACGATTTAGGGAGAGACAGCGGGAACTTCTGTATTTTCCATCGGGTTCGTCTAAACCTGAGTCTGTTCCTGTGGGACTTAAGGCGGAGACACTGAAGGACGAACCTATGCAGCTCGGGATGACCCGAGGAGAGCAACGTCGCCGACGGGGAACTTGTTTTTATTGTGGTGACTCAGACCATTGGATCCGTCAGTGTCCCAAGATCCCTCCTTCCGGCAGAGCTTCCAAGTTGCAGGGAACTAAGGTCAAGGTACTCCCGGAGGTGGTAAGAAGAAAGTTATTGTTACCTATCTCAGTGGCCTTTGGGACCCTTAAGGGGTCAGGCAAGGCGTTTGTTGATTCAGGATCTGCTTTTAGTTTCATGGATCTTAAATTCGCGGAACAGGTCGGTATACCTGTAGTGACTCTTACCACTCCAATTCATGTAGTTGCCATCGACTCCACTCCTTTGCTGGACGGAACCGTTAAGTTTTGTACCCCCCCATACCTAGCACAGAAGGGAAATGGATGAAGGAGACGGTGGCGGTGGCGGTGACTGGCGCTCCTCAACGCGCGTTTCGCGTGTTCGCTTCCTCAGGAGAAGTGAGGAGCGAACACGCCGAAACGCGCGTTGAGGAGCGCCAGTCACCGCCACCGCCACCGTCTCCTTCATCCATTTCCCTCTGTGCTAGGTATGTTATTATTGATTGGAGCTATGTTTAGCCCGCATATTGTCTAATTTTTACACGCCTGCAGTTAGGATAGGTAGACTTTCAGTCACTTTAGCCCCCATGATCACATTATAGGTTGCAATGTTAATGGTGTACCACCCCCGGTAAATTGTATAGAAGCTGGATACAGCAGTCATATTCAGAGGAAGGTAACCAATATTCATGTGATATCTATGATATGTGAGGCTTCACCACTGTGTTATTGTGATTGATGGGGCGGTCAATATGTTGATAGTCCCCACCCATTGAGAATATGCTTTTAATTTTATGGTTTATTCAATAAAGTATTTTCATTTTAATGTTTTTGTTGAGTTATTAATTTATTTATAAGTGGTATAACATTCTTAAAAGGTGTTTTCAGAATGCCCCAGTCTTGGTTCAGCCGGATCCTGAGGAACCTTTTATAGTTGAGGTTGATGCTTCTGAGGATGGGGTGGGGTGATCCTTTCTCAAGGATCTTCTAATTTTACTAATCTAAGACCCTGCGCCTTCTTTTCACTTAAATTCTCTCCTACGGAGAGGAATTATGATATAGGAAACCGCGAGTTACTGGCAATTAAATGGGCATTTGAGGAGTGGAGACACTTCCTTGAAGGTGCTAAACATTGTGTCACAGTGCTTACTGACCATAAGAATCTGGTCTTCCTTGAATCCGCTAAACGTCTTAATCCGAGGCAAGCTAGGTGGGCCCTGTTTTTTACTCGTTTTAATTTTTCAATTACCTTTAGGCCAGGAAGTAAGAACATTAAGGCGGATGCCTTGTCCCGAAGTTTTTGTGCCTTCCAGCCTCCTGACGTTCCTCCTGAACCCATCCTACCGTGTAATATCATTGTGGCCTCAGTTTCGGCAGACCTTTCTTCAGAGATTGCTGCTGCACAACATCTGGCCTCTGCTCAGGCCCCATCAGATAAGTTATTCGTACCTGGGCACCTCCGTCTTCGGCTTTTGGGCGAGTGCCATAACTCTGTGTTGTGTGGTCATCCTGGTATCGATGCCACTAAGGAAATCGTGTCTGGGGTCCTTCTGGTGGTCTTCTCTGTCCAGAGATGTTCGTTCTTATGTGTCGGCCTGTGAGATATGTGCCAAATGTAAATCTCCGAGATCACGTCCGGCTGGGAAGTTGCAACCCCTACCCATTCCATGCAAGCCATGGTCACATATTTCTATGGATTTTATTACCGACTTGCCCATCTCTGAGGGGAAGACTGTGGTTTGGGTAGTGGTTGATCGGTTTAGCAAGATGGTGCACTTCGTTCCTCTGAATAAGCTTCCTAATGCCAAGGTTTTAGCGTCTTTGTTTATTGAACATATTTTACGTTTACATGGTATCCCTGAAAATATTGTCTCTGACAGAGGCGTCCAATTCGTTTCTAAGTTTTGGAAAGCTTTCTGTCAGAGATGTGACATTTCTCTGTCCCTCTCATCAGCCTTCCATCCTGAGACCAATGGGCAGACAGAGGGGTTGAATCAGTCACTTGAACAGTTTTTGAGATGATATGTGTCCGATAATCAGCATTGGTGGGTGCGATATCTTCCGTTGGCGGAGTTTGCTATTAACAACCGGGTGAACTCCTCTACGGGGGTATCTCCATTTTTCTGTAACCTTGGTTTACATCCACGTTTTAGTTCAGGTCCTTCAATTTCCTCATGTAACCCGGAGGCAGATCATTTTACGTCAGAACTGTGCACAGTCTGGGCCCAGGTTCAACTGAACCTGGAAAACGCTCAGGAGGTTCAGAAACAGCAAGCAGATAGGAAACGTTCCAAGGGGGTGGATTTTAAGGTTAATGATAAGGTATCATTGTCTACCAGAAATCTTTCTCTCAAAGGGGTCTCCAGAAAGTTTGCGCCCTGTTTTGTTGGACCTTATGTGATCATTGAGGTTCTGAATCCTGTGTCTTTTAGGTTAAAGCTGCCCGACTCCCTTCGTGTTCATGTTTTCCATAAATCATTGCTTAAGAAATATATTCCACCCATTGTTCCATCTCAGTCAGCTCCTCCTCCCGTACAAATTGATGGTAAAGATGAGTTTGTAGTCTCCAGAATTGAGGATGTTAGAAAGGTCCGAAACTCCTTGCAGTATCTGGTCCACTGGAAGGGCTATGAACCTGAGGAGAGGTCTTGGGTCCCAGCCACTAAGATCCACGCCCCGAGACTAATCAAGAAGTTTCATGCTGAGCGTCCTGGGAGATTTGTAAAAGGGGGGCTACAGTAACAGGGTGCTGAAGGTTTCGGTCTCCCATCAGCCACAGACCTGCTGCTTAGCTTCGGGATCAAGGATCTGTGCCCAGCCTCATTCCCAGGGTGGCTTTGCTAGCTGGGAGGCTCCCTGCTCCTAGGTCTGCCTTGAGCGCCGAGCTGATCACTCGGCGCTCGACTCGTCTGTCTGTCGGTCATGTGACGCTGGCCACATCACATGACCCTCACTTGTCACTATAAATACAGGCAATCTGCTGGCCACAGGTTGCCTGTGATTATTTACTGTCAAGGGCTACTGCTGCTACTATTCCTTTGTGTGTTTGGTTTTGACCGGTATTTGACTCCCCGTTTTGCTCCTGCCTGCTCCTTTGGATTTGACGTGACTTCTAGGTTTGACACGGCTTGTATCCCGACTTCTCTGTTTCCCCTTGGATTTGACGTTACCTCCTGATTTTGAACTCCGGCTTGTTATCTGACTCCGTTTAGTGAGACCCCTACTGTTACTAGGCTACCTCCCGGCTTGAACCCTTGGCTTGTTTTGGTTGTGTTCACTGTTCCTGCAGTGTCTGTTAACTTCTTCCTTCTGTCCGCTTGTCCATGTCCCTCCTGTCCTCCGCACTTATCCAGGTCAGGGACCGTCGCCCAGTTGCTCTCCGTTACCTAGGACGGGCAAGTGCAAGTAGGTAGGGACAGAGGCGTGGGTGGCAGACAGTGGCTGCACGCTTTCCCCCTCTTTCCGTGACAATACCCTTTTACGGACAGATTAACAATTGGCCTGCAACAGCTGGGACACCAGATTCAGGGTATTGCTATTTTGGCAATTGAATTTCACCCCAGCACAAAATATACCCTTTTTACGGACAGATTAAGACTTGGCCTGTAACAGCTGGGACACCAGATTCAGGGTATTGCTCTTTTGGCAATTGAATTTCACCCCAGAACAAAATATACCTTTTACGGACAGATTAACACTTCGCCTGCAACAGCTGGGACACCAGATTCAGGGTATTGCTATTTTGGCAATTTAATTTCACCCCAGAACAAAATATATGTTTTGGCGGACACTATTATTCTTTGCTAGCCACAGCTGAAACCACTGATTTATGGTATTGCTATTTTGGAAATTGAATTTTACCCCAGAACAAAATATATGTTTTGGCGGACACTATTATTCTTTGCCAGCCACAGCTGAAACCACTGACTTATAGTATTGCTATTTTGGCAATTGATTTTCACCCCAGAACAAAATATACCCTTTTATGGATAGATTAACACTTGACCTGCAACAGCTGGGACACCAGATTCAGGGTATTGCTATTTTGGCAATTGAATTTCACCCAGAGCAAAATATACCCTTTTACGGACAGATTAACACTTGGCGTGCAACAGCTGGGACACCAGATTCAGGGTATTGCTATTTTGGCAATTGAATTTCACCCCAGAACAAAATATATGTTTTGGCCGACACTATTATACTTTGCCAGCCACAGCTGAAACCACTGATTTGTGGTATTGCTATTTTGGCAATTGAATTTCACCCCAGAACAAAATATACCCTTTTACGGACAGATTAAGACTTGGCCTGCAACAGCTGGGACACCAGATTCAGGGTATTGCTATTTTGGCAATTGAATTTCACCCCAGAACAAAATATACCCTTTTACGGACAGATTAAGACTTGGCCTGCAACAGCTGGGACACCAGATTCAGGGTATTGCTATTTTGGCAATTGAATTTCACCCCAGAACAAAATATACCCTTTTACGGACAGATTAAGACTTGGCCTGCAACAGCTGGGACACCAGATTCAGGGTATTGCTATTTTGGCAATTGAATTTCACCCCAGAACAAAATATACCCTTTTATGGACAGATTAACACTTGGCCTGCAACAAGCTGGGACACCAGATTCAGGGTATTGCTCTTTTGGCAATTAAATTTCACCCCAGAACAAAATATACCTTTTACAGACAGATTAACACTTCGCCTGCAACAGTTGGGACACCAGATTCAGGGTATTGCTATTTTGGCAATTTAATTTCACCCCAGAACAAAATATATGCTTTGGCGGACACTATTATTCTTTGCCAGCCACAGCTGAAACCACTGATTTATGGTATTGCTATTTTGGCAATTGAATTTCATCCCAGAACAAAATATACCCTTTTACGGACAGATTAAAACTTGGCCTGCAACAGCTGGGACACCAGATTAAGGGTATTGCTATTTTGGCAATTGAATTTCACCCCAGAACAAAATATACCCTTTTACGGACATATTAACACTTGATCTGCAACAGCTGGGACACCAGCTTTAGGGTATTGCTATTTTGGCAATTGAATTTCACCCCAGAACAAAATATATGTTTTCGCGGACACTATTATACTTTCCCAGCCACAGCTGAAACCACTGATTTATGATATTGCTCTTTTGGCAATTTAATTTCACCCCAGAACAAAATATACCCTTTCACAGACAGATTAACACTTGGCCTGCAACAGCTGGGGCACCAGATTCAGGCTATTGCTATTTTGGCAATTGAATTTCACCCCAGAACAAAATATATGTTTTGGCAAACACTATTATACTTTGCAAGCCACAGCTGAAACCACTGATTTATGGTATTGCTATTTTGGCAATTGAATTTCGCCCCAGAACAAAATATATGTTTTGGTGGATACTATTATACTTTGCCAGCCAGTGCTGGGACACCAGATTTAGGGGATTGCTATTTTGGCAATTGAATTTCACCACAGAAAATAATCTATCCTTTGCCAGACAGCAGACAGTATTTTACTTGGCTATCCAAAGCTGGAACACCAGATTTAGGGGATTGGTATTTTGCCAATTGTATTTAAACCCTTAATAAAATATAGAAATTGCTATCCTGAGTTTCTAGGGGTGACAATATGCACAGCCAAGCCCCTGATGTAGGATATAGCAAAAAACAAAAACTAGTATTGATGGATTGATGGACTTGGTGGCAGCTTGTTCTGGTGCACCACAAGTCACAAAATCTCCACCGATTACCCCAGAAAAAAAGTGACAGAAAAACGCTCTGTGCAGCCTAAAAACCAGTGAGCAATTAACTAGCAGAAGTTGAATCATTCACAGCTGAAGATCGATCACTTCATTAGGTGCTAATGCTGACTTTTCCCTGCCTAATCTCGCCCTCACAGAAGCTGCGTCCTCTCCCTACACTAATCATAGCAGTGTGACGTGCGGCGCTACGTGACTCTAGCTTAAATAGAGGCTGGGTCACATGCTGCACTTGGCCAATCACAGCCATGCCATTAGTAGGCATGGCTGTGATGGGCTCTTAGGGCAAGAAGTAAAACGCTAGCTGATTGGCTGCTGTGCAGCCCTTCAGAAAGTGGGAAGAAATCGCCGAACAACGGACCCGAACCCAAACTTTTTTGAAAATGTTCGGGTTTGGGTCCGTGTCCCGAACACCCCAAAATTCGGTACGAACCCGAACTATGCTCGAACTGTTCGCTCAACACTACTCAGAATCCTTCATTTTACAGTTAAGTAGACAAAAAAGATGAATAAGGCCTGGTGGTATTGACCATAATGCCTTGCAGGCAGCCTCAGCCGATCATAAGGGACTATCGGTGCAATGCAGAGATGACTTTGGCCCTGATTTATCATGCCTTCACTCCAGAATTATGACTTCAAAAAGTCTCAAAATTAGACTTTTGTAACTTTTTGGACTTACTACTACTACTCACTCCAGTTTGTAAATATTGGTGAGAAAGTGGTCATAGTTAGCTAATTTAGGGTGGGTTCACACTAGCGTTATGGTTTCCATTATGGCCTTCCGTTATAACAGAATATAACGGAATCCATAAGAAGGGAGGACACAGATCCGTTCTTTTGCCCATAGACTTCTATTATGACGGAATGCAAAACGGAAGCCTTTAAAAGGCATTCCGTTTGCTTTCAGCCATAATACAAGTCTATGAGAAAGCATAACGGATCCGTCTGGTTCCCATTATGCAAGACGGAAAACAAAGTCCTGTGGACAGGACTGGTACTGGTACTCTGTGTGCCAGAAACTCAACTTTATGCCAGCAAAGGACTGGCGTAGACTTGAGCTGCAACTTATGCCAGTTTTTGAAGTTATAAATCCAGTTAGATTTTAGAGATTAGAATCAATGTGTCATTCTGCTATTTAAGCAGGCTGGCAGCCATTGCTGTGATTGCTGTTTTTGCTTGATTGTCTTAAGTGTCGTTTTCTGATAAAAAAGGAAATTAATCTGGAGCTACAGTATATGGACGCATTAATCCATTTTACTATCTTGGCTACATGTGGATTGTTGGTGAAAACATGACCGCTGGATGACAGTGGCAGCTCTGTTATGTTGCTGCAGCAGCTCCTGCTACCACCACACCTTCATCTGCTGCTATTTTTGCCGGCTACAGCAACAATTTTGCTACTGCTTGTTCCTTTTGTGGGCCCAGGCAACTGTCTGTTGGCCATAGTGTACAGTAACTGAATCAGTAATGTAACAGATTAAGTATGAGCCCTGACTGCTCGAGAAGACTACATTAGTGCCACTGTTTTTCCAGGCCACTTTATTGTTACACTCCATGTGTTGATGCAGGGCCATAACTCCAAGGTGAACTACAGCAGATGAACTAGGTAAATGTGCCTATATATTAGACCACCTGTTGACAATGAGTCTGATGCACAGTAAGTATATAATAGAACAGAACAGAATCCTTATAGATTGTAAGCTATCCTCATAGATTCTAAGCTCTTGCGACTCCTAGTGTTTCAGTTGTATATTAGCCAGTTACTTTTGTTTTGTACATGAACAAACATAGAAAAGGATTCTTCACTGTAAGAGCAGTGAGACTATGGAACTCTCTGCCTGAGGAGGTGGTGATGGTGAGTACAATAAAGGAATTCAAGAGGGGACTGGATTTATTTCTGGAGTGTAATAATATTACAGGCTACAGCTACTAGATAGGGGTCGTTGATCCAGGGAGTTATTTTGATTGCCTGATTGGAGTCGGGAAGGAATTTTTTTTCCCCTTAAGTGAGGAAAATTGGCTTCTGCCTCACAGGGGTTTTTTGCCTTCCTCTGGATCAACTTGTAGGAAACAGGCCGAACTGGATGGACAAATGTCTTTTTTCGGTCTTATATACTATGTTACTTTACTATGTTAACCCTCTGAATTTGTAAGGCGCTGCGGAATATGGTCACGCTATATAAATAAATAAATATTATTATTATTATAGAACAGACTAAGTATAAATTGTGAAGTAGGTAAATGGGCCTATATATTAGACAGCCTCTTGACAATGAGTCTGATGCACAGTAAGTCTATATATAACAGAACAGATTATTATTGGCGCAGCAGATGAACTAGGTAAACGCACCTATATATTAGTTGTTGACAATAAGTCTGATGCACAGTAAGTCAATGTACTGTATAAATGGTGCAGCAGATGAACTAGATAAACATGTCTATATATTAGACCAAGTGTTGACAATGAGTCTGTGCACAGTAAGTCTATGTATGACAGAATAGATTAGATATAAATACCGCAGCAAATGAAATGGGTAAATGTGACCATATACTAGACCAGGGATGCCCAACCTGCGGCACTCCAGCTGTTGCAAAACTACAACTCCCACAATGCCCTGCTGTAGGCTGATAGCTGTAGGCTATCCAGGAATGCTGGGAGTTGTAGTTTTGCAACAGCTGGAGGGCCGCAGGTTGGGCATCCCTGTACTAGACCATCTGTTGAGACTAAGGGCTCATGCACACAAACATATTTTCTTTCTGTGTCCATTCAGTTTTTTTGCGGACCATATAAGGAACCATTAATTTTAATGGGTCTGCAAAAAAATGGAAGGTACTCCATGTGCATTCCGCTTCCGTGTGTCCGTATTTCCGTTCTGCAAAAAAATAGAACATGTCCTATTATTGTCCACATTATGGACAAGGATAGTACTGTTCTATAAGTGGCCTGCTGTTCCGTTCCGCAAAATACGGAATGCACACAGACGCCATCCATGTTTTTTGCGGATCCGTTTTTTGCGGACTGCAAAATACATACAGTCGCGTGCATAAGGCCCAAGTCTGATGCACAGTAAGTCTATGTATAACAGAACGGATTAAGAATGAATGGCACAGCAGATGAAGACTGAGACTCCACCATCCCTACAGTCTCCTTATGCTCTCTCTACAGTGTGTAAAAACTCTCCTTATGATCTCTCTACAATGTCCCTATCCAATATACTACAATTAAAAGCTTTGATAACCACTGTCCCTGGCACTTGGCACTTCTGTTCCTATGCTCAACTCACAGTAAAATGGCAGAGACTGGGCGGGATTATGGTTTTATAGGGCTGTGACATCACAGGGGATGGCTATCTGCTGATTGAATGGCTGCACTGCATTATGGGTCATATTGCGTTCCGGGTCTTCTTACTTTCACATTGTAACACATATATCTGCCATTTTAGGAAAAAATGATTTGTTATTAGGGATGAGCAAACCCGAACTGTATAGTTTGGGTTCGTACCGAATTTTGGGGTGTTCGGGATACGGACCCGGACCCGAACATTTTCAAAAAATGTTTGGGTTCGGGTTCGTTGTTCTGCGATTTCTTCCCTCTTTCTGAAGGGTTGCACAGCAGCCAATCAGCTAGCGTTTTACTTCTTGCCCTAAGAAGTCATCACAGCCATGCCTACTAATGGCATGGCTGTGATTGGCCAAGTGCAGCATGTGACCCAGCCTCTATTTAAGCTGAAGTCATGTAGCGCCACGCGTCAGTCTGCTCTGATTAGTGTAGGGATAGGACGCAGCTGCCGTGAGGGTGAGATTAGGCAGGGAAAACTCAGCAAAAACACCTAATGAAGTGATCGATCTACAGCTGTGAATGATTCAACTTCTGCTAGTTAATTGCTCACTGGTTTTTAGACTGCACAGAGCGTTTTTCTGTTACTTTTTTCTGGGGCAATCCTCTAATCTGGTGTCCCAGCAGTGGCTGGCCAAGTTAAATAGTGTCCGGCAAAGGATAGATTTTGTTCTGGGGTGAAATTCAATTGCCAAAATAGCAATACAGTAAATCAGTGGTTTCAGCTGTGGCTGGCCAAGTTCAATAGTGTCCGGCAAAGGATATATCTTTTTCTGGGGTTAAATTCAGTTTCAAAAATAGAAATACCGTAAATCTGGTGTTCCAGCTGTGGCTGGCCAAGTTTAATAGTGTCCAGCAAAGGATATGTTTTTTTCTGGGGTAAAATTCAGTGGCAAAAATAGAAATACTGTAAATCTGGTGTTCCAGATGTGGCTGGCCAAGTTTAATAGAGTCCGGCAAAGGATATATTTTGTTCTGGGGTGAAATTCAATTGCCAAAATAGCAATACCGTAAATCAGTGGTTTCAGCTGTGGCTGGCCAAGTTTAATAGTGTCCGGCAAAGGATATATTTTTTTCTGGGGTGAAATTCAATTGCCAAAATAGCAATACCGTTAATCAGTGGTTCCAGCTGTGGCTGGCCAAGTATTATACTGTCCGGCAAAGGATAGATTTTAATTTTAAATTGTTGGGTGAAATATGACCATTTTTGCCAGGTACAAACCCCTGCACTGCATAACTGACAGGGAACTTACAATTGGGGTGAAATTCAGTTGCAAAAATAGAAATACCATAAATCTGGTTTTCCAGCTGTGGCTGGCCAAGTTTAATAGTGTCCGGCAAAGAATATATTTTTTTCTTGGGTGAAATTCAATAGCCAAAATAGCAATACCATAAATCATTGGTTCCAGCTGTGGCTGGCCAAGTTTAATACTGTCCGGCAAAGGATAGATTTTAAATTGTTGGGTGAAATATTACCCTTTTTGCCAGGTACAAACCCCTGCACTGCCTAACTGACAGGGAACTTACAATTGGCGGTTACATTCTTGCATGAAATAAAGCCTTTTTGGGCTGTGAAGCCAAAGGTAGTCGCCAATAACTGTTTTTTTATTTTTTATTAAATAATTTAGTGTAGACCCCAAAACATACGGAAAATATAAAAAATAAAACAAAGTGTAAGTGAACGGTAGTATAACAGTGGTTGGGTGAGGCCGGTATACATGTCTATTCTACATAAGGTACAAACAAGTCCTGTGGGATCCATGCCTGATTCTTTTTAATAAACAAAATCTTGCCCACATTGTCTGTGGACAGGCGGCTGCGCTTGTCTGTGATAATGCCACCAGCTATGCTAAACACACGTTCAGACAATACAGTGGCTGCAGGGTAGGCCAGCACCTCCAAGGCGTAAAGAAGTGGAATGGGGCAGACCCAGTGGCGTAGCTATAAATGATTGGGCACCACAGCAAATTTTTGAATGGGGCCCCCCTCCCCCAGTAATTTAGCCTGTGGCTACTAAAGATCGCTCTCTAAGGCCAGGCCCAGCAGCTGTTCCATTCGCTTTCTACACTGTCTATACTGCCACTGTATATAATTTCATTGTATAATACTATTAGTCCTCCTCCTCCTCCTGGATGATATATAGGAAATTGCTTTTTTGTTGCTTTTCAGCACACTTAGCGTACGGACATCATATTGGCGCAAAACCACGACCCGGAAAATTGGTTCGACAATATTTATTCTTTCAAAGACAATGCGTTTCGGGGCTCTGCCCCTTTATCAAGTCTACAAGATTAATATATAGAAAATAGTAGTAATAGTAATGATGTGTAAAAAAAGATAATAATAATAGTGGTAGTATGTAAAAAATATATATATTATTATTTATATATATCACTTACATATATATATATAAGAATATACACAAGTTGGTATATGATGAAATATGTTGTATATAATGATATATAATTAATTTGTACATAGTTGGGTTGGCGTTAAAAAGCGATAAATAACGTTACATTGTTGAGTTAATGTTGAAAAGCAGTAAATATAATAAATTAATACTAGTATATTAATATATTAATACAAAAAAATTAATACAAAAATGCAAAAAGGATTATTTAGATTAATTAAAAGCTACAATTAAATTAATAAAAATACATCAAATGTGGAATAAAATATAATATATAAAACAAAATAAAATTAGATATATAAATATGAATATTTGATTACCTGTGTTCTTCAGAATCGACGAACGAGAGGGGAAAAAAGTCAGGGGGATCTATTCCCTATAGATTGCCACTGTAAATAATAGTGTAAAGATCGTGAAAAATCCTGATATATACCTATGGTTTATTGTTTTGTAAATAAATGTATGTATATTGTGAGACTCTTTTGTTATTTAATATCTATAGCCCTATTGGCTCAACAGAAAAATTCCATTTCTAAATTTAATGAATTTTATACACTTTTCTAACTAGTTTTTGGTTATCTATGTGTAGAAGCCGATACTTGTGTGTCTGTAAAGTTGAATATAAATGTGATTATAATATGATAGTGATACTGGTGTCAAGTGATCTAAATGGCCTATTATTGTAGCAGTTATGAAGTGGTATGATATTTTATTGTGATAGTTATGATATGACCTGTAGTGGAGTTGTTACCTGCTGAGGGTTTCCAGAAGGATGCGACTCGCAGCGGCGCTAGGGGCCTAAGCACGTGTAGCGTGCTGGCCGTGGAGAGCGCGCGCTGCTGCAGTCCCGGCTTAACTCTGTGTGAGGGGCCGGGCCGGTGACGTAGAGGGGTGTGACCGGGGTGTGTCCGTAGCGGCTGTGCCGCTATGGTTGTGATCTGCTCGTACTAGCTGTAGTTAGTTGGGTGATGTAAATGGTTTGTCTGGGATTTAGATCGGGTGATTTACCTGATGAATTGGATGGATAAAAGGGATGAACTACCTATTGTATTAAATCAGATGAATTACCTGATGGGTAGGTGGATGAAAGGGATGAATTGCCTAATGATGCGTTGGATGGATAGAAGAGATGAATAGCCTAATGAATTGGAAACAAAATAAATGGTGAAGTGTGATGAGTGATAAACCTAATGTGTTATTGGAGTGAGATGAGGTCGGGTGAATTAAATAAACTAAAAAACTAAAATGATTGGTAGTATATTAGATGAACTGGATGAGCTTAACGGAAGAGGAACAATTATGTTATTGGTATGATGATGGGTGGAGGATGTACTTAATGTTTAGCTAGTAGAGGTCTTCAGAACTATCGGTGGAGTTGGTAGATGTCATTTTTGAGGCCTAAAATTGTTGTTTTCTTTAAAAACAGTTGCTTTCAAGTGATTCATTGAATCCTTCAGGTTCCAGCGTGCGCAATTTAAAAATCCAGTACATTTCTCTCTTTTGGAGTGTACGGAATCTGTCAGAACAGTCTGCATCAACCTGTTCAATTGGTGTAATTTTGAGTTGAGCTGGATCTTTATCATGTCTTACCAGAAAATGTCGAGATACACTGTGTTTCACGTATCCTTTTCTTATATTTGATCGATGTTTGTTTAACCTTTCCCGTAGCGTTTGGATTGTTCGGCCAACATATTGTGTTCCACATTCGCACTCGAGGAGGTAAATTACAAACGACGAGGCACAATTTAAAAACTCTTGATGGCAAATTCTTCCCCTGTTTGGTTGCTTTTTATTGTTTTTTCCGATGTGTAATATTGGTGCAACACCTACATTGTGTGTGGTTGCATTTATAACTACCCAGAATTTCAGGGAATAATTGGTTAATTTGTTTATTTTGTGTTTTTTTCTTTTGAGCTTACTTGGGGCCAGTAAATTCTTTAGTGTTTTCGCCCTTCTGAAGGTAATCTGGGCTTTTTTGGGAGGTCTGGTTTAAGGTAGGGATCGTTTGCTAGGATGTACCAATATTTGGACAGGATGTTGCGCAGTTTCATGTGGTTATCATTGTATGTTGTGATGAAAGATGTTTTATATTTCTTTGTCTCTTGTGTAGTGTCTGTCTTTTTGCGACTCTCTAGGCATTCTTCTTGTGTTAATTTCCCGCTCGGTTCCGTGCTTCTTTTATGATTCTATTGGGATATTTTTTATTTTTAAATCTCGATACCAGGGTGTTACTTTGTGTTATGAAATCGGCGGCAGATGAACAATTTCGCGGATTCTTTTGAACTGACTGAAAGGTATGTTTTGTTTCCACTTTTTGTAATGTGCGCTTCTGTAATCTAAATAGTTGTTACTGTCTACTTTTTTGAAAAAGGTTTTTGTTTTGATTGTACTTCCTTCAGTGAAGAGTAGGAGATCGAGGTATTCTATGGAAGATGGAGAACTGTTTGTTGTGAATTTGAGATTCCAGTTGTTGGTATTCAGATGTGTAGTGAAATCTTTTGCCTCTTCCTCATTGCCTTTCCAGATTAGAATCAGATCGTCTATATATCTCTTGTAAAGGATGATGTTTTTGCTCCATTTTTGTTGGTTATATATATATTCTTCCTCGAACTGGCCCATATATAAATTTGCAAAGCTAGGCGAAGCCGCATCCATAGCGGTACCGCTTCGCTGCCTAAAGATTTTATTTTCAAATCCAAACACATTGTGTGTGAGGATGAATCTGATTGCGTTAGTGATAAACGTCGTATGGTCGGGGATAGACGACTATCTTGAACCAGATATGAGTACGATGCTTGGATTCCGGCTCGTGAGGTATATTTGAGTATAGGGAGGCGACGTCTAACGTGAGCCAATGATATGAGGGATCCCACGGGATGTCTTTGATGAGCGCAATCAGATGTGCCGAGTCTCGGAGGTATGATTTTAAGTTGATGACATAATTTTGCAGGTACACATCTACATAATGTCATCATATCATTGGCTCACGTTAGACGTCGCCTCCCTATACTCAAATATACCTCACGAAGCCGGAATCCAAGCATCGTACTCATATCTGGTTCAATATAGTCGTCTATCCCCCGACCATACGACGTTTATCACTAACGCAATCAGATTCATCCTCACACACAATGTGTTTGGATTTGAAAATAAAATCTTTAGGCAGCGAAGCGGTACCGCTATGGGTACGCGCTTCGCGCCTAGCTTTGCAAATTTATATATGGGCCAGTTCGAGGAAGAATATATATATAACCAACAAAAATGGAGCAAAAACATCATCCTTTACAAGAGATATATAGACGATCTGATTCTAATCTGGAAAGGCAATGAGGAAGAGGCAAAAGATTTCACTACACATCTGAATGCCAACAACTGGAATCTCAAATTCACAACAAACAGTTCTCCATCTTCCATAGAATACCTCGATCTCCTACTCTTCACTGAAGGAAGTACAATCAAAACAAAAACCTTTTTCAAAAAAGTAGACAGTAACAACTATTTAGATTACAGAAGCGCACATTACAAAAAGTGGAAACAAAACATACCTTTCAGTCAGTTCAAAAGAATCCGCGAAATTGTTCATCTGCCGCCGATTTCATAACACAAAGTAACACCCTGGTATCGAGATTTAAAAATAAAAATATCCCAATAGAATCATAAAAGAAGCACGGAACCGAGCGGGGAAATTAACACAAGAAGAATGCCTAGAGAGTCGCAAAAAGACAGACACTACACAAGAGACAAAGAAATATAAAACATCTTTCATCACAACATACAATGATAACCACATGAAACTGCGCAACATCCTGTCCAAATATTGGTACATCCTAGCAAACGATCCCTACCTTAAACCAGACCTCCCAAAAAAAGCCCAGATTACCTTCAGAAGGGCGAAAACACTAAAGAATTTACTGGCCCCAAGTAAGCTCAAAAAGAAAAAAAACACAAAATAAACAAATTAACCAATTATTCCCTGAAATTCTGGGTAGTTATAAATGCAACCACACACAATGTAGGTGTTGCACCAATATTACACATCGGAAAAAAACAATAAAAAGCAACCAAACAGGGGAAGAATTTGCCATCAAGAGTTTTTTAAATTGTGCCTCGTCGTTTGTAATTTACCTCCTCGAGTGCGAATGTGGAACACAATATGTTGGCCGAACAATCCAAACGCTACGGGAAAGGTTAAACAAACATCGATCAAATATAAGAAAAGGATACGTGAAACACAGTGTATCTCGACATTTTCTGGTAAGACATGATAAAGATCCAGCTCAACTCAAAATTACACCAATTGAACAGGTTGATGCAGACTGTTCTGACAGATTCCGTACACTCCAAAAGAGAGAAATGTACTGGATTTTTAAATTGCGCACGCTGGAACCTGAAGGATTCAATGAATCACTTGAAAGCAACTGTTTTTAAAGAAAACAACAATTTTAGGCCTCAAAAATGACATCTACCAACTCCACCGATAGTTCTGAAGACCTCTACTAGCTAAACATTAAGTACATCCTCCACCCATCATCATATCAATAACATAATTGTTCCCCTTCCGTTAAGCTCATCCAGTTCATCTAATATACTACCAATCATTTTAGTTTTTTTAGTTTATTTAATTCACCCGACCTCATCTCACTCCAATAACACATTAGGTTTATCACTCATCACACTTCACCATTTATTTTGTTTCCAATTCATTAGGCTATTCATCTCTTCTATCCATCCAACGCATCATTAGGCAATTCATCCCTTTCATCCACCTACCCATCAGGTAATTCATCTGATTTAATACAATAGGTAGTTCATCCCTTTTATCCATCCAATTCATCAGGTAAATCACCCGATCTAAATCCCAGACAAACCATTTACATCACCCAACTAACTACAGCTAGTACGAGCAGATCACAACCATAGCGGCACAGCCGCCACGGACACACCCCGGTCACACCCCTCTACGCCACCGGCCCGGCCCCTCACACAGAGTTAAGCCGGGACTGCAGCAGCGCGCGCTCTCCACGGCCAGCACGCTACACGTGCTTAGGCCCCTAGCGCCGCTGCGAGTCGCATCCTTCTGGAAACCCTCAGCAGGTAACAACTCCACTACAGGTCATATCATAACTATCACAATAAAATATCATACCACTTCATAACTGCTACAATAATAGGCCATTTAGATCACTTGACACCAGTATCACTATCATATTATAATCACATTTATATTCAACTTTACAGACAAACAAGTATCGGCTTCTACACATAGATAACCAAAAACTAGTTAGAAAAGTGTTTAAAATTCATTAAATTTAGAAATGGAATTTTTCTGTTGAGCCAATAGGGCTATAGATATTAAATAACAAAAGAGTCTCACAATATACATACATTTATTTACAAAACAATAAACCATAGGTATATATCAGGATTTTTCACGATCTTTACACTATTATTTACAGTGGCAATCTATAGGGAATAGATCCCCTGACTTTTTTCCCTCTCGTTCGTCGATTCTGAAGAACACAGGTAATCAAATATTCATATTTATATATCTAATTACATTTTGTTTTATATATTATATTTTATTCCACATTTGATGTATTTTTATTAATTTAATTGTAGCTTTTAATTAATCTAAATAATCCTTTTTGCATTTTTGTATTAATTTTTTTGTATTAATATATTAATATACTAGTATTAATTTATTATATTTACTGCTTTTCAACATTAACTCAACAATGTAACGTTATTTATCGCTTTTTAACGCCAACCCAACTATGTACAAATTAATTATATATCATTATATACAACATATTTCATCATATACCAACTTGTGTATATTCTTATATACAGTCATGTGAAAAAATTAGGACACCCTTTGAAAGCATGTGGTTTTTTGTAACATTTTTAATAAATGGTTATTTCATCTCCGTTTCAACAATACAGAGAGATTAAAGTAATCCAACTAAACAAAGAAAACTGAAGAAAAGTCTTTTCAAGATCTTCTGTAAATGTCATTCTACAAAAATGCCTATTCTAACTGAGGAAAAAGATAGGACACCCTCACATGTATTCCCTCTTAAATTGGCTCAGATCTCACACAGGTATATCACACCAGGTGCACATAATTAGTAGATCATTACTCTGCATGTTGAATGAGGCTTGCCCTATTTAAACCTCAGACATTTAGTTTGGTGTGCTCCTGACTGTTGAAGTGAGAGTGAGCACCATGGTGAGAGCAAAAGAGCTGTCAGAGGACTTCAGAAAAAAGATTGTAGCAGCCTATGAGTCTGGGAAGGGATTTAAAAGATCTCAAAAGATTTTGAAATCAGCCATTCCACTGTCCGGAAGATAGTCTACAAGTGGAGGGCTTTCAAAACAGCTGCCAACATGCCCAGGACTGGTCGCCCCAGCAAGTTCACCCCAAGAGCAGACCGCAAGATGCTAAAAGAGGTCTCCAAAACCCTAAAGTGTCATCTCGAGAACTACAGCAGGCTCTGGCTACTGTTGATGTAGAAGTACATGCCTCTACAATCAGAAAGAGACTGTACAAGTTTAACTTGCATGGGAGGTGTGCAAGGAGGAAACCTTTGCTTTCCAAGAGAAACATCGAGGCCAGACTGACATTTGCCAGAGATAAAGTTGACAAAGACCAGGACTTCTGGAATAATGTTCTTTGGACAGATGAGTCCAAAATTGAATTATTTGGACACAACAGCAGAGGACATGTTTGGCGTAAACCAAACACAGCATTCCAAGAAAAGAACCTCATACCAACTGTGAAGCATGGAGGTGGAAGTGTCATGGTTTGGGGCTGCTTTGCTGCAGCAGGACCTGGTCAGCTCACCATCATAGAATCCACGATGAATTCTACTGTGTATCAGAAGGTGCTTGAAGAACATGTGAGACCATCAGTTAGAAAATTAAAGCTGAAGCGGAACTGGACCATGCAACATGACAATGACCCAAAACATACTAGTAAATCAACCAAAGATTGGCTGAAAAAGAAGAAATGGAGAGTCCTGGAATGGCCAAGTCAAAGTCCAGATTTGAATCCCATTGAGATGCTGTGGGGTGACTTGAAAAGGGCTGTACGTGCAAGAAACCCCTCAAACATCTCACAGCTGAAAAAGTTCTGCATTGAGGAGTGGGGTAAAATTTCCTCAGACCGATGTCGAAGACTGGTAGATGGCTACAAGAACCGTCTCACTGCAGTTACTTCAGCCAAAGGAGGTAACACTCGCTATTAGGGGCAAGGGTGTCCTATCTTTTTCCTCAGTTAGAATAGGCATTTTTGTAGAATGACATTTACAGAAGATCTTGAAAAGACTTTTCTTCAGTTTTCTTTGTTTAGTCGGATTACTTTAATCTCTCTGTATTGTTGAAACGGAGATGAAATAACCATTTATTAAAAATGTTACAAAAAACCACATGCTTTCAAAGGGTGTCCTAATTTTTTCACATGACTGTATATATATGTAAGTGATATATATAAATAATAATATATATATTTTTTACATACTACCACTATTATTATTATCTTTTTTTACACATCATTACTATTACTACTATTTTCTATATATTAATCTTGTAGACTTGATAAAGGGGCAGAGCCCCGAAACGCGTTGTCTTTGAAAGAATAAATATTGTCGAACCAATTTTCCGGGTCGTGGTTTTGCGCCAATATGATGTCCGTACGCTAAGTGTGCTGAAAAGCAACAAAAAAGCAATTTCCTATATATCGTTTACTACCCAAGAGAGTGAACTAGCCAGTCACCTAAAAGGGACCTTCGGACACACTGGGCTGCATCCCTTCCCACTTTTCCAGCCATTCTCAGCAAACCACCACCACCAAGGCATCTATTTATATGCCCACAGGTGAGCGCAACTACCTAGGCCACGAAAAAGGCCCCTCTCTTTTAATACGTTTTTACCCTATGAGCGCTTTTCTTGTCGTTTTTTGGCTTCATTCCTCCTGGATGAGCCCTTTCTAGGTCACGGCCCCAAAGCAGTTGCTTCCCCTGCTTCCCTTGTAGCTATTCCCCTAGGCAGACCCATCCGTCAGTACGTGTACTGTTCCACCATGTTGCTGAAATGCTGCCTCCTGCTAAGATGTTCCAGATCTGCTGGTGGTGCAGGTTGTTGTTGTTGGTGTGATGACAAAGCTTTCCACATTTTGCCCATGCTAACCCTGCCTTCTGAGGTGTTGCTGGTGACCCAGCTGCATTGGCAAATTCTTCCTCCTCCTCCTCTGCCTTCACCTTGTGCTTCCACTGAGTCCCTGGTGTCAGGTGTGAATGCCATCAGCAGCATGTCTACTAGCAGGCTCATCTTCCTATTACACTCCAGTGAGGGAATTATGGGCGGCACGTTGTCCTTGTAACAGGGATGCAGCAGGGTGGCCGCCCAGTAATCAGCAAAAGTTAGAATGTGGCAGTAACTGGGCGGTCGTTGAGCAGGCACTTCAGCATGTAGTCCCTCATATCTGCCAGGCTGCCCAGAGGCAAGGACAAGCTATCCTCCTTGAGGGAGGTATATAGTCTGTGTCCTCTGTATCCCCCAGCGTTCCTCCTACTCCTCTTCCTCATCCTCCAGAACTGTGCCCTGGCTAGGCAATTGTGTTCCAGACAAGGGCCTATGTTGGTGCAGATACCCACCCTCCGAGCCACTTGTATTTGGTTGGCCTTAAGTTAAGGATAAGGCGTGTATATAGTTTTGTTTCTTTATGTGGTTAGTTTAGCTGCATTATAGTTATTTTAATATGTTTTTAAGTTAATTTGTAAATAGTTTGTTAATGGTTTGAGTGAAAGCGTGGGGGAGGGGGGTGTTGAGTGTGTAGGGTGTGAGGCTGTTTGGGTTTATATTCCATCCGCTTTCTACACTGTCTATACTGCCACTGTATTTAATTTCATTTTATAATACTGTTGAGGGGGCCCTGACACAGTCTTTTAGTCCTCCTCCTCCTCCTAGATGGGCCACTTCAAGGTCAGGGACCCAAAACAGTAGCTTCTCATGCTTCCCTGTAGCTACGCCCCTGGGCAAACCCATCAGTCAGTACGAGTACTCTTCCACCATGTTGCTGAAATGCTGCCTCCTGCTAAAACGTTCCAGATCTGCTGGTGGTGCAGGTTGTTGTGGCGTGATGACAAAGCTTTCCCACATTTTGCCAATGCTAACCCAGCCTTCTGAGATGCTGATGGTGACCCAGCTGGCCGTGAGCTGGCTTGGGTGCCACCCTGCTGAGAACACGTTTCCTCCTACTCCTCCTCATCCTACTTATCCTCCTCATCCTCCAGATCTGTGCCCTGGCTGGACAATTGTGTTCCAGGCCAGGGACTATGTTGGTGCAGGAATCCACCCTTCAAGCCACTTGGATGTCACTGGCCTTAAGTTAAGGATAAGGCGTGTATATAGTTTTGTTTGTTTTTAGGGTAAGTTTAGCTGCATTATAGTTATTTTAATATGTTTTTAAGAAAATTTGTAAATAGTTTGTTAATGGTTTGAGTGAATGGGGGTGTGGGGGTGCTGTGTGTGTTCCATTAACTGAATTGATTTTCACTGTCTGGTGTTTAGGAATTTCTGCACCCCAAATTCAGCACATGTGGCAGGCAGGGGATGTGTGTCAAACCGGCTAGGCCCAGACCTGCTAGTATATTTCACCCATTAGTGCACAACACCAGGCCAGGCTGGAGGCTCAGTGGCACAAACCAATGGTCGGTCTGTAGTTCCATGCCTGTCCACAGCTCCTGCGCGGTTTGTTCCACAAACACACAAGTTTTAAAACAACCTGCTGTCGTTTCACCCTGGCTGTGCTGCTGTGGGTGGTGAAGGTGTTACGCTGAGTGTATGAGCAGGTGGTAGAGGAGGAGGAAGCCGAGTAGGAGGAGGAGGTAATGGGATACAAAGAGAAATGCCCAGCAATCCTCAGGGGCGGAAGGACATTCGCAAAAATGCCATCCGCCTTTGGGACAGCCGCTACATTTACCCACTGTGTTGTTGGTTATGTGGACGTTGCCACAGATAGCGTTGCGCAGTGCACACTTGATTTTGTCCGCCACTTGGTTGTGCAGGGAAGGGATGGCTCATCTGTAAAAGTAGCGGCGGCTGGGATACACGTACTGTGGGATAGCCACCGCCATAAGGTTTTTAAAACTGTCCACCAGACAGAATGACAGCATTTCAAAGGACCAGGAAGCTTGAAATAAGGCATTCAGAGCCATGGGTAGGGGGTACTTCCTCTTTCTATTTCTTTTTCTCTTCAGTGTTTGGGAGATGGACAGCTGATAGCTGAACACTTCCATGGGATTTGGTGGAGATGCTCGGTGACAATGACAGATGTGGTGGCTTTGCTGCCACATCCTCTGTTTGCTGGGTGACAGGTGCCACTGTCACTCACTTGGGCTCAAGTTTAGAATGCTTATTTATTATTTTTCTGTATTTTATTTTATTTTAAGTCATTTCCCTCTTCACATATGTTTGCAGGGCATTTACATACATTTTGCTGCCTTTTGCAGCCCTCTAGCCCTTTTCCAGGGCTATTTTACAGCCATTTAAGTGCCCAAAAGTTCGGGTCCCCATTGACTTTGGCGAACTTCTCAAATCCGAACATCCAGTTGTTCGCTCAACTCTATTTGTTACCACGCAGCACGAGAAAATTCGGATTCTTGGCGAATCAAATTTTTCCTGAAATTCAAATCGAATATAATTCATTTCACTTTGATTCGATCAACACTAATTATAATGCAGTTTTATTTTAAAGGGTTTTTTACAGATCCACAATATTGATGACCTATACTTATGATAGAACAATAATATTAGATTGGTGGTGGTGAGTTCTCTTGCTTGAAGGAGACAAAGCTGTAATGTTATGCGTAGCTCTTACTAACTAGACGTAAACGTAAATATGGAAGAGACAGGTCGCTTAATGCACATAATTAGCAAGGGTTACTTCTGTGCCTCACCAATTTGCTATCGATGGTCTATCCTATGAATATGCCATCAATATATCAAAAATAGTGAACCTAGAAAACAATTTTATGTTTTATTGAATCTATTAGCTCTGAATAGAATTTGTTGAAATGATTTTCAGTAAACTTAAGGAGCTGATCAGTTTTTTTCAAACATTTGTTTCTTTTCTTTCATCTTTACAGCCATGATATCTCTTAAAATTCAATAAGGTGGTGTAGGTATTTGACCCCTTTGCTACCAGCTCTGTACTTGTAAGGCGCTGGCGTGATGGGCAAACATGGAGCTCGCTCACACATGCAACGGGTGTCATGGCCAGCGGTCTGTTTCAAACAGCAGAGACCCGCAGCTAATTACCTCAACCGGTAATGATACTGATAGTGGTAATTAAAGCCTTTAGATGCCATGATCAAGTAAATTGCGGCATCTAAATGATGAAAACGCCGGAAGCTCATGCCTCCGGGCTTCTTACCGACATCCTCTGCAGCCAATGAGGATAATTAATTTAGCGCTGGTCTCGCTAAAGAGACTTAGGGCATTTAAGATTCAATTCTCATTTTGGCCACCAGTTGGCAGGCTAACATAAGAAATCAGCAACTCTCAGTAGTAAATGGATTTTAAAAATCCATGATTGTTCAGAATTAAAAAAAAATAGATTTTGTACGCTCAAATACGAGCTTCAAAATCATAACAAAAAAGATAAAAAAAACTTTTTAAAAACTATATAAATTTTTTTAAAAAGTTTTAATCACCCCCCCCCCTTTCCACAAAATAGAAAATAAATACATAAATAACTAAATATATAAACATAATGGGTATCACTGCAAACTTAAACATCCATACTATATAAAAATATTTTTCCAATTCCAGCGAATTGTGTATTGGAAAAACTGGTCAAAATGGCCAATCTGCCATTTTTTTATTCAAAAAGTCACACACACTCCAAAATTGTATCAATAAAAACTACAGATTGCCCCACAAAAAAATTAACCCTACACAGCTCAGTAGATATAACTATTAAAAAAAGTTATGGGGGTAAAAATATGGTGATGTAAAAAAAAAATTACATTTTAAATTTATTTTAAAGTTTAAATTTATCTTTACACTATTTAGACATAAAAACCTATACATATGTGGTATCATTGTAATAGTATTGACCCAGAGAATGAAGGGCATAGGTCAGTTTTGCCGCAAATGGAAAGCTGTGGGAATAAAACCCAGAAAACTGTGGAGGAATTGCTTTTTTTTTTCCAATTCCACCTAATTTGAAATTTTCTTCCGGCTTCCCACTGCATTGTATGCCATATTAAATGATGGCATTAGAAATAAAACTTGTCCCACTAAAAATAAGCCCTCATACAGCTATGTGAATGGAAAAAAAAAAAATATGGCTCAAGGAAGACAGGGAAGAAAAATGAAAATACAAAAACAAAAAAACTCTGGTATCCTAAGAGTTAAAATGGTTTCCCATTACAAATGTGAATCCTCAAGATAATAATCTGTGTATATATTTAGTGTTGAGCCAATCAAAGACCACAAAGTGGACTACAATCCGAATTTTAGGGAAAATTTGATTCTCCGCAAAGCCGAATTTCCTCATGGTAGCGAATCAATTTTCCCTGAAATGGAGTAAAAAACAAAAAAAAAAATCATATGCACCTCATCCATTTGCTCGCGATGGGCCAGCCACCGCCATCTTGATTGAAGATCTCGCACAAAATCACACGCAAGATCTTCAATCAAGAAGATGGTTAGACTAAGGGCTCATGCAGATGACCGTTGTTGTTTTGCGGTCCGTTTTTCATGGATCCGTTGTTACCTATCTGAGGTTTTTTTTCTCTGATTTAAGTCCTCTTCTGTTTCGTTATTCCACAAACATATCCGTATGGTTTCCGTATGCGATCCGTTTTTTGCGGATCGGAAACAAAAAGAGTAACTTATTAATCACCAAACACATGAGCAATATTGGCTGGGCATAGCATTTCTACAGTATGGATCCGCAAAATACGGATGAAATACGAATGACATACGGATGTGTTCCATGTGCGTTCCGTATTTTTTGCGAACCCATTTACTTGAATGGGGCCTCCGACTATGATTTGCAGACAATAAAAGGACATGTACTGCTTTTTTGCGGAAAGGCCATGCGGACAAAGTAAAACGGAATGCACACGGAGTAACTTCCATATTTTCTACAGCCCTTGTTGAAGTGAATGGTTCCGCATACGGGCCGCACAAAAAACGCTACGGAAGCGGAAAGAAAATATGGTTGTGTGCATGAGCCCTTAATTTGGTGATTGCTTCACCTCGGAGTCGGCCCAGTGATGTCTCGTGCAGCATGTATCAATGTGGAGATGGAAGAGGAGGTGAGCTGTGAACTGTTTTCCTTTGTGTTTATTGGTAGACTCAACCAAAAGCAATTCATCCGGTGAACAATTAACATGTAACAAATACACATTCTCTTATGAAGTCATCTAATTATTTATTGTTGATTAAATTAGCAATTATTTTATATCTGTGTTCTTTTTTTCTTGACACAAAAGGAATTTGAATGGAAAAAAAAAAACCTGAATTGAAACAATTCTATTTATGGATAGCTTTTCTTTTGGATCCCCAGTTATTCTATAAGACAGCTATTTAAAGTATTATCTATCCACAAATTATGTTCAATGTAGGATAACAAGACTAGATCATGGGATTATCATTTCCAGGGGAGGACAGGCTCAACAGCAGACATACCATAAGGCCTCATGCACATGACCGTATGTGTTTTGCGGTCCGCAAACTGCGGATCCTCAAGACACGGAAGCTGCTCCGCGTTCCGTTCCGCAATTTGCGGAACAGAATGCGGCCCATTGTAGAAATGCCTATTCTTGTCCGCAAAACAGACAAGAATAGGACACGCTCTATTTTTTTTGCGGGGCCACGGAATTAAGCAACGGATGCGGACAGCACACGGAGTGCTGTCTGCATCTTTTGCGGCCCCATTGAAGTGAATGGGACCGCGCCTGAGCTGCAAAATATGCGGACCAAAACAACGGCCGTGTGCATGAGGCCATCGGGAACAGTTTTCTGTTTAAACTGACTCAGGCTAAACTCAGGCAATTTAATAATAATGCATTTGGAAAGTCTTCATACCCTTTAATTGTATCACATTTTGTTATGCTGCTTCCTTCTACTAAAATTTTAATTTCTCCATAAATCTGTATCCCATAATGACAAAAGGAAAACAGAATATTTAAAATTTTTGCTAATTTAATAAAAAGGAAAAACTAAAATATTCCATTGGGGGTCATTTTTCAGTCAGGAACACAATGTGGGCATCATTCGGGTTCATAGTGTAAACAATTTACAGAGAAAGTGTGGGACATTTGTTCAGGGTGCACAGTGTCTGGGTTTATTTTATTAAGGGGCACAGTGTGGGTCATTATCTTATTATGTGTTTGGCAGTATTAAAGAAGTGCAGTGTGTGACACTGTTATTTTCAGAGGGCACAGTGGGAAACCTTGCAGATCATGTCTGGTAGAAATTACTATGGCAGTCTGGAAAAGAGAGGAAAATCGACTTTAATCAGAAAAGGTATAACTTGCTAGGGTACTTTCACACTTGCGTCAGAGGAATCCGGCAATCTGTGTTGAAACGGACAGCATTTGTGGATTGCAAGAGCGGATCCATCTCTTCGGTTGTCATCCGGAGAAATGGAACATGCATTTTACCCTTCTCTAGGGAAAGGTTTATGATTCTATCAGACTCATAAGATCAAGAAATTCATTAGCTTGCAAAGAGTCTTCCCCTGAGGAATCTAAAATGCTTTCAACAAAAGTAAAGACCTCAGAGATCACCCTCACTGCCAAGAAGGAAACAAAACTGGTTGTTCTAATGTTTCTTGTACAATGGTTATAATACAAATAGTAATTTCTCAATAATTCTGAGGTACTAATAAACTAAATATACACATAAAATAACTGTTGGCCAAGCTCACAAGGGTCTAGAGGTGCTGTACAACTTGGTCCTCAGGTTAGAAAGTAAGTGAGGATTTTCATTCTCAGACTAAGAGCTCATGCACACGACTGGATTTCGTTTCCTTGTCCGATACGTTTTTTTTTTGCTGATAGGATGACGACCCATTCATTTCAATGAGTCTGCAAAAAATGCGGAAAGCACACCATGTGCTGTCCGCATCAGTATGTCCGTTCCGTAGCCCCACAAAAAAAATAGAGCATGTCCTATTTTTTTCTAGTTTGCGGACAAGGACTGGCATTATTACAATGGATCCGCAAAAATAACAGATCCGCAAAAAAAGCGGATGCCATACGGATGACATGAGTGTTTTTTTGCGGAGCACAAAACACATATCGTCGTGTGCATGAGGCCTAAGGCCATGAGTGCGGGACAATAGTCCGGCAGGCGGCCCGATGCGCACAGCATCATAGTAACCTACTATGCTGCACGCTCCCGTGTGCACGATGTATGGCGCTCCGGAACATATGGCCCACTCACGGACCGTATGTCTCGGAGGGCATACGGTCGTATGCAAGAGGCCTAACTAGTAGACTAAAATAGTAGCTTGGAAGGTCTAAAATCCAGTAGTGAACCGTTATCCCTGCAAAAAATAATATTTTCATCTCTTGCTCTCCAGAAGAAAACAGGACATCATTTGCTTTAGGTAGACAACACTTAAATTTTTTTTTTTTATAAGAAACAGTGTTATTTTTACTTTTGCCACTTAATGTTTTTGAAGGGATTCTCTACTGGTTTAGTAAATACAGAGCCATGAGTTCCATTTATCAACTAATTGCATTGAGCAGTGTAAGGGGTCCTTGAGTGAGACTAATAGCTTTTCTAAGGGTACTTTCACACTAGCATTAAAGTTTTCCAGTATTGAGTTCCGTCCTAGGGGCTCAATACCGGAAAAAAACTCTTCAGTTTTGTCCTAATGCATTCTGAATGGAAAGCATTCAGTTTCATCAGTATGCATCAGGATCTCTTCAGTTCAGTCACTTTTGCGGCATTTGGGCAGAGAAAATACCGCAGCATGCTGCAGTATTTTCTCCGGCCGAAAATTCCAGAACACTTGCCAGAATGCCGGATCCGCCATTATTTTCCATTGAAATGTATTAATGCCGGATCCAGTACCAAGTGTTCCGGAAAAAGATTCCGGTTTACCAGTCTGCGCATGTGCAGACCTTTAAAAATGTGAAAAAGGTAAGAGACGGATCTGGTATTTCAATACATTTGTCAGACGGATCCGGATCCGGAAACAAATAGTATCCATTTGCACACAGATTTCTGGATCCAGCAGGCAGGTCTGGCAACGGAACTGCCTGCCGGATTCCTCTAATGCTAGTCTGAAAGTACCGGCTGAGTTCACATCTAAGTTATTTGATCAGTTATTTCCATCAGTTATTGTGAGCCAAAACCAGGTGTAGGTCAAAAACACAGAACAAGAGCAGATCTTTCCATTATACCTTATCTCTGTGGAGGCTTCACTACTGGTTTTGTGTGAACTCATGCACACGACCGTGTGTGTTTTGTGGTCTGTTTTTCAAGGATCTGTTGTTCAGTATCTGAGGTTTTTTCCTTCTAATTTAAATCCTCTTGCACAAAACTTATCCGTATTGTTTCCGTATTTGATCAGTTTTTGAACGTATATTGATCGTATATTGAAACAGTAACTTATTAATCACCAAACACATGAGCAATATGTGCTGGGCATAGCATTTCTACAGTATGGATCTGCAAAATAGAGATGAAATGCGGATGACATACGGATGTGTTCCGTGTGTGTTCCGTATTTTTTGCAGACCCATTGACTTGAATGGGGCCTCAGACCGTGATTTGCAGACAATAATAGGACATGCGCTACTTTTTTGCGGAACAGACATAAAGAAATACGGAAACGGAATGCACACGGAGTACCTTCAGTATTTTCTCCAGCCCCATTAAAGTGAATGGTTCCGCATGCAGTCGCAAAAAAAAGGAACGGAAATGGAAAGAAAATACTGTCGTGTGCATGAGCCCTAAGCTTGTTAAATGTTGCATTTCAGAAGTTCAGTGTTCAGTGGAAAAAACACTCTTTTCAATGACAATTGGAAGTTTTATAGTCACAATTTTCCACATGTCCCCCAACTTGCACATCTGTTGATCTGTTAAGTCTTTTGCGTTATGTAAGCGGGTGTGGACCCACTGCACCACTGAGGCCCCATTCACACATCCGTGTGTGTTTTGCGGATCCACCGATCTGCAAAACACAGACACTGGCAATGTGCGTTCCACATTTTGCGGACCGCACATCGCCGGCACTCTCATAGAAAATGCCTTTTCTTGTCCGGACAATTGTGGACAAGAATAGGACATATTCTATTTTTTTGTGGAACAGAAGTGCGGACCCGGAAGTGCAGATCCGCAATGCCAGATCCGGGCGGGACATAGAGTGTCCTCATAGGAATGAATGGGTCTGCAATTCCTTTCCGCAAAATACGGAACAAAATGGCGGACGTTTGAATGGGGCCTGACTAGCTAAACCCTGGATGGGGTTGACTAAGTAACTACTTGGTCTTCACTAGAGCTTATGATGGTGAGTATAGGCTTTGGGCCGTTAGGGTAGTTACCAGGTGCCACTCCAGAGCAGTCCCTGAGTCAGTTGACCAGGGGGTCAGAGATACCGGTGCAAGCACCGAGGGGAAGGAAGTGGTCAGGAAGTCCGAAGTCAGGGCAGGCAGCGATCAAGCAAAGTCTGTAAACAAAGTCCAAGGTCAGAGGCAGGCGCCAAACAAGCAAAATCTATTAAAATAAAAAAGCACAGTCCGGTACACAGAAAAGCTGAAACTCCACAAATACATTCACACTAGCGACTAGACTTGACAGAAACACGGTCATTTATAGAGTTGAGCGAACACTTGGAAGTTCGGGTTCTCCGGATTTGGCCGAACCTCATAAAAAAGTTTGGGTTCGGGATCCGAACTTGACCCGAACTTGACCCTGAACCCGAACCCCATTGAAGTCAATGGGGACCCGAACTTTGGGGCACTAAAATGGCTGTAAAAAAGTCCTGGAAAGGGCTAGAGGGCTGGAATAGGAAGCAAAATGGTGTTAAGAGTAGGGCAAGTGCCCTGCAAACAAATTTGGATAGGGAAATAACAAAAACATAAAATACATAAAAATAAAAAAAACGTTCTAAACCTGAGCCCAAGTGAGTGACAGTGGAAGTGACATCAGCCAACCAGCAAACAGAGGAGGTGGCAGCAACGCCACCACATCTGTCACCGTCGCCAAACATTGCCACCATATCCCATGGTAGTGTTGAGATGTTCTTCTCCCAAACACTGGAGAGAAAGAGAAAAAGGAAGTACCCCCTACCCACCTGCGATCCCTGGCCCTGAATGCCAGAATTTTAAAATTCCTGGTCCTTTGAAATGCTGTTATTCTGTCTGGTGGAGATGGTAGACTTTTAAAAACCTTATGGCGGTGGCTGTCCCACAGTATGTGGTTTCCAGCCGCCACTACTTTTCCAGGTGAGCCATCCCTTCCCTGCACAACCAATTGGCAGACAAAATCAGGTATGCACAGCGCAACGCCATCTGTGACCATCTTTTGATTAATATTTCCACTGTTATTAGAACTTTTTATTATAAATAGTAAAAAAAATCCACAAGGAACGTTTGAAAAAGAGAAAATTAATCCAACCAGCCTCCCACCCCACAACACCCCATTTCACTCAAACCACTCATTAATGCCCATTCACAAACTATTTACAAATTTACTTAGAAACATATTTAAATCCCCTATAACTCAGATAAACTAAATGAACAAACAAAACTCTATACATGCTGGTGGAGATGGATGGAGAGTTTTAAAACCTTATGGTGGTGGCTGTCTCTCAGTACGGGTTGCCCAGCCACCACTACTTTTCCAGGTGAGCCATCCCTGCCCTGCACAACCAAGTGGCAGACAAATGCATTGGCGGCTGGGCCTGAGGCAGATAGCCGTTTGTCGCATGTCCTTCCGCCACCGAGGATTGCAGGGCATTTTACTTTGCCTCCTGTTGCCTCCTACTCCTCCTACTCTTCTTCCTTCTCCTGTACCACCTCTTCATCTGCTCAGCATAACACCTTCACCACCAACATCAGCACAGCCAGGGGGAAACAACAGCAGGCTGTTCTGTAACTCATTGGTTTGGGGGACAAACCCCACACCGCGCAGGAGCTGTGGACGGGCATGGAACAACAGACCGATGAGTGGTTGATGCCACTGAGCCTCATGCCCTGCCTGGTGGTTTGCGATAATGGGCAAAATCTCGCAGAAGCTCTGGGCCTAGCCGGTTTGACACACACCCCTTGCCCGGCACCTGTGCCGAATTTGTTGGTACAGAAATTCCTGAACACCTGACAGTGAAAATCAATTCAGTTAATCCAGCTCATAGATTCTGGTGGGACAAAGCCATTTTTTTGGTGGTCAAGGACCCCTGGGGCCTGAGCTGCAGATGTGACAGGCAAATATTTATGTTAAATTTTTCGGTTAAATTGTTGGGTAACATTTCCACGGTTATCAGGACTTTGTATTATTAATGGTAACAAAAACTATACAAGGAACAATTAAAAAAGAGAAAATTAATCCGACCAGCCTCCCACCCTACACCCCCCCCTTTCACCCAAACCACTCCTTAATGCCCATTTATAAACTATTTACAAATTTACTTATAAACATATTTAAATAACTATAAGTCAGATAAGTTGGTTAAAAAATGGCTGCACAATACATCATAAACTAATAGCAAAAAATAGGAAAAGGGGCTCATTCCAAAAAAAATGGTATGAAGGAAGCACTTAGCGCACATTTCTGATCAAAAGTATGTCGGGCCCAAGTACCGCGTCAAGGTGGGTTCCGCAGATGGGTCCCTAACATTACAGATATTGCCTCTCATAGACTTACCAGTCTCCTTTTATTCAGGGCACTGCAGGAACCACCTAAATTGCTTTTGTGCTGAGAAGTCCCAGGTATATGGGCGTTGCTCAGTCCAAAAGAGGCACCACCCTCAATATATACTATGGTATAAGTCAGATAAACTACATGAACAAAAAAAACTATATACATGCCTTACCCTTAACTTATATAAGTCAACTAGGCCAGTCATATACAGCGGGCTCGGAGGGTGGGTTCCTGCACCAACACAGACCAGGTGGGTACACAATTGTCCAGCCAGGGCACAGTTCTGGAGGAGGAGGAGTAGGAGAATAAACCGTGTTCACAGCAGGGTGGCATCCAAAGCAGCTCATGGCAATCACTTGATCGTGGCTGTGGGGGATACGGAGGACACAGACTATACACCTCCAACAGAGGACAGCTTGGCATTGCCTCTGGGGAGCCAGGAAAACATGACAGACTACATGCTGCAGTGACTGCGCAACGACTGGTGAGTTACACCCACATTCTAACTTGTGCTGATTACTGGGTGTCCACTCTGCTGGATCCCTGTTACTAGGACAACGTGTCGTCCTTATTTCCATCACTGAAGCATGATCGGAATAAGCCAACGCTGGTAGACACGCTGCTGATGACATTCACACCTGACACCTGGGGCTCAGGGGAAGCACAAGGCGAAAGCAGAAGGAGAGGAGTAAGTAGTCACCAACGCAGCTGGGTCATCACCTGCACCTCAGAAGGCAGGGTTACCATGTTCGAAATGTGGAAAAACTTTGTCACCACGCGACAACAACCAGCAACAACAGCAGATATGGAACGTCTTAGCAAGAGGCAGCATTTAAGAAAAAATGGTGGAATAGTCTGCCCTGGGGTGTAGCTATAGGGGAAGCAGGGAAAGCAGCTGCTTTGGGGCCCTGACCCAGAAGGGGCCCATCCAGGAGGAGGATGACTAAAAGACTTTGTCAGGGCCCCCTCAAAAGTATTATACAATGAAATTATATACAATGGCAGTATAGACAGTGTAGAAAACGGACGGAACAGCTCCCGGGCCTGGTCTGAGAGAGCCATTTTTAGTAGCCACAGGAATGGGGGCTGCATGAAAGTTGCGAAAAAATTACCGGGGGAGTGCGGCCCCATTCATAAATGTGCTATTGGAAACAGTCATTTCTAGCTACGCCACTGGGTCTGTCGCTTTCAACTTTTGGGTCTCCAAATTGGGCAAATAGCCTGAGCTTGACCTTTACACCGTGGAGGTGCTGCCTGCCCTGCAGCCAGTGTATTGTCTGAACGTGTGTTTAGCACGGCTGGGGGCGTTATCACAGACACTAATATCAAAAGACTGGCACACCACCTATTACACGGTGCTCTGTGTCTGGGACAAGCCCAAAAAAGTCCAATAGGCAAAAAACACGGCACACGTATAGAAAAAATATGCTGAAAGATCACATTTATTGAATAGCCACCATCATAGACATATCAAACAAAAAAGGCCAATGTTTCGGTCCTAGGGGACCTTCATCAGGGCCTGGAAGTAACACATATAAAACATATATTAGTAAATACAGATACATACATTGGACCGTAGTTTAGTACATATAGAACAAAGAAAACAAGCAACAAGCAGCCATAGACATTATACAAGTATACATCCCATCTTCATAGAGTACAAATCATGAATCTACAAACCACCTTCAAATGTCTATTCCCAATCAAGGGTATGTGTAGATTATATTTATGCTCCAAAGAAGGGCGCCAACATATATCACTAGCAAAATCATGAAAAAGACACAATAGGTAAAGCCACATTAAGTAGACAAACTACACCAAACACAATGAGTCTATATAGAAGAGCATACCTGTCAGGAGGAAGTAGCGCGGGAGCAGGTGGCGTGCACGCCATCATGCTCCGGCGCTTTAAATAGGGTGCCGCAAGAACAACTTCCTGTCCACGGCTCCAACCGGAAGTGCGTCGCACTGACATGCGCGCTCCGCCGGCTGAAGCCAGGACCAGTACTGGCAATAAAGCGATGTTACCCTGACATCTATCCTCACAAAAGGATGCACAAACAGGACCAAAGACATCAAATACATGTACAACCGTAGAAATATCAAGCTTGTTAGTAAATCTTAGTCGAAAAAATGACACTCTTAATTGAAAATTAGTATATATGAAAAACATATCATATAGAGGCGTTCTCTCCTACCTGTGATACCAATACCGTTATCTAGTCTGGAAAATCAAAAAAATAAATACTATAAATATCAAACAGTTATAATCCATATCACCGGGGCGTAGACAATAGAAGGTAAATAGGTCCACCTGGACCGAGGTCACCCATAAAACCTCATTAGATGCTATATTAATATGTCAAAGTCCCTATTGAGACCAAGAGGGTACAATGTCTTCAACTCATGAATCCAGAAAGCCTCAAGTTTCCGCAAAATCATTTTACGGTTACCCCTTCTGCGTGGTAAGGGGACTTGTTCTAAAACTTGATACTGTAATTGGCTGATACGATGTTTAAACTTAATAAAATGTTGTGGAATTGGTAATTCTGTACGTTCACAACGGATATCAGATTTGTGTTTACAAATGCGGTCTCGCACACATTGGGAAGTCTCCCCAACATATGCGAGACCGCACAGACATTTAATTAAATAAACAACAAAAGATGTTAAGCAAGTATAGAATCCGCGTATCTTGTATGTTTTCCCTGAATGTGGGTGTGTAAACGTGGATCCCCTCTTAACATTTGTGCATTGAGCACAATTCAAACATGGGAAGGTCCCCAATTTGGGTTCGCTCAAAGTCATTTGTGTAGTCCTTGTTCGTTCAGAACCAATATCTGCGCGAACCAGGGAATCACGAATATTCTTCCCCCGCTTAAAACACATTCGCACAGGAGCATTAAATTCCTGAACAGTAGGGTACGACCTTGTTAATAACGACCAGTGTTTTTGTATGATGTGTTGTAGGCGGGGAACTAACGGATGATACGTCATGATTAGAGGAACACGTGATTTGCTCCGCTTAAGTCGTTGTTGTCCCTGATTCGCCAGTATGAGCTCCCGATCAAGCAAGGATCGTGGGTAACCTCTCCTTTGGAATTTTGTAACCATTTCATGCATCGGTTCGATCCTAAGAGCAGGATCACTCACTATCCTAGCCACACGTTTAAGTTGTGATCGGGGTAGTGATTTTTTTGTATTTCGTGGATGATTGCTAGAGTAGAGTAATAGAGTATTCTTATCGGTAGGTTTCGTATACAAACCGATTGTTAACAGTCCGCCCTGAGTCCGAGACACTGAAGTGTCCAGGAAACTGACGGAGTGCTCATCAATCGTAGCCGTAAAATGTAAACCCTCCACTCTAGAGTCCAAACATTTAAAGAAAACATCAAAAGACTCACTTCCCCTTGCCAAATGCAAAAAGTGTTGTCGATATATCGACGCCAAATTAATGCATGGGTCCGGAAGAGATGATGTGGATAGACGTGATCCTGCTGGAAACGATCCATAAAGATATTAGCATAAGGGGGGGGCAACGTTCGAACCCATTGCGGTTCCCTTGCATTGCAAATAAAAGTCATCACCAAACATAAAAAAAAAAATTTTCCAAAACAAAACGTAACAAATCAACACAAAATAGTTGTTGTACTACAGTCAATGAACCATCTGCTAACATCATCCTGACAGCCTGGATACCTCCATCATGTGAGATGGAGGTATATAGGCTCCCAACATCCAAAGTGATTAAGAGAATTTCTGAAGGTAGGGGTCCTAAGGTTCCAATCACCTGTAAAAAATGAGACGTGTCTAGCAAAAAGGACTTCGTCAGGCGTACATACGGAGTCAAGATCTTTTCCAAATATATGGCCAGAGGTGAGAGGAGCGATTCTGTAGAGGCTACAATTGGGCGGCCTGGAGGGCTTTGTAAATTCTTATGTATTTTCGGCAATACATAGAATACCGGGATTACCGGATCTTTTTATACAAGAATTCAAAAGTCATCTTATCAATATTGCCTAGTTTCTTTGTTCTATATGTACTAAACTATGGTCCAATGTATGTATCTGTATTTATCACAGACAAGCGCAGCCTGCTGTCCACAGCTCTCACGTTTAAAAACAACCAGGCATGGTTCCCACCCGACATGTTCATACCTTATGCAGAATAGACATGTATACCAGCCTCACCCAACCATTGTTATACCACTGTGCACTTACTCTTTGTTTCCTTTTTAATATTTCCCTATGTTTTGTGGTCTACCCCAATTTATTTAAAAAAAAAAAACACAAAGAAAACCAAACACATTGTTGATGCCGACTACCTTTGGCTTCACAGCCAAAAAAGACTTTATCTTAGGCAACAATGTAACCGCCACTTGTAATGAATTAAGTTCCCTATCTGTTCTGCAGGGCAGGGGGACTTTGAATGAAAGAAGGGGTACAGATCCCCCAACCATCTCAACGCCAGCAAATTTACTGAATATATTTCCAAGTCAGGTATGCAGTGCAGGGCTACTTTCACAGAGAGAAGAGGTACAGATCCCCCAACCATCTCAATGCCAACAAATTTACTGAATATATTTCCAAGTCAGGTATGCAGAGCAGGGGTACTTGTAAACAAATAAGGGGTATGCCCCTATTTGACGCCCTCCTCATTTTTTTCGGTCAACCAACGAAGTAACAGACAAATTTAATAACACTTGTTACCTGTCAGGTATGCTGTGCCCGTGTCATAAACAGAAAAGATTGGTTTAGGTCACACATCTAAGTGACAGATAAATTTATTACACTTTTTTCCCTGCCCAATAGGCCCTGGTAGTGTGATAAAGATAAAAGATTGGTTAAGGCCACACCACTTTGAAAGAAATGAGGGGCACAGATCCCCCAACAATCAGTATGTCACCTAATTTACAGAATATATATTGCCAGGTCAGGTATGTAGTGCAGCAGGAAAACCACATCCAAGCCTTTTGTGAATGACTGGCATAACAACCGCTGCAATGTCCACCCACAATCTAATAGATGGATTTACATTTTTTTTTAACCTCTTAGGGACACGTGTCATTAAGTACCGGGACATCAAGGCATACCTGTACGCCCTGTGTCCCTAAGAGGTTAAAAAAAAATGTAAATCTCTCATGTATGCCCTGTGTAGTTCTGGTCACCGCTGTGCAGTGTGTGGTGATCGGAACAAGGTACCTGCTGAAATCATTCAGCAGGTACCTTGGTACAATGCCCCATGTATTGGCGATCGCTGCGAACCGCAGGTCAATTCAGACCTGTGGTTAGCAAGGCTTTCTGCTGTTTCTGATCCCCGCAGTCTGTGATACCCTACGGTACATAGGACAATCAGACTATGGAGACATTAAGACATGATTTTTTTTTTGTTTCAAAAATGATATTATTGTGTAAAACTTCAAATTTTTAAAAAAGTATACATATGATGTATTGCCGCGTCCGTAACAACCTGCTCTTTAAAAATAACACATGACCTAACCACTGAGGTGAACACAGCAAAAAAGAATATATAAATACGGTGTCAAAAGCCATTTTTGTAACCTTACGTCACAAAAAGTGTTTTAGCAAGCGACCAAAATGACATATGCACCCCAAGATAGTGGCAATCAAACATCTTATCCCGCAAAAAATGAGCCCCTACAAAAGACAAACCACACCAATGCCCATGTTGTACCCTCAGAATACTACACATTTATTTACAAAAAGGTCACATAGACCTACTAAATACTTTTAGGGGTTACAACATAGATATTAAAACGTAACCTTTATTATATTTTTATAAAAGCTGATACATTTATTTATACACCCAGTCCCATTAAAATTATCAGGGAAGGAATCAGATATTCTACTCAATACTGAATGTGTGTAATCCTCTTTTACTTGGCGGTACTGCTTATGGCTGCAGTTCACTTTGCTGTGTTAGGCCTCATGCACACGACCGTTGTTTGATTCCGTGTCCGTGATTCCAGTCCGTCAAAAAAATATAACCTGTCCTATTCTTGTCCGTGAAAAATGGTTCACGGACCCATTCAAGTCAATAGGACCGTGAAAAAATGCGGATGGCCATCCGTGTGTCATCCACGTTCCGTGTCCGTTTTTTTTGCGGATCCCTTGGCAGACACTTGGCAAAAATTGTCAGCCTATCTTTTGGTAAAATCTTTTGGGTCATATCCGCTAAAAAAAACAGAAGACACACGGAAACACAACGGAAGGCAAAAACGGACACGGATCACTGAACAACGGAACCCCTTTTTGCGGACAGCATAAAAAAACGGTCGTGTGCATGAGGCCATAGGTTAATGCATATGTTTTTCTACATTCCTATCAGGAATCCAGCACATTCGTTGCTCAACATTGTGCTTGATGGCAACCTACAACTTTGTTGCAACACTGGAATGTGTAGCCAATTGCACACTCTTTGAAGCTTCTTGGCAGTCAGATTCTGATTGTAAGTCAGTGTTGCAGCAATGTGATTGTATAATAGAGCAGATTTCTATTTGCTCCTACTGCACTTATATTATAGCGCTGGAACCACTTGACTAATTCCTATGTTTGTGCACACATGCTTTGTCACACTATGGCTCATGAGAGAGGAAATAGATTCCTACAAAATTACCAGGGAATGGTTTCTCTATTTAATCGTAAAGGGGGCACCCACTCCTCACCCCTCTTTACTATGAGCCATATCACACCAACTTTCTCTGGGAGGGTTAGTGCCTGCTGGCTTTTAGACAGGGACTGAATCGGAAGCATACAATTGTATGAATGAATGTGTGGTTGGTAATCGCTAAACAGCGTGTATCTGCGTGGCTGAGATCGTTGGACAGGTGAGTTGACACTGGGAAGGGGATCACTATCTTGTTTGATTAACTTTGTAACTTGTTGACAGTGATTGTATTAACATTCTGTAAATCCTGTGCAGTACTGCTGTTACACTTGCAGGCTGTGTGCTTGCTTGACCAGGCACGTTCCAGCCTCCATTCAGTATTACCACATATAACTCTCATATAACTTGTATATGATCATTCACTATCCCCTTCCCATGTGTTCTCCTCATATTCTTGCTACCCCATTGGTTCATGTTTACTTCCCTTGCTATCTGTATTTTTTAAGTGATATCTAATAAATTACAATTTGCTACGTTGTTAGACTCATGTGCTAATTTGTTGGGTATGCACACCCAAATTTTTTTTTTTAGCTTTTGTTTTATGTATTATAGAAGTAGAGAAATTGAATCTTGGAAATTTGCGAATTTTTCAAAATTTTTGGTAAAATAGTTTTTTTATAAAAATGAACTTTTTTTTTACTAAATTTTACCAGTGTCATGAAGTACAAAAAAAATAATCTCAGAATGGCCTGGATAAGTAAAAGTGTTTTAAAGTTATCACCACATAAAGTGACACTGGTCAGATTTGCAAAAAAATGGCCTGGTCCTTAAGGTGAAAATGAGCTCGTTCCTTAAGGGGTTAAATGTCAGATAAGCAGGCCTCAGGGTTAGGCCTCATGCACACGACTGTTTTTTTTAAGCTGTCCGCAAAAAGGGGTTCCGTTGTTCAGTGATCCGTGTCCGTTTTTGCCTTCCGTTGTGTTTCTGTGTGTCTTCCATTTTTTTTAGCGGACATGACCCAAAAGATTTTACCAAAAGACAGGCTGACAATTTTTGCCAAGTGCCTGCCAAGGGATCTGCAAAAAAAACGGACGTGGAACGCGGATGACACACGAATGGCCATCCGCATTTTTTCACGGTCCCATTGACTTGAATGGGTCCGTGAACCGTTTTTCACGGACAAGAATAGGACAGGTTATATTTTTTTGACGGACTGGAATCACGGACCACGGACGCGGAGGAAAAATGGTGCATTTGCCGAGTTTTCCACGGACCCATTGAAAACCAATGGGTCCGCAGAAAATCACGAAAAACGGAGCAACGGACACGGAATCAAACAACGGTCGTGTGCATGAGGCCTTACTTTATGACAAAAAATATTTTCTTTTCAACGACTTTTTAACTACAATATCCCAGTGGAATTTACTGATTTTGTTTTATTTGCAGTACAAGGCAATAAGATACTTTATAGGAAAAAAAGAGGATTTTTTTAACCCCCAGTGACACAGATGAATTTACTGATTATTTTTCACTAGCAGATTGGCGGTGCAGGCAGAATCCGGAATTTATTTCAACAAAATACATGATTTCTTCACCCACAAATGAAACAGAGGAATGTAAATTAATTTCTTACACTAGCAGTAGTAGAGAGCATGGCACAAAATTACTTAGTGACAAAAATGTAGTGTTTTTTTCCACCCACAATGTCCCAGTGGAATTTACTGATTTTATTTGATTTGCAGTACAAGGCAATAAGGTACTTTATAGGAAAAAATAATGGGGATTTTTTTTTAACCCCAGTGAAACAGATGAATTAACTGATTATTTTTCACTATCAGATTGCCTGTGCAGGCAGAGGACGGAATTTATAGAGGTAGTAGAGTTAGTCGGTGTGGCACTGCAGAAACATAATAAGTCCCTTATGAAGGAAGCAGTCACTGGAGTGCTTGGCAGGGGTTAATGCATTTTGCTTGCTTGCGGCGGTGCTCAGCCCCACATGTAACCAATATGTTACGGTTGTGATACAATTGTAAAATAGAAGACCAGGACGGCACTCACTGGTATTTGCAGAGGTGGCTTTATTCCAGCGTGGTAAAAGGTAGAAAGCAGACTACATACATCTGTGTATCAGCAGAACGAGGCGATGGCCGTTTCGCACCCGAGTGTTATATGTCTTTTATGCAGTGATGCTGCTTCCTTCGGTGACGCGCAGGTAGGCGCCAGGTGAGCGCAATGCCTGGGTAGCGCAGAAGGAAGCGCATCATAGCAAACCTTTTAAAGCAGGTGTATGCACACCGCTTTATCACAGGCCGGATGAAGCACTCAGGAGCAAAACGGCCGTCGCCTCGTTCTGCTGATACACAGATGTATGTAGTATGCTTCCTACCTTTTACCACGCTGGAATAAAGCCATCTCTGCAAATACCGGTGAGTGCCACCCTGGTCTTCTATTTTACAGAGGACGGAATTTATTTCAACAAAATATATGCTTTCTTCAACCCCAGTGAAACTGACGGATGCAAATGAAATTCTTTCACCAGCAGTAGTACCGAGCAGGCCACAAATTTACTTTGTGCCAAAAATTATGTGTTTTTACCTTCCACAGTGTTTCAGTGGAATTTGCTGATTTTATTTGCTTTGCAGTACAAGGCAATAAGGTACTTTAGAGGAGAAAAAGAGGATTTTTTCAACCCCAGTGAAACAGATGGATTTACAGATTATTTTTCAGTATCAGATTTGCTGAGGAGGCAGAAAAGGCACATAATGATAAAAAATATATATATATATTGTTTCACCCACAGCGAAACAGATGGATTTACAGATTATTTTTTTCATTATCACAAATGTAGTGCGCAGAGCAAATGTACTTTTTAGCACAAAAAAAGGCCCAGAATCTGATGGATTTATAGAATTAATGACAATGATATATGCAGCACAGGGGTAATTTACAGAACATAATTATCACCCCCTAGGTCCCTAAAATCACAAACGGAGTAACAGTATTATTTTTGCCTTCCATTGCCAGATATGCAGTGCAGGTACACTTAAAAATGGGTACATTTTGACAAATGAAGTAAAAAGACTGGATTCAATTACTGTCCCTAGCATAATTACTGTCACTTGCACAAAATGGATGCCGACACCAACCACTCACATAAAAATAACAATCTTTGTTACTGGCCTCATAAAAAAAACACTGCCATTGCACCCACAAAAATAAAAAAGGTTGTAGATCGCTGAGTGAACACAATTCTGATATCAGATATTATCAGCTAAGCTTGTTTCCTATTCTCTCCCTGAGAGCACCAGCAGCAACCTTTCCCTACACTAAGAGCAGCAGAGTGACATGCGGCGCTACGTGACTCCAGCTTTTATAGAGGCTGGGTCACATGCTGCTTTTAGCCAATCACAGCCATGCCATTAGTAGGCATGGCTGTGATGGCTTCCAAGTGCAAAGTAGTTAGACGATTGTTGATTGGTTGCCCAGCAGCTTTTCAACAAGCTCCATAAAATCCGCCGAACAACGAACCCGAACAATTACGAAAACGTTTGGGTTCGGATCCGGATGCCAAAAATCCCAAAATTTGCTCTACTCTAGTCATTTACCGAAATCCATTTATTTTTATTTATAAGTTTCTTGATATGGCTAGGAAGGCCTGCGAGCCGAAACGTAACATGATAATTGCCGCATGTTGAATAAATAAAAATTTCTACTATCAAAGAAAAAACCTGTATGCTGTAGTTTTTATTTATTACTAAAGGCGGGGTTGGAGCACTGATTACAGCAATACCACAGGGTGCGACAAAGATTTATTGTCATTAATCCTTCCAGAAAACAACTTTGCCCTTTTCAGTTTAAGGATACCACCTGCCACACTGGTGTCTGGACAAGACAGTACAAAGAAAGCGTACTGGACCAGTTCTAGACACTATTCCAACCTGCCTTCCTAGAAGTCCATGGGTTCAAGGAACACGGTATGTGCCAGAGAAAGGCCTGATCCTGGGTGTCTGAGCAGGAGAAGAAACAGCTGATGATGACAACAATGACAATGTACTTCATGGGAATGCAAGCTGGCTGCCACAAAGGAGACCAGGAGAAGGTGGAAAGAGTTGTTCTGATTCCAAATGCTGGCCAGTTCGATTTTCCCATAGAATCTAGTGAGGCCACCTTATGTGCTTGAACAGTATCCTGGTACCTATGTTTGATTACCCACGACTTATTGTAATGCTGCAAATTTTGCAAATGGCTGTATTTTTATGTGCTGGAATTGTTGTCCACATGCACAACACAAACATCCTACACAAAATGAAACAATGTGCGGATAGAAAACACATAAATCACTGAAAAAAGTGCACCACAAGGATAAGCACCTGACAACACTGGCTAATGCCTCAAGCTGATGTTAAAAGCTGAGCCATTCGCCAATATCTCCTAGTCAGGAACATATCGGAGCCCCCCTCATTGTCGGGATTATAATAATTCAATTAAGAATTATTAATTATGGTCATAAAATATTTTTTTCATAACTTGTAGAAATCATGACCTGGTGAATTGTAGATAACCCAATCGATACAATTCACATCTGAGGCCGACTATTTCCTCAGATAATAAGTTCTTTTCATGAGATGACATTAATGCTAAAGATGTAGTTTTGACATTAAATAATACGCAGATATTATAAAAATATGCAGATTTTATTAGTTACACGATTATAAACAAATAAGTATATAAACACGATTATATATGCCAAGGAATATATATGGCAATGATATATGAAGCATTACAAGCTTATCATAAGTAAATAAAAAATGATATATGCCAATTAATATATATGGCATTGATATCAGGCACTAGAAGCTTCACAATAAGTAAATAAACACATGTGGGTAAGAGCAGCTTGTCACATTATAACAAAGCTATTTGGTTAGGATATCAACACAAGAAGTTACATTATATACATTACTCCTGTTCAGAGGTGTGTCTAATCCTAGACATCTATATGGAATGATAAATACATTCCCCACCCCTCTCTAACCAAACTAAAATACACCTCACATGTAGTAATGGGCAAATCCATTCAAGTATATAACTTAGAAGATAGTAGTCAAATCCTAGACTACTTTTACATATACTTCTGTCATATACTACTTTCATATCTGTATAACCTGGTAAGACTAATAAGACAACAGAAATTGGAAGAACTTGGAACAAATCTTCCAGTGGAATTTATCATCTAGCTTGGCGAAGAATGCTACTATCAATATATCTATATCTATGCATATATGTATGCAATCATTTAATACTCTGATCAATTATGAAACTTGATTCTTCTGCAGGTAGAATGAAGGCTCACAATTATTCTATATCTAAGACTACATCTCATATAAAGAGATGATAAATAAATTAATATGTTCGCCAACATAGATGCTATGATTTTACCCACATTATCTAAATAGTCTTAATAAAATGAAACATCATTCTTTGTGTTTCTTACCAAGTCCTAGCAGGAATCTCAGTTCTGCTCCTAGAAAAGCTGGATGGTCCATCACCATGGCTTTCATCTTGGGTGTTGGCTCCTGGAATGCTATGCTTCCTCCTTTGTTCCTTAGCTTTCCTCGTTCTTGCCTCTCTCTTTTCTCCTTCCCTGAGGCTCATCTATCTAGGGTAATTATCTCCCTTGTAATCTAACATTACCACCCCCTGGATTAGTATTCTCCAATCAATTAAGGGGGTGTAAACATATGTAATAAGATCCTATGAGATCATGTTTACCCATAATGCAACTATGGAGGATGGTGTAACGATATCGATATCTGTCTCCGGATGGCACTGTTGTGCAAGCTATTAACACCATACCATGAAGAGTTAACTAGGGTATTTTTGCATCATATACATTTGACCCTCATCGTCGTAAATTAGAGATGAGGATTAGTTTAGAAAACTTTGAAACAACTAAAGACAGACCTCTAGGCGTCTCTCTGAATGTTTCTCACACTGTTGATCTATGGACCATAATGATATGAATGGGCCTTGTTCTCTTCAGACGGACATGTCTGGAGAATCCAGTGTACTCCCAACAGATAAGACCACATCTGTGGCAATAACTCTTAAGACACAATACTCTCTGTATTTTTACACAGACTGAGCTTGGCATGAACTCATCTTGGCCTGTCTCAGTCGCATATGAAAACTTTGGCTCATGTATGTTTCTTAAAGACAATGAGCATACATTTTAAATATAATATGACCAGGTATCAATATATATACCTATGAAAATGCCCGACATCATGCCCCACGTCAAGGTTTCTCAGCATACAAAAAAAAAAAATGCAACAGCAAGGTTTCTCAGCATGGCATGGGGTCCTACCACTAGACTGCCTATGGTGTGTGAACAGGGTCTGAAAGGTGCAGATATACAGCTCACAGCCCCAATTCCACTCCTCTGCACTGCAGGACCAACAATGCAATGGGAGAAAATTTAGGCCGCAAGCCGCACCTACAACAGACCATGTGACACAGGCTCCCAGGTGCAACAGAATGTTACCAGCCATACGCAATGGCACATTCAATAGAGCAAAAATCACAGAAATAAACGTGGCCTAAATGGGTGGAACTGCTCAAACCCCAAACACTGTTGCGTGTTTCTCACTGGGGGAGCAGCTACTCCGCATGTGGTTTGCAGCGAGCGGCCATCCCCAGCAAAAATTGCAAACAATGGAGGATGCACCACACAAACATCCTACACAAAATGAAACAATGTGCGCATGAAAATATAGAAAACACATAAATCACTGAAAAAAAGTTCACCACAAGGATAAGCACCTGACAACACTGGCTAATGCCTCAAGCTGATGTTAAAAGCTGAGCCATTCGCCAATATCTCCCAGTCAGGAACAAATCAGAGCCCCTCATGCACCACGTCAAGGTTTCTCAGCATGGCATGGGGTCCTACTACTAGACTACCTATGTTGTTTGAACACGGTGCACCTGGGAGCCTGTGTCACATGGTCTGTGACAAAAATTTTGGACAAAAATACGGGAGTTGCTCACACAGAGCTAGAGGAAGCTGAGCTGAGCCTAGATGTGGCATATTTTGAGCCTGCACCTACAGTATCAGTGGCATTACTAGTGTCCAAGCTGAGCATAACAGAAGCCAATCTGACCCTGACACGTTTTTGGGAGGTTTTGGTCATAAGTTGCCTCTGTGTCACGTTCGGGTGTGGGAGGGAAACACCACACCGAACATAGGAGGGAAAGGGGTGAGGGAATAAGGCCTGTAAACTAAGGAAAGGAGATGGACACCTTCTAGTAAAACCATAATCCTAGTCCTAACTAACTACCAGTATGAACAGACCCCAGATGTAGGTGAGTTCATACACAGGAATACCTAATGTCCTAACTCACCCTATAGGACCCTGGTACTAATGTCAGGACTGAGACAACCTGTTCCTCCAAAAGGAAGGATGAACAGGAGTCTCCCTCAGGTCTTAATACAAATGACAGGGAAATGCAATACACTAACTAACCCAAACACAATACAACAGTGAAAGAAAAAACTTAACTTCAAGTGGCTATGGCAGCACCAGGAATGCAGCCAAGATCCACACTCCAGCTATCCACAACTCAAACTGAAGCTATAAACCGCATAGCATAGTGGGAAAAACAACCATAAATAGAGAAGATTAAATGACCATAATAGCCACACCTGGTGAAAGAAGGTGTGGCAAGCACCAGAAACAACACAGACGTCATTTGATCCAAACAGAAAACATGTTAGATCAAACCACGTGTTGCCAGTTTCACTGATCTCCTACCACCTGTCGCGGGAACGTCCATGACACTCTGCTCTTTTTTGCCGCCACGGCCAACGCCTCCTTCCTCTCATGTCAACTATTCCTCAGCCCCGTCTAACACAGTTATTAGTGATGAGCAAAATTTTAAAAAATTCAATATGGCTGCTTCGCCGAACTTAAACAAGAAATTTTATTCATTCCGAATTACTTTGTAACAAATCCCGTTCCATTGTATGGACAGGTGCAATGACGGGGAACAGCGATTTTGCCATCATTTAATGCTGATCGTTACATTGGAAAGTCACATTCAGCTTATCAGAGGGTTAATCAGGGGTTAAAAAAGAAATACATATATACATTACTCACGTTATCCATTTGATTGCAGAGAGGACATCACAGCCATCTTGATTGGGAAAAAAATATGTGCCAATTCTCGTGCGCTGATGTGTAACGTCACTATGTAATCATGCTGGGTGGGCCTATCAGAGTTAATCAGGGGTTAAAGCGAAAATACATATTTACCTTATCCATTTGATTTTGGAGAGGCCGTTAAAGCCATCTTGATTGCAAAAAATATGCCAATTCTCGTGCGCTCTGATGTAATGACGCCACCATAGCATCACGCTGGGCTCATCACATAAACGCGCATGAGAATTGAGAATTGGCACGTTTTCTTCTGTGTCTGTGTGATCAAATGGATGAGGTTAGTATGTTTTTTTTACCGCCATTTCAGGAAACTTTTTTACCACAAAGCATCAAGACATTCGGATTCATGGCCAATCAAATTTTTTCTGACATTTGGATCGATTTCCACTTAATTTACTTCAATTTGCTCAACACTAATGGTCATCATTGTCCTCAACCTCCCGGCCACTTTGATTTGTCGTCATGGGCTACTTTGCAACCTCCTAATTCCCTGCTCTGTATTTTCCCTGAATGCCTGATGCCCCTACCACCACTGTGGTATCACTACTACACAGATGACTGGTGCTGCTTCTGCTGTTATTACCCACGTTTTCGTTATTGGATGACAAGGCCAGTGTCTTTTATTTTGCACTCTTTCGTGTTCCAGACATTTTGTTATGGGGTCTGTAAATGAAAAGTCATTGGTTTGGTACACACAGATTTTGAAACAGTACTATCAAAAATATATGTGTGTTTTCTGTAATTGAAAGACAGAGGTGCAATTAAATGTCCTTCCCTTTCTACAAACTCACTGAACACTGGTATTAACAATTTACTTTGAGAATAATGCAGTGTTTGCAGTGAAATGTCTTTGCACTATGCATTTAATATTACACTGGTTAATTAAATGCTTACTAAAAATGTATATGAAAAATGCGGTCTGCTGCAGTGATGTGTCTGCTAGCACAAATATAACATTATTTGCGGAAATGTCTTTGATAGAGATGGTCTTTCGGTTCGCTCGGTGGTCGTTACGCAGTGAACTTTGCACATTCGCGATTCGCCAAACATGCGAAAATATGGCGATATTCGGATATGCCACATTCTTTTGCATTGCGCCAAACTTTTACCGATGACACATCCATCAGGTGGGACAGGACAGCCAATTGAAACGTTTCAGCACATGGATAACTCCCCACCTTATAAATGAACCAGATCTGACAGCCATTTTAGATTCTGTGTTTTTCCAGTGTAGGGAAGGATTGTTTTGTGGTGCACGGACAGACTGTTAGGGACACAAAAGTCCTTTTAAGGACTGGTATAGGTGTGCTATTGATAGGTGTGACATACTGGGGGTCTTATATACTCACTGTATAATATACTTTCTAACATAGAAAGTATATTATATTGCATTTGTTGAGTGCTGCTCTGCTGCGACACCAAAGGTATATAGAGGGACAAATTTACTATTACTATTGGAATAATTAATTGCAACTGGTGTAATATACCTGAGGCCCCCCAAAAAAGTGATTGAGGGGTATGATATACTTATAATATACTTTCTAACATAGAAAGTATATAGTGCATTTGTATTGTGCAGTAGTTGTGTGCGGTTCTGCTGCGATACCGCAGGTATATAGAGGGACAAGCGCTATTGGAATGACAATTTGCAACGGGTGTGATATACCTATTGCCCCCAAAAAAACTGATTGAGGGGTGCGATATAACTGCCTTCACAAAATACTGATTGACGGCTGCAATATACCTGTAACCTGGTGCCCCAAATAAACAGGGTGGTGTGATATAACTGTTGTGGGGAAAAAAATAACTGAGTGGTGTGATATACCTGCTTCCACTAAATACTGATTAAGGGGGTTGATATACCTGCTTCCACCAAATACTGATTGAGGGCTGTGATACACCTGCTTCCACAAAATACTGATTAAGGAGATTGATTTACTTGCTACCACCAAATATTGATTGAGGCCTGCGATACACCTGCTTCTATAAAATACTGATTAAGGGGTTTAATAGACCTGCTTCCATCAAATTCTAATTGATGCCTGCGATATACCAGCTTCCACAAAATACTGATTAAGGGGGAAATATAAAAAAGAAAACAAAGAGAAAGTGCGCTAGAATATATCAATGGCTTGGGGAGGCCGGTATACATGTCTATTCTGCACAAGGTACGGACAAGTCCTGAGGGATCCATGCCTGGTTCATTTTAATATACGTGAGCTTGTCCACATTAGCTGTGGACAGGCGGCTGCGCTTGTCTGTGATAATTCCCCCTGCCTTGCTAAACACACGTTCAGACAATACACTGGCTGCAGGGCAGGCCAGCACCTCCAAGGCGTAAAGGGCAAGCTCAGGCCATGTGCCCAATTTGGAGACCCAGAAGTTGAAGTCTTAGGGCAGACCCATCAGTCAGTATATGTAGGCGTGTGCACACATACTGTTCCACCATGTTGCTGAAATGCTGCCTCCTGCTAAGATGTCCCATGTCAGCTAGTGGTACTGGTTGTTGTGGCGTGCTGACAAAGCTTTTCCACATTTCGGCCATGCTAACCCTGCCATCTGAGGTGCTGGTGGTGCACCAGCTGTGTTGGCTAATTCTTCCTCCTCCTCTGCCTTCGCCTTGTGCTTCCAATGAGCCCCCGCTGTCAGGTGGGAATGCCATCAGCAGTGAGTCTACCAGCGTGCGCTTGTAGGCGTGCATCTTCTGATCACGCTCCAGTGATGGAATTAAGGACGGCATGTTGTCCTTGTAACGGGGATCCAGCAGGGTGGAGACCCAGTAATCAGCACTGGTTAGAATGTGGGCAACTCGGCGGTCATTGCGGGGGCACTGCAGCATGCAGTTGCTCATGTGTGCCAGGCTGCCCAGAGGCAATGACAAGCTGTCCTCTGTAGGACATGTAATGTCTGTGTTCTCTGTATCACCCCAGCCACGCTCTAGTAATTCCCATGCACTGCTTTGGGTGCCACCCTGCTGTGAACATGGTTTCTCCTGCTCCATATCCTCCAGAACTCTGCCCTGGCGGTACAATTGTGTACCTGGCCTATGTTGGTGCAGGAACCCACGCTCCGAGCCACTTCTGAATGACTGGCCTGATAACTGTGGAAATGATCCCTCTTCCCCCTCCTCTTCCTCCTGTGCCACATCCTCTTCCATCATCGCCCAAAGCATTTTTTCAAGGAGACATAGAAGTTGGTTAGTAACACTGAGAATGGCACCATCGGTACTGGCCATGTTGTTGGAGTATTCAAAACAGTGCAACATGGCACACAGGTCTCGCATGGAGGACCACTCATTGGTTGTAAAGTAGTTCTGCTCCTCAGAGCGACTCACCCCTGCATGCTGCAGCTGAAACTCCACTATCGCCAGCTGCTGCTCTCACTGTCTTTCCAGCATGTGCAAGGTGGAGTTTTACCTTGTGGGCACATCTTATATGAGGAGGTGAGCGGGAAGGCCGAAGTTACGCTGCAGCGGAGACAGATGAGCAGCAGCAGGGTGAGAATGCCGAAAGCGCGCACAGACAGCCTGAACTTTTTGCAGCAGCTCTGACGTATTGAGGTAGTTTTTTGTGAATTTCTGGACCACCAAATTCAGCACATGCGCCAAGCAATGGATGTGGGTCAAAGTGGCTAGTGCCAGAGCTGCTACGAGATTTCACCCTTCACCAGGCCGGGCTTGAGGCTCAGTGGCACCAACCACTCATCGGTCTGTTGTTCCATGCCCGTCCACAGCTCCTGCGTGGTGTGGGGTTTTTCCCTCAAACAGATCAGTTTCAAAACAGCCTTCTGTCGTTTCTCCCTGGCTGTGCTGAAGTTGGTGGTGAAGGTGTTGCGCTGACTGGATGAGGAGGTGGTACAGGAGGAAGCAGAGGAGGAGGAGGAGGCAACAGGAGGCAAAGAGAAATGCCCTGCAATCCACGGTGGCAGAAGGACATGCGCCAAACTGCTATCTGCCTCAGGCTCAGCCGCCACTGCATTTACCCAGCGTGCTGTTAGGGAGATATAACGTCCCTGCCCGTGCTTTATGGTTCATGTATCGGTGGTTATGTGGACCTTGCCACAGATGGCGTTGCGCAGTGCACACCTGATTTTGACCGCCACTTGGTTGAGGCAGGGAAGGGATGGCTTGCCTTGAAAACTAGTGGCAGCTGGCAACCATGTACTGTGGGACAGCCACCGCCATAAGGTTTTTAAAAGTGTCCGTCTCCACCAGATGGAATGACAGCATTTCAAAGGCCAGGAATTTTGAAATGCTGGCATTAAGGGCCAGGGATCGCAGGTGGGTAGGGGGGTACTTCCAATTTCTCTCCAGTGTTTGGGAGATGGACAGCTGAACGCTTCCATGGGACATTGTGGAGATGCTTAGTGACGCAGGTGGTGGTGTTGCCTCATCCTCTATCTGCTGGGTGGTAGGTGTCACTGTCACTCCAGAGGGGGAGGAAGAGGCCAAGACTGCAGCAGAAGAGGGAGCAGGAGGAGCCTGAGACGTTTTTAGTTTTTGAGGTGTTTACTCCACTGCAGCTCATGCTTTGCATTTAGATGCCTGGTCATGCAGGTTGTGCTCAGGTTTAGAATGTTTATGCATCACTTCAGGCTCTGATTGCACAGCATGCAAACCACTCGTGTCTTGTCATCAGCACATTGTCTGAAGAACTACCATGCCAGGGAACTCCCTGGAGCTGGCTTTGGTGTGCTCGGACCTTGGGTGCGGTGGGCAGTAGCAGGCGTACTGTCTAGGGGATGGCGGCTCTGCTTTTGCACCCTTCTCCCTCTTTTTCTTTGCTGGTGGCTCTGTGTGACCACCACCTCTTCCTCCGAACTACACACTCCACTCGCATGACCTTGATTCCATGTGGGTTCTAGGACCTCATCCTCCTCCACATAATCTTCCACATACTCTTCACTCCTGCCCTCCTTGTCAGTCTGCACACTGCAGGCAGTTGGCACCTTTGTTTCGTCATCATAACAGACGTGCTGCGGTGGTCCTTCGATGTCCACATCTTAAAACCAAAGTGGTTGGGCATCGGTGTACTTAATGTCTTCCACTTCTGGGGCAGGGCTATGTGGATGGCCCAAGGAAACCCTGCCAGAAAAGTCATCAAAAAGCATAAGAGACTGCTGCATGACTTTGGGCTCAGATCGCTTGGCTGATTTGCAAGGGGGTGAGGTAAAAGACAGATGCCCATGTGCTGCAGGTGCCAACTCTAAGATTTCAGCAGGGGATCGGGTGGGAGACAATGTGAAGGAACTGGAGGCACTGTCAACAACCCAATCTACTATTGCCTGTACTTGTTCTGGCCTCACCATTCGTAGAGCGGCATTAGGGCCTACAAAATAACACTGAACGTTCTGTCGCCTACACGCACCTGAGAAAGGTGTTTTATTTGGGCGTGTAGCTGGCACATATTGACCACGTCCTCTCCCTGCAACAGGAGCTCCACCAACAACAGCAGCACGACGACCAAGGCCACGTCCCTTATTTGACGCTCTCCTCATTCTTTACGGTCACCCACCGAACTAACAGATGGATTTACTAAATTTATTTCCCTGTCAGGTATGCAGTGCTGGTGTACTTGAGAAAAAAAATGGGTTTAGGTCACCCAACAATGTAACAGACGAATTTACGAAATTTATTTCATTGTCAGGTATGCAGTGCCGACATACTTGAGAGGAAAAATGGGGTTATGTCACCCAACAATGTAACAGACAAACTTAAGAAATTTATTTCCCTGTCAGGTATGCAATGCCAACGTACTTGAGAGAAAAAATGGGTTTACTTCACCCAACAATGTAACAGACAAATTTAAGAAATGTATTTCCCTGTCAGGTATGCAGTGCCGGTGTACTTGAGAGAAAAAATAGGTTTTTGAGACTCAACAATGTAACAGACGAATTTAAGAAATTGATTTCACTGTTAGGTATGCAGTGCAGGTGTACTTCACACAAAAATTGGTTTGTCGCCCACCTAACTAACTAGTACTAAGATGTTGCACCGACAAAAAATTCACAGTAAGAAGATCAGAGATATAACCAAGTATTCAGCAACCACTGTATGAATAGTTACACAGACAGGGGTTCTTGTCACACCTCTTTTCAAAGAATCCTAAACTAACAGTGGACTAGTGAATGTAAAACGTAACTTTAAATGTTACTTGCTATAAAAGGTTCAAATAGAAATCAAGTGTAAGGTGAGAATGAATCAGTCACCTGCCAGCCGGCAGGTTCAAAGCCTGAACAGAATGTGACTGTAAAGGCAAAGTGTCCAGCTAAAATAGCTATCAACAATACAGGGCGATATGTCAGTAAAATGCCATTCAGCCAGTATAAACAATGGGCCAAAATGCCCACTCAATATTGGAAGATACTGGTCTTACCTGCCTCTCAAATCATCAATGGTGGGCATCCGGGCCAACATACCACAAAAGCACATTAATCAAGTTACAGTAGGAAGATCACTAACAGAATTAAAAGCCAGATAAATTATCTTTCTGTATCAGGGGTGGAAAAATGGTGTATTGCACATGTGCCCTGGCTGGAAACTTGTGTACCTGGCCTATGTTGGTGCAGTAACCCACGCTCTGAGCCACTTGTGAATGACTGTCCTGATAACAGTGGAAATGTCCCCCCACAATATAACAGATGGATTTACTGAATTTATTTCCCTGTCAGGTATGCAGCGCAGGCTGCAGGGGTATTTCACAGCAAAAAAAGGGAATTTGTCACCGCACACAATCTAACTGATGGATTTACTGAATTTATTTCCCTGTCATATATGCAGCGCAGGCCACAGTGGTATTTCACAGCAGAAAATGTGAATATGTCAACCCACTATCTAACAGATGGTTTAACTAAATTTATTTCCCTGTCAGGTATGCAGTGCGAGTTTACTTTACAGCAAGAATGGTAATATGTCACCCACCGAACTAACAGACGGATTAACTATCTTAATTTCACTGTCACATATGCAGTGCAGGTGTACCTTATACAAAAAATTTGTTATAGGTCACCCACAGAATTAACAGCCAGATTATTACTTATATTTCTTTGTCAGGGGTACAGATTTGGCATATTGCACCCACAAATATTCGCTATAGGTCACCCACAGAATTAACAGCCAGATTATTACTTATATTTCTGTGTCAGGGGTACAGAGATGGTGGATTGCACCTACAAAGATTCACTATAGGTCACCCACAGAATTAACAGCCAGATTATTATTTATATTTCTGTGTCAGGGGTACAGAGATGGCAGATCGCACCCACAAAAATTTGCTATAGGTCAAACCACAGAATTAACAGCAGATTATTACTTATATTTCTGTGTCAGGGGTTTGGAGAATTGCACCCATAAAAATTCGCTATAGGTCACCCACAGAATTAACAGCAGATTATTACTTATATTTCTGTGTCAGGGGAACAGAGATGGCAGATTGCACCCACAAAAATTTTCTATTGGTCACTCAGATAATTTACAGCCAGTTTATTAATTATATTTCTGTGTCAGGGGTACAGAGATAGCGGATTGCACCCACAAAAATTCACTATAGATCACCCACAGAATTAACAGCCAGATTATTACTTATCTTTCTGTGTCAGGGGTACAAAGATGGTGGATTGCACCCACAAAAAATCGCTATAGGTCACCCAGAGAACAAATAGCCAGATGATATTCCTTCCTAACTCTCTCCCTCACTTCAGCAGCCTACTTCCTGTCCCTGTACTGCTCAGAGCTGATGTGGGTGGTATTACATGTGATCCAGCTTTTATAGAGGCTGGGTCACATGATGCATTAGTAGGCATGGCTGTGATGGCTTCTAAGTGCCCACAGCTTAAAAGCTTGTTGATCGGTTGCCCTGTAGCCTTTCAACAAGCTTTATTTACTTTTACGGCAAAGTTCGGGTTTGTAAAGTTTGGTATGGACCCGAACTTTACAGTTCGGGTTCGCTCAACACTACAACTAATATACCTCCAGCCACATAATCACTTGTACTTTTTTGTCTGGTGAATGCCTAATGTTTGTACTCCACTGGCCTACAGTAAAATTGTTATCCACTGACTGCCTAATATACCTCTAGCCACATAATCACAGTTCTTTTCTGTCCGGTGAATGCCTAATTTTTGAGGCCTGTACTCCCGTGGCCTAAAATAAAAAATTTCTCGGCTCCACCAGGGCACATTTTTGAGAGTTTCCGTTTAAGATGCATAAAAATGGCCCCTGATTAAAATACATATTTTTTGTGGGAATTTTTGCCATTGATCCCCTTCTGGTATGTCACTGTCCATGTTGTGGGACTATTTGTGCACTTCTAGTAAGTATTTGGTGGCTGCAAATATAACCTAAAGATTTTTCAGGTTCGCCTGCCATTAACCTCTTGCCGACCGCCTCACGCAGGATTGCGTCCTGCGGGCGGTCGGTCTGTTCCTCCTTGACGCGCCCGCGCGTCATCTCGCGAGAGGCGAGATTTCCTGTGAACGCGCGCGCGCGCGTGCGCGCGTTCACAGGATCACGTCGGGGACAAGGTAAGCTACAGCCTGCCAGCGCTGATCGTGCGCTGGCAGGCTGTAGAAGTTAAAAAAATGGCATATCAGACGCTGTTTTGTTAACAGCGTCTGATATGCTTGCTGATCGTTCCTTTGGTGGTCCCATTTGTTTGGGACCACCAAAGAAACTTTATAAGTGCACCAAAACACCACACAGACCCCCCACCCATCCACCCCACCCCCCACCCCCCACCCCCACTGATTAACCCCTGATTAACCCCTGATTAACCCCCGATCACCCCATGTCACCCCCTGACACTAATTACCCCACTGTAAGGTTCATTCAGACGTCCGTATGTGTTTTGCGGATCCATGGATCCACGGATCCACAAAACACGGACACCAGCAATGTGCTTTCCGCATTTTGCGGATCCGCACATTGCCAGAACTATATAGAAAATGCCTTTTCTTGTCCGCAATTGCGGACAAGAATAGGACATGCTCTATCTTTTGCGGAGCTGCGGCCGGATGCTTGGGGGCCGAAACCCGGAAGTTTGCGGCCGCAGCTCCGCAGAATGCTGATGCGGCGGCGCATAGTGTGCTCTCCGCATCACCGCCAGCCCCATTCACACTGAATGGGTCCGCATCTATTCCGCAGAATTGCGGAATAGATGCGGACATTTCTGATGACGTGTGAATGGGGCCTTACTACTTTTTTGGAACATTTTTTGGCAGAGATTTATTCATCCACATTGATCGATGCGAATGAGGAAATCTGTGCCGTTTTGTTTTTTTTGCACATTTTTGGGCAGAGATTTTTCATCCACATTGATTGATGCGAATGAAGAAATCTGTGCCGTTCATTTTTTCTTTTTCAGCGCAGAGGCTGAACGGGAAAAAATCTCATTACCCGTCTGCTCAATATAAGGAGAATCGCAGAAACTCCTAATGCTGGCCATACGTGTAATGATTGCGGAGACCCTCAAATGCCAGGGCAGTATAAATACCCCACATGTGACCCCATTTTAGAGAGAAGACACCACAAGGTATTCCGTGAGGGGTATGGCGAGTTCATGCAAAATTTTATTTTTGTCACAAGTTAGTGAAATATGAGACTGTAAAAAAAAAAAATCAATTTCCGCTAACTTGTGCCAAATTTTTTTCTGTGAACTCGCCATGCCCTTCACAGAATACCTTAGGGTGTCTTCTTTCCACAATGGGGTCACATGTGGGTATTATACTGCCCTGGCATTTTAGGGGTCCTAAAGTGTGAGAATCAAATGCGTAAAAATGGCCTGTGAAATCCTAAAGGTACTCATTGGTTTTAGGGCCCCTTTGCGCATCTTGGCTGCAAAAAGTGCCACTCATGTGGTATCGCCGAACTCAGGAGAAGTAGGGCAATGTGTTTTGGGGTGTATTTTTATATATACCCATGCTGGGTGTGAGAAATATCTCTGTAAACGACAACTTTTTACATTTTTTTATTCAAAGTTGTCAGTTTACAGAGATATTTCTCACACAAAGTATGGGTATATGTAAAAATACACCCCAAAACACATCGCCCTACTTCTCCTGAGTACGGCGATGCCACATGTGTGCCACTTTTTTGCAGCCAAGATGCGCAAAGGGGCCCTAAAACCAATGAGTACCTTTAGGATTTCACAGGCCATTTTTACGCATTTGGATTTTCTTCTCACGCTTTAGGGCCCCTAAAATGCCAGGGCAGTATAAATACCCCACATGTGACCCCATTTTGGAAAGAAGACACCCCAAGGTATTCGCTGAGGGGCATAATGAGTCCATGAACAATTTAACTTTTTGTCAAAAGTTAGCAGAAAGGTAGACTTTATGAGAAAAAACAATAAAAAATCAATTTCCGCTAACTTTTGCCAAAAAATCTTCTATGAACTCGCCATGCCCCTCACAGAATACCTTGGGGTGTCTTCTTTCCAAAAAAATATAAAAATAATATATAAAATACACCCCAAAACACATCGCCCTACTTCTCCTGAGTACGGCGATGCCACATGTGTGCCACTTTTTTGCAGCCAAGATGCGCAAAGGGGCCCTAAAACCAATGAGTACCTTTAGGATTTCACAGGCCATTTTTACGCATTTGGATTCTCACACTTTAGGGGCCCCTAAAATGCCAGGGCAGTATAAATACCCCACATGTGACCCCATTTTGGAAAGAAGACACCCCAAGGTATTCCGTGAGGGCATGGCGAGTTCACAAAATTTTTATTTTTGGCACAAGTTAGCGGAAATTGATATATATTTTTTTTATTTTGTTTTTACAAAGTCTCATATTCCACTAACTTGTGACAAAAATAAAATTTTACATGAACTCGCCATGCCCCTCACGGAATACCTTGAGTGTCTTCTTCCAAAATGGGGTCACATGTGGGGTATTTATACTGCCCTGGCATTTTAGGGGCCCTAAAGCGTGAGAAGTCAGTCTGGAATCCAAATGCGTAAAATGCCCTGTAAATCCTAAAGGTATTCATTGGTTTAGGGCCTTTGCGCACCAGCCTGCAAAAAAGTGGCACACATGTGTATCGCCGTACTCAGGAGAAGTAGGGCAATGTGTTTTGGGGTGTATTTTTATATATACCCATACTGTGTGTGAAAAATATCTCTGTAAACGACAACTTTTAAAAAATTTTATACAAAGTTGTCAGTTTACAGAGATATTTCTCTCACCCAACATGGGTATATGTAAAAATACACCCCAAAACACATTGCCCTACTTCTCCTGAGTACGGCGATACCACATGAGTGACACTTTTTTGCAGCCTGGGTGTGCAAAGGGGCCCAAATTCCAACGAGTACCTTTAGGTTTTACATGGCGGCTCACAATTTAGCCCCGCCCAAAATGCCAGAACAGTACAAACACCCCACAAATGACCCCATTTTGGAAAGTAGACACCCCGAGGTATTCACTGAGGGGCATAGTGAGTCCGTCTGAGATTTCTTTTTTTTTGCCAGAAGTTATCAGAAATTGAAACTTTTTTTTTTTTTTTTTTTTTTCTCAGAAAGTGTCATTTTCCGCTAACTTGTGAAAAAAAATGAAATGATACATGAACTCACCATGCCCCTCCGCGAATACTTTGGGGTGTCTTCTTTCTAAAATGGTGTGATTTGGGGGGTATTTATACCATCCGGACATTCTAGCCCCTAAAGAAACATGACAGGCGCTCAGAAAGTCAGAGCTGCTTCACAATGCCCAAATTCACTTTTTTGCACCATAGTTTGTAAACGCTATAACTTTTACCCAAACCAATAAATATACACTTATTGGACTTTTTTTTATCAAAGACATGTAGAACAATAAATTTAGAGAAAAATTTATATAGAAATGTAGTTTTTTTTGAAAAATTTTACAACAGAAAGTGAAAAATGTCATTTTTTTGCAAAAATTTCGTTAAATTTGTATTAATGGCAAAAAAAGTTAAAATGTCAGCAACAATGAAATACCACCAAATGAAAGCTCTATTAGTGAGAAGAAAAGGAGGTAAAATTCATTTGGGTGGTAAGTTGTATGACGGAGCAATAAACGGTGAAAGTAGCGCAGTGCGGAATTGTAAAAAGTGGCCTGGTCATTAAGGGGGTTTAAGCTAGGGGGGCTTAAGTGGTTAAAGTAAATGAGGCTCGCCACGAATGTGCATTCGCAAAACGTCCCAGCCGATGTTTGTCCATCACTAGTCTTTGAACTTTAATATTAAATTTTTCAACCATTAAATTATTGCACAAAAAATGTCTATAAAAAACAGTCACCAATGCATCCAATGCATCCACTTACACAAATATAACAATGCAGTGGTTGTGAAAATGTATTTGAAATATCTTTTTTATAGCAAATGTTTATGAAAAAAAAAACACCCAGTCTGCTTCAAAAATATATCTGCTAACATAAATATAATAATGCAGTGTTTGCAGTTAAATATCTTTGAATTACGCGGTCATTTATGAAAAAATATACGCCACTTTTTGTTCTGCAAAAGGTGTTTTGCGGCAAGATCTGTGCCTTTTCCCCTGTGTACGCCACCTATGCCTCTTTTCTTGAGTTCCGAGATAATGGGGCATGACATGGGTGGGGAAGAGGGCAGGCCCATCTCATTCATCATTTACACATCTACACTTGTTTTAGGAATATAAAATTATTTAAATCTTCACCAGCAAGGGAGTTGGCATAGATTTAATCTTGTTGAACGGCCATCAGATCAGGAGTCTAAGTTATTTCGAAGATGGTGCCTCTACATAACTTGGGCATATCAAGCTGCAGTGAACAGAGACTAACACTGGCGTCTAAATTGCCAGTCTTAGTAAATGTCCCCCTATGTTTTTAATATCACTGTTATAAAAATGGTGTTATTGACATAAAATACTTTAGCTATAATGCAACATATTTGATTTCATGGATATATTGCACTGGGAAACAATGTGCAATTGCTCAGTGTTTGCAACAAAATAGTATTATGTTGCTATGCTGGCAATAATGAACTGTAGAACCTCAAGGTTTCGAAAAAAAAAAAAGAAGCCATCTCTATGTTCATATAAAATAATTTTTTTTTGTTTTTGTTTTTTGTGTTGTTGTTTTTTGTAGGGGGTTGGTTTTGTAATGCAGAATTTCTAGACTGAGTTTTAGTTGTTGCAGCAGCAAGCAGCTTAAGCACGTGACCAGCCCTTCACTCCTATCACAAATATTTCTCTGGTCAAATTCCCTAAAATCTATTTTCCCTACAGTGTCTCTATCACACTACAATAGCTGCTTGTTTTTAAGCACTCACTGCAGGTACACTCCTTCTAGGTCAGAAGCTAAACACACTATGGTGAGTCTGCTGGTTCAGCACAGGTATCACCCTGCTTACTGCTCCCTAACTAACTTGAGCTGTCTTTCAGCCTTTGATGACAACCCGCCTCATCATTTCTTTTCAGTGTTATTTGAAACTCTGTCTTCTTCCTCCCTCATGGTTTTCCCTACCATTAATAGTACAATGGCACTGGGGACCATTTTTACTTGTTTTGTTCAAAGTGAATTGAAAAGGCTTTTTGTCTTATCTATATTTAAAGAGTTCTTGTTTTTCCAAGCTTAATACTATTTAAAGAAGACAATTTGCATTAAAATACAGCAGTAACTTTAGTCTATTGTGTGATTGATGACTTTATGTGTCTTGTGACTCATTTGCCAGCTGGCAAAAAAAAGTCTTTGTGCCACCGTTTTTCTTTGAGTCTGGGATGTTAATGATAGTATTGTTGTTGTTGTCTTTTAAATTATCAAGATACCAGTGATTTCTAAGTAGCACTGCAACATGAAAAGATTGTTTAACTGCCTTTAAGAGCTTGAAAACTGGGATCTGTTATCTTCAAAACATGCTGCTCATTAAAAGCACCATCATTATTGTTCTTGATATTAAGACATTATTACTGAACACAATTTTTTGACAAAAGACAACCTTTTCTTGTCATTTGATTCATAGATGAATTCTTAATGCCATTAGATCATCCAATTTATTTACCAAAATGATCACATATAGCTCACACTTAGCATGTCTGCCAGCCATTGCCATGTGGGAAACTTGACATTATGTATATTTATACAGTTTGATGCAGGAAACTTCCTCTAGAGGTGGATATAGGCATCCAGAATTGCATCCCCTTACTTTGGCAGTAAGAAAAGGCTTGCTCTACTTATCTAACATAGAGAGAGGAGGTGCATGCAGCATGACTACTGCAGAAAGAACAGTATGGCAAGTGGAGCAAGCCATTTTACAGAGCAAAGCATGGTGGGTTGGGTTTGAAAACCCAGCAGAAAGCTAAAGAAAACCAAAAGGTTTTCATGTAAACATCCTGCCAGGATCAAGTGATGTTAAGAAAAAGGAAATTTAAGTTCTGACATGAAAACCAGTACATGGGGCAAAAATATGCCGTGTTTGGGTTACTCTGGGGAGATTTTAATAAGTAATTATTTAACTGCAGAATCCCTTTAGATGAGTTGTCAGAGATAATTAAAAATCTTGAACAAGAACCCCAGTAGCCTAAAATAGAAAAACATAGGACATTACCACTGCAGTTTATGAACAAGCAGCAGCAGGAGGACTGAACTAGCACCCTAGAAAATTGTGCCGAAGAAAAGGGTTAATATAACAATTAGAGATGAGCGAATTTTTTTAAAAATTCGATTCAGCCAGCTCGCCGTATTTTCTAAAACGATTAGATCCAATTAGATTTATTCACGGAGAATCACATTAAAAACAACTATTTCCTGGCTGCAGAGAGCCTGTATAGTGGTGTAGAACACTGTGCCTTGCAGTAACATGCATAGGGAGTCTGCTGTGGTAGTGAAACAATACTGTGAGTCAGTATGACATGCAGATGACAGGCAACACTCTTAGAATCACTGCACACTTAAATTATTTGGGCAGTTATGGGGCCAAAACTGACCAAATAACTCAAGTATGAACTCAGCCTTACAGGTCGATGTTAGTGTCAAGAAGAAGCGCACTTGTCACAGATATACCGAGACATACGGACATCCCAGGGACAGTGAGTGGCAGGAGATCTGTGAGACTGGCAACACGTGGTTTGATCTGACAGGTTTTCCATGTGGATCAACAGGTGTTTGTGTTGTTTCTGGTAATGGCCACACCTCTTGCCTCCAGGTGTTGCTTATGTTGTCATTTCACCCTCCTCATTTATAGTTGCTTTTCCCACTATGCTGTGCAGTTTATAGCTTCTGTGCCTGTGGATTTTTTGTGGTTTAATCTCGGCTGAGTTCCTGGTGCTTCCATAGCCTCTTTGAAATGAAGTCTTTCCTTTCCCTTTTGTATTTTGTTTGGGTTCTGTGTGTTGCATTTCCCTATTATTTGTATTGGGCCTGAAGTAGACTCCTGTTTGTCCTTCCTTTTGAAGAAACAGATAGTCTCGTCCCTGCCATTAGTACCAGGGTCCTATACGGCTAGATAGGACTCTAGGTATTTCTGTGTATGAACTCACCTACCTTTGGGGTCTGTTCATACTGGTAGTCAGTCGGGATTTTGGTTAGGGTTTTTGCTAGGTGATGTCCATCTTCATTCTATAGTTATCAGGCCTGAATCCCTGTTTCTCCCTTCCCTCCTGTGCAACCATGGATCCTATTGCTGCATTGGCAGGTTAGCTGCAAGGGCTGTCTTTGGAAGTAGCTGACCTCTGCACGACCGCCTCGCAGATGCAGAGATTACAGGCTGTTGGTCCTGGTGGTAGTGGTGGAGACCAGGTCTATCTGGAGCCTAAAGTTGCCCTCCCAGACAGATTCTCTGGGGGACATGATAATTTCATTTTGTTTAGGGAGGCGTGCAAACTGTATTTTAGGCTACTTCGAAACTTATCTGGGGATGAGAAATAGCAAGTTGGTGTGGTTATTTCCTTGCTTAAGGGAGATGTGCAGTCACAGGCTTTTTCTCTGCCAACCGGATCGCAGTCTCTCCGCTCGGTAGATTAATTTTTCAAAGCTTTGGTTCTTATCTATGATGGTCCGGATCAGACCTCTCTGGCCAAAACCAAGCTGTGTGGCCTTCGGCAGGGTGATCATTCCACTGAGCTTTATTGCTCTGAGTTTAGGAGGTGGGCCACGGATATGGAGTGGAATGACCCTGCCCTCTGTAGCCAGTGTTGTCAAGGGTTATCAGAGAGGCTGAAGAAAGCTTTGGCCTTTCATGAAACCCCAGTGTCTCTGGAGGCTGCTATTTCTCTGGCTATACACATTGATAGATGCCTGAGAGAGCTAGGGGCCCCCACTCTCAGGACATACTATCACATGATGTTCCCCCACACTTTGGGTGAAGCTACTCCTGGTTTATTTCTGGGCAAGAACTCATACAATGAGGGGTAACTACTCATGGATACGCTTTTAAGCATACTGGTAATATTAAGAGAGCGTGTTTTTTTCTGCTGACAGAAGGGACATTTTATCAGAGTATGTCCATACATTCAACGGCAAAAAGCAAAAAGAGGGACATTTAATTCCTATCTGACTCTTGGAGGGGTGAAAGGAGAGTCAGAAAATGTGCATTTGTCTTTGACTGGTAGTACCCGATTTCTCCTAACTGCTGAGGTGGCGCTAGAGTCAAAAACTGTGGGGATTGAGGTGTTTATCAACAGCGGGGCCAGGTTGTCACCAAGCGCATTAGAATTTTTTTTTCCATTTTTGCTATTGATTCTGCACCTCTAACTCAGAAGTGTTTATCTCAAGTAGTACATGATATCAGATTAAGAGTGGGTGACTCATCAAAAATTTATCTTGTGTTTTATGTTTGAGGGTCTCCCTGCTCAGGTGGTTCTGGGTTTACAGTGGTTAAGCAAGCACAATCGAACCATTGATTGGCAAGCTAGACAGATTCTGGTTTGGGGTGATTATTGCATTTACAATTGTCTGAATACATCTTTTTCTGTTTTAACTAAGTAGTACTAAGACATTATCCTCTTTTATATCTGATTTTGTCGATGTATTTTCTGATAGTGGATGCCAGGATTTACCTCCACATCGGGAATATGATTGCCCTATCAACCTTATTCCTGGAGGTAAATTGGCAAAATCTAGATTGTATAATCTTTCTGGACCTGAAAGACTGGCCATGGGAGAGTACTGTATATTGCCGCTAATGGACACATAAGACTTTCCAAGTCTCCAATGGCATCAGGGTTCTTCGGTCTTCGGCCATGTCTGGATTTCTGTGAACTCAATTGGATTACTGTTCATGATCCTTACCTCTTCCTTTGATTCCCAATTTGTTTAACCAGATTGTTGGTGCCAAGGTGTTCTCCAAGTTGGACTTAGGGGGTTAGGATCAAAGAAGGGGATGAATCTGGTTAGGATCAAGGAAGAGGATTAATGGAAGATGGCTTTTAATAGTCTTGAGGGGCACCTTGAGAACCTGGTCATGTCTTTTGGGCTGACCAATGCTCCTGTAGTTTTCCAGCATTTTGTGAATTACATTTTTCATCACCTGTGGGGAGGTTTGTAGTCGTGTATTTGGATTACATTCTAATTTATTCTCCAGAAGTGGAGATACATCAGGATTTTGTTAGACAGGTTACAGATCCTAAGAGATAATAAATTGTACGCAAAATTAGAGAATTGTGTTTTTGCTGTACATGAGGTGCAGTTTTTGGGCTACCTGCTGTCATCTTCTGGTTTTCAAATGGATCCAGAGAAATTCTGTGCTGTATTGGACTAGGATCGACCCGAAAATCTGAACGCACTTATGCGGTTTTGGGGGTTCACCAACTATTACTGACATGACCAAGAAAGGGACAGATGTTTCAGTGTGGTCTGATTCGGCGTTGCGAGCCTTTTCTGCAATTAAGGAATGCTTCTCTTCTGCCCCTATATTGGTGCAGCCGGATGTATCACAACTTTTCATTGTGGAAGTGGACGAGTCCGAGGTGGGGGTAGAAACAGTTTTATCGCAGGGCCCGTCACTTGGTAAATGGCTCCCATGTGCCTTTTTCCTCTAAAAATCTTCTGCAGAGAGAAATTATGATGTAGATAACAGGGAGTTACTGGCCATTAAGTTGGCTATTAAGGAACGGCGTCATTGGCTATATTAAAATTTGTGATATAATTAACAAATATTTGGGCGATTATTTGGCATATATTCGTGAATTCTAGATTATTTTCTTGCTTACAAAAAATTGGCAATGTAATATTCGCATAATGCACGTGAAATACAAGCATGGGTCACTTTTGCTACATTTTCAAAGTTGCTAGAAGCTTCCTGAGAATGGAGAAAATGGTTGGCACGGCAGAACATTAAAAATGGCTTTATATGCAGCAGGGGCGTCACTAGGCCTTTTTATCCGGGACATGGGCCCGGCCAGCAGCAATTGTGGTGCCCCCATTCCAATCAGTGGCGGCGGGGCATGGGAGCACATAGTTCCCTGCCCCTCCGCCTGTCACCGCCATAGGCTTCAGGCCTAGTAGGCCCGGGGCCTATGTGGTAGTAAAAGCCCGGCGCAGGCTTGTGCGATGACATAATCACGCAGGCCTGGCACAGGCGTGTGCGATGGCATCATCACGCATGCCCGGGTGCAGGCGTGCGTGATGGCGTCACCAAGCTCCATAATGTTATGTGCCTGTGCGGGGGGGCAAGGCTTTGCTGTACATGCCTGCCGGACGCAGGTAATTTTTTTTCCGTGTTTGTGTGTGTGCGTACGCCAATTTTGGGGAGCATATTACTGCAGGGACAGTGGGGGTAAATTATTACATGGGGGCACATTACTTCACGGGGGCAAATTACTTAATGTGGGGCAGTGTGGGGGGCAAATTACTTTATGGGAGGAAGTGTGGGGGAACATTACTTCATGGGGGCAGCATGGGGGCAAATTACTTAATGGGGTGCAGTGTGGGGGCACATTACTTAATGGGGGGCAGTTTGGAGGCACATTACTTAACATTACTTTTTTTTTAAGGATAGTATTTGGGGTTATCGGGGTGCACAGCGAGCAGCAGGAGAACACTGTGGGGACTCCAGGTTGGGGATGATGACAGAAAAGTGAGGACGCTAAGATGTCTGTGTCACACTCTGCAGAGACGAGGTGGCTGAGAGAAGTTGTCATGATCAAATGGAGAAGATGATGACAGGGAAGATCTACATCGGAGGAGATGTCACCTGGGAGGCACTGGATGTTTTTGACGCAATACGTGACACTTCACATTTTAGCAGTTCTGCATGTATGTATGGACAGCAGAATCACACTACCTAACACACTGCACTGCAACAGCTACACTATATCAGGATTAGAGTTAAGTGGACACCTGAAAGTTCGGGTTCGATGGGTTCAGCCGAATTTCACAAAAAAATTTGGGTTCGGTACCCGAACTTTCCCCCATTGAAGTCAATGGGGACCCGAACTTCTAGGCACTAAAATGGCTGTAAAAAGGTCCTGGAAAAGGCTAGAGGGCTGCAAAAGGCAGCAAAATGGTCTTAAGAGCATGGCAAGTGCTCTGCATACAAATGAGGATAGGGAAATAACTTAAAAAAAATAATAATACAATTTTAAAATTATTAACCTGCAACTCAGAGGAGGAGGTGGATGTGGAGTATGAGGTTGAGGAGGCGGTGAATATGGTGTTGTAGGTGGAAGCGGCGATGGAGAAGGAGGAGGAGGTAGCTAACAATGTTTTTTTTGTTTTTTTGTCTTTTTTTAAATTGGGGTAGCCCCCAAAATAATGGGACAAATAAAAAACGAAAACAAAGAATAAGTGCAATTGAGTACAAGAATGTATGGTTGAGGCCGGTATAAATGTCTATTCTGCAGAAGGTACAGACAAGTCTTGTTGGATCCAAGCCTGGTTCATTTTAATAATCGTGAGCTTGTCCACGTTGGCTGTGGACAGGCGGCTGCATTTGTCTGTAATGACGCCCCCTGCAGTGCTAAATAAACGTTCAGACAATACACTGGCTGCAGGGCAGGCCAGCACCTCTAAGGCATAAAGGGCAAGCTCAGGCCATGTGAACAATTTGGAGACCCAGAAGTTGAATGGGGCAGAACCATCAGTCAGTACGTGTAGGCGTGTGCACATGTACTGTTCCACCATGTTGTTCAAATGCTGCCTCCTGCTAAAACGGTCCATATCAGCTAGTGGTGCCGGTTGCTGTGGCCTGGTGACAAAGCTTTTCTACATGTCGACCATGCTAACCCTGCCTTCTGAGGTGCTGGCCGTGACCCAGCTGCATTGGCGACCTCTTCTTCCTCCTCCTCTGCCTTCGCCTTGTGCTTCCGGTGTCATCTTCCTATCATGCTCCAGTGAGTAAATTTAGGATGGCACATTTGTCTTTGTAATGGGGATCCAGCAGGATGGCAACCCAGTAGTCAGCACAAGTTAAAAGGTGGGCAACTCTGCAGTCGTTGCGCAGGTACTGCAGCATGTAGTCGCTCATGTGTGCCAGGCTGCCCAGAGCTAAGAATAAGCTGTCCTCTGTGGATGGTGTATCATCTATGTCCTCCGTATCCCCCCAGTCATGCTCCAGAGATGGCCATGAGCTGCGTTGGGTGCCACCCTGCTGTGAACCCAGTTCCTCCTCCTCTTCCTCCTGTGCCACATCCTCTTCCATCATCGCCCGAAGCGTTTTTTCTAGGAGACATAGAAGTTGGTTAGTAACTCTGAGAATGACGTCATCGGCACCGGCCATGTTGGTGGAGTATTTGAAACACCGCAACATGCCACACAGGTCTAGCATGGAGGCCCACTCATTGGTGGTGAACTAGTGCTGTTCCTCAGAGCAATTCACCCGTGCGTGCTGCAGCTGAAACTCCACTATGAGGAATGACACATACTCGGCCTTCCGGATCTATACTTCAGTTGCCCATCCCGTCCAGACTCACTTATGAATGGATTTTATTACTGATCTACCTAATTCTTCAGGAAAGACAGTTATTCTGGTGGTAGTTGATCGCTTTAGTAAAATGGTGCACTTTATAGCGTTGCTGGGCCTACCTTATGCTAAAACACTTGCACAAGTGTTTGTTGACAACATTGTGAAACTCCATGGCATTCGCTCTGACGTTATTCTGGAAGGCGTTCTGTACTCGACTGGGGGTACAATAGCTTTAGGTCACAAAAATGTGTGACAGTGTGTGATAATTTTCAATGCCAGGTATGCACTGCAGGCTGTAGGGGTACTTGACCTGCCAGAAAAAGGGAGTTTTTCCTCCACTTAGCTACCAGAAAATAATTAGACTGATGTCCCTCGCACCCATGCAGGTCACATGCAGTTCCAAAGACACTGCAGTTGCTAAAATGGCTGCCGACCCCCACCTCACTAACAGATGGATTAAAAATTATTTTGGAGTATCACTAGGCTCAGGGCTGGGTACAATTATGTAGCATAGCACCCTCAATAATTGCTGTAGTTTGAATATTTAACACCACCAAGTTCAATAGAATTCTTCCCTAATATCTCCCTCACAGCAGCAGCGTCCTATCCCTACACTGAGAAGAGCAGAGTGACGGGTGGTGCTACGTGACTCCAGCTCAAATAGAGGCAGGGTCACATGCTGCACTGGCTTCTTGGGGCAAAGTAGTGAAACGCTTGTTTCAAAAAGCGCCAAGAAATCGTTGAACAACAAACCCGAACCCGGGTTCGCTCAACTCTAATTAGGATATAACCTACACTGACCATCTCCCACTAACTATTTGTATTATACATATAAGCTATCTAACTATCTATCTAATGTAGTGTGGAATGCACAGAGCACAGCAATTACACTGCTGTCTCTCCCAGAACTAGTGTTGAGCGAACAGTTCGAGCATAGTTCGGGTTCGTACCGAATTTTGGGGTGTTCGGGACACGGACCCAAACCCGAACATTTTCAAAAAAGTTTGGGTTCGGGTCCGTTGTTCGGCGATTACTTCCCTCTTTCTGAAGGGCTGCACAGCAGCCAATCAGCTAGCATTTTACTTCTTGCCCTAAGAGCCCATCACAGCCATGCCTACTAAGGGCATGGCTGTGATTGGCCAAGTGCAGCATGTGACCCAGCCTCTATTTAAGCTGGAGTCACGTAGCGCCGCATGTCACACTGCTCTGATTAGTGTAGGGAGAGGACGCAGCTTCTGTCAGGGCGAGATTAGGCAGGGTAAAGTCAGCAACAGCACCTAATGAACGGATCAATCTACAGCTGTGAATGATTGAACATCTGCTAGTTACTTGCTCACTGGTTTTTAGGCTGCACAGAGCGTTTTTTTCTGTCACTAATTTTCTGGGTTGATCGGCGGCCATTTTGTGACTTGTGGTGCACCAGAACAAGCTGCCACAAAGTCCATCAATCCATCAATACTAGTTTTTTTTTTTGCTATATCCTACATCAGGGGCTTGGCTGTGCTAATTGTCACCCCTAAAAACTCAGGATAGCAATTTCTATATTTTATTAAGGGGTTAAATACAATTGCCCAAATACCAATCCCCTAAATCTGGTGTTCCAGCTTTGGCTAGACAAGTATAATACTGTCTGTGTAGATTATTTTCTGTGGTGAAATTCAATTGCCAAAATAGCAATACCATAAATCAGTGGTTTCAGCTGTGGCTGGCAAAATATAATAGTGTCTGCCAAAACATATATTTTGTTCTGGGGTTTAATTCACTTGCCAAAATAGCAATACCCTGAATCTGGTGTCCCAGCTGTTGCAGGCCAGGTTTCATAGTGTCCGCCAAAACATATATTTTGTTCTGGGGTGAAATTCAATTGCCAAAATAGCAATACTCTGAATCTAGTGTTCCAGCTGTTGCAGGCCTAGTTTAAATCTGTCCGTAACAGGGTATATTTTGTTCTGGGGTGAAATTCAATTGCCAAAATAGCAATACCCTGAATCTGGTGTTCCAGCTGTTGCAGGTCTAGTTTAAATCTATCTGTAACAGGGTATATTTTGTTCTGGGGTGAAATTCAATTGCCAAAATAGCAATACCATAAATCAGTGGTTTCAGCTGTGGCTGGCCAAGTTTCATAGTGTCCGTAAAAACATATATTTTGTTCTGGGGTGAAATTCAATTGCCAAAATAGCAATACCATAAATCAGTGGTTTCAGCTGTGGATGGCAAAATATAATAGTGTCCGCCAAAACATATATTTTGTTCTGGGGTGAAATTCAATTGCCGAAATAGCAATACCATAAATCAGTGGTTTCAGCTGTGGCTGGCTAAGTTTCATAGTGTCCGCAAAAACATAGATTTTTTTGTGGGGTGAAATTCAATTGCCAAAATAGCAATACCATAAATCAGTGGTTTCAGCTGTGGCTGGCCAAGTTTCATAGTGCCAGTAAAAACATATACTTTGTTCTGGGGTGAAATTCAATTGCCAAAATAGCAATACCATAAATCAGTGGTTTCAGCTGTGGATGGCAAAGTATAATAGTGTCTGCCAAAACATATATTTTGTTCTGGGGTGAAATTCAATTGCCAAAATAGCAATACCCTGAATCTGGTGTTCCAGCTGTTGCAGGCCTAGTTTAAATCTGTCTGTAACAGGGTATATTTTGTTCTGGGGTGAAATTCAATTGCCAAAATACCATAAATCTGTGGTTTCAGCTGTGGCTGGCCAAGTTTCATAGTGTCCGCAAAAACATATATTTTGTTCTGGGGTGGAATTCAATTGCCAAAATAGCAATACCCTGAATCGAGTGTTCGATCTGTTGCAGGCCAAGTGTAAATCTGTCCATAAAAGGATACCTTTCATCCAGGGCCTAAATACTAGCCCTAAAAGAGATATTCCCCTAAATCAGTGGTTACGGCTGTGCCTGGATTAGTGTAATACGCTACATAAATAAATAGGCAGATAGTGTTAGGTGCCTGTAAAAAAATAAATTAATTTGAAATCAATACATTGGGCCAAATATTTTTTTTATTCTTGTGGTGCTTGGTGAACGGTAACAATGAGGAAAACATCTAGTAAGGGACGCGGACGCGGTCGTGGTGGTGTTAGTGTACCCTCTGGTGCTGGGAGAAGACTTGTCCATTCTGCCACAGCCACACGTCCTAGTGAACCAACTACCTCAGGTTCCAGTACCCGCCAGAATTTACAGCGATATTTGGTGGGGCCCAATGCCGTTCTAAGGATGGTAAGGCATGAGCAGGTACAGGCGCTAGTCAATTGGGTGGCCGACAGTGGATCCAGCATGTTCACAACATTATCTCCCACCCAGTGTTCTGCAGAAAGCGCACAGGTGGCACCTGAAAACCAAGCCCATCAGTCTGTCACATCACCCCCATGCATATCAGGGAAACTGTCTGAGCCTCAAGTTATGCAGCAGTCTCTTATGCTGTTTGAAGACTCTGCTGGCAGGGTTTCCCAAGGGAATCCACCTAGCCCTTCCCCAGTGGTGGAAGACATAGAATGCACTGATGCACAACCACTGATGTTTCCTGATGATGAGGACATGGGAATACCACCTCATCGGAGTCTGCACGTCTCTGATGATGACGAAACACAGGTGCCAACTGCTGCGTCTTTCTGCAGTGTGCAGACCGAACAGGAGGTCAGAGAGGAAGACTGTGTGGAAGACGATGCAGGGGACGATGAGGTCCTAGACCCCACATGGAATGAAGGTCGTGCCACTGACTTTCATAGTTCAGAGGAAGAGGCAGTGGTGAGACCGAGCCAACAGCGTAGCAATAGAGGGAGCAGTGGGCAAAAGCAGACCAGCCGCCGCCAAGAGAGTCTGTCTGCTACTGGCCACCGCCACCAGGGACCGAGCACCCCAAAGGCAGCTTCAAGGGGTTCCCTGGCATGGCACTTCTTTAAACAATGTGCTGACGACAAGACCCGAGTGGTTTGCACGCTGTGCCTTTAGATCCTGAAGCGAGGCATTAATGTTCTGAACCTTAGCACAACCTGCATGACCAGGCATCTACATGCAAAGCATGAACTGCAGTGACAAGGAACTCACTCAGGCTCCCCCTGCTCCCTCTTCTGCTGCTGCCTCGGCCTCTTCCTCCGCCTCGGGAGGAACGTTGGCACCTGCCGCCCACCAAACAGAGGATGTGCCACCGACACCCCCAACTGCGTCACCAAGCATCTCCACCATGTCACACGGCAGCGTTCAGCTCTCCATCTCACAAACCTTGGAGAGAAAGCGTAAATTCCCACCTAGCCACCCTCGAGCCTTGGGCCTGAATGCCAGAATTTCTAAACTACTGGCCTTTGAAATGCTGTCATTCAGGCTGGTGGACACAGACAGCTTCAAACAGCTGATGTCCATGGCTGTCCCACAGTATGTTGTTCCCTGCCGCCACTACTTCTCCAAGACAGCCATGCCTTCCCTGCACAACCAAGTATCCGATAAAATCAAGTGTGCACTGCGCAACGCCATCTGTGGCAAGGTCCACCTAACCACAGATACGTGGACCAGTAAGCACGGCCAGGGATGCTATATCTCCCTAACTGCACACTGGGTAAATGTAGTGGCGGCTGGGCCCCAGGCGGAGAGTTAGTTTGCGCACGTCCTTCCGCAGCCAAGGATCGCAGGGCATCATTCTTTGCCTCCTGTAGCCTCCTCCTCCTACTCGGCTTCCTCCTCCTCTGCTTCCACCAGCTCATCCAGTCAGCCACACACCTTCACCACCAACTTCACCACAGCCCGGGGTAAACGTCAGCAGGCCATTCTGAAACTCATATGTTTGGGGGACAGGACCCACACCGCGCAGGAGTTGTGGCGGGGTATTGAACAACAGACCGACGAGTGGTTTCTGCCGGTGGGCCTCAAGCCGACCTGGCGGTGTGCGATAATGGGCGAAATCTCGTCACAGCTCTGGGACTAGCCGGTTTGACGCACATCCCTTGCCTGGTGCATGTGCTGAATTTGGTGGTGCAGAAGTTCATTCACAACTACCCCGACATGTCAGAGCTGCTGCATAAAGTGAGGGCCGTCAGTGCGCGCTTACGGCGTTCACATCCTGCTGCTGCTCGCCTGTCTGCGCTACAGCGGAACTTCGGCCTTCCCACTCACCGTCTCGTATGCGACGTGCCCACCAGGTGGAACTCCACCTTGCACATGCTGGAGAGACTGTGCGAGCAGCAGCAGGCCATAGTGGAGTTTCAGCTGCAGCACGCACGCGTCAGTCGCACTGCGGAACAGCACCACTGCACCACCAATGATTGGGCCTCCATGCGAGACCTGTGTGCCCTGTTGCGCTGTTTCGAGTACTCCACCAACATGGCCAGTGGCGATGACACCGTTATCAGCGTTGCAATACCACTTCTATGTCTCCTTGAGAAAACGCTTAGGGCGATGATGGAAGAGAAGTGGCTCAGAGGGAGGTTTTTTGCAACAGCAGAGACCAGGTACAAATGTGGCCGGCCAGGGGCCACTACTGGAGGATGAGGAGGAGGTGGAGGAGGATGAGAATGAAGCAGGTTCACAGCGGGGTGGCACCCGACACAGCTCAGGCCCATCACTGGTGCGTGGCTGGGGGGATACGGAGGATGATGATGATACGCCTCCCACAGAGGACATCTTGTCTTTACCTCTGGGGAGCCTGGCACACATGAGCGACTACATGCTGCAGTGCCTGCGCAACGACAGCAGAGTTGCCCACATTTTAACGTGTGCGGACTACTGGGTTGCCACCCTGCTGGATCCCCGGTAAAAAGACAATGTGCCCACCTTACTTCCTGAACTGGAGCGTGATAGGAAGATGCGCGAGTACAAGCGCACGCTGGTAGACGCGCTCCTGAGAGCATTCCCAAATGTCACAGGGGAATAGGTGGAAGCCCAAGGCGAAGGCAGAGGAGGAGCATGAGGTCGCCAACGCAGCTGTGTCACGGCCAGCTCCTCTGAGGGCAGGGTTAGCATGGCAGAAATGTGGAAAAGTTTTGTCTTCACGCCACAGCTAACTGCACCACCACCTGATACGGAACGTGTTAGCAGGATGCAGCATTTCACTAACATGGTTGAACAGTACGTCTGCACACCCATCCACGTACTGACTGATGGTTCGGCCCCATTCAACTTCTGGGTCTCCAAATTGTCCACGTGGCCAGAGTTAGCATTTTATGCCTTGGAGGTGCTGGCCTGCCCGGCGGCCAGCGTTTTGTCTGAACGTGTATTCAGCACGGCAGGGGGCATCATTACTGACAAACGCAGCCGCCTGTCTACAGCCAATGTGGACAAGCTGACATTCATAAAAATGAACCAATCATGGATCCCTCAGGACCTGTGCCTCCCTTGTGCAGAAAAGACATTTAAAACTGCCTCCCCCTTAACCATGTATTCTTGTACTCCGGGGCACTTCTTTATTGAATCCTCATTTTTTTAACTATACCATGATCTTGCGGTGCAACCCAAAGTTGAATTAACATCTCCTCTGTCTGGGTGCTGGGGCCGAAATAACTGAAAGTGGCCTTCTCCAGTGGTGGGTGATATGACGCCTTATTCCTTGCTGTGGGACCTCTCTCCTCTGTCTGGGTGCTGGGGCCTAAATAACTGAAAGTGGCCTTCTCCCGTGGTGGGTGATATGACGCATTATTCCTTGCAGTGGGACCTATATCCTCGGTCTGGGTGCTGGGCCGAAATAACTGAAAGTGGCCTTCTCCAATGGTGGGTGATATTACGCATGATTCCTTGCTGTGGGACCTGTATCCTCTGTCTGGGTGCTGGGGCCTAAATAACTGAAAGTGGCCTTCTCCAGTGGTGGGTGATATAATGCATGATTCCTTGCTGTGGGACCTCTCTCCTCGGTCTGGGTGCTGGGCCGAAATAACTGAAAGTGGCCTTCTCCAGTGGTGGGTGATGTGATGCATGATTCCTTGCTGTGGGACCTCTCTCCTCTGTCTGGGTGCTGGGGCCGAAATAACTGAAAGTGGCCTTCTCCCGTGGTGGGTGATATGACACATGATTCCTTGCTGTGGGACCTGTATCCTCGGTCTGGGTGCTGGGCCGAAATAACTGAAAGTGGCCTTCTCCAGTGGTGGGTGATATGACGCATGATTTCTTGCTGTGGGACCTCTCTCCTCGGTCTGGGTGCTGGGCCGAAATAACTGAAAGTGGCCTTCTCCAGTGGTGTGTGATATGACGCATGATTCCTTGCTGTGGGACCTCTCTCCTCTGTGTGGGTGCTGGGGCCGAAATATCTGAAAGTGGCCTTCTTCAGTGGTTGGTGATATGACGCATGATTCCTTGCAGTGGGACCTGTATCCTCCGTCTGGGTGCTGGGCCGAAATAACTGAAAGTGGCCTTCTCCAGTGGTGTGTGATATGACGCATGATTCCTTGCTGTGGGACCTCTCTCCTCTGTGTGGGTGCTGGGGCCGAAATATCTGAAAGTGGCCTTCTCCAGTGGTGGGTGATATGACGCATGATTCCTTGCTGTGGGACCTCTCTCCTCTGTCTGGGTGCTGGGGCCGAAATAACTGAAAGTGGCCTTCTCCCGTGGTGGGTGATATGACGTATGAATCCTTGCAGTGGGACCTGTATCCTCGGTCTGGGTGCTGGGCCGATATAACTGAAAGTGGCCTTCTCCAGTGGTGGCTGATATGACGCATGATTCCTTGCTGTGGGGCCTGTATCCTCGGTCTGGGTTCTGGGCTGAAATAACTGAAAGTGGCCTTCTTCAGTGGTGGGTGATAAGACGCATAATTCCTTGCTGTGGGACCTCTCTCCTCTGTCTGGGTGCTGGGCCAAAATTACTGAAAGTGGCCTTCTCCAGTGGTGGGTGATATGACACATGATTCCATGCTGTGGGACCTATATCCTCGGTCTGGGTGCTGGGCCGAAATAACTGAAAGTGGCCTTCTCCAGTGGTGGGTGATATTACGCATGATTCCTTGCTGTGGGACCTGTATCCTCTGTCTGGGTGCTGGGGCCTAAATAACTGAAAGTGGCCTTCTCCAGTGGTGGGTGATATGACGCATGATTCCTTGCAGTGGGACCTATATCCTCGGTCTGGGTGCTGGGCCGAAATAACTGAAAGTGGCCTTCTCCAGTAGTGGGTGATATTACGGATGATTCCTTGCTGTGGGACCTGTATCCTCTGTCTGGGTGCTGGGGCCTAAATAACTGAAAGTGGCCTTCTCCAGTGGTGGGTGATATGACGCATGATTCCTTGCTGTGGGACCTATATCCTCGGTCTGGGTGCTGGGCCGAAATAACTGAAAGTGGCCTTCTCCAGTGGTGGGTGATATTACGCATGATTCCTTGCTGTGGGACCTGTATCCTCTGTCTGGGTGCTGGGGCCTAAATAACTGAAAGTGGCCTTCTCCAGTGGTGGCTGATATGACGCATGATTCCTTGCTGTGGGACCTGTATCCTCGGTCTGGGTGCTGGGCCGAAATAACTGAAAGTGGCCTTCTCCAGTGGTGGGTGATATGACGCATAATTCCTTGCTGTGGGACCTCTCTCCTCTGTCTGGGTGCTGGGCCAAAATTACTGAAAGTGGCCTTCTCCAGTGGTGGGTGATATGACACATGATTCCATGCTGTGGGACCTATATCCTCGGTCTGGGTGCTGGGCCGAAATAACTGAAAGTGGCCTTCTCCAGTGGTGGGTGATATTACGCATGATTCCTTGCTGTGGGACCTGTATCCTCTGTCTGGGTGCTGGGGCCTAAATAACTGAAAGTGGCCTTCTCCAGTGGTGGGTGATATGACGCATGATTCCTTGCAGTGGGACCTATATCCTCGGTCTGGGTGCTGGGCCGAAATAACTGAAAGTGGCCTTCTCCAGTGGTGGGTGATATTACGCATGATTCCTTGCTGTGGGACCTGTATCCTCTGTCTGGGTGCTGGGGCCTAAATAACTGAAAGTGGCCTTCTCCAGTGGTGGGTGATATGACGCATGATTCCTTGCTGTGGGACCTGTATCCTCGGTCTGGGTGCTGGGCCGAAATAACTGAAAGTGGCCTTCTCCAGTGGTGGGTGATATGACGCATGATTCCTTGCTGTGGGACCTCTCTCCTCTGTCTGGGTGCTGGGGCCGAAATAACTGAAAGTGGCCTTCTCCAGTGGTGGGTGATAAGACGCATGATTCCCTGCTGTGGGACCTCTCTCCTCTGTCTGAGTGCTGGGCCGAAATAACTGAAAGTGGCCTTCTCCAGTGGTGGGTGATATGACGCATGATTCCTTGCTGTGGGACCTCTCTCCTCTGTCTGGGTGCTGGGGCCGAAATAACTGAAAGTGGCCTTCTCCAGTGGTGGGTGATAAGACGCATGATTCCCTGCTGTGGGACCTCTCCTCTGTCTGAGTGCTGGGCCGAAATAACTGAAAGTGGCCTTCTCCAGTGGTGAGTGATATGACGCATGATTCCTTGCTGTGGGACCTCTCTCCTCTGTCTGGGTGCTGGGGCCGAAATAACTGAAAGTGGCCTTCTCCAGTGGTGGGTGATAAGACGCATGATTCCCTGCTGTGGGACCTCTCTCCTCTGTCTGAGTGCTGGGCCGAAATAACTGAAAGTGGCCTTCTCCAGTGGTGGGTGATATGACGCATGATTCCCTGCTGTGGGACCTCTCTCCTCTGTCTGGAGTGCTGGGCCGAAATAACTGAAAGTGGCCTTCTCCAGTGGTGAGTGATATGACGCATGATTCCTTGCTGTGGGACCTCTCTCCTCTGTCTGGGTGCTGGGGCCGAAATAACTGAAAGTGGCCTTCTCCAGTGGTGGGTGATAAGACGCATGATTCCCTGCTGTGGGACCTCTCTCCTCTGTCTGAGTGCTGGGCCGAAATAACTGAAAGTGGCCTTCTCCAGTGGTGGGTGATATGACGCATGATTCCTTGCTGTGGAACCTGTATCCTCGGTCTGGGTGCTGGGCCGAAATAACTGAAAGTGGCCTTCTCCAGTGGTGGGTGATATGACGCATGATTCCTTGCAGTGGGACCTGTATCCTCGGCCTGGGTGCTGGGCCGAAATAACTGAAAGTGGCCTTCTCCAGAGGTGGGATATATGACGCATGATTCCTTGCTTTGGGACCTCATGTTATAACGGAAAGCAATAACGGAATGCCTAACGCTAGTGTGAACCCACCCATATTGTGTCATTGAAAACTGCATGCTGTGTTTTGGTGTCCGCCTCCAAAACAGAATAGAAGCGGAACGGAGCCTAACTGATGCATTCTGAACGGATCCTTATCCATTCATAATGCATTGGGGCTTAACTGATCCGTTTGGACCGTTTGTGAGAGCCCTGAAACGGATCTCACAAATGGAATCCAAAACGCTAGTGTGAAAGTACCCTAATGTGGCCTCCTTAAAAGGGCACGAGCAAACGGCAGGTGTCATGCATGAGCTGCCACTGTCTAACATCGAAGTTACACAAGGTAGTACCTATGTCCGCTTGGATCATCAAGAAATCGTTCATGGCCTTTCTTTGTTCGTATTGTCGGTCCAACATACGGAGGGTGAAATTCCAACGGGTAGAAATGTTGCATATCAGCCTATGTTGGGAGACACCATTTTGCCGCTGCAGTTCAAGGAGGGTGTGCTTGGGGGTGCACGAGGGGCTCAAGTGCATGCAAAGTTTCCTGGTCATTTTTAGGATGTCTTGCAGATGGGTGGAAGACTTCAGGACCTGCTTTACAACCAGATTAAACACTTTCCCCACGCAGGGCGCATGGCTCAGCATTTTTGACGCAGCGCCGAAATAACTGAAAGTGGCCTTCTCCAGTGGTGGGTGATATGACGCATGATTCCTTGCTGTGGGACCTCTCTCCTCTGTCTGGGTGCTGGGGCCGAAATAACTGAAAGTGGCCTTCTCCAGTGGTGGGTGATATTACGCATGATTCCTTGCTGTGGGACCTGTATCCTCTGTCTGGGTGCTGGGGCCTAAATAACTGAAAGTGGCCTTCTCCAGTGGTGGGTGATATGACGCATGATTCCTTGCAGTGGGACCTATATCCTCGGTCTGGGTGCTGGGCCGAAATAACTGAAAGTGGCCTTCTCCAGTAGTGGGTGATATTACGGATGATTCCTTGCTGTGGGACCTGTATCCTCTGTCTGGGTGCTGGGGCCTAAATAACTGAAAGTGGCCTTCTCCAGTGGTGGGTGATATGACGCATGATTCCTTGCTGTGGGACCTATATCCTCGGTCTGGGTGCTGGGCCGAAATAACTGAAAGTGGCCTTCTCCAGTGGTGGGTGATATGACGCATGATTCCTTGCTGTGGGACCTGTATCCTCTGTCTGGGTGCTGGGGCCTAAATAACTGAAAGTGGCCTTCTCCAGTGGTGGCTGATATGACGCATGATTCCTTGCTGTGGGACCTGTATCCTCGGTCTGGGTGCTGGGCCGAAATAACTGAAAGTGGCCTTCTCCAGTGGTGGGTGATATGACGCATAATTCCTTGCTGTGGGACCTCTCTCCTCTGTCTGGGTGCTGGGCCAAAATTACTGAAAGTGGCCTTCTCAGTGGTGGGTGATATGACACATGATTCCATGCTGTGGGACCTATATCCTCGGTCTGGGTGCTGGGCGAAATAACTGAAAGTGGCCTTCTCCAGTGGTGGGTGATATTACGCATGATTCCTTGCTGTGGGACCTGTATCCTCTGTCTGGGTGCTGGGGCCTAAATAACTGAAAGTGGCCTTCTCCAGTGGTGGGTGATATGACGCATGATTCCTTGCTGTGGGACCTGTATCCTCGGTCTGGGTGCTGGGCCGAAATAACTGAAAGTGGCCTTCTCCAGTGGTGGGTGATATGACGCATGATTCCTTGCTGTGGGACCTCTCTCCTCTGTCTGGGTGCTGGGGCCTAAATAACTGAAAGTGGCCTTCTCCAGTGGTGGCTGATATGACGCATGATTCCTTGCTGTGGGACCTGTATCCTCGGTCTGGGTGCTGGGCCGAAATAACTGAAAGTGGCCTTCTCCAGTGGTGGGTGATATGACGCATAATTCCTTGCTGTGGGACCTCTCTCCTCTGTCTGGGTGCTGGGCCAAAATTACTGAAAGTGGCCTTCTCCAGTGGTGGGTGATATGACACATGATTCCATGCTGTGGGACCTATATCCTCGGTCTGGGTGCTGGGCCGAAATAACTGAAAGTGGCCTTCTCCAGTGGTGGGTGATATGACGCATGATTCCTTGCAGTGGGACCTGTATCCTCGGCCTGGGTGCTGGGCCGAAATAACTGAAAGTGGCCTTCTCCAGAGGTGGGATATATGACGCCTGATTCCTTGCTTTGGGACCTCATGTTATAACGGAAAGCAATAACGGAATGCCTAACGCTAGTGTGAACCCACCCATATTGTGTCATTGAAAACTGCATGCTGTGTTTTGGTGTCCGCCTCCAAAACAGAATAGAAGCGGAACGGAGCCTAACTGATGCATTCTGAACGGATCCTTATCCATTCATAATGCATTGGGGCTTAACTGATCCGTTTGGACCGTTTGTGAGAGCCCTGAAACGGATCTCACAAATGGAATCCAAAACGCTAGTGTGAAAGTACCCTAATGTGGCCTCCTTAAAGGGCACGAGCAAACGGCAGGTGTCATGCATGAGCTGCCACTGTCTAACATCGAAGTTACACAAGGTAGTACCTATGTCCGCTTGGATCATCAAGAAATCGTTCATGGCCTTTCTTTGTTCGTATTGTCGGTCCAACATACGGAGGGTGAAATTCCAACGGGTAGAAATGTTGCATATCAGCCTATGTTGGGAGACACCATTTTGCCGCTGCAGTTCAAGGAGGGTGTGCTTGGGGGTGCACGAGGGGCTCAAGTGCATGCAAAGTTTCCTGGTCATTTTTAGGATGTCTTGCAGATGGGTGGAAGACTTCAGGACCTGCTTTACAACCAGATTAAACACTTTCCCCACGCAGGGCGCATGGCTCAGCATTTTTGACGCAGCGCCGACACCATGTTCTTCGCATTGTTGGTCACCATGTTTTCCTATTTTGAGTTGTCGCGGAGAAATCCAGGATTCGATTTCTTGATGAAGGACACAGAGCAGTTCCTCCCCTGTGTGATTCCGTTTGCCCAGGTAAACGGGTTGTAGAACAGCGTAACACTGCCGTGCCCTGCACCTGTGGTATGCTGGAGGAGCACTGGGAATTGTCCCTGCAGTGGAGGCTGAGGACAGGGTGGAGGATGAGGAGGCAGAAGCGGACATTATCGCAGGACCAAGGCCCGAGAACGTGGAGGCAGAAGCGGCGTCACCTGGCCAAGTGCTGGTGTGGCTGGGCAGGAACCACATTTACCCAGTGGGCTGTAAAGGACATACATTGTCCTTGACCGTAGTTATAGATAACGACCAAGATAAAAATAAATGTGGGAACCGCGCTATATACTGGTGGTATATGGATGTCGTTGAGCAACACTTATAAACAAAAGGGCACCAAGTTCACATCCAGCTTTCGGGAGTAACAGTCACAGATGAGTCGTTCACAAGGAAAGAAAAAACTGCGTGCACTCCCAGCTGGTTGTCAGATCCCGCCTTGAGCCACCGACCGCTGATTTCAACTCCAGGTCAGAACTGCCTTTATAAAGGAAACAGAAGAAATGGTGCAGTACCCTCAAAACTCTTGAATAACAGGGGTTTATTGTACTTACAAATTCCAAATGATAACATGCACATAAAATTGCCCGACACGGGTTTCGCAGTTAGCTTCTTCAGGGGCTGCAGCACACATACCGCCATAATCCATGAGTGTATAAAAACCTTTACCCCGGAACCAATACGGACTTCCATTGTCCGGCGGCATGTCAATCACAACATAATTTAAAGGAATCATGCGTCATATCACCCACCACCGGAGAAGGCCACTCTCAGTTATTTCGGCCCAGCACCCAGACAGAGGAGAGAGGTCCCACAGCAAGGAATCATGCGTCATATCACCCACCACCGGAGAAGGCCACTCTCAGTTATTTCGGCCCCACCACCCAGACAGAGGAGAGAGGTCCCACAGCAAGGAATCATGCGTCATATCAACCACCACCAGAGAAGGCCACTCTCAGTTATTTCGGCCCAGCACCCAGACAGAAGAGAGAGGTCCCACAGCAAGGAATCATGCGTCATATCAACCACCACCAGAGAAAGCCACTCTCAGTTATTTCGGCCCAGCACCGATACAGAGGAGAGAGGTCCCACAGCAAGGAATCTTGGGTCATATCAACCACCACCGGAGAAGGCCACTCTCAGTTATTTCGGCCCAGCACCGATACAGAGTAGAGGTTCATTCAACTTTGGGTTGCACCGCAAGATCATGGTAAAGTTAAAAAAATGAGGATTCAATAAAGAAGTGCCCCGGAGTACAAGTATACATGGTTGAGGGGGAGGCAGTTATAAATGTCTATTCTGCACAAGGGAGGGACAGGTCCTGTGGGATCCATGCCTGGTTCATTTTTATGAACGTCAGCTTGTCCACGTTAGCTGTGGACAGGCGGCTGCGTTTGTCAGAAATGAAGCCCCCTGCTGTGCTGAATACACGTTCAGACAAAACGCTGGCCGCCGGGCAGGCCAGCACCTCCAAGGCATAAAATGCTAACTCTGGCCACATGGACAATTTGGAGACCCAGAAGTTGAATGGGGCCGAACCATCAGTCAGTACGTGGAGGGGTGTGCAGACGTACTGTTCAACCATGTTAGTGAAATGCTGCCTCCTGCTAACACGTTCCGTATCAGGTGGTGGTGCAGTTAGCTGTGGCGTGGAGACAAAACTTTTCCACATTTCTGCCATGCTAACCCTGCCCTCAGAGGAGCTGGCCGTGACACAGCTGCGTTGGCGACCTCTTGCTCCTCCTCTGCCTTCGCCTTGGTCTTCCACCTGTACCCCTATGACATTTGGGAATGCTCTCTGGAGCGCCTATACCAGCGTGCGCTTGTACTCGCGCATCTTCCTATCACGCTCCAGTTCAGGAAGTAAGGTGCGCACATTGTCTTTGTACCGGGGATCCAGCAGGGTGGCAACCCAGTAGTCCGCACACGTTAAAATGTGGGCAACTCTGCTGTCGTTGCGCAGGCACTGCAGCATGTAGTCGCTCATGTGTGCCAGGCTCCCCAGAGGTAAGGACAAGCTGTCCTCTGTGGGAGGCGTATCGTCATCATCCTCCGTATCCCCCCAGCCACACACCAGTGATGGGCCTGAGCTGTGTCGGGTGCCACCCCGCTGTGAACCTGCTTCATCCTCATCCTCCTCCATCTCCTCCTCATCCTCCTCGTCCTCCAGTAGTGGGCCCTGGCTGGCCACATTTGTACCTGGCCTCTGCTGTTGCAAAAAACCTCCCTCTGAGCCACTTCTAACAGACTGGCCTGAAAGTGCTAAAAATGACCCCTCATCCTCCTCCTCCTCTTCCATCATCGCCCTAAGCGTTTTCTTAAAGAGATATAGAAGTGGTATTGTAACGCTGATAACGGTGTCATTGCCACTGGCCATGTTGGTGGAGTACTCGAAACAGCGCAACAGGGCACACAGGTCTCGCATGGAGGCCCAATCATTGGTGGTGAAGTGGTGGTGTTCCGCAGTGCGACTGACGCGTGCGTGCTGCAGCTGAAACTCCACTATGGCCTGCTGCTGCTCGCACAGTCTCTCCAGCATGTGCAAGGTGGAGTTCCACCTGGTGGGCACGTCGCATACGAGACGGTGAGTGGGAAGGCCGAAGTTCCGCTGTAGCGCAGACAGGCGAGCAGCGGCAGGATGTGAACGCCGTAAGCGCGCACTGACGGCCCTCACTTTATGCAGCAGCTCTGACATGTCGGGGTAGTTGTGAATGAACTTCTGCACCACCAAATTCAGCACATGCACCAGGCAAGGGATGTGCGTCAAACCGGCTAGTCCCAGAGCTGTGACGAGATTTCGCCCATTATCGCACACCGCCAGGTCGGCTTGAGGCCCACCGGCAGAAACCACTCGTCGGTCTGTTGTTCAATACCCCGCCACAACTCCTGCGCGGTGTGGGTCCTGTCCCCCAAACATATGAGTTTCAGAATGGCCTGCTGACGTTTACCCCGGGCTGTGGTGAAGTTGGTGGTGAAGGTGTGTGGCTGACTGGATGAGCTGGTGGAAGCAGAGGAGGAGGAAGCCGAGTAGGAGGAGGAGGCTACAGGAGGCAAAGAATGATGCCCTGCGATCCTTGGCTGCGGAAGGACGTGCACCAACTAACTCTCCGCCTGCGGCCCAGTCGCCACTACATTTACCCAGTGTGTAGTTAGGGAGATATAGCGTCCCTGGCCGTGCTTACTGGTCCACGTATCTGTGGTTAGGTGGACCTTGCCACAGATGGCATTGCGCAGTGCACACTTGATTTTATCAGATACTTGGTTGTGCAGGGAAGGCACGGCTGTCTTGGAGAAGTAGTAGCGGCTGGGAACAACATACTGTGGGACAGCCATGGACATCAGCTGTTTGAAGCTGTCTGTGTCCACCAGCCTGAATGACAGCATTTCAAAGGCCAGTAGTTTAGAAATTCTGGCATTCAGGCCCAGGGCTCGAGGGTGGCTAGGTTGGAAATTACGCTTTCTCTCCAAGGTTTGTGAGATGGAGAGCTGAACGCTGCCGTGTGACATGGTGGAGATGCTTGGTGACGCAGGTGGTGGTGTCGGTGGCACATCCTCTGTTTGGTGGGTGGCAGGTGCCAACGTTCCTCCCGAGGAGGAGGAAGAGGCCGAGACAGCAGCAGAAGAGGGAGCAGGGGGAGCCAGAGTGAGTTCCTTGCTTTTAAGGTGTTTACTCCACTGCAGTTCATGCTTTGCATGTAGATGCCTGGTCATGCAGGTTGCGCTAAGGATCATAACGTTAATGCCTCACTTCAGGATCTGATGGCACAGTGTGCAAACCACTCGGGTCTTGTCGTCAGCACATTGTTTAAAGAAGTGCCATGCCAGGGAACTCCTTGAAGCTGCCTTTGGGGTGCTCTGTCACTGGTGGCGGTGGCCAGTAGCAGGCGAACTCTCTTGGCGGCGGCTGGTCTGCTTTTGCCCCCTGCTCCCTCTATTACTACGTTGTTGGCTCGTTCTCACCACTGCCTCTTCGTCTGAACTATGAAAGTCAGTGGTACGACCTTCATTCCATGTGGGGTCTAGGACCTCATCGTCCCCTGCATCGTCTTCCACACAGTCTTCCTCCCTGACCTCCTGTTCGGTCTGCACACTGCAGAAAGACGCAGCAGTTGGCACCTGTGTTTCGTCATCATCAGAGACGTGCGGACTCCGATGAGGTGGTATTCCCATGTCCTCATCATCAGGAAACATCAGTGGTTGTGCATCAGTGCATTCTATGTCTTCCACTACTGGGGAAGGGCTAGGTGGATTTCCTTGGGAAACCCTGCCAGCAGAGTCTTCAAACAGCATAAGAGACTGCTGCATAACTTAAGGCTCTGACAGTTTCCCTGATATGCATGGGGGTGATGTGACAGACTGATGGGCTTGGTTTTCAGGTGCCACCTGTGCGCTTTCTGCAGAACACTGGGTGGGAGATAATGTTGTGAACATGCTGGATCCACTGTCGGCCACCCAATTGACTAGCGCCTGTACCTGCTCAGGCCTTACCATCCTTAGAACGGCATTGGGCCCCACCAAATATCGCTGTAAATTCTGACGGGTACTGGAACCTGAGGTAGTTGGTTCACTAGGACGTGTGGCTGTGGCAGAATGGCCACGTCCTCTCCCAGCACCAGAGGGTACACTAACACCACCACGACCGCGTCCGCGTCCCTTACTAGATGTTTTCCTCGTTGTTACCGTTCACCAAGCACCACAATAAGGAAAAAAATATTTGGCCCAATGTATTGATTTCAAATTCAGGCCTTTTTTTACAGGCACCTAACCCTATCTGCCTATTTGTTTATGTAGCGTATTACACTAATCCAGGCACAGCAGTAACCACTGATCTAGGGGAATATCTCTTTTAGGGCTAGTATTTAGGCCATGGATGAAAGGTATCCTTTTATGGACAGATTTACAATTGGCCTGCAACAGCTGGGACACCAGATTCAGGGTATTGCTATTTTGGCAGATTCATTTCACCCCAGAACAAAATATATGTTTTGGCGGACACTATGAAACCTGGCCTGCAACAGCTGGGAAACCAGATTCAGGGTATTGCTATTTTTGCAATTGAATTACACCCCAGAACAAAATATATGTTTTGGCGGACACTATTATATTTTGCCAGCCACAGCTGAAACCACTGATTTATGGTATTGCTATTTTGGCAATTGAATTTCACCCCAGAACAAAATATATGTTTTGGCGGACACTATTATATTTTGCCAGCCACGGCTGAAACCACTGATTTATGGTATTGCTATTTTGGCAATTAAATTTCACCCCAGAACAAAATATATGTTTTGGCGGACACTATTATTTTTTGCCAGCCACGGCTGAAACCACTGATTTATGGTATTGCTATTTTGGCAATTGAATTTCACCCCAGAACAAAATATATGTTTTGGCGGACACTATGAAACCTGGCCTGCAACAGCTGGGACACCAGATTCAGGGTATTGCTATTTTGGCAAGTGAATTACACCCCAGAACAAAATATATGTTTTGGCGGACACTATTATATTTTGCCAGCCACAGCTGAAACCACTGATTTATGTTATTGCTATTCTTGCAATTGAATTTCACCCCAGAACAAAATATATGTTTTGGCGGACACTATTATATTTTGCCAGCCACAGCTGAAACCACTGATTTATGGTATTGCTATTTTGGCAATTGAATTTCACCCCAGAACAAAATATATGTTTTGGCGGACACTATGAAACCTGGCCTGCAACAGCTGGGACACCAGATTCAGGGTATTGTTATTTTGGCAAGTGAATTACACCCCAGAACAAAATTTATGTTTTGGCAGACACTATTATATTTTGCCAGCCACAGCTGAAATTATCATTTATCGTTGTAAAATATGATATTGTTATTTGGTTATTGATAAGTGAATTAACAGGCCATGCCATTGGTTTACCTCTTGTGTGTTATGTTTTTAGTTATATTAATGTATAAGTTTGGGATGTTTGTTGTGCATGGTACATACTGTATATGCTGTATAATTGCCATGTATGTGAGCTTGCCGAGCTACAAAGCTGCCAGCAAGTTATGCCCATTATCAGATACAACCAACCTGGTCCCTTATACTCTGCCACAGCTCTGCTTGTCACGCAAGCTTGTTGCCGCTTCCCCACTGCTGTACTACACTGCCTCCAGCTGAATGATGGTTGACTGCTGCTGCAAGATGAGAATTCTGAGTTTGCAGTGGAGGAGGTGGAGACGGAGGAGGAGAAAGGGGGGGGGGGGTGCAGTGGAAGTAGGGCCCGAAATTCTTGGCATCGGTAGCGCCATCCCAGGGTATGACTTACTACCGGCCTCCAGTGTGACGCCACGGAAATTAATCCTCCCTGGGCAAAAGCACTTGTCCATGTGTCTGTCGTTAAGTGGTCCTTCACAATAACTGCGTTGGTTAGGGACGGGTGATGTTACGTGTCCACAGGCCTAAATGGCGACATTTCCAGGGCCAGAAGTTGTGAAAAGTGCACATTTAGTGCTATGGCCTGTGGATGGGTGGCTGGGCATTTGCACTTACGTTCAAAGGCCTGGGGTTAGGAAGGACATCTGTACGCTGTGCTTAAATATAGAAGTGGGTGTGCTAGCTGATAGTGCTTGCGATGGCCCAGCTGCAGGGCAGGAGTCATCCAGGCCTATGTCTAGGACAGAGGATTGGGCAGCCCAGCAAGTAACACAGGTGAGGAAGAGTAGGCAGTGGTGTGACTCACAGACACTGATTGTGGACCCAGGTGTTCGGGTCACCAGTTCGGGTGCTTCGATGCCATGTGGCGGATCATGTCGGTGGTGGTGAAGTTGCTAGTGTTCACAACCCCTACTCATTTTGCCTCCAGTGTACTGTCTTCTCGATTATGTTCCCGGGTTTGAGATTTTATTGTTATTATGGTTTGAGTTAGAGTTAATGAATAGGATATAAGACATGTTATGGCTATTTGTTTATTTATGAGTTCTTATTTTTGTATAGCACAGTTATAGTTAGCAAATTGCTATTCTTTTATCATCCCCACTTTCCTCAAAAAAGCTCCAGACTGCGGAACACCTACCCTTTGGCAAGGGAGATTCCCGCAAGGGGGAACAGTTGCGGGCCTATTTCTTGTGGCCCGACTCTTCCAGCCTGTATGGATCCCTCCCCTCTGTCCTGCTGTCCTCACTTGGCTTGCCACCTTTCCAGGTTGGATTAGTGATGTCATTGTCCCCCATCTCCTCTTCTACTTCCTCACTTTGATCATCCTCCTGACTTGTGTTGACCTAACAAGACCCTCACTCATTGACAACTGTGTCTCATCCGCATACCCCACCTCGTGAAACACTAATTGCCATTCCCCACCATCATCTTCTTCTGACTGTGGATGCTGAAGAGTTTGGGGATCAGTGCACAAGATCTCCTCATGTCCCTCTTCAGGGGAGGTCAGCTCACCTGCAGGCCCTCAACTACAATATTTTACAGGGTCAGCTCAGCAGCAGGCGCTTGCCCATCATTTTTTGCAATGGTCACCAGCAGGCCCTTGCTCCAAAGGTTTTTGAGGGTCATCAGCAGGCGACCAATAATAATTTTTTAAGGGTGTGTATGATGCCCTCCATTATATGTAATAAAAGGTTTATTGGAGTTCCGGTTCCTTGTAATATTTGGCAGCCCTTTTCACTTAGTGCATAGACTTTATGAGAGTAGGAGTCCCACTACCTGAACAATTGTACCACAATGTGAATGTTGCCCTCCTTTATGTGATATACAGGCTCTTTCGGAGCGTCTCATGTTTGTAATTTTTGGCAGCACTTGCACTTTATATACAATTGAATATACAGGAAGGAATGTTTCCTAACAATTTTTTCTGTTTAAATAGATTTTTTTTTTTGGGGGGGGGTTGTGCGTATTTTTGTCAGTCTGTAAAAGTGGCGTACAACTCGAACAACATGGTTCCCAGCAGAGACCTGGGAGTCCAAGATGCATTCAGACATCGTCCCCATGCTGTTTCCTAAGTGCATCAACAGAAAGTGGGAACGTCATTTTTGTCGCTTAAACAATTATTTTTATGGTGCTCAACACGTTTCTCTGGTTATCACCAGATCATCAGGATCCTCAGATATGAATAGGCAACACTCAATCAATGTTTTGGTTGTTAACACACAGTGTATCAGAGTGATGCATGTGCAAATACGTGAGAAAGAATGCAATAATCCCTGGTGTTGGGAGATCGCGCATACACTCAGTGTTCCGATGTCAACTACAAAACAAGCGCAACCCCCACTGATGATGAGGGGCCATGCATCTGACATGAAAATTCAAATGATGAGTGAGCAAAACACGCTGCCCCCGCTGAGGAGAGGAGAGTGATAAAACACCAGGAGCAGGACACTTTATCAATTTTCATCTACCCTCCAACAAATACCCACCTATGGGTGGCAACACTCCTATTAACTTCTTCCTAAAGGTTGTAACTGATCAATTATCGAAAATAACCTCAAACATGGCTGGCAGAAATAACCTTAAACCTGAGTAAATTAAGGGCCTGATGAGGTTGGAATCAGATGATTCGGTCGTCATCAAGCCTTTAGACAAAGGGGGCAACATCGTTATCATGGATGTTGAGAAGTACAAAGAGATGTGCCACAGGATATTAGGTGACAGGGATTGTTATTAACATACTGGATATTAATCCGACCATAGGATATAGAAGAGAATTAAAAACACTGCTGGATAGGGTCCAACAACAGAAGCTAATAAGCAGCACAGAATATAATTTTTTTCCACCTCCACATCCCCAGATGGCCTGTTTCTACTGCTTACCAAAAGTTCACAAAGGCCTGTCTTACGCATCATTTGGGGATTTATGTGGATACCATTCTAGGACCTTTTATGTTTGCATTACCATCTTACACAAGGCATTCTATGGACGTTCTCAAAAAGCTAGATGACGTCCAGATTGACCCTGATACCTTTCTTGCAAGCCTCGATGTAAAGGTATTGTATAGAAGCATTCCTCATAAGAAGGGCTGGGAAAAAGTGGCACAGTTCTTACAAGAAAGGAAAGAACCCATACGCACAATAAATTTGTACTGGATCTTTTACATTTCATTTTAACTAAAAATATTTTCCTTTTTGACAGAAAAATCTACCACCAGCTCAGGGGAGTGGAAATGGGGAGACCCTGTGCCCCCAGTTTTGCTAATCTCTACCTGAGCTGGTGGGAACGAAATGTAGTATTTGGGGAAACTACCTTGAATTGGTCCCAATTACTATGGCTCCCCTTCATAGATGATGTGTTCATCCCATGGAAAGGGACTGAACATCAATTCCATATGTTCGTTGATGCACTCAACATCAATGAACTCGGCCTATCCTTCACGGCCGAAATCCACAGAGATGAGATCACATTTCTACATTTGAAGATTGCCAGGGGACAAAATAAAAACATTGTCAGCAATATTTTTCGTAAACCCAATGCTACAAACACATTGCTGCATAGGGATAGCTGGAATCCTTATCCATTAAAACGAAGTATACTTAGAGGTCAATACCTCAGAATACGACGCAACTGCAGCTCATTAGATAAATATCATGTGGCAGCAAAGGATCTTCAAGACAGATTCATAAGACAATGTTATCCAGCTAAGGTGCTCCACGAGGCTCACAAACATGCTTTATGCAGAAACAGGGACGCCTTACTGAATCCAAGATCCAAACCTGAGGGAGAGAACGTAGCCCATATCATTGCGACCTTTGATACTGCACATGCTGAAGTAAGACATATTCTCAATACTTATTGGGGCATCCTCAGGTCAGATCCCGACATAGTACACAGGTGGGCAATGCTCCTGCTATTACATACCATCATGGACGTAACCTCAATGATCGCCTAGATCACAGTTTCTTTCAAACACCCAGGACAACAAGCTGGCTCAGAAATGTCACTATGGGGACATTTAGATGTGGCACCTGCATAGCATGTAGATTTATCCTTCCAGGTAAACAGTTTACATGCACACCTCCGGACTTATTTACCTAATTACGCGTTAATTCAGAAGGCACGTTGATGAACATTCAGGTGATGTCAGAACTGACAATGACACCCCTGTTGCCAAACACATTAAGCAATTTCAGGGGATTGAGGTGGTCAAACGTTGAACCGCGATGCGGGGTGAGGGGTGTTGGCGACTTTGACTGACTCGTCTTGAAAAAAGAGGCAGGTTGGATATTTTAACTTAGTATAGTCAAGCCAACGGGCATGAATGATCAGATCTCATTTGCCTGTTTTATTGAGTAGGGGATCTTTAGCGTTATAATCCTCAATTATGTCCTCAGTTTATTATTTTTAAACTATAGTGCGATGCATGATTTTCTATAATTTTGCTATACTTTTTGACTGTAGTATCAAAATAGCATAGTAGGTCCTTTGCAGACATGGTTATAGTCACAATACCATGTCTTGACTATATACATATACATTAATGGGTATCATCGAGTTGTGGCACGTATTCTTAGATACTAAGTAGAGTTCAGCGGACACCTGGATGTTCGGGTTCGACGAGCTTGGCCGAACTTCACAAAAAAGTTTGAGTTCGGGACCTGAACTTGACTCCGAACCTGAACCCTATTGAAGTCAATGGGGACCCGAACTTTTGGGCACTAAAATGGCTCTAAAAATGTAACGGAAAGGGCTAGAGGGCTCCAAAAGGCAGCAAAATGTGCTTAAGAGCATGACAAGTGCTCTGCAAACAAATGTGGATAGGGAAATAACTTAAAAAAAAAATAAATGAAAATTAAAAATAACAATCTTGAACTAAGAGGAGGAGGTGAATGTGGAGTAGGAGGTTGAGGAGGTTGACCGTAGCGGTGTAGGTGGAAGCGGGGGTGGAGTTAGAGGAGGTTGCCAAAGCTTTTTTTTTTTTTAATTGGGGTAGCCCCCAAAATATTGGGGCATATAAAAAAGATAGAACAAAGAATAAGTGCACTTGAGTACAAGAATGGATGGTTGAGGCCAGTATAAATGTCTATTCTGCACAAGGTACAGACAAGTCTTGTGGGATCCATGCCTGGTTCATTTTAATATACGTGAGCTTGTCCACGTTGGCTGTGGACAGGCGGCTGCGCTTGTCTGTGATAAAGCTCCCTGCCGTGCTAAATACACGTTCAGAAAATAAGCTGGGCCAGGACCTCCAAGGCATAAAGAGCAAGCTCAGGCCATGTGCCCAATTTGGAGACCCAGAAGTTGAATGTGGCAGACCCATCAGTCAGTACGTGTAGGCGTGTGCACACATACTGCTCCACCATGTTGCTGAAATGCTGCCTCCTCTAAGACGTTCCATATCAGCTGGTGATGCCGGTTGTAGTGGTGTGCTGAAAAAGCTTATCCACATGTCGGCCATGCGAACCCTGTCTTCTGAGGTGCTGGCGGTGCCCCAGCTGCATTGGCGACCTCTTCCTCCTCATCTGTCTTGGCCTTGTGCTTACACTGAGCCCCCACTGTCAGGTGGGAATGCCATCAGCAGCACGTCTACCAGCGTGCGTTTGTAGTCACGCATCTTTCGATCAGTAACACACATTTTTACTACATTTAGTTCCCTGTCAGCAATGCAGAGCAGGGGTTTTTCACCGGCAAAACTGAGTTCATGTCACCCACCAATGAAACAGACGACTTTGAGAAATTTAGGTCTCTGTCACCCAGGCAGAGCAGGGGTTTATTCACGGGAAAACTGGGTTTATGTCACCCACCAATGGAACAGACTATAATTAGAAATTTAGGCCCCTGGCACCCAGGCAGAGAAGGGATTTATTCACAGCGAAACTGGGTTCATGTCACCCACCAATGGAACAGACAATTTTTAGAAATTTAGGCCCCTGCCACCCAGGCAGAGCAGGGGTTTATTCATGGCAAAATGGGGTTCATGTCACCCACCAATGGAACAGACGAGCAGGGGTTTGTACCCAGCAAAAATGGTAACGTCACCCAACAATTGAAAAAAAGAATTTTAGAAATTTTTGTCACCTATGCAGAGCAGGGGTTTGTACCCGGCAAATATGGTAACATGTCACACAACAATTGAAAAGTAGAATTTTAGAAATTTTGGTCCCTGTTACCTATACAGTGCAAGGTTACTTGACAGCAAAAAATTGGAATATATAAACCCCTGAACTCCCAGACGGATTAACTATATTACTGTCCCGCAGGCCGCAAAGGTAATTCCTGGCCTAAAAAATATGATTTTTTCACCACCAATGAAAAACATGGATTTAAGGAGTATATTTTGGGGTGTAGGACCTCATCGTTCTCCACATCATCTTTCACCCAGTCTTCACCCCTGCCTTCTTTGTCAGTCTAAACACTGCAGAAAGCTGCAGCAGTTGGCACCTGTGTTTCGTCATCATCAGAGACGTGCTGCGGTGGTCTTCTCATGTCTTTATTCTGAAACATAAGTGGTTGGGCATCGGTGCACTCAATCTCTTCCACTTCTGGGGCAGGGCTATGTGGATGGCCATGGGAAATCCTGACAGCAGAGT